>JAVLUX010000046.1:3787500-4535000 GCA_032164185.1 Moxostoma hubbsi
TGTGAAATTTGGGGGCTGTGGAAGCTTGCTAGAAAAAGCTCACATGCAATTTGTTTTATTAATTTTCTGCAACAGGTTGGTGGACGGCGCTCCGAAAGGTCCAAACGACTCGAAATTGACATATGCGTATCGTCGGGGTTCCCTTAGACACCGTGGAGAGATTTGTGACCTTTTGACCTCTTTTTCCATTCATTTGGCCCATTTAGAGACGTGGTCCACGAACATGTTGTGAAAAATGCATTGATTCAAAGGGATAGTGGGATGTCTGGAAAAGAGGGGTCAAAAGGTCGCAGGACCTTGAAACTCCTGGTCTGCGAGCGTCAGGTCCACCCGAATCAGGAACCAAAGTTTGGGGTCTTTAGAATCTTTCTGAGCACATATCCAAACCCTAAACCTAATTGTCTTATCATTCAAGAGGCTCTGTCAAGCATTAAGCGCAAGAGGCCTTTGTGAGAGAATCTTGCAAGTTCTTTTTTTTTAGAGCTTTGTGCTCTCAGTATGTCTTTCGAGGCACGTCAGGCTACCACCGTGTGAAATTTGGGGACTGTGGGAGCTTTCTAGAAAAAGCCCACGTGCAATTTGTTTCATTCATTTTCTACAACGGGTTGGCGGACGGGGCTCCGAAAGGACCGAACGACATCGAAATTGACATGTGAATCGTCGGGGTGTCCTTAGACAGCGTGTAAAGTTTTGAGTCCCAACGACATCATTAAGTGCTTAATTGGCTGACTTGTGCACGAAAAGTCATTTTTCTGGAATATTTTTCTTGATTTTTTTTTTTAAAGCACCGAGGAACACTGCCTTTTAATAGGTCGTTTCTGAGGGCCCTACGATGAAGCGTTCATAGCCCCCAGGTCTTAGCACCAATTTTAAGGCCGTCCATGAATCTGTTGTGGAATTACATTGCTTCAATGGGCAAGTGGGTCACCTAGAAAAGGGGGTTCCCAAGGTCGCAGGATAAGGAGCAGAGCACTACAAGAACAAGGAAGGAAGAATATGGTACTGTTGAAGTTTGCATCTGATGCTGTTGGCATAATTAATCCATTGAAAAATACCAAAGATATTATGGAATCGATTGGAAAGATTGTGTGTGGAAAAATTTGAAGGATGATAAATTACTTATACTATGTAAGGACAGTAGTCAAAAGGCAGTGCTTGGACTAAAAACATTGCTAGGTCAGAAGGTAATTTGCACAGTAGTAGAAAGATAGTGGGTAAGAGGAGTAATATCTGGCGTTCCAACTGATATTACGGTTGAAAAGATCCAAAAAGTTATAAATGGATCTGTGGATAAAGAGGTGAGATGGTTGAAGTGTGTTCAGGACAAAGAAAGGGTTGACAGCCTTTCGGTTATGTTGCATTTTGAGGAAGATAAACTGCCCGAAAGAATATTTATCAGATTACTAAACTATGCAGTCAAACCATATGTTCCGCCACCATGGAGGAGCTATAAATGTCAGAATTAGACACGTTGCTGCTGTATGTAGAGGGAAACAAAGATGTGCCAGATGTGGAGGAAATCATGAGTACGGTAAATGTAAACACAATGTGAAGCCAAAGTGTTGTTGTTGTGGCTATGGGGGCTGTCAGTACAGGAAAGAAGCTGAGAAAGTTCAGAGTGTGAGGTCTGACTTATGCAGAGGCTATTAAAAAGGTTCCGATGTCAAAACCTAAGAATGACAGCTGATTGGAATTGAGTCTTCCAGGTAACGAACCAGACACTAACAGAGTAAATATGAATGGAAAACTGACAAGATTGCATTTGTTTAATTTTTGTCTGAGCTAGTGAATTGCTCAGCGCAGCTGAGAGTAGAACGGAGAGGATTAAAATTAGCATTATGGCAGCAGAAAAATATCTGGATGGTGAGGGGGTATCAGTAGAACATATAGGTTACGTATGTAACCTCCGTTCCCAGACAGATGGAATGAGACATTGTGTCGAAGAAGCGACACTAGGGGTCTCGAGCGCCTTTTGCATCTCTGATCTATGAGAAAATGCCAATGAGAAATTGGCAGACAGAATTTGTTCCGCCCCCGGACGTATGGGTAAAAAGGGAGGAAAATGCATCCGTTTCATTCAGGATTTTTCTGAGGAGCCGACAATGGTTCGGCTGCAACAGTGGTTTGGTTCAGCGACGTGGCCAGGAAGACACAACGTCTCGTTCCCTCCATCAGGGAATGGAGGTTACAATCCGTAACCTAGACGTTCCCCATCTGTCGCTCACTTCAACGATGTGTCGAAGCAGCGACACTAGGGGTCCAATATAAATCATGCCATGCGCTGAGTCATGTACGTATACTGCTGACACAGGAGAGGGCAGGTATTTTACATGCCAAAGCGACAGGCTGTGTCAGTCTGCACGTACCCTTCCCCAACGCCCCAGTAAATCAGAGCCTTCTGGTTCTTTACCCCAGACAGGGAGGAACAAGGAGACGTGCTAAGCATGGGAGCAGGCCGTGCCAGCCGCGCCTTTTGTCTCTGTTTCTCGCATAGAGCTAAAATGGCTGGGGCCCATCTTAACGCTATCATATGCATCGGGGAAGGCGATCTTTCCCAATTCCTATTCTTTCAGGGGGAAAAGACCCTGCGGAGACCACACCTGCCCAGACTGGAGGAGGTAAAGTGTGGTGAAATACATCACATGGGCTTTTAGGTCACATGTGGAAAGTGGCATGGTGGTAGATCCTGCCTCACTGGGAGGGACGTGGAGTCCACGTACGAGCCCGACCTGTGGAGCACATATTCCAGTACAGGGTAGATCGAGTACCTGCATTGGATTTGGTCAGCAAATTCCTCAGCTGAATTCGCGGACCAGAGGGCTAGGGAGGAGTCATCCAGGGAGTCGAGTTAGTGAGATCTCCTGGGATAAGAGCACACAATTTTACCTCAGCAGAGGGAAAGGGAGCTAGGTGCAAGCAATCCACCCATTCAATTTGTCAGCGTGTTACTGCGTTCTACCGGCACGGACCAGAGAAAACACGGGACGAAACTAACTCAACCCTGAGATTGTAAACTCCAGCAAAAGTATTGGATATTACCCAACCCACTGCCTTGCATATGTCTGCTAGGGAGGTGCCCCTGGCCAGTGCCCATGAGGACGCAACACTTCTTGAGTGTGCTCGGACCTGCAAAAGGGGGGGGGGGCACGGCCTGGGTGTGATAGGCCAATGAAATGGCATTTCAGCACTGACTGCGCAAGCTCGTTTGTGAGGCGCACTGATATTGACACCGAGTCTAACTCCATGTTGGAGTTCCGTACGCAGGGATTTGGCATGTTCGCCGTGTACTGCGGTCAAGCGGTACGGGGGGCGGGGGGTGGGGGGTGGGGGGTGGGGGGGGGGGGGGGGCCTGGCAAATTTAATTGCATAACCGAGTCGAATGGTCCTGGCCAGCCAGCATGACGGATTGGAAGTGAGAGCCACGCGTCCACTGTTGAGGTGTGGCAGCAGAGTGCCTTGAGAATGGCATTTGTGGGACAGGTGACCCAGAGACAAAGGAAATAGCTCTTTTATTGAGAATGTGGGTACCACAGCCCGAAGGGTGTGCGGCAAATGAAATAAATTCAAAGGATTCTCCTCCTGGCCCTCCACCGGGGGATGGAGTGGTTTTCTTACCAGCTCTGGAGCGAACATCTTGGTCTCTGGGTCGGCATCTCCGGACCGCTTGGGAGCCTTCAGTGTGCTTGAAGGGATCCGCGAGACGGGGGGGTGCGCTTCCTGCGGGGTGCTCGACGCAGGGGCTGAGAGCTGGGCCTGGGTTAAGGCAGAGCTGCACATTTCTTAGCCGCAGGAGGACGAAAATGAAAATTGATACTACCGCAAACGTAGAGGAGTGTGTTTTAGCGGTTAGTGCAGTTGTTGGGCATGAAAATGTTCTGTCAGCGTCGCGGATGAACAGCGCTAATGTTCTGTTCGTCAAGACGATTGATTTGGCGAATCTGTAAGTTGAGAGTGGTGTTGAAATTGGTGGTGTTTTTACATCGGTACTCCCACTTTCTACTCCCTCCAAAAGAGTAACACTGTCTAATGTGCCAATTAAGAACGAGGTTCTCGTCGGAATGCTCGCCAGATACGGGAAAATGGTCTCTCCAATAAAGATGATCCCAATTGGAAGCAAGTCATCTTATTGAAACATGTGATGTCTTTCAGACGATTTGTATATATGGTCTTAAAAGAAAATGTAGAGGAGCTTAATCTGACCCTTAATTTCAGTCATGAGGGTTTCAATTATGTGATCTATGCCACAACAAACACTATGAAATGTTTTGGTTGTGGCGAAAATGGACATCTTGTTCGTGCTTGTCCAAGAAGTGCAAACATGCAAAATGAAGTTGTTTTAAATGTAACTTCTGAAAAAGTAGCTGAAGTGCGGAGCGACATTGCCGCAATTGACGAAGAAATGCCAGGCCCAAGCAGGGCGCCGGTTGTTCCAAATATTGTGAAGAATAGTTCTGAGCTTCCAACAGGAGAATTGGCTGAAAAAGAAGGAACAGTTGTGGCTGGGGGAGAAGTCAGGTGTGATTTGAGAACTGATAAAGAAGTATGTGACTCAGATGAGTCTGATAACAGTAATAGTGAAGATGAGGTCTTGAAAAATGAGATAGCGATACAAGAAGCAGAGGGCTCCGAATTTGGGGATAAAGAATGCTTTCTTAAAACTCCCCAAAAAAGGAAATTGTTGGGTGGCCATGGTGACAAACAAGCCAAAAGATTAGATGGTAATTGTGACATCCAGACCGACAATGAGAGTGAAAATGATATGTCAGAATGCAGTGTTAATGCTAGTTTACCCCAAAGTGGTTTCTCTAGCCGAGAGTACACTGTTGAGGAAATAAAATCCTTTTTAAAAGTGACAAAAAATATCAGGAAAGTAAAAATAGAGGAATATTTCCCTGACATAACTCAGTTTATTGAAAAAGTAAAGGTTTTCAGAAATGATAACTGTTTCACGGATCAAGAGGGTTACCGTCTAAAGAAAATTCTGACGAAGTTAAATAACTAGTCAAGAGTTTTATTGCAAAATATATAAGAATGAATTACATAGTATATCCTTTTTGGCTGTATTTCCTCTGTTGCTCTTTTCTTTTCTTTTTAATGGGGGAAATAAAGCTTGCTTCTTTAAATGTTTATGGAGCGAGAGACTGCAAGAAGAGAGCTCAAGTGCTTGAAACAATGAAGTGTAAGAAAATTGATGTGTTGTTTGTTCAAGAGACCCATAGTGATATATCGAATGCTGCAGATTGGGCTAAAGAATTCGATGGTTTGGTGTTTTTAAGTCATCATACTTCATTAAGTGGTGGAGTTGGAGTTTTATTTGCTAAAAATTTTATTCCACATTCCTATAGTTTAGAAGTAATTAAAGGAAGGCTCCTGAAGATAAAAGCTTCATTTGAAAATAGCTCTTTTTTATTTGTCTGTGTTTATGCTCCAACTGTGGCTTTAGAGAGAATTGTTTTTTTAAATACCCTGGGTAATGTTTTAAATGATTGTAATACTGATGAACTCAGTATTATTGATATATGGAGGAATTTCCATGGCACACAGAGACAATATACTTGGGTTCATGCTTATGAAAACCAACTTTCAATGGCAAGGCTTGACAGATTTTATGGTTTTAAGCATCAACTAAGTATGTTCAGAGAATGTTCAATAATCCCAGTTAGTTTCTCTGACCATAGCCTGGTAAAATGTATTGTGGCAAAAAATCATGTTAAATCAAAAAGTGCATATTGGCATTTTAACAAAAACTTGCTAAAGCTATGAAATCTTCTTTCTTGACATTGCAGCAGTGGTGGGATTTTACGAAAACTCAATTCAAACAGTTGTGTCAGCAATATACTCACAACGCTACAAGTGACATAAATAAGTCAATGAGGGACTTAGAAGAAGATTTAATGAGGTTACAAGGGCTTGCAGACTCCATAAAAGATGTCACTTTTTTAGAAAGCATTAAAAAGAAAAATAATCTTTTAGCAGATATTTTAGGTTTGACAACACAAGGTGCAATAATCAGATCCCGGTTTCAGAGTGCCGATTTAATGGATGCTCCCTCAAAATTCTTCTTTAACCTGGAAAAGAAGAATGGGCAAAAAAAGTTTATTCATGGTTTGAAGTCTGAGAGTGGAGTCGTGTTGTCTAATCCTTTAGATATCAGAAAAAGAGCTGTGCAATTCTACGAAGACCTATATAAAAATGAAATTTTTGAGGCAAAAGATGAAAGTTTTTTTTTTTTTTTGAAAACTTACCGCAAGTAACCAAAGATGCTAATGTTGAAATCGGTAAAGCCCTGAGTTTAGGAGAATTAGAGGATGCTCTTAAAAGAATGGAGAGTGGGAAAGCACCAGGCATTGATGGAATTACAATAGATTTTTATAAATCTTTTTGGTTAGAAGTGGGTCCAGAATTGTTAGCAGTTTTCAATGAGAGCTTAGTAAATGGACAATTGCCACAAAGCTGCCGTAGAGCAATTATTACTCTACAACCAAAAAAAGGAGATTTAAATCATATTAAAAATTGGAGGCCTGTAAGTTTATTATGCAATGACTATAAGATACTCTCTAAAGCCCTAGCAATTAGACTAGGTGATGTTCTTGTGTCTATAGTTCATCCTGATCAGTCCTATTGTGTGCCAGGAAGAAGAATTTTTGATAATGTCTCTTTCATTAGGGACATTTTAGACTGTGGAAGACTCTTCGATTTGGATTTTGGTTTGATATCAATTGACCAAGAGAAAGCTTTCGACAGAGTCGAACATATTTATTTATGGAGTGTTTTAGAAGCCTTTGGTTTTAATTCTGATTTTATTTCCATGGTAAAAGTTATGTATTGTGGCGTTGAGAGTATATTAAAGATTAATGGTGAATTATGCTCTCCATTTAGGGTGTATAGGGGTGTGAGACAAGGCTGTGCACTGTCAGGCATGTTGTACACTTTAGCCATAGAACCCTTGTTAAACAAACTAAGAGCTAATGTACATGGTCTGTGTTTACCAAATTGCAATAATACCTTTAAAATATCAGCGTATGCTGATGATGTTATTGTTTTAATAAGTGAATCTAATGATGTCAGTGTTATGTTAAAGATTTTAAACGATTTTAAAATTCTGTCTTCAGCAAAGGTTAATTGGGGAAAAAGTGAAGCAATATTGGTTGGAAAATGGTTAAGAGTTGAACCAAAGCTTCCTGACGGGTTAAAATGGACCAGAGATGGCTTCAAATACTTAGGTGTTTTTTTAGGTGATGAAAATTTTTTGAAAAAGAATTTTGAAGGTACTATTGAGAAAATAAAAGGGCGACTGGATAAGTGGAGGTTTTTACTCCCCAAAATGTCTTATAAAGGACGTATCTTGATTATCAACAATCTGGTAGCCTCCGCACTTTGGCACCGTTTGGCCTGCATAGATTCCCCAGCTGAAGTTTTAATGAAAATCCAGTCCATTTTAATTGACTTTTTCTGGGACAGACTGCATTGGGTACCAAAAAGTGTTTTTTACCTGTCTAAGGATGAAGGCGGACTTGGTTTAATACACTTACAGAGCAGAACGGCTGCATTTCGTCTACAATACATACAAAGACTTTTAAGGTGCTCTGATGAGTCAAGTTGGATGGGTGCTGACTGTGCTATTCTTCGTAGTATTGCAGGTTTAAAATTGGACAAAGCTTTATTCTGGTTGGATCCTCAAAGACTAAAGCTGAATGATTCGCCAATCTTTTATCGCAATTTGTTCAAAGTCTGGTCCTTATTTAAAGCAAGCAGGGAAAACAATGTATCTTCCCTGTTTTGGTTACTGCAAGAACCATTGGTCCTTGGCTCACAATTGGACTTATCTCGTGAGATGTCTTTTGCCATACCAGAAAGGACTTTATGTGACGCCAAGGTAACGTCAATTGAACACTTGCATCAAATAACGGGGTCTGCTTTTAAGGATGTTTATGCCATTGCTGAGCGTCTCAGTATCAAATCGCACCGTATAGTGTCTAAAGCTATTGAAAAATGGAGATCTGCCCTCACTGAAGATGAAACAGAACTGTTAGATCTTTACTCAAAGGGATATATTTATCCTGATTGCAAAGACCCTTTCCCGAATTTGAGTCTGTCTCTCAGTTTAGGTGAGTGCAATAGCATCTTGGATTGTGAAGATTTAATAATTGTGGGTCCAAACTTTGCACTTGGTAAAGGTATGTACAAGTGTTGTGTAAAAGCATTTAACAAAAAATCTTTAAATAACAAGTGTGATACACCATGGCGAAATGTACTTCACCTTGATGTAAATGAAAAACCTGAATGGAGAGCACTATATAAATCGCCATTAGCCAAAAAAACTGGAGATTTACAGTGGAGATTGTTGCATGGTGCCATTGCTGTCAATGCTTTTGTTTCTTTGATAAATTCTGATGTTACTGAAGGTTGTCCGTTCTGTTCACAAAAGGAGACTATTTTTCATGCGTTTATGCATTGCAACAGGTTACAACCTTTGTTTAATATCCTGAATACGTTTTTCATTTCTTTTGATGAAATTTTTTCAATGAAAGTGTTTATTTGTGGTTCTAAATATGTTAAAAAACATCGTCAAAAGTCTCAATTGTTGAACTTCTTGTTAGGGCAAGCAAAAATGGCAATATATACTACAAGGAAAGAGAAAATGGAACAAAATGTTTTTAGTAGTATAGAAGCTGTTTTTGTAAAATTAGTAAAATCTAGAGTTTTGATTGATTATCATTATTACAGATTAATGCATGATCTTTTATCTTTTGAAGAAATTTGGTGTTTTAATGGGATCATTTGTGAAATTGTTGAAGAAGAGTTATTTTTCCCCTTTTAATTAAGTTGTTTTTATTTGTTTTTATTGTTTGTTTTTTATGGGAATTGTTCAATATTTTGGTTTGTGACATGTAAATATTTGTAATAAAAAGGGTTTTTGAAAATCAAAATCTCTCTCTCTCTCTCTCTCTCTCACACACACACACACACACCTGGTTTTATGTAACGTGTGCAGTTTCAATGGCCAATCAGCTTCCTTGTTTCTTCCAGGTTGCCATGTGCTCACAATCAATAGTCTCCATTCATTTTTATCTCAAATCTAAACTCATTTTATTTGATATAATTGTTATCTTTATTTAACAATTATTTAAAAAATAATTTATTTATTTTTATTTCCAATTTTAAAATTTTAGCTTAACAATATGTTAGATGGATGTGATATAGTTTGTGTAAATGATGGAAGGGCAGCAAGAGTTGATTTAGAAAAAGGGAAGTTTTCTGCTTTAGATTTAACCATTGTTACTGGAAACCTGGCAAGGAGTTGTGTGTGGAATACATTGGATAAAATTTGAATAGGTAGTGATAATTTTCCAATTACTTGCAAAACAGGAATTGATTTGGATGTGAATGTAGAGGAAAGAATACCTAGATGGAAATTTAAGTCAGTTGACTGGGATACATTTAAGGAGCTTAGTGAGAACATGATGAGGAAGTTGAAGAACTAAACAATATAATAATAGTCTTTGTAAGGCAGAAGAGGAAGCAATTGGTAAATGTAAA
Organism: Moxostoma hubbsi; assembly: GCA_032164185.1. Taxonomy (NCBI): domain Eukaryota; kingdom Metazoa; phylum Chordata; class Actinopteri; order Cypriniformes; family Catostomidae; genus Moxostoma; species Moxostoma hubbsi. The sequence goes on from JAVLUX010000046.1 coordinate 3,797,041, forward strand.
ATAAGTTGTAGGAAGAATGCAGTTCCTTGGTGGAATGATGAGTGTAGCAAAGCAATAAAACTTTGAAATAAAGCACTGAAAATGTTCAGGAAAACGTATGCCTTTGATAAATTTATTGAGTACAAGAGGAAACAAGCACTATTTAGAAAAGTAATGTTAGATAATTTTGTCATCCAATGTATTTAATTTATTTTCTTGATCTGCAATCCCCGTCTCGATATGGCTCAGCTGAGTGAAGAAAGAAATGACACAGACACCCAATGCTATCAAATCCTTCTTCAATGTTTATTGTTCAGCACTTTGTTATGTGGTCCAGAAAAAACACATTCCACTGGACCCCCACCAATGAAATAGTTAATTACCTTATATGGGGGTGACATACATTTGAGCTACGTGTGAAACGTGAGAGTAGAGACAAGAAACACATTCCTATAGAACATCCTTCAAACAGGGAACAGTTGCAGCTTTGCTTTGTGATGACACAGCAAGCTACATCACCCAGAGAAGTTGTTGAGAAGCCTTAATTATTTCACAAGTAATTAAAGATGTAAAAATAATTTATTGGAGACAGTATTGTGAAAGAATAAGGGAAGAAACCGAAATCAGTTCAGTGTGGGGTATGATCAAGATGATGAATGGGATACAAAGAAATAATAGCATTCCAGTTATTATAAATGAGAATAAACCAGCTGTTTTGGACATTGAAATAGCTGAAGCTTTAGCCAAAGCTTTTGTAAAAGTGCATAGTAATGATAATATTCCAGTCAATATGAGAAGGTATAGAGAGAGTTGTTTAAGAGACAATCCAAACTTATTATTTCACAAGGAACCTTCAGGGAGTTCATTAGATAATGAGTTTACATTTTACAAGCTAAAAAGGGCTATTATTGGAGCTAAGCAAACTTCTCCAGGGATGGATGATGTGTGTTATGAAATGGTAAGATGCATCTTTCAGATACACCGATAACCGTATTGTTACGCATTTTTAATAAGATCTGGGAAAAAGGGATTCTTCTGACTAATTGGAAACATTGGATAATTATCCCAGTTGCAAAACCAGGAAAGGACAATTCAGAAGCATCTAGTTCTAGGCCCATTGCTTTAACATCTAATATGTGCAAAATTATGAAGAGAATGGTTATTTTTAGATTAAATAATGTGCTAGACAGCAAAGGATACATTTTTCCTTTCCAGAGCGGGTTTCGGAAAGGTCGGAACACTATGGATGCAGTTTTATGTCTTGAGTTTGACATCAGGAAGGCTCAAGTTAACAAGGATGTTTTAGTAGGAGTATTTTTTGATGTGGATAAAGCTTATGATATGATATGGAAAGAAGGGCTTCTAATTAAACTGAATAAAATGGGTATTGGAGGGAGAATGTTTAATTGGTTACATAGTTTCCTTTTTGACAGATCTATTCAAGTCAGGGTGGGATCATTGTATTCCAAAACATATTATGTTGAAAATAGTACTCCTCAAGGTAGTGTGTGTAGTCCCATCCTATTTAATGTTATGATTACTGACATATTTTCCCAGGTTGTTGCAGGAGTTGAAAAGTCTCTGTTTGCAGATGATTGAGCACTGAGGAAGAGAGGGAGGAATGTTTTGTATGTGGCTAAAAGTAGTGCAATTAATGAGGTGGAAAAATGGACTAATAAATGGGGACTTCATTTATCAGTGTCGAAAACACAGGTTATTTGTTTTTCAAAAAAGAGAGAATGTCCTAGTGTATGATTGCAGCTATATGGCAAACCCCTAGAACAAGTGAATGTGATAAGATATCTGGGGGTATGGCTAGACACAAAACTGACATTTGCTATTCACATACAAAAAATAGTTGATAAATGCAAAAAAGTTTTAAATATATTAAGATGTTTAGATGGGGTAGATTGGGGTGCCAGGCATCAATCATTGAAGAGAATTTTGCTGCAGAAGTCAGGCATTATGTATATGTTGTGGTGCTTTCAGATCTTCTCCTATTCCTGCCTTACAGGTAGAAATAAGTGAACCACCTCTTGATATTAGAAGACTCAAGTTAATGTTGATTTATTGTATTACAGTGAAAGGACACTATGAAACTCATCCAATTAAAAAAGTATTGTTAATCATGTGGAATAATATATGTAGAAGTGAATCAAAATCAAATCAATCAAATCAAATCACTTTATTGTCACACTACTGTGTACACGAGTGCAACAGCAGGTGAAATTCTTGTGTGCAGTTCCGAGCAACATTGCAGTAATGACAGTGACAAGACATAAACCACTTTACAATAACAACATATTTACACAAAACAATTTACATAACAAATGTACACATACTTACACAACAATTTACATAACAAATGTACACAATACACACAATGTAGAATACACATACACTAGATAAGGGTATAAATATATATATATATATATACACTAACTGAATTGGGAGAATATATTGACAGAGTGATGATTAATAAAGTGCAGTGCTGATTGTTGATCGTGAGAGATCATGTGTTCAAAAGTCTTATTGCTTGGGGGAAGAAGCTGTCATGTAGTCGGGTGGTGCGGGTCCTGATGCTGCGATACCGCCTGCCTGATGGAAGCAGTGAGAGCAGCCCATGACTCGGGTGGCTGGAGTCTCTGATAATCCTCCGAGCTTTATTCACACACCGTCTGTTATATATATCCTGGAGGGAGGGAAGCTCACCTCCGATGATGTTTCTGGCCGTTCGCACCACCCTTTGCAGGTCTTTGCGGTTGTGGGCGGTGCTATTGCCGTACCAGGCAGTGATGCAGCCAGTCAGGATGCTCTCTACGGTGCTGGTGTAGAACCGTGTGAGGATGTGGTGGTTCATTCCAAACTTCCTCAGCCGTCTCAGGAAGAAGAGGCGCTGGTGAGCCTTCTTCGCAACGGCCTCAGTGTGGACGGACCATGTGAGTTCCTCAGTAATGTGGACACCGAGGAACTTGAAGCTGCTGACTCTCTCCACCGGTGCTCCATTAATGGTGATGGGGCTGTGTTCTCTGTCTTTCTTCCTGAAGTCCACCACAAGCTCCTTGGTTTTACTGACGTTGAGGGAGAGGTTGTGCTCCTGACACCAGCGTGTCAGAGTGTGCACCTCCTCTCTGTAGGCTGTTTCATCATTGTCAGTGATCAGACCTACCACCGTCGTATCGTCAGCAAACTTAATGATGGCATTGGAGCTATGTGTCGCCACACAGTCATGTGTGTACAGGGAATACAGGAGTGGGCTGAGAACACAGCCCTGTGGTGCTCCAGTGTTGAGGGTCAGTGATGAGGAGATGTTGCTGCCCATTCTAACCACCTGACGTCTGCCTGACAGGAAATCCAGGATCCAGCTGCACAGCGAGCTGTTTAAGCCCAGAGCCTGGAGTTTCACATCAAGCTTGGAGGGCACTATGGTGTTGAATGCTGAGCTGTAGTCTACAAACAGCATTCTCACATATGTGTTCCTTTTTTCCAGGTGGGAGAGAGCAGTGTGTATTGTAGATGCAATGGCATCATCAGTGGAGCAGTTGTTGCGGTAGGCAAACTGCAATGGGTCCAAAGAGGTGGGAAGAACAGAGCAGATGTGATCTCTGATCAACCTCTCAAAGTATTTGCTGATGATGGGGGTGAGGGCAACAGGACGCCAGTCATTTAAGCAGGTGATTTTTGATTGCTTCGGTACAGGCACAATGGTTGATGTTTTGAAGCATGTGGGGACTACAGACAGGGATAGGGACAAGTTGAAAATGTCCGTAAAAACACCAGCCAGTTGGTTCGCGCATGCTCTGATGACGCGGCCCGGAATGCCGTCTGGACCCGCGGCTTTGCGAACGTTCACCCGTCGGAAGGATCGGGTTACATCCGCAACAGAGACGGAGAGTGAACCAGCCTCTGTAGTATCGGCCGCGAGTGCTCTCTCCGTGAGGTCGGTGTTGTTGTCCTCGAAACGAGCATAAAATGTATTAAGCTCGTCCGGGAGAGAGGCAACGGTGTTCATGGCGGAGTTTTTATTCTGTTTATAGTCCGTGATGATGTTAATTCCCTGCCACATACTTCTGGAGTCAGTGGTGTTGAACTGTTCTTCAATTTTGTGCCTGTACTGGCGTTTGGCTGCACGGATGGAGTTACGGAGGGCATAACTGGCTTGTTTACGCTCCTCCGCATTCCCGGAATTAAAAGCGGTGGTCCGCGCAGTAAGTGCCGCGCGAACATCGCCGTTAACCCAGGGTTTCTGGTTAGGGTGGATCCGTATATTTTTTGTCGGAACAACGTCCTCTACGCACTTCCTGATGAAACACGTTACGCTATCAGCGTAAACCTCGATGTCGTCATCGGAGGCAGACCGGAACATCTCCCAGTCCGCGTGATCAAAACAGTCCTGTAGCGCAGAGTCTGATTGGTCCGACCAGCACTGGATCATTCTAATGGTGGGTGATTCCCGTTTCAGTTTCTGCCTGTAAGCGGGCAGAAGCAGAACGGAGGAGTGGTCGGATTTGCCAAATGGTGGGCGGGGGAGGATTTGTAGCCATCCCGGAAAGGAGAATAGCAATGATCCAAAACCCAGCCCCCTCGTGTGTTAAAGCTGATGTGTTGGTGGTATTTTGGTGCTATTGTTTTAAAGTTGGCTTTGTTGAAGTCCCCGGCAACAATGAACGCGGCCTCAGGGTGCGCGGTTTCCTGCTCACTTATACTCCCATACAGTTCCCTGAGTGCCCGGTCTGTGTCGGCTTGTGGGGGGATATACACAGCAGTGATAATGACCGCTGTGAATTCCCTCGGTAGCCAGAATGGTCGACACAGAAGCATGAGAAATTCCAGATCAGGAGAGCAGAAAGACCTGATAAAATGTACATTCCTCTGATCACACCATGATTTGTTGATCATAAAACATACACCTCCACCTCTGCTTTTACCTGAGAGGTCTTTCGCTCTGTCCGCTCGGTGCACGGAGAAACCCGTGGGTTCGATGGCCGAGTCTGGAATCTCCGCGGACATCCAGGTTTCCGTAAGACAGATAACACAGCAATCTCTCGTCTCTCGTTGGAAAGAGATCCGCGCTCTCAGCTCGCAGAGCTTGTTGTCCAGAGACTGAACATTTGCCAGTAGTATACTGGGTAGCGGGGGGCGATTTGCGACAGTAGTAGTGTCACCTATTTCACCTTGGCTATTCCCTTTACCTTAAACTGCAAGAAATGATTAATGATAAAAAAAATAGAGTAATAGCAAAGGATGCAATGATTAATCAGTATCTAGAGCAGAATTACTACTCAATGCTTACAATTTTCACTGATGGATCTAAAGACAGGCTGAGCTTCAGCAGCTGTATATGTCCCACATTTTCATTGTCCCACATTTTCACATTTCAAGTTAAAAGTGGTAAAAGTGTATCTGACCAAGTAGGAGTTTATTCAACCATCAGAGATGGTAGCAATATTATTAGCTATCAGGTGGATGGAGGACACTCGGCCAATGAATGCGGTGATATGCTCTGATTCATTATCTGCTTTATCAAGCCTTATTAGTGGGAGATACTAAAGACAAGACATTTTATATTAAATTAAGTATGTATAGAGTTAATAAGTTAGGAATTAAGATGTGTTTCCTGTGGGTTCCAGCACACGTGGGACTGGATGGAAATGAGGTGGTTGTTCAGTTAGCAAAGCAGGCGCTGAAACCATCACATATAGAAATTCATATCCCACTAAGTAAAGAAGAAGTTAAGGCAAAAATCAGAACATCTATAAAAGGGAAATGGCAAGAACTTTGGAATGAGGAGGGAAGAGGAAGACATTTATCACATTCAAAATCAAGTAGGAGGTGAAAGAGGGAATTTTGATAGTAGAAGAGAAGAAACAATCATTACCAGACTTCACCTTGGGAACACATCTCTAAATTATTCCCTATATAGGATGAACAAACATGAGTCTGGGAACTGTAGTTTATGTGGATCAGCAGAAACTGTAGAGCATGTACTAATATATTGTACTGCTTATGAAAATGAAAGAGTACTTCTGTTGGACGAAATAAGAGAAATGGGGATAGGAAATCTTACTCTTAAAACACTGCTCCTTAATGACTTGGATCATCATAAAATATATAATGCATTAATGAGATACTTAAGAAAGGTAGAACTGTTTAATAGGATTTAGAAGGTAATAGGTTTTTTCTTTTTTTTTCTCTCCATCAATGCTCCACACTCCAGTCCAGTAGGTGGCTGGAATGCACCTATCGTTTGTTTGCCAACTGCCATAAAACGGCAAAAGAAGAAGAAGAGCAATGAGAGACTTTAAGTTTTTCACTGAAAAGATGGAGGTCGGGAGAATGGCGTGGAGAGATATTTCGGATGGTGACAATAATCAAGACATGGATTATCAGGAAGTAAGATACACTAATAGGAAAGCATTATGGGTGATGGATTTGACTGTGAGCAAACAATTAACAATAAGAACAATAAGAAATGAAACCAGTAAGGAGATGGTAGAAAGAAAAATCAAAGTGATTGTTACTTTTTCTAAACAATCAGAACAACAAAAGCATCTTGTTAAACTATCAAAAACAATTGAGAAAGAGATAAGAATAGTAAAAGTTGTATCCTGTCTCAGTAACGGAAGAATAATGATCAAATGCAAGGATGAGAAGCAGAAACAAAAGACAGAAATAGACAATAAAACTAGAGGGGTCATTTCAGGAGTACCTCTTAACGTAAGCATGGATGACATCAAAGGAAGTCATTTCTGCTAGAAGATTGCAGACGTAGAGAGACAATATAAGGTGTGACAGCATGAGCGTGTTGATTCAATTTGAAGGAAAAACCCTACCAACAAAAGTGAAGCTAGGATTTATAAGCTTTTCAGTATGAGAGTATATACCCCCTCCTTTGAGATGTTTTAAATGCCAACATATGGGACACACTTCAAATACCTGTAAAGGGAATATGCACTGTGCAAAATGCAGAGGAGAACATGAGTATGGCAAGTGTGAGGAAGGAACAAGAGATTAAATGTTGTAACTGTGGGGGAGACCATAACGCTGCCTATGCAGGATGCCCCATACAACAAGAAGCTCTTGAAATACAAACAATAAAGACAGTGCAAAATATAACATATATGCAGAAGCTACCTGTAAGATAAAAGGCAAAGCAGAAAAAAAGAGAATAAATGTGCAAGGAATCAATGTGGAATCTTCCATCCAGAATAATGTAAATCCTGAAAGAAATGAATCAGATGTTCTGTTTGTGATGAACAAAATTGATTTTGTGGCATTTATTTGTGCAGTGGTAAATGGTACAGCACAAGTAGAAAGGAAGTCAGACAAGTTAAAGATAATTGTAGGATGTGCTAATAAATTCTTAAAGTTAACAGGAATTACAGCTGAAGAAGTCCATGAGATTTTAAAAGCGAAAGAAGGAACTGTTGCGTTGGACATAACTCAGAGTAACAATACATCTTTCCTACTATTACATTGGAATGCCAGGAGCTTGATAGCAAATGGGCAAGAATTTAAAAAACATATCACAGAAATGAGAAAAACACCAGCCATTATTTGTATCCAAGAAACATGGTTAAATAGCTCCTTGGAATTTAAGATCAGTGGATATGTAGTAGAGAGGAAAGACAGAGAAAATGGTAGAGGTAGAGGGTGTGCAACATTTTTTAAAGAAAGCACAGCATATAAAAGAATATATAAAAATAGTAATGCAGAATACATACATATAGAAATAATGGGAATGAATGAAGTAATCAGAAATATACATTTGTATAATCCATGTAAAGAAATAAGTAATACTTTTCTAAAAGAGGTGATGGGTGACACACAGGGCAAAATTATTATGTGTGGGGATTTTATTGCATATAATGGTTTATGGTGTAGTAAAAACACTGATAATAATAGGGTAATAATAAAATAATTTATAAGAGCATTCACTGGTTTGTTTGAATGATGGGAAGCCAACAAGAATGGATATAACAAGAGGTAGCACTTCCTGCAATTCATGCTTAGATATCACAATAATGTCAGCAGCATTAGCTGGTAAATGTACTTGGACAGTGCATGAAGATAATATGGGCAGTGATCATGGGCCAGTAATATGTGAAATTCAAAATGCAGTACAAAAGAAAATATGAATCAATGTGTAAGGTGGATATTTAAACAGGCAAAATGGAAGGAATTTTCTATGTTGTGTGAAGAAAATTTTAATAATATGAAATTGGAAGGAAGTGTTGAGGAAATGTATAATAAAATAGTATTAGCAGTGATTTCTCCCCACCTCTCACGGTCATAAAAGCTGCCTCGTGTGGCTGGGCTGCGATCACACGCAGGCAGCATTTTATGAATGGTTCATATTCTCAGTGCGAGAACATAGCCATGGCAGCATTGCAGTCGTGGCTTTCTTTTGTCATGAGAGAAAGCCACTTCAGCCACCCCCTGCGCCTCGCCTCCTTCCTACGGGATTGAGGCAGGCGCCGCGGGCGATGAAGGCGATTTGGAGACAATGACGAGCTCTGTTCGCCGGGTAAACCCCCTCAAACCCCCCGCCTCCCTGGCACGCTTGCTTGCTTCAGAATTGGATGACATCACCGCTGCATCGGTGAGCGTTACAGCGGCGTCTGATGCTGATGACTCGCCTGGGCCGCCACCTTCAGGTCTGCTCGCCCAGTCTGAGCCTGACGCACGGAGGTCCGCTATGCTTTCCCGGGCCACTTGATTGGTCCCACGGGCATGTGCGCCGCTCACAGCCAGTTCCTTTCTTCCCGGATGTGCATGACGAGTTGAGTAAGCCGCATCTTCCTCGCTCCTCCGCTCTCACTACCCACACGGTGGAGCGGTCCCAGACCGCTTCCGCCCTGCACACCACAGCCCTTCCTGCAACCAACGCCAGGCCAATGCACTTCAAAACTTGCACTTGGGTAGTCCTGTTCTTGATGTGCTGCAGGAACTGCGCTGGATGACCAACCACGCCCCTGGGCCACAGAGGTCAGAAGCGCCAGCACTCAAACAGCCGATGGCCACCCTTGTGGTCCAGAAACGCAATCTATGGACTAGACCTGGTCGAAATGTGGGAGGTAGACAAGGCACACCTTCTCCCACACCCCCGTCTCCCAGCTCCATCCATTCGGCGGCGCCGTTGACAACTCTGCTAAGCAGTCCTCAGCGGTGAAGCAGACAGAGGCCATCTCACATCTTGCCTCGCCGCAAACCTGCCGCCATGGGCCATGCCCCGTCTGCTCGCCGAGGGTGTCCTCCTATGTCTATCAAACACCCTTGCTCTGCCTCAACAGGCGCTCCGTAGACGATCGACCCAGGGACCAAGACGTTAGTTCCGGAGATTGTAAGACCGCTCCATCCCCCAGTGGAGGGCCCGGGAGGAGAATTTTTTTGTTGAATTAGTTTTCACATTCTCATATTCTCAGTAACAGAGCTATTTCCTTTTGTCTCTGGGTCACCTGGCCTGCAAATGCCGTTCTCACAGCACTCTGCTGCCAGATCTCAACAGTCCTGGCATCCTGGACGCGGACCACCTGCCTCCAGCCCCCATGACTGTTCCTCGGCCGGCCGGTTCCAACGAGTCTAGAGGACGCCTACCCTGGACCTCCTCCTCAGTCACTAACCCGCCCCCTGCGGGGTGTGCAGAGCAAGGAAAGTGCTTTAAGTCTTTTCTCAGCACCAGAGCCTCGGGACGCGTCACCGCCTCCCGATGCCGCCTTACCTGCTCTGCCCTGCTGCGAAGCCCCATCGAAAATGTCAAAAATAATCATCCCCTTGGTGCCCCTAGCGCGGAGTTTGGACGCGTGGCTCTCACTTCCCAACCCTGGCCCGGCTGGCCCGGACCATCCGATTCTGTTCTGCAATTCAGTTTGCCAGGCGTCCACTTCTCCGCAGTACATGGCGAACATGCCAAGTCCCTGCGTGCGGAAATCGCTACTCTCTTACTCAAAGACGCGATAGAGCCTGTCCCTCCAACCGAGATGAAGAAGGGTCTCTACAGCCCTTACTTCATCATACCCAAGAAAGGCAGCGGCTTACGACCGATCTTGGACTTGCGAGTTCTCAACCAAGTGTTGCACAAATTCCCGTTGAAAATGCACACGCAGAAACACATCTTAATCTGCGTTCGACAACTAGATTGGTCCGCAGCGGTAGACCTGAAGGACGCATACTTCCACATCTCACTTTTGCCTCGACACCACCCCTTTCTGCGGTTCACGTTCGATGGCCAAGCATATCAGTACAAATCCGCCCCTTCGGCATGTCTCTGTCCCCTCGTGCCTTCACAAAAGTCGCAGAGGCAGCTCTTGCCCAGCTCCGAGAAGCCGGCATCCGCATATTCAATTACCTCGACGACTGGCTCACTCTGGCCCACTCACGAGAGTTACTATGCACTCACAGAGACCAGGTACTCAGGCACCTCAGCCGTTTGGGGCTTCAGGTCAACTGGGAAAAGAGTAAGCTTACTCCAGTTCAGAGCATCTCTTTTCTCAGCATGGACTTTGACTCCCGCCACATGTCACGACTCACCCGTTGTCTCCTCCTTTGGACACAAGTCGCTGCGCAAAACTTACATCCCCGGCAACCTCAATGTGATAGCGGACGCACTGTCACGACAACGCTTGCCCCGTGGAGAGTGGAGGCTTCACCCCCAGCCGGTCCAACTGATTTGGGAACGGTTTGGCAAGGCCCAGGTAGACCTGTTTGCCTCCCAAGAGACCTCCCACTGCCCACTCTGGTATACCCAAACAGAGGCTCCCCTCGGGACAGACGTACTGGCACAGGTGCTGTGCAAGGTCAGGGAGGACGAGGAACAAGTCACCCTTGTGGCTCCTTATTGGCCCACCCGGGCCTGGTCCTCGGACCTTGTACTCCTCTCGACAGCCCCTCCCTGGCGAATTCCCCTGAGGGAGGACCTTCTTTCTCAGGGACGGGGCACGCTCTGGCATCCGCACCCAGACCTTTGGAACCTCCACGTCTGGCCCCTGGACGGGACACGGAAGATCTAGCTGGTTTACCACCCACATTCGTAGCCACGATCAACCAGGCCAGAGCCCCCTCTACCAGGCAACTTTGCCCTGAAATGGCGTGTTCGCGAATTGGTGTTCTTCCCGGGCTGAAGACCCACAGAGGTGCACAGTTAGGTCAGTGCTCCTGTTCCTACAGGAGAGGTTGGAGGGGAGGCTGTCCCCTTCCACCTTGAAGGTGTATGTTACCGCTATCGCAGCTCACCATGACCCAGTAGAAGGCAAGTCTCTGGGTAGGCATGACTTAATTATCAGGTTCCTAAGAGGCGCCAGGAGGTTAAATCCCTCCTGGCCAGGCCTGTTCCCCTCCTGGGATATTTCGGTGGTCCTCGCTGGTCATCAGAGATCCCCCTTCGAGCTGCTAGAATCAGTTGGCTCAGGGCCCTCTCTCTAAAAAGACGGCCCTGCTGATCGCCCTCGCTTCCATCAAGAGGGTCGGGAACCTGCAAGCATTCTCTGTTAGCGACACTTGCCTGGAGTTCGGTCTGGCAGACACACATGTGATCCTAAGACCATGACTGGGCTACATGCCCAAGGTCCCTACCACTCTCTTCAGAGACCAGGTAGTGAACCTGCAAGCGCTGCCCCGGGAGGAGGCAGACCCAGCCCCTTCATTGCTGTGTAGAAGCTTTAGGTGCTCTGAGCAGCTCTTTGTCTGCTTTGGGACAGCGGAACGGGAACGCTGTCTCCAAACAGAGGCTTCCCCACTGGGTGCTAGATGCCACCTTACTGGCCTATCGCACCCAGGCTGTGCCTCTCCCCTTGCGGGCCAGAGCGCACTCAACAAGGAGTATTGCATCCTCGTGGGCACTGGCTATGGGCACCTCCCTAGCAGACATTTGTAGAGCAGCGGGTTGGGCAACACCTAACACCTTTGCGAGATTTTACAATCTCAGGGTTGAGTCAGTCTCGTCCCGTGTTTTCTCAGGTCCGAGCCGGTAGAACTCGGTACACGCCGACGGTCTGACCGGGTGTATTGCTTGCGTCCAGAGCCCTTTCCCTTGGCTGAGGTAAAACAGTGTGCCTTCTTTCCCAGGAGATCCCACCCACCCGTGTCCCTGGTCGATTCCTCCCTAGCCCTCTTGGGTCCGCAGTTCAGTGGAGGAACTTGCCCACCCAGTCCACAACGGGTACCCCAGGCTACCCTGTACTGAAATAGGTGCTCCACAGGTCAGGCCTCCTACACGGACTCCTCCTGTGTGTATTTTCCGCGGTACAGTCACCTTACGACCTGACCCGTGTCTCCCTTAGGCAGTTCTTTGCTGCCCTCCGGTCGCCGTGTTGTAGCAACTCCCCCCTCCTCGAGGCTGGATCTACCACCACGCCATTTTTTCCACATGTGACCTAAGAGGCCATGTGATGCATTTTGCCACCTTTACCTCCCCTTTTTGGGCAGGTGTGGCCTCCGCAGGGTCTTTTCCCACTGAAAGAATAGGAAACTGGACAAGAGACCCCCTTCCCACGATGCGGTAAGGGTCCTGGCTGCTCTTGCTCTATGCCGAGAAACATAGAGAGAAAAGAGGCCCAGCCAGGCTTAGCCCGTTCCCAGGTTGGCAAGCGTCGCCTTGTTCCCCTCTAGGGTAACAAGAAGGATTTCAATGACTTTTTTGGGGCATTGGGGAAGGGTACGTGCAGTCTGAAACACAGTCGGTCGCTTGTGCATGTGAAATACTTGCCCGCTCCTGTGTCAGCAGTACACGTACATGGCTCAGTGCATGGCATGATTTAAAGTGGACCCCTAATGTTGCTTCTTCAACACGACGTCGAAGTGAGCGACAGACTGGGAACGTCTCGGTTACGTATGTAACCTCCGTTCCCTGATGGAGGGAATGAGATGTTGTGTCCTCCCGGCCACGTCGCTGAGCCGAGCCGCTGAGGTGGCCGGACACTCCTGGCTCCTCATAAAAATCCTGAATGAACGTGTGTATTTCCCTCGCCTTTACAACCGTATGTCCGGGGGCGGACTCTCATTGGCCCTCATTGGCCTTTTTTCATAGATCAGAGGCATATTCGGCACTCAAGAGAGACCCCTAATGTCGCTTCTTCGACACAATGTCTCGTTCCCTCCATCAGGGAACGGAGGTTACATACGTAACCGAGACGTCTGGAGAATGATTAGGAAAATGAATGGTATTAATAAATATAAGCAGATCCCTGTAATAGAAGAGAAAGGGAAAATGGCCATTACAAATATGGAAAAAGCAGAAGTCTTAGCTGCAACCTTTGCTAAAAATCCACAGTACTGAAAATTTGGATGATACGTTTTTAAAAAGAAGACAAGAAATAAGCATAAATAAGAAATAAGCATAAATAAGAATGTCTGTATGAAAAAAAAACAAGAGTAGATAGTAATATGGATAAATATTTTAATTATTTTGAGTTAAAAATAGTTATTAACAATTCAAAGAATACAACACCAGGGAGAAACATGATCAGTTACAGTATGTTAAAAAACTTACCAGAGCTAGCCTTTAAAGCATTATTTAATTTATTTAATCATGTATGGAATGCAAGTACTTTACCCAAAGATTGGAAAAGTGCAATAGTTGCTAAACAAGGAGTAGATAGTAATATGGATGAAGATTTCAATTATTTTGAGTTAAAAATAGCTATTAACAATCAAAGAATACAACACCAGGGAGAAACATGATCAGTTACAGTATGTTAAAAAACTTACCAGAGCTAGCCTTTAAAGCATTATTTAATTTATATAATCATGTATGGAATGTGCAATAGTGACACCAATAGTTAAACCTGGGAAAGATGCAACACAATCACAATTGTATCCCAAGATGGCGCCGAGTATGGCTGCTGCGTCGCGGGCTCCGTCAAAACACTGCAGTTTATTGTTTGTTTTGTTTACAGTTTTGTGTTTTTTTGTCTTGGATGTTGTCTGCCTTATTGTGTACGACAGACAAACGCTTTTGGACATTGGTTCGGCAATCACACACCGAAAACCGGACTTCACATTCCTCAACGCCGACCCGCGGTTTACAAACACGCCAGCGGAGCCCTTTGTCTGGACTGCCCGGCCGCGGAAACGCAGACGGAAAAGGGGAAAAAGAGCCGGCGTTCTCATCAGAGTAAGACGTCGCGCAAATCACCCCCCGCTACCCAGTATACTACTGGCAAATGTTCAGTCTCTGGACAACAAGCTCTGCGAGCTGAGAGCGCGGATCTCTTTCCAACGAGAGACGAGAGATTGCTGTGTTATCTGTCTTACGGAAACCTGGATGTCCGCAGAGATTCCAGACTCGGCCATCGAACCCACGGGTTTCTCCGTGCACCGAGCGGACAGAGTGAAAGACCTCTCAGGTAAAAGCAGAGGTGGTGGTGTATGTTTTATGATCAACAAATCATGGTGTGATCAGAGGAATGTACATTTTATCAGGTCTTTCTGCTCTCCTGATCTGGAATTTCTCATGCTTCTGTGTCAACAATTCTGGCTACCGAGGGAATTCACAGCGGTCATTATCACTGCTGTGTACATCCCCCCACAAGCCGACACAGACCGGGCACTTAGGGAACTGTATGGGAGTATAAGTGAGCAGGAAACCGCGCACCCTGAGGCCGCGTTCATTGTTGCCGGGGACTTCAACAAAGCCAACTTTAAAACAATAGCACCAAAATACCACCAACACATCAGCTTTAACACACGAGGGGACCGGGTTTTGGATCATTGCTATTCTCCTTTCCGGGATGGCTACAAATCCCTCCCCCGCCCACCATTTGGCAAATCCGACCACTCCTCCGTTCTGCTTCTGCCCGCTTACAGGCAGAAACTGAAACGGGAATCACCCACCATTAGAATGATCCAGTGCTGGTCGGACCAATCAGACTCTGCGCTACAGGACTGTTTTGATCACGCGGACTGGGAGATGTTCCGGTCTGCCTCCGATGACGACATCGAGGTTTACGCTGATAGCGTAACGTGTTTCATCAGGAAGTGCATAGAGGACGTTGTTCCGACAAAAAATATATGGATCTACCCCAACCAGAAACCCTGGGTTAACGGCGATGTTCGCGCGGCACTTACTGCGCGGACCACCGCTTTTAATTCCGGGAACGCGGAGGAGCGTAAACAAGCCAGTTATGCCCTCCGTAACTCCATCCGTGCAGCCAAACGCCAGTACAGGCACAAAATTGAAGAACAGTTCAACACCACTGACTCCAGAAGTATGTGGCAGGGAATTAACATCATCACGGACTATAAACAGAATAAAAACTTCGCCATGAACACCGTTGCCTCTCTCCCGGACGAGCTTAATACATTTTATGCTCGTTTCGAGGACAACAACACCGCCCTCACGGAGAGAGCACTCGCGGCCGATACTACAGAGGCTGGTTCACTCTCCGTCTCTGTTGCGGATGTAACCCGATCCTTCCGACGGGTGAACGTTCGTAAAGCCGCAGGTCCAGACGGCATTCCGGGCCGCGTCATCAGAGCATGCGCGAACCAACTGGCTGGTGTTTTTACGGACATTTTCAACTTGTCCCTATCCCTGTCTGTAGTCCCCACATGCTTCAAAACATCAACCATTGTGCCTGTACCGAAGCAATCAAAAATCACCTGCTTAAATGACTGGCGTCCTGTTGCCCTCACCCCCATCATCAGCAAATGCTTTGTGAGGTTGATCAGAGATCACATCTGCTCTGTTCTGCCCACCTCTTTGGACCCATTGCAGTTTGCCTACCGCAACAACCGCTCCACTGATGATGCCATTGCATCTACAATACACACTGCTCTCTCCCACCTGGAAAAAAGGAACACATATGTGAGAATGCTGTTTGTAGACTACAGCTCAGCATTCAACACCATAGTGCCCTCCAAGCTTGATGTGAAACTCCGGGCTCTGGGCTTAAACAGCTCGCTGTGCAGCTGGATCCTGGATTTCCTGTCAGGCAGACGTCAGGTGGTTAGAATGGGTAGCAACATCTCCTCATCACTGACCCTCAACACTGGAGCACCACAGGGCTGTGTTCTCAGCCCACTCCTGTATTCCCTGTACACACATGACTGTGTGGCGACACATAGCTCCAATGCCATCATTAAGTTTGCTGACGATACGACGGTGGTAGGTCTGATCACTGACAATGATGAAACAGCCTACAGAGAGGAGGTGCACACTCTGACACGCTGGTGTCAGGAGCACAACCTCTCCCTCAACGTCAGTAAAACCAAGGAGCTTGTGGTGGACTTCAGGAAGAAAGACAGAGAACACAGCCCCATCACCATTAATGGAGCACCGGTGGAGAGAGTCAGCAGCTTCAAGTTCCTCGGTGTCCACATTACTGAGGAACTCACATGGTCCGTCCACACTGAGGCCGTTGCGAAGAAGGCTCACCAGCGCCTCTTCTTCCTGAGACGGCTGAGGAAGTTTGGAATGAACCACCACATCCTCACACGGTTCTACACCAGCACCGTAGAGAGCATCCTGACTGGCTGCATCACCGCCTGGTATGGCAATAGCACCGCCCACAACCGCAAAGACCTGCAAAGGATGGTGCGAACGGCCAGAAACATCATCGGAGGTGAGCTTCCCTCCCTCCAGGATATATATAACAGAAGGTGTGTGAATAAAGCTTGGAGGATTATCAGAGACTCCAGCCACCCGAGTCATGGGCTGCTCTCACTGCTTCCATCAGGCAGGCGGTATCGCAGCATCAGGACCCGCACCACCCGACTACATGACAGCTTCTTCCCCCAAGCAATAAGACTTTTGAACACATGATCTCTCACGATCAACAATCAGCACTGCACTTTATTAATCATCACTCTGTCAATATATTCTCCCAATTCAGTTAGTGTATATATATATATATTTATACCCTTATCTAGTGTATGTGTATTCTACATTGTGTGTATTGTGTACATTTGTTATGTAAATTGTTGTGTAAGTATGTGTACATTTGTTATGTAAATTGTTTTGTGTAAATATGTTGTTATTGTAAAGTTTGGTTTATGTCTTGTCACTGTCATTACTGCAATGTTGCTCGGAACTGCACACAAGAATTTCACCTGCTGTTGCACTCGTGTACACAGTAGTGTGACAATAAAGTGATTTGATTTTGATTTGATCTAACAGCTATAGACCAATTGCACTCACATCTACATTGTGCAAAGTAATGGAGAAAGTGATAGTAAGAAGTTTAAAAAATTAAATATTATCACCAGATCAGAGTGGTTTTAGGAAAAAGAGATCTACAATGGATGCTCTAATATTATTTGAAAATGATACAAAAAAATTACTTCTAATGAAAGAATATCTTGTTGCAGATTTCTTTGATATTGAAAAAGCATACAACACTGTGGCAGCGGGGGCGTGGTTAAGCGCCCGTCTGGGAGAGAAAGCGGTAAGGGCGCTTGCACCTGAGCTAAATCATGTCTAACACCTGTCTCTAATTCCAGTGAGCATGGGGAGAGCGGCACAAAAGCAGCTACAGAACCTCCAGAGAGGAGGAGAGAGTGACGAGGAGAGAGTGACAAGGGAGCCCAGTGTTCCCAGAAAGAGACTTTACTTGATGTACCAAAAAGTGTTTAAAAAAATCATTAAACCCGTACCTGTGGATTTCTCACAACCCCTGTTTCCTGGGTTTCGGCACCAGTATGGAACGCTCTCACTGCACGAGAGGGAAAAGAGCCAAAAATGGGACATTTGGGCATGGCTTGTTATGCCCCCTAAAGGCAAATGTGGGCCATTCTTGGTGTGGGTTTTCCTGTTGGCTTGTGGTATCAATGTACAAAATTAGAAAATTTTAGTTCCAAAAATGGGACATTTGGGCATGGCTTGTAGCGCCCCCTAAAGGCAATTGTGGGCCATTCTTGGTGTGGGGTTTCCTGTTGGCCTGTAGTATCAATGTACACAATGAGAACATTCTTGTCCAGAAAATGGGTCTTTTTGGTATTGCCTATAGCGCCCTCTAAGTGCAAATGCTGGCCATTATTGGTTTAGGGGTTACCGTTGGCCTGTAATATCAATGTACAAAATGTGAAAATTTTTGACCCAAAAATGGGACTTTTGGGCATGAACTGTAGCGCCCCCTAAAAGCGATTGTGGACCATTCTTGGTGTGGGGTTTCCTGTTGGCCTGTAGTATCAATGTACACACTGAGAACATTTTTGACCAG
The DNA here is from genome assembly GCA_032164185.1 of Moxostoma hubbsi. Classification (NCBI taxonomy): domain Eukaryota; kingdom Metazoa; phylum Chordata; class Actinopteri; order Cypriniformes; family Catostomidae; genus Moxostoma; species Moxostoma hubbsi. The sequence goes on from JAVLUX010000046.1 coordinate 3,815,175, forward strand.
AAAATGGCTCTTTTCGGTATGGCCTGTAGCGCCCTCTAAGGGCAAATGCTGGCCATTATTGGTTTAGGGTTTGCCGTTGGCCTGTAGTATCAATGTACAAAATTAGAACATTTTTGACCCAAATATTGGACTTTTGGGCATGGCCTGTAGCGCCCCCTAAAGGCAAATGTGGTCATTTACATAAACACGCGCCTTTCAGTCATTTTGTATTGTATTCATTTTTGCTAAGTAACAAAAAAAAGATGAAAGACATCAATTCTACACATGGGTACCAAATGTCAAGTCAATTGGATTTACGGTTCAAGAGAAGAAGAGTTTTGTAGTTTTCCCCAAATTTGCACTATACAGACAATCCATCATGCAGAACCTTATGGGTCATTGAGGCTTTTTTTGTTCCCAATGAGAAATGAGACAAGTATACCAAGTTTTAGAATAATTGGAACATTGGGGTGAAAATGCCATCATTTTGAAAATGTGACATTGCATGGCCTGTTGAGAACTGCTAAGGGCGAATGTGGGCAATTCTTTGCACAGTACTTCAAAAGGATGTTATCTTGAAGCATGTTAGGTTTGAAAAACCATCAGTCATATTTACATTTGATTTATTGACATATATATTGATATAATGTGGACATTTACATAAATATGCCCCTTTCAGCAATTTTGTATCATATTCATTTTTGCTAAGTAAATTTTTAAAAGACCTCAATTCTACACATGTGTACCAAATGTCAAGTCAATTGTAGCTAATTGGTTCAGGAGAAGAAGAGTTTTGTTGAATTTCTTCAGCTGCCGCAGGAAGTACATTCTCTGTTGTGCTTTCTTGATGAAGGAGCTGATGTTCAGCTCCCACTTGAGGTCCTGGGAGATGATATATCCCAGGAAGTGGAAAGACTCCACAGTGTTAATTGTGGAGCCGCAGAGGGTGATGGTTGCAGGTGCAGGTGAGGCTGAGTTGTTACCTGAAGTCCACAACCATCTCTGCTGTCTTTAGAGTGTTGAGCTCAAGGTTGTTTTGATTGCACCGGGTCACCGGGCAGTCAACCTCCCACCTGTAGGCGGACTCGTCACCATCAGAGATGAGTCCGATGAGGGAGGTGTCATCCACGAACTTAAGAAGCTTGACGGACTGGTGACTGGAGGTGCAGCTGTTAGTGTACAGGGAGAAGAGCAGAGGAGACCTTTTGGCTCTGTATGCAAACTGCAGGGGGTCCAGAAGGGGGTCGGTGATGTCTTTGAGGTGTGAAAGCACAAGGCGCTCAAAGGACTTCATAACCACAGAGGTCAGGGCAACGGGTCTGAAGTCGTTAAGTCCTGTGGTCCTTGACTTCTTGGGAACAGGGATGACAGTTGAGGACTTGAAGCAGGCTGACACGTGACATGTCTCCAGTGAGGTGTTGAAAATGTCTGTGAACACTGGAGACACTGAGCTGATCAGCGCAGTGCTTCAAGCTGGATGGGGAGACAGCATCCGGTCCAGCAGCTTTCCGGGGGTTCTGTCTCCTGAAGAGTCTGTTGACATCCCTCTCATGGATGGAAAGAGTCGTCACTGAAGTGGGCCCTTTAAGGTGGGCATTGGTGGGGGTGCCCAGGCTCCTGCTGAGGTGGGGGAGGTGGAGGTGATGCACTGTAGCGGGAGTAAGGTGTCATGGGGGATGGTTTCAGGACTGTCCTTTTGTTTGGAGGTGTCATGGGGAACAGTTACAGGACTGTCCCTTTGTCTTTCAAAGCAGCAGTAGAACTTGTTCAGGTCATTGGCTAGGCATCGGTCGTTAATGGCCTGGGGGGGCTATAGGCTTGTAGTTGGTGATCTGCCTGAGCCCTTTCCAGACAGACGCAGAGTCGTTGGCTGAGAGCTGGTGTTGGAGCTTCTCAGAGTACCGTCGTTTAGCCTCTTTCACCGCCTTGCTAAACTTGTTCTTTGCCTCTTTAAATCTGTCTTTGTCCCTACTCCTGAAGGCCTCTTCTGTATCAAACCTTCTGTACCTTCAGAGTTTGGCTGTAAACCAGGGTTTGTCATTGTTGTAACTCACCCTGTTGCGTGATGGAACACAGCAGTCCTAACAGAAGCTGATATATGACGTCACAGCCTCTGTGTACTCATCCAGACTGTTTGTAGCAGTCCTGAACACGTCCCAGTCAGTAGACGTCTAAACACATCTGGAGATCCTCCACAGCCTCACTGGTCCACTTCCTTGATGTCCTCACTACAGGTTTGAAGAGCTTTAGTTTCTGCCTGTACGCAGGAATCCGGTGGACCATGACGTGGTCAGAGTGTCCCAGTGCAGCACAGGGGACGGCATGATAAGCATTCCTGACTGTGGTGTAACAGTGATCCAGAATGTTCTCCTCTCTGGTTGGAGAATTTAGGGAGTTCATGAGTGAGGTTTCCTTTGTTAAAGTCATCAAGGACAATAACTAAAGAGTCCGGGTTGGTCCGGTCCACACACACTATCTGGTCGGCGAGCATGCGCTGTGCGATCTGCACGTTGGCCAATGTAAACACCGACCAGAATGAATGAAGTAAACTCATGGGGTGAATAAAAAGGCTTACAGTTTATGATGAAAGATGGAAACGTTATTTTCAAGAATACGATTTTTGTCCTGATATCAAAGGTCTAACTAGAAAGAAAAAAAAGATGATCCAACATGAATCCTTGATAAAAAATATGATCGTGCATGGAAAATGGCTAGAAATAGCATTTTATCTTAGCGTAAAGCAGACAATATACACAAGGTTTATTTCCATTTCTTCTGCTCAAACTTACTTCAAACTTACTTCTCTGTCTGCTCATATGAATCATAAGAAAGTGTTCACATCATTTGCATATATAAATGATTTCCATCTGAAAGGACTAAATATTAAATGAAACAAACGACAATAAAATGCAATTTAATCTCTTCAGTAATCAAATAATTTTTTAATGTAATTGCATTCTAATAACCAATTATTTCATTGTAACTGTAGTGGAATACAGTTACTTATATTTTGTATTTTAAATACGTAATCCCATTACATGTACTCCGCTACTCCCCAACACTGTATATAGGCCTACACACACACACACACACACACACACACACGTTTATGTGTGTGTGTGTGTGTGTGTTCTATGAAATTATATTTTGGGGACAAATTTGTACCCAAATGTGAGCCAGGGACATCCTCGTTTGTAAAAAAAATATATAGTCAATAAAGATATTTTCAAATGTTAAAAATGTAGAAAGTTTTTTTGTTAGGGTTAGGCTATATTATTTATAACTAGCTGTGTATGAAAACAATAGAAGTGTATGGAATGTAACAATTTAGATAGCTAAGTAAACGTGTGTATGTTCTGTAGCATTTGTGCTGGTGTTGTCCTACTCTCAGATTTTTTGTGCATGTAATAAATATTTGTACAAAATGCTTTATATGTGTAATAGGAATAATTAATGTAAAATAATAATAATAATAATAATAATAATAATAATAATAATAATAATAAAATCCCAACAGTCCATCTTAGAAAAGGTTCATAAAGGAACCTTGGCAATAGGCCAGGATCTAATATGAACTCTTTAGCCACAACACAGTTTCTAAAAATTACTGTTAACCATATGCCAAATAACCAAGGGATCTTTAGAGAACCTATAAATTAAACTTTGAACCTTTATGTCTGTTAGGAGTTCATATTTGAACTTAAGTCTCCCTTTCTGTACTCACTGTACAAATGTCTGCACCACCAGTTAAAGGTCTGTGCAGGACTGTTTTATTTATCCTGCACCCACCTCATCATGCATTTTCTATCCCGCACAAGAACGCTCCCACTGAATTTGCTCTGCCCACCATGATTTTCATTCTGACCGCTATTATTTTCACTACGCTGCATGTGTTTTCCACATAGGGTTACAAATAAACAATGCGTGTACACAAATAATTTTTTATTTTAATATTATTGCTATTATCAGATGTACATGACACAGGTGCTGATTTATGTATGTATTGTTTCCTCATTTGTTGTGCACGACAGGTTGTTTCGTCAGGGACAAAGGAAAAACAATAATGATGGCCACACGGTAGGATCGTTGCAAGAGATTTTTCAATAAAAATTACTTAAAAACGTGAGTTTAAATCTTTCAGTCCTCCAAAAGTGGAAGGTAAATAGGAGAACAGGGATTATCACTTCTGAATGGAACACACCTATTTTGCCAAGTCCATGTTACAGGGCAGAAAATGCAGTGAAAACATCTTTTAAAATAATACAGACATTGGCTTTACTCACCCATTCACAAGATGCATTAAGGTGCGGTAACCCACACCGGCTTCGAGCCACCACAACTGCGATAAAGTTGAAAGTAGGGCAGCAACTAACAATTATTTTGATAATTGATAAATTAATGATTATTATAATGATTATTCGACTATTCAGTGACTATTGCAATGATTAATCATTAGCTCTTAAATGATTATTCAGCTTGTGCCCTGACTTAAAAGGTTGTATTAAACGTGGCTACTTACAATAAAGAAGACAAAATCATATTTTAAAAATATCTGTAAATGACATTCACTCAATTAAAGGGAAACATTTTTTATTAAGTTTAATTCAGTAAAGAAATTCACTGCAAAAAAATCCTATTGTTATCAAGTGTTTTTGTCTTGTTTTCCATTTAAATTGGTCTAAAAATCCTTAAAACAAGATGCATTTACTTGAGATGCAACATATAAGATATTTAGACTTGCTTTAAGAGAATGCACGTGTACTGTACATGTGTCATGTTCACCGTTGTCTTTTGTTTTTGTGCTCTTATTTTGAAGTTCCTGTTTTGTTCCTGTTTCCCTTTTGGTTTTTGTAGTCCCTTGTAGTTTTATTTTATGATTGGTTTTCCCCTGATTAGTTCTCTTTCCCTGATTGTTTTACCAGGTGTTCCTCATTCCCTTGTTAGTCCCTTTATGTATTTAAGTCTTTGGTTTCCCTGTTTTCTGTTGTTAGTTATTTCATGTTTATCTTGTTTTGTGCTAAGTTCCTCGTGGTTTTCTTTGTTTCTTGTTTTCTTTTTTTTTTTTTTTTGGATTTAATAAAAAGCTGCACATAGATCCTCTCCCGTTGCCTGTCGTTACAACATGAGTGTATTTTTTGCAGTAAAGACAAAATATATTTATATTCAAGATATATTCTCTAAAAGCAAGTTTAAATATCTTATATGCTGCTTCTCGGGTAAATGCATCTTTTTTTTAAAGGATTTTTAGATATTTTAAAATATTTGATTTTTAATATTATATTCAAAATTCTCAGATAACAATTTTTTCTTCTGTAGTATAGCTGCTAAAGAAAATGTATATTGTTTTAAAGGAAATTTAGATATTTATATTGGAAAACAAGCCAAAGCAAAAACTAATAAAAAAGTTGCAGTGCATAATGGGGCTAAGACTACCCTCTCTCACCTTTGTGTTCACTTCAGTCCATCTTTAACAAAAAAAATTACCCTCTCTTTTATTAATAAAGCTGTGTACTGGCAACTGGCACAGTGACATATATTATGATTCAACAAGTCACAAGCCATCACGTTATAATCTAGCTTCAGCAAGTGTGCATGCTCGAGGGATGAGCGTCCCCGCGACAGAGTGTGCCTCAGTCGGATGCAGTTTCAGTCTCTCCCCATTACATTTACATTTATGCATTTGGCAGATGCTTTTATCCAAAATGACTTACAGTGCCCTTATTACAGGGGCAATCCCCCGGAGCAACCTGGAGTTAAGTGCCTTGCTCTAGGACACAATGGTGGTGGCTGTGGGGATCGAACCGACAACCTTCTGCTTAACAGTTTAGTGCTTTAGCCCACAACATCACCACCACTCCACTCCTTAGAATGGACACTTCGTGTATCTCATAGAAGAGCTGCTGACTGCACAGAGAAATGCCAGTTTCGGAGTTTGTAGTTATTTACATAACCTTCTTCCATATTATTTTAACTTTAATAAAGCTATAAAGCATTAAATATAACTGCATTAAAGATGTAATTCCAGGGTGTTTCCTTTGAAGACGCTTGACGTAAGTTCCCTATCTGTCACTCACTCGACGTTGTAGAAACTTTTTTTCTCGTTTGGCACTCAGTGAAGGCATTTTCTCTCCCTCTCCCTCCCCTGACCTCCCTGCTTTGCTCTCTCGTCACGTTTAGTCAACTGTCTTGTACTTTTGAGAGACTCTCTCAGCACTGCTCTCCAAACTAAGAAATTATTATGGATTTGGTCAACTGGTCTCTCAACGCAATTGACACCATCTTCTCGAGGAGAAGCTTGGGTTCGGGGGAACCTAACTGCCCTGACGGAACGTTTGCAGCTGGCTACACGATGGACGCGTGGGAGAGGTGGCGGGTCGTGTGTCTGGCGGTTCTTTCCGTGGAGGACGTTGAAGATATCTACCTATTCGGAACCATGATAACAGGTCTTCTGCTGATTGGATTAGGCATTGCCCTGGGTTATCGAAGAATTAAGAAGATGGAGACAGCTGTCCAAAGCCTCACAAGGCTGCCCGTCATGATTGAGGCGGTGGGCAGAGCTGTCAGCACTCAGACTCTCAATACGGATAACATCATGAAGGAGCTTACAGCTTTGCAAAGGCAAATGGATCGTTTTAGAGACCAAAACGGACATGCAGAATAGCCTGAGAAATTGCAGTTATTCGCCCCAAGACAAAACATTTCAATCTTATCTGTTTCGGTACCCACAACCAGCACTGGCCTTGGCCAAGGCCGCTGATGGATCAACAACTCCGCTGGTTAGAGCACTGCAATGAGCCGCTCTCGCATTCCCTCCCCCCTCCCAAAACACCCTGGGATTGTGACCTTTTGGCGAATCTCTGGGCTCACACACACACACACAAGACTTTACACAAATACAGATATGCATCCGGCCCACACCCCATCCCTCGCCTTTGCCACTTCGTACCCCCCAGTCTGACAGGCGGGTCTGTGACCAGCGCCAAGAATGGCTGCAGGTCCGGATGGCTGCTTGCCAGTGCTGGGCTAACTCCATCCCCCACTCCCCTACCCTGTTGCAAGTTTTTATTATGTTGTAGATGTACTGATTATGTGCTAAGTGTTGCTGAGATGTTTTTTCCTGTTCCCACACTGTAATCCTCACAGGAGCATAGTCTGGGGGTTGCTTTTTTTATCTCACCTTTCCCCATTTAATGCTGTATATCTTCTCAATTCCCTGTCTTCCTGCCCTGTCTACCCTGTTGTCATATTGTATGGGCAGGATGTTTGTATGGGCAGGATGATGGCCAATTTCACTGGTTACTTACTTGTGACTATGTGACAATAAAGGGTTACTACTACTTACTTGTGTCGGTGAGTTGAAACTAGGGATCGCTCCTGCGGAGCCAAGACATCTCTGATCTTGAGAAAAGGCCAATGGAAATTGCCGTGTGGAATTTGCATGCGACTCTCCCAGACATACAGGTATAAAAGGAGTGATGCTGCAAACGCACATCAGATATCTTCTTCTGAGCTGAGCAAGCAAGTTCACAGAGCTGAATTCCTCTGCCGCCTCCATTCATCTCTCTACGGTGTTGGATCTACGGCACTTTCCAGCAGGCGCCCCCCTCGCACACCACAGTTGTGCTGAGCAACAGAAAAACTTGACTATATATATATATATATATATATATAAAGCATATAAAATAATAACATTTCTCTAAAAGAGTGGCACAAACGGAAAGTGTCTTTTTCAAGATGGGAGCCTCTCTGCCGGGTATTCCCCCACGGACCTCCCATTCCCCGTCACGCTCATATACTCCAACCGAGCGCTGGAGCGAGGTTGCCGGTTCGGCATCGGAAAGCAGGTTCTTCATGTCTGATGCTGAGGACTCGGCTGGACTCTGGATATCGGCTATCGGCTGTGCATGATGAGCTCATGTGCTCGTGGCCGGCACCTTTTACTGTCTGCATGTGGTCCATGAGCTCTGCTACTATACTACCTCTGCCTTGCATGCCATGGCACTCCTGCAGGTGCACCAAGCCAAGGCACTTAGAGAACTACACGAGGGTAGTCCTGACCCAGGACAAATGCAGGAGCTGTGCTCGGCGACCGACTTCACCCTCTGGGCAATGAAGGTCACGGCGCGGGCTCTCGGGCAGGCGATATCCACCCTGGTGGTCCAGGAATGCCACCTCTGGCTCAACCTGGTCGAGTCGCGAGAGGCTGACACGGTACGTGTCAGCCTCTCGCAGCCCCGGGACTCAGAGACAGGCAGCCCCGGGACTCAGGAAACTGCAATACGGGAGCTGGTAAGCAGACCACTCCCTCCCCCGCCAGAGGGTCGGGTGGAGAATCCTGGCTCGTGGCTCAGGACTCTCGGCTGTGCATGTGGCTTGCGCTCCCCAACCCGTCGTGCTGGTTGATCAGGACTGTCCGACTCAGCTATGCGATTCAGTTCGCCAGGCGCCCGCCCAGGTTCAATGGCGTCCGCTCCACTCCGGTGAGAGGCGAAAACGCCACTGCCTTGCACGCGGAGATCGCCTCGCTTCTACGGAAGGACATGATAGAGCCTGTCCCTCCAGCCGAGGTGAAGAAGGGGTTTTACAGCCCCTATTTCATCGTATACAAAAACGTTGGTGGGTTGCGGCCAATCCTTGACCTGAGAGTTCTGAACCAGGCTCTGCACAGACTCCCATTCAAGATGCTCACACAGAAACACATTCTAGTGTAGGGTGCACTGGTTGTTTAGATCAGTTTTACTATCAGATATAATTAATAATTAATGTTTATTAATTATTAATTAATAATTAAATTAAATAATATAATTTAATTCATTATATTCTATCCTCGGGGCACCACTCTTTTACAAGAGAAAAATGATAGTAAGTGACTGATCAAGTCTCATAAAATTCTACCATGAAGATTGAGTATTTTGATTGATAATCAAAATAATCAAAAAGGGGAAGAGGCTAGTCGAATTATTGCCATACGAATCCAACAGTAATCTGCTTACAGTTGGCTTCTAACAACAACAACAATTTAACGATACTGAAGTAATACAGGAGTTCTTGACATGGCAGAGGCTGGCTTCAACACAATATTCAAACAAAAAACTAGGAGTACTTATTATAATATAACAAGATTTATTATAATCAAACAGCAATGAACACTGCCAATACTAGATGAATATAATACAAAAACATAAAATGGAAATCCTAACTAAATTGTGGAGCTATATGCTAGTGTATGAATGTGTGTGTGTGGGTGTGTGTCTAGATTCGGTAACAAAGACACAAAATGGTGGACTAAACTACACGTGTGGAACCAGTTTCAAAATGGAGGATCGGTTTCAACATTGAGAACTAGGTTCAAAATGGCGAACTGAATTAAAAATGGCAACTAGTTTCAAAATGGAGGATTAGATCGTAAAGGGCGGAGCCAACGATTATTTAAATGTACAGGGAAAGAAAGATGGCTAGATCAGATCCAGAACAATAGAGCTTATACCACGTGTGGTGGTAATGAGCAGACACACAAAGGAACTGAACGAAACAGGTGGGAGAATTTGAAAAACACCATCCTGATTCGGACATAACCGTGGTGCTGCTCGCTCTGTGAATTTCAGTGAGTGTGAGAGAGAGCGAACAAACAGGGGTTCATGCAATTTAACAGAGGATACACGCTGGTAACAGTGCGATTGAATTGTTAATTCAGATAAAATAACATTTCCCCAAAAATGAAGATCTCATAAATCAACACAGCAATCAGCGATCGTAGTTAAACAGACAAATGTAACAAAACGTCAATCATTCAGCAATCAAATATATATGATTTAGTTTCATAAGAAAAGTCACAGTTTCTAAACTAAATCTGCCCAGATATCAAGCCTTACTTGGGAAATCCTGTGTGATTTCAGCCGGGTTGTCCATTTGAATTCTTGTTGCATTGAGCGGTCAGGAGAAAACAATCTGGATTCGGTCCTTTGTCTTACATGGAAATATGCGTCTCTGCATTATTTCTCGGGTCCGGTGATGGAGAGAAATGCATGGAGGTAGTCAACGTTGATAGAAAACGATTGAGAAGGGAAGCTGGTCGCCTTTTCCATTTTCGAAACAAATTCACTGTTGTCTTGCAGTGAAAATGAAATGAACCGGTTGTGATACTACATGACTGGAACAAAGCTAAGTTAATCTTACTGTAATGTGGCCAAATGGTGAGGTTAGAAAAACATGGTCTCTCTTTGTCCAGGAGGGAAATTCCTTTGTGTAGATACGTCTCTTTAGAGCGCAGCTCTTGCAGTTGTAGGCAGCGAGGCTGTAAGCAGAGAGAGCGAAATCAAATTGAACCACTAGTTTTGTTAAGATGATGACACATCGCTCATAGGCAGCTTTTGACAAGATGACATTTGAGATTGAGTCCATGGGTGGGACTTCCCATGCAGCTGTGAAACCGAGTTCAATGTCTCACATTTGATCATGAACAAAGGGCCATGCTGTATCTGCTGCCATTTTTAGTGGGGCAAGGCCCTACACTAGCGAGTGTCTGGCATCAGCATTGGTTCGCGGCGGTAGACCTGAAGGACGCATTGCCCAAGGACACTTCGGCATGTGGAGTTGTATGGGCCGGGATTCGAACCACCAACTCTGCGATTAGTGGCCAACCCACTCTACCAACTGAGCCACAGCAGCCCACAACACAGTGGCGATTGCGTACATCAGCCGCCAAGGAGACCTACACTCTCGTTGAATGTCACAACTCAGGTAGACCTGTTTGCTTCTCCAGAATCCTCCCACTGCCCACTTTGGTACTCCTCCAGTCAGTCTACTTGCACAGATGTAGTATTTAGGGAAGCACAATTTGATCATCAGGTTCCTGAGAGGCGTGAGGAGGTTAAACACCCCCCGGGTCACGCAGAGTTCCCTCGTGGGACCTCTCAGTGGTCCTGCGGGGCCTTTGGGGAGCTCCCTTCAAGCCCCTTGAGTCAGCAGATCTAAAGGCACTCTCTATGAAGACCGCCTTCCTGACGGCGCTCACCTCCATCAAGAGGGTAGGGGACCTGCAGGAGTTCTCTGTCAGAGAACTGTGCCTAGATTTCGGTCTGGCTTACTCTCATGTCATCCTGAGACCCCAACCGGGCTACGTGCCCAAGGTTCCCACGACCCCTTTTAGGGATGCGGTGGTGAACCTGCAAGCACTGCCCCAGGAGGAGGCAGACCCAGCCTTGGCATTGCTGTGTCCGGTGTGCACTCTTCTACTTGGATCGCACGCCCGAGCTTTAGAAGCTCCGAGCAGCTCTTTGTCTGCTTCGGTGGACAGCGGAAGGGAAGCGCTGTCTCCAAACAGAGGATCGCCCACTGGGTCGTTGATGCCATCACTATGGCATACCACGGCCAGCACATGCCGCCCCCTATTGGCCTTCCCTTGAGGCAAAGACGTGCGCTCTTTCCCCAGTTGCGTTCACAAGAAGTGTGATCCCTGGACATTCCTCCTCCCAAGCCTAGCGGCCGACGAGTCTTCGGAGAGACTTGCCGCCACCCCAGTATGGGTGTCACCTAGGCCCCTGTACTGAGGTAAGTGCTCCACATGTTCTGGTTGTCTCCCTGCACAACCCTGTGTGACATATTTTCCGCAAAATGGTTTCCCTGTCAGTAAACCGCGTTCTCCTTGGGCCGAGGGCCCTCTGTACTTGATCGGCGTGTATGTAGTAACTTCCCCCTCGGGTAGGATCTACCACGGCGCCACTCCGCACAATGTGCTTCCACTCCTACCCAGTAAGACTGTGTGTTTTATTCCACTTAAAGATCCCGCCCTCCACTCTCGGGGCCGGGTGTGGTCTCCGGGGTGTCCTCCTCTTTGGAGGTACACCCCCCAGCTTGGACCATATACTGGCTCCTTTTTTGGGGAGAACAATAGAGAGAAGGCCACAGCTGGGCCAGCCAGTCCTTATACTTCTGAGCAGTTAGCTGTTCCCCAAGGTGCAGGGGAACACTTCATGCCTGCCAGTGTGTTGGGGGTAGTTATGAGACAGCTTGTTGCGCTGGCTACGAGGCACACAGAGGTCTGCCCATCTCGCACCACCAGTCTGCTTAACTCGGTTGAGCTCTTGTGGTGTTTTCCATTGGGACCCCTAGTGTCAACTCACCGACACAACTTCTAGTGAGTGACAGATAGGTAATGTCTCGGTTACTGACGTAACCTCCGTTCCCTGATGGAGGGAACGAGACATTGTGTCCCTCCTGCCACAACACTGAACCAACCTCCTCAGTTCGATACCCGATGTGCGTTTGCAGCGTCACTCCTTTTATACCCATATGTCTGGGGGAGTGGCATGCAAATTCCACACGGCAATTTCCATTGGCCTTTTCTCAAGATCAGAGATGTCTGGGCTCCGCAGGAGCGACCCCTAGTGTCAACTCACCAACACAACATCTCATTCCCTCCATCAGAGAATGGAGGTTACGTCAGTAACTGAGACGTTTTGCTTCAGTGGAGTGGCAGCTCCATCTCTACTTATTCCACAATGAGAATGCTTCTGTATTTACTTATTTTGTATTTTTGCATTATAATTCCCTCATATTTTGCTATCTACATCACCTGAAGCTGTTTGGAAAGTTTGTTGTGCATCTGGACTGTGAGCTGTTTTCTTCTCTCCTCAGTCAGGCGCGAGCTGCAGTGCTCCTCTCGCATGTCATCATAAGAGTTTAATGTGATCTCATGTTATGTGAAATGAGATCAAATGTCTCTTCGACAACAAAATGTTTTGTCAGCAATGTTTTATTGTCAACATTGTCGATAACATCAACTAATCGTTTCAGCCCTAGTTGAAAGTTTCATGCAAATATGGGACGCTTGAGCATTTTGATCGCATCAGTATAGGATGGTAGTCCTCTCCAAGAGTCTCGCTGTAAGACCCTTTTTTCTGCTTCAAAAGGAACGTTTAGCTCCCCACTAAAATACAGGACAATTGTCATCCCATATGGGATAAAATACGGGCATCTGGGAAAAACAGTACATTTGTAAATCATAGCAGCAATAAACATTGCATATGCCACCTCCTGTCTTTCTGTGAAGAATGTGTTAATATTTGGATACAGCCCTCATGAAAGACATTCATTGCTTAACACTCATGTATAGTGAACAACATACGGAAGTTTGCATTGTTACTATGATGACTAATGAGGATGCACTAGCAAAAGTGGCTGCAGTCAGTTTGAACAGTCAGTCTAAAAACTCGGATTTGAAAAAAATACAATAAAATCTCGGCATGCAAGCAACAAATGCCTATTAACTATAAGCATTTTTATCCTAAATAATTGGAAGGAATATAAGACTGTGCATGCTCAGCCTGCTCAATTGCATTTGGCGTTTTTCTCTGTGCAGCATTGCGCTAGATAAATGTCTTAAAAAATCCAACAAATAATTGGATTATTAATAATCCAATTATTAAATAACTGGCCATTGGCATGGCAGGCATGGGCGTTGGCTCACTGGCTGTGGCAGGTGTGGGCAATGGCTTGTTGACCGTGGCAGGCGTGGGCATTGGCTCATGGCCGTGGCAGGTGTGACCGTTAGCTTGTTGGCCGTGGCAGGTATGGGCATTGGCTCGTTTGCCGTGGCAGGCATGGGCATTGGCTCGTTGGCCATGGCAGGCATGGATGCTGGCTCGTTGGCCTTGACAGGCGTGCCTGGACTGTGTAGCAGAGGCGGGCCTGAGACATGGCATGGAGCAGATTTAAGCTTGGCTGTGACATGGTATGGAGCAGACTGAAGTGTGGCTATAACATGGCATGGAACAGACTGAGGTGTGGCTGTGACATGGCATGGAGCAGACTCTGGTGTGGCTGTAACATAGCATGGAGCAGACTCAGGATCTGGGGCAGAAGGTGGCGCAATCTCTGCGACCATGATGTGGCACTCTGGCTCGGCGACCATGACGTGGCACTCTAGCTTGGAAAACATGACGTGGGACCCTGGCTCTGCAAACATGATGTGGGACCCTGGCTCGGTGACCATGACGTGGGACCCTGGGTCGGCGACCGTGTCGTGGGACCCTGGGTCGGCGACCATGACATGGGGACTCTGGCATGACTGGCCATGACGGGTGATGGGGGACTCTGGCTTGGTGGCCACTGTAGGAGTGCATAGTTCTTCATCGGCTTCTCCCACAGTGAAAGATGAACCACTTAGCTGCAGGGCAAAGTCGATGTATTGAGCCAGATTGAAAAGTTATCAATGTGTAACATCACCATTTATTCTAATAATACATATTAACCATTTAAGCACTGAGAACACAATTTTGTTAAGTTTAGCAAGTGGAATTTTCATGAATTCATCCATTATGCAGGTCTTCAGCTGCGTGATTGTACATGGCCTTTGTTGCCGTATTGATTTATGATAAGTTCTTATCATGTGCAAGAAATTTGGGTTTACAGATATTAGTGCTTACATAGGGTTTACATAAAGTCCTGACATGAAGATTAGATGCTTAAGTGAAATAAATGCTGAAATGAAACCAAAAATGACCTAATAACTTTACAAAATCTGGTGGTTAAAAACACTGTTTGTAGCATCTCTAGAGTATCTTAAAAAATGTATGGGTTAATAGATCATAAAATGTATGATCTGGATGGATGATATGGATTTGCTTTATAAACATGGCACAAAGACACAGAGAGAACTAACACTATTAAATCTAGAACATACACATCAGATGTAATGGCTGCAGGTATCTTTACTGAAAGACTTTATAAAGACTGTTGGCTGCAAGAATAAGGGCTCCTTGATATTGGGAGTGTTTGCAATTTAAATTTACTGAAACAAAATACCCTCTATATTCTTTTGTGTACAAGTTGTGTTGTCAGTGAGCTTTGGTAATCGTGAATATGGGCCATGACATGCCAATATCTCTCAACTGTTTTTCTGTTAAGTTTTATTTATAGTATATTAAAAAAATATTATAAAATATTCTGCTACACAGAAGAACATAAAATGCAGCATAAACAGAGTATTTTTAGCTGTGCAAACACATCTGAATATGAAATGAAATACAGGTAATCCTTTTCTGTCATTTAAGTAAAGGTTTTAAGAAAGAAGAATACAAGCAAATAACGATGTTTGTGAATAAAATGAAATAAAATAATGTGTGAACTCAGTTATTGATGTAAAAACAATACAGATTTTTTTTATGTATTTATTTAATACTTGTTTGGGCTGTAATTAAGAATCAGTTTCGCAGAGTTTGTCAAACACAGGCACTGTTTATTTTAAACAAGCTAAATTCTGTACAATCGAAGAACACATGGCAACTTCAGCTGTCCAAATATTATGACACTGTTGTTTAACCTACAGTACGGCAGTCTGTGCAAATGCAGTGCTACTGAGGAAGTGATAACACATATTTTCTGAATCTTATTTGATTGCTACAATTTAACTTAAATCATTTTTAAGGATTTATAGTGGTACAGACATCAAATAGACATCTAGGTGATGTACATGTGCTATCAGGGCTCATACTGTACATTTAATCAAAACCTAAAAATAATAATAATAATAAAAAAGAGCACAGTAGTTCACCGAGAAATTTAAATTCTGTCATTAAAAAACAAAAATGATCAACAAAACAGCATATAGATTTAGAACAACATAAATGCGTAACTCTTCTGTGTCATTCCAAATCTATACCTTACGTTAGGTTGGTAGGACTACATCTGTCAAGCTCCAAAAAAGGACAAAAATAAAAATAAAAAAATCATGAGCCTTATAAAAAGCATCACAAAGTAGTCCATAAAACTTGTGCACTATATTCCAAGTCTCCTGAAGACAGACCATAAGATGCTCATGTCTAGTCCACAATTAAAAATGGCATGTCATTGGTAACTAATGAAAGCCAAAAATGGTTCTTGTGTGAGTTATGACTTTTGTTCCAGGTAAACAAATAATGCAGTGTTCTATTCAATGTCCATGTGGGATATTTCAACTTAAAACTTTATTCGATCTCCAACTAAAAAGGCATTCAATCGTGAGAGGCTTGAAAGATGACATTTAAGCAAACAAAACAGCAACTCTTTTTTTCAACTGTCAAGTTGACGATTTCCGCATGAGTTTCCAAGTTGGATGTCTGACTTTAAGTGGCGTTCTGTTGCACATTTCTTCTAGTAAGAAGTTGGAAATTCTGTCTTTTCAAGTTGAATGCAATGCAGCATTACAGCATACAGGTCTGAAGCAACATGAATCTGAATAAATAATGCAGCCTGATCTCATGAAATTTACATAGCCATGACAACATTTTTGCAATTCAAAATTTACGTGCTGTATAACACGTTTACCTACAGTTTTCCAGTGACATGTTCAGCTGGGGACATCAAAAGCAAGTAATATGGTGTTGTATTAATGTGGTATTGTATTCAGACAAGGATTTAAGGTGAATTTAAATGGATGTTTTAATGATTAAAAGATTCCTCCCTAACCTAAAACTTTTGCCTGAACCTAATCAATAGGGTTTTAAAATATAAACGAGACATTAAAAATACATCCTTGCCTACCCAACGCTTAAACCTAAACATTAGTGTTTTAAAATGCAGAAGCAAAATGAAAAGCACATTTTCTGAAGCAACCATTTCGAGTCGCTTCTATGACTCTATCGCGTCACGTGTCAGCTTGAGTTTATGGCTGGAATTGAACCAGCAGTCCTCTGACTCAAACACCAATGCTCTGCTACCATGCTTTCTAATCAACTTGGAATAAGTGTAGTTATTTAGGTGGGTCGGTAATACAAGCAAAGATGCATTAGAGTAAAAGTGGGTCAGAGTAATAGAGAGAAAAATAAGTTTATAAAGTCTTAATCAGTCATTAAAGTCATGATCTGAGTGAAAGTTAATAAAACAAACCGTTGTTGTAGTACCTCTAGTGTTCATTTCTCCTGGAAACTGCAGGAAATTGCACCTGAAGACGCATATAACACATTTTGTATATAGAGTCATGCTTTCACTATGAGACCAGGTTTAAATAATGACAGAATTTTCCTTTTGGGGTGAAACATCTCTTGAAGATCAATTTGTAAAAATAAAAAATAAATCAGTGTAAAGTCAAATAAAAGGAGAGCAATGAAATTCCACTTGAAGAAACATTAGCTAATAGCATAGAAACTATTTATTACTGTTTTCAAATATCAAAAATTGGTTGAATCTTATCGTGGTACCTCATGTGAAACTTAAGGAATCAGGCCAAACATAATGTCAGAAAATAAATATATAATGATATAGTTTCCTTTGACGAATTGGTAGGAGGATAACAAAGTCTTTTCCATAATGTTTTCAACTATAAATAATGTATTTCACTTTTCTCCTCTTGTCAATCACTGGACACTACTTGCACACAAACTGGTCGACAATGTGCGTGCACCGCTTGCATTTGACGTAGCAGCACCAGTGGAACTTGCAGTGACAGCGCTCCACCAGCTGCGCCTTGTACTGATCGTAACCGCGACCGCAGCACATCAGCGCACACCCGTCCATGCCCTCGGATGTCTTGTTACAGTGGCGCCCTTGTGTTCCTAGTGAGCCAGTGGTCTTGTTCTCTACACAGTAGTCTGGACTGGGGTCGATGTACACCAGGTCATGACTGGTGGGAGGGTTAAATTTAGAGTGAAGTTGGACGAGTTTTCCGCGACTGTTGAGCTTCATGGTAGCGGCACTGTTGTATTTCTCCTTCAGAGCGTCGCCCACCTTACGGAAATCTGCAAGCTGTATCCAGCATGTTTTCAGACTGCAGGAACCGGACACACCATGACACTTACACGACACATGAGCCAGATCTGATACGGTCTGTGCAAAAGAGGGAGATAAAGAGAATCCTGATAAAAGTGAACTGCAGTTTGAAAGATTTATGGACACTAGATTTATTTGCAGGTGGTAAACTTTGAAGAACAGTTTAAAAAGAGGGAAGAACAAAAGTGCTTCTAGAGGGTTCTCCACCCATGCATGCAATTTTATAAAAAACACACCATTCCTTTCCATGATCACAGATGCCTGACATTAAAAGCCTACATTATACAGATTCTGTGGCTATTTTGATGTTTGGCTTTCAAATGATAAGTAGAGGGACTATAAGGATATTTTTTAATGAGGCAGATAAAAGAGGAACAGCTTTTAACGGACAGTTCACCAAAAAATTTAAATTCTTTCATCATTTATTCACTCTCATGCCATCCCATCACAAAATCTCCAAAAAGCACATAAAGGCAGCTATAAGTAATACATACAACTCCAGTGGTTAAATCCATGTCTTCAGAAGCAATATGATAGGAGTTGGTGAAAAATAGGGATGTGCGGAATGACTAATTTCACTGATGTTCAATAATTTTCTTTTGGAGTCGACTAGTCTAAAATAAAGCAACCATCAGAAAACAGTCTAAAATTTGTGTTTATGCGACCTGTTTAAAATACTATAAATCCAATGATAAATTCAGCTGAAAAGGTGCATTTATCTGCGACGTGCTCGCCTTGCATTATCATCATTGTACATTAAATATAGAATGTGACATACATTCACCTTTAACAAATACAGGTTTATTTACTGAAAACAACAGAATGAATAGTGCAGGACCAATACCACAACCTTAACAGTCTGTTCTAAATGGAATTCACAAAGTAAAAGTTACTTAACATTTTAAAACAGTCGGGACATGGTTGAAAATATTTAACAGGTAAGCGAAATCTAGAGAGTTGCGCACATTTCTCAGCGTGCAGTCGTGCATAAGCCATTGATCTAATATGACTGTTAACCAATGTAGGGCCTCATGTATTCAGATACAAGACAAAGGCAGGCCTAACACAGTCGTAAAGCCTGACTGAGGCCCACAAAAACAAAGTCATAAATCTTGCTGATAAAAATCGCGCCAAAATCAAACAAAGGGAGTACAAAAACAACTGCAAATCCCAAGAAGCCTTGCTCACTTTACAACTGTGTGAAATTCCAAAGGATCGAACTCTCAACTCCTATTGGATGAGGCACTCAACAGAATGCACCTCAACTATGATGTCATCAGGAGTAGAAGTGCATCGGAAATCGATTCTTTCGGCGCTTCCAGTGACTTTGCCCGCCGTGTATAGACGTGGTGTTGCCTCGTTGCACAAGGAAGTAACGTGCAACTTGAAACTGCGGCAATACAATCTCCATCTCGCTGGACGAGTTGAGAACATTGTGTTCAACCGAACACTTTAACGGATCCGAAGGAAAGCGCCGAGCAATCCGCTGAGCCATCTTCATCCGTTTGCATGCAGAAGTGAAGAAAGAAGAATTCTCTTCCCTCTTCAATCAAGTTGACGTCGCTGATTTCTCCGCCAGCCCGCCGAGAATCAGCAGCCGTACCGCCCGCCGACAAAGCGAGGAAACGGCCTCCCGTTATCACCCGAGCCTCGAGGAACTGAGTCGGAGTCGAACGACGGATGAACACACGTTCTACATGCGTCCCCACGCGATCCAAGTAAGAGGTTAACGTCTGGGCAGAGATAGAATATTTAGGTGTGTTATTCTTGTGGATCAAGTTTATTGTTTTGTACAGTTTACGGACTGCAGAGTCCGCTCATTCCTGCTAATAATACTTAAGGGAATTAATGCAACATACTGTTATCATAAATTAGAGTTTGCTGTGTTGTAATCCAACTACGTTGGACTGTTGTGTGTTTACGCCATCACGGATGAGACCGGCATACTGTGTTTATCCATTAAAGGACCAGAGGTCGCGGGACGGGTTACCAGCCGTTCACTGCGTCTCTGAGTGGTAAACTAACAGCTGCCTTCTCTCCCACGATCGCGAAACCGGCCTCAACGCCGCCACTGTATTCTCTCTCTCTCTCTCGTACTAACCACACACACACACGTGCACAACCATTTGCTTGTAGATAACTTTGTGATAAAGCTCAGCTTTGTCCCCAGGTTATCGGGCAAGCGGAGACACGCTGGAAACGGGCAGACGCCATTAACCGGCTTCTCTCTGCCCACATTCGCGGCCATACTCTCTGGCCGGAAATCTCACGTGACGTACTCTCCATGAGAGTCACGTCCGCCATTTTGTGCGCGTCACTCCTCTCTCTCTCTCTCACACACACAGACACACACACACACACACACACACACACACACCGTCCTCTCAGGTGTTACTGTCACTGTTTAGTTTGTAGTTTGAATGTCGGAAGTTTATTGACTGCATTGTATTGATTATTAATTGATATTATATTTCCAATAAACTTCATTATAATTAAAAGAGAAGTGTTTTGGTTTGTTTTGCATACACATGTCAAAGGCTGGCAGGGGATGCCAGTGCTCGAATTCAACCCTCCGTTGTTCTCTTTTTAATCTTGATGATCTACGGACATCAATTTTCCTAAGAGAACAATCTAATATTGAGACTGTTATACTGTCTGGTTATTAGTCCCTGATTCCAGGGTGGTGCCCCGTCAACATTAATCCTAATTAATATTCTTTTGATTTTGATAATTGACAATTATCTTTAATGACTGTTTAATTTGAAGGATCGATAAGCTAGTGTTAAGTCTAATCAATGTTTAATTAATTTTAATAATTAGTTATTATCTTGGATAATAATTAATATTCTATTAGATTTGATGATTGTTGATTTAAAGGATTAAAAGCTAACATTGATTCTAATCAATGTTCTATTGATTTTATTAATTGATAGTTATCTATGATAATTATTTAATTATTGCCAATAACCAAACTGGCTACTAAACCTGTGCGCACTACACCAATAATAGTTACAATGTAAAAAAATAAACTATAACTAAAATTATTTACAAAGATGCACAGATTTAAAGAAGACGCAAATGTGAAAACATCTCACTTTCAAGCCAAAATTTCAGAAATCCACTTCCTGCACCACCACCGAAGTGATTTCATAGCTACTTTGCTGGTCTAAACAAGAGGAAATTTTTTGCACTCGCCGCAAGTGAGAGAGGGAAGAAGCATAAGTGAAATGAAACTTTGTATCTGCTCCAGATATATCTTTTTTTTAAATAATATTTGTATTATTAATTATATTTAAAATATGTAACATTCATATGACAGTAATTTAGGTGCAGCCTCTGTAAAAATATAAAGCCAAATGTAAATGTGTATAAATGTTGAACACTTTAAGGGAGAAAAATATTAAAAATATATTAACCGACTAGTACTTCCAGTGTCGACTAGCAGCATCAGAACAGTTTAGTCAACTAGTCTCATACATTCCTCATGAGAAACTGTTATGAAACTGGGAAGGACGAGATGAGAGAGGGTGGATCCAATTGCAGAAACTATTTATTAAGGAACTAAGATGAAACTAAAACATTGGGGCAAAAGGGAAAACAAACATAACAGCAGTTTACTGGCTAAAATAACAAATACAATAACAGGCTAACAAACAAGCAACCGACAGACAAAGGGAAACATGAGGGCTATATATGCAAATGAAAACTAAAGGCATAACAGGGAACAGCTGGGAACAAAGAACAGAGAGGATTGGACAGGTGTATGTGATCAACAAGGTGCATCATGGGAAGTGTAGTTTAACAGTCCAAACATAAAGACAGGGTGATGGGACAAACATAAGGGAGTTTGTGTTGAACTAGATCAAAATATTTACTTTTAAATCCTATAAGTCATTTTTTACTATAAATTCTCCTCCCTGACCAGTAGCTGGCAATATGCACAAAGAATACGAATTGCCAAAAATACAAGAAATAGAATGTGGAAGTGAAAGTGGATATTTATAGTAAAAAAAGGACCTAAATGTTGAACTATTTTTCACCCACTTTTATCATATTGCTTCTGAAGATATTGTATTGTACATTATATGGACCTACTGCATTGCATAGAGCTGAAATATTCTTCTAAAAATCTTTTGAGTTCAGTAGAAGAAAGAAATTCATTCACATCTGGGAAGGCATGAGCATGAATAAATGAGAGAATTTTTATTTTTGGGTGAACTATTCTCCTTTAAGGCCCTTGTGATAAAGATTTTGAAAAGGAACAATGGATTCCTAAATAGCCTTTCACATGAACATTTGCACACTGACAAAACTGGTGAGTATGTTGATTGATTTGTGGCGAAGAAATGCCCCAAACAATAAAATTTGAGCTTTGGATTACATCAGGTGGCGCTGCATTGACAAAAACTAGAGCAATTGGAGGTACTAAAGTACAGAAAGCTTTTTTACCCACCGATACTAAACAATTAATTAACTCAAGGAAATTTTAAGATATGTAGGGTCTAAATTTCCCTCAATGACCCCCAAAGTAAAACAGTAACATATGGTTCATTTTTCTGCACGCTTGCTTGACTTTTGTACTGTGATTCCATACTTGATTTGCAAACTTGTCAAGTAGGTCTAGTTTTTCTTCTTATCTGTGATAGTTGGAGGACAGGCTAACTTCCTGTACCAGAGTAAATTTGAGCCTGTAATAATTGGCCATTTGTTTGCAATTTGTTTAGTTTTTTCATGTTTTGTTTGGTGAATAGGTAGTGCTTTTGTCTGGGACAGATAAGCATTTACACTACAAATGCAATGTGGTCACACATGCATTTCAGATCACCTTTGAAAGTTGTTAGAGGGATTGGATCACAAAACGCTTTAGATCAGGTTTACACCTATACAGTATTAATGCTGCATTCCAGTCAACTCAGAAAGTCTGATTTTCCAACTTCCTACTGGGAGAATTGCAATGGAATGCCACTTGAAATCGTAATTCCAATTTGGAAAGTCATGCGTTGATTTAAAAAACAATTTTGCAGAGATGCAGGTGCGTGACTTCACGCAATCATGTTGGCACACAGGAAGATATACAAAATAAGTGATAAAAATTCATTTGTATTAAATAATATTGATAAATGAGTCAAACTTCCTATATTACATGATATTAAAGCATGCTTAACAGAGTCACATGACACCATACGAGGTTCGGACGTGAACGACGAGATCTGCACACTTTGCTATTTTTAATACTTTTTGTCATATTCCGGTGAGACACACCCCATTCCATAACTGTTCTAGGAAGACAATATGTCAAAGACTTAAAAATCCTCAGGCTCTGCAGACATTAAAAGCAATCCGCAAGCCCAGGAGGTGATTTGGCCAGAAAAGTGAGGGAAATTTGGCGAGAATTTTTGAACATGTCAGCAATGCTGACAAAAGTTGTTGCAGACTTGGAGGATCTTTCTGTAATATGTCGATCGATCACTGCCATGGAGACAAAATTTACTGAGGTGACCACAAGAGTGGGGGATGTCGAGAAATGGATCGATTATCTGGAGTCATCAGAGAGGGAATTAGCTTCTAATCCACTAGCTACCAAGGTGGAGTTGTAGAACATCTGGGAGAAATTGAAGGACTTGGAGAACTGCAACCGGCGGAATAGCATCCGAATCGTCAGAATTCCTGAAGCCGAAGAAGGTCAGGATGTGGTGAAATTCCTGGACAGGCTTTTTCTGAATCTGCTTGACATAACAGGCCATAAGCTGGAAATTGAGCGAGCTCACAGGGTTCTGGCTCAGCGATCCACTGAGGGAGATAGGCCCCGATCAATTCTGGCCAAATATCTGAGATCATCCGATAGATCTCATGTTGCATGAGGCGAGGAGTAAAGGAAGGATTTTTTGGAAGAACCACAGCCTTTTCTTTTTCCCAGACTTTACAAATTTCACAAGAGAGAAATGCGATCGATTCAAGGAATACAAGAAACTCTTCCATCAACAGAAGGTTGCTTTTGCACTGATGTTCCTGGGAAAATTAAGAATGGATGCTAAGCATGGCCACAAAACATTTATATGTCCACAACAAGTGATGTCCACGTTGCATCCGAATGTATCGACTCACTGAACATTCTCTTGACTGTTCAAGCAACTGAGCGCCTTTTTTGTTTTGTGGAGTAACACTCTTGATGTAGTCGCTGGTACCCCTCATAATATAATATTGGGAGGAGACTTTAATCTTTTAATTTCTTTAATCTTATGGTCCTCCTTGATCAAATTGAAGCAAAAGTGTGCAAGCCCACTCTGGAATAGATTTCTTTATATATTAAGTTCCTCATTTCATCTGTTGTTGATTGCTCAGTTGGAAACATTTTAGTCTCAGAACATGCCCTGGTGAATTTAGAGGTGTGGCCACATATGGAGAAATAGTTGCCGCTTTAATGCTTTTGCAAAATCCTGAATTCCAACAAATGTTAAAGGCTGAAATCAATGATTATATGGAGACCATTCCCTCAATGAAATCTGCTGGTGGTGTAATATTTATCTCCGCCAATGATATTAATAATGCTTTTAAATAATTCTATCTTAATCTCTATAGTTCCATGTCTCTGTCTACTAATGAAGATATTAGAAACTTTGTGGAACCATTAGAACTCCCTAAACTGACAAATGAGCAAAAAAATTATCTTAATTCTGATATTACCTTGGAGTAGCTTGGAAAGGTCATTAAGGCCTTGCCACTGACATTTTAGATCTTATGCTACAGAATTGGCACCACTTTTGTTAGAAGTTTATATGGAATAATTAAAGAATAGAAAGCTTCTGCCAACCATGACGCAAGCTCGGAGCAGTCTGATTCTTAAAAAGGACAAAGATCCAAGCGAGTGTAAGAATTAACATACAATTTCCCTAATTCAGCTAGATGTTTTTTTTTATATTGTCAAAAATTTTGGCTAAACGATTAAGTAAAGTTGTGACACCTCTTTTATATATATATATATATATATATATATATATATATATATATATATAGATCAGGTGGGGTTTATTCGGGTCCATAGCCCTTCTGATAACATTAAGCGTTTCATCAATATCATGTCTCCAATGGCGAATGATCAGACTCCGGTCGCTGCAATCTCACTTGATACCGAAAAGGCTTTTGATATGGTAGAATGGGATTACCTTTTAAGATTTTGGAAATGTACAGGTTCGGGAATACTTGTATTGTTTTTATTAAGCTACTTTCTAGACACATGGTAGTGGCGGTATAAACAAATGGATTAATTTCAGATTATTTTACTCTGGATAGGGGCACCTGACAGGGTAGATCTCTTTTCCCATTATTGTTCTGACTTGCCCTGGAACCATTAGCAGTCTCAATAAGAAAGAAGGATGATTTTCTAGGGGTAGTGGCGGGAGGTGTGGCACATAAGCTTTTGGTTCATGCAGATACTATTTTATTATTCGTCTCTGACACTACTGGATCTATTCATTCCATTTCTAAATTCTCGAGATACAGAGTTAATTGGTCTAAATCTGAAGCTTTGGCTCTGACAGCATACTACCCAGTAACGGCTTATCAGCGGTCCCCTTTCAGTGGCCCAAAAAGGGCATTAAGTATTTGGGTATTTAATTCCCAGCAAATTTGTGTGATTTAGTCAAAGTTAATTTTGACCCTTTAATAAAAAGGTTTGAGCGATGTGGCAAGTGGACTTCATTACATTTATCTATGATTGGGAAGGTTAATGTTATTAAAATGAATTGTATTCCAAAATTCAACTACCTGCATCATCAGTCTCTCCCTATAGATATCCCCCTCTCTTATTTCAAGCAATTTGATAGCATAGCGAAGTCCTTCATTTGGAATGGTAAACGTCCCAGATTACATTTCGGTAAGCAGCATAGGCCAATTGACAAAGGTGGGCTAGGCCTACCCAAGATTTTGTTTTATTATTATGCATTCTGTCTCATACATATGGCTCTTTGGTCGCTTCCACCTGAGAGAGCCCCTTCCTGGTTTTGAACTGAACAGGAAGTTCTTGCCTTATTTCACCATTGCAAAGCCTGCCAATCAAACTAACCGGAGAAGTTACACCCAGTTATCTCGCATTTGCACTCGGTATGGACAAAAGTGTCTAGAGTGTTTAATTCAGACATTTATTTAAATGTTGCCTCGAGCATATGGTTGAACCCAAAATTATGTTTTAATATGTCCCCTTTCTGCTGATCATAGTGGATTGTGAGGGGGGTTATTACATTTGGTGACCTATATGAGAGTGGAGTGTTGAGATCTTTTTAAAATTTGGTTCAACATTTTGGGATTCCCAGATCTCAGTTCTATAGGTATTTACAGCTGTGCCACCTGCTCTGTATTATTTTTGGGAGTAGCACACCCCCCCTAAAGTGGCAGATGCTCGGGGAGAGGTGATTACTGCTTTTGGAAAAGGTCATGAGGCATCAGTGTATTACTCCCTGCTAATTCAGAGTCTGGGGGACAGAGCATTAACTTCTATCAAGAGATTATGGGAGAAAGATTTAAACTTAGTATTGGAGGGAGTGTGGGCTAGGATTCTAAAAAATGTCAAGTCTGCATCTAGCACTGATGAATTCTCAGGGCCAGCAAAGCCTTCTCTGTTAGCCTAACATGACATATATATAAATATTTTCCATCCTTTAATTCTCAATCACCTTTTTGTCTATGTATTTTTAATAACTTTCCACACTTAATTAATTTACAAAAAAACAGAGTAAAACAAAAAGTTTATCCAGTCAAAATGTATTCCTTGATGCTTACAAGTGAAGCCATGCTCCTTAGCCGAAGAAGCGCGTGAGTCTGAGCTCCACCCCCTCAGGCCTTCAGAATTTCTACAGAACCCCTCAACAGTGAACTAAAGTAAGATTGTCAGATTCATCAGCCAATCAGATTGATTTATTTGTTCTTGGTGGGTGTGATCTTTAGGATATGTCCCAGTCAAGGCCTTCTAGCTGGCCCTGAGTGATGCAATCACACTTTAAGTGACGTAAATTGAAAGCAAGCTCGAGATCTTGCTGACGAGTCAACTTAATGCCAATATCACCATTGAGAAAGAGATCCTTATGGATTTAAAAACACAAGATGTTCTGCATGACCATGTTATTGCTTAATTTATTAATCAGGAAAGGAGGACTGATTTTCCCTTCAAGCAAATTGGTAAGTGCTTTTTGGATTGTTATAGCAACATCAGGAGTGTAAATTAGGCTTCTGGAGCATTCAGTGTCACATCAAGTTTTGAAAAATAGTGCTGCAATCCATTCTACTCACAGTCTGTTTTACAACTTCCTACTAGGAAAAGTGCAATGGAATGCATCTTAAAGTCAGAATTACAACTTGTAAACTTTGATTTCGCCAAGATGCAGGGGCATGATGTCACACAAACATGTTGATACTCAGGGGGAGTAAGTGAAAAACATTCACTTTATTAAGTAATATCGATAAATGAGTTTGTTTCCATATTACTTGATATTAAAGCTTGTTTAACAAACGCCTGCAGAAACAGGTGTATAAAACATTATAATTTAATTTGATAATCATACACCTGTAGCACAAATGCTAGCGCTTCAGCATTGTTTATCAGTTGGGTTGCTAAGAGACATATCTAATGTGAGTCAAACCACTGCTAAGCTAACGGGAGCGTTGCAGTTCTGAATATTGGGGAATGGAATGCATTTATGGTTGGAGATATCAAGTAGGAATATTCCACATGCAACTTGAATGGAATGCAGCATAACCATGTACCCTGACGAAATGAAATTTATTGGAAGCAACATTTAAATCGCAAAAATTATTAGATAGATTTTTCCAGGTATTACCTTGGTAGGTTCATATGAAAAATTATGATTTTTGGATGTGTTCGGGAGACGTTCATTTCACAAAACAGTCATACAGCAGTTAAAATTAGACTTGATTGAGCATTAAGTGACGTTTGAAGTTCTGGCTTTCATGTGTGGACGTGTTTTTAAAATGTCAATTGGTATTTCTAGTTAGCTGCAACATAAGGTACGATGCCCAAAGACATATAGGGTACCTTATTTATTGTGAAACTGGGTTTTATTAATGGCATGAATCACACTGAAGGCCAAGGCTTTTAATCCACAGCCCACCACTGGCATCTAGAGATGCATGGGTGCACCTTATGCAATTAAAAATTTGACATCGATTCTATTGGACCCCCTCTCCAGATTGTATAGGCTTGGTCTCAAAGACACACCCACCTACTGGCGATGCCAATCAGAAGATGGAGACACAACCCATGCTTTTTGGAGGTGTGTTAAGATCCAAGAATTTAGTTTGAAGGTTCAGAGTTTTATGTGTGACGTATTGGGCACTCAAATTTCATTTTGCCCCAGACTCTGTATTTTAGGCAATGGGGCGGTCATCAATATAGAGAATAAACACATAAAAAATTGGGTCCCAACCAGTGTCATATCGCCAGACAAATAGTTTAAGGGGATGGAAGTTGGCTGGAGCACCCCCATTTCGGGAGTGGTGCTTGGAGATGGGGAAGGTGGCAGCTTTTGAAGAAGGGTCATCTATAATTCGTTTGTGGGGAAATGGGGCAAATATCAGCCGTTTTTTGGAAGGCTCTTAGGGAGAGTTGATAATGTGTGTGATTATTATTATTTTGTGTGTGTGTGTCTATAATCATGTTTGACCACTGGGATGCTGTTGAGGGTCAGGGTGGGATTGGGAGGGGAAGGGGTAATAGTGGGGGTTAAATATTGATTCTGTGTATATATATGTTTTTCTTTTCTATGTTTAATATATTAAATCAATAAAAAAAAATGTAATCACAAAAATCGTGTTTAACAAAGTTTAGCAGAGTAGCAGGTGTTCAAAACCTCTAGGTTACTGTTGTAACCTCTGTTCGCTGATGGAGGGAACAAGACGTTGCATGGAGTGAAGCGACACTACGGGACTTTCTTGAAGGCCTTGGTTATCTCTGAACTTGAGAAAAGGCCAATGAGAATTTGGCAGACAGAATTTGCATGTCCCTCCCCCAGACATACAGGTATAAAGGGAGGGAATCGTGCATCTGTTCATTCAGGTTTTAAACTGAGGAGCTGAGAATAAGGTTCGGCCATTACAGTGGCTCGGTTCAGCGTCGTGGCCGGGGGGACACAACGTCTTGAGGTTACAACAGTAACCTAGATGTTCCCCTTCTGTCACTCACTTCGACGTTGTGTCGAGTGAAGCAACACTAGGGGTCCCTATTCAGTCACGCCAACCGTGTACGTGCCAAAGCCACAGGCTGCGTCAGACTGCACGTATCCTTCCTCAACGCCCCATAAAAAATTGTCATAAACTTTTAAGGTTCCCAGCATCCCGGAGGGAGGGAACAAAGCGACGTGCCAAGAATGGGGGTAGGCCGTGCCTTTTCTCTCTCTGTGTTTCTCGCATTACACGTATCAGGGAAGGCGTTTTTTTCCAACTCCTATTTTTTCAGGGGGAAAAGACCCAGCGGAGACCACCACGTGCCCAGGCTGGGGAGAGGTAAAGAGTGGCGCAATATGTCATATAGGTTTTCAGGCCACACGTCAATGGTGCGGTGTAAGATCCTACCTGCTGTGAGGGAGTAGTTGCTACAAACACGGTGACCGGCAGGCAGTGGGGACTGCCCAAGGGAGACGTACCGCAGAAAATATACACAGGGGAATTAATCCACAAAAGGCCCATCCTGTGGAGCAATTAAATTAATAATAATTCAAATCAATTAATAAAATGGAGTAATTTTAGTACACGTAGTCTGGTCTGGTCTGGTCGGGGAATTCCTCCACTGAATTTGCGGACCAGAGGGCTAGGGAGGAAGAATATCCAGGGAGCGCGAATCTAGTGGACTCTCCTGGGGGAAAAGAGTGCACGTGATCACCTCAGTGGAGGGGAAAGGTACTATGTGCAAGCGGAACACCCAGCCAGATGTTCCGCATTCCCGAGTTCTACGTGCTTGGACCTGAGAGAACACGGGACGACACCGACTCAACCCTGTGATTGTAAAATCTTGTAAAGGTATTGGGTGTTGCACAGCCCGCTGCTCCGCAAATGTCTGCTAGGGAGGCTCCATTGGCCAGTACCCACGAGGATGCCACACTTCTCGTCGAGTGTGCTCGAACACGCAAGCAGGCAGGCACGGCCTGGGTGTGATAGCCCAAGGCGATAGCTTTTAGAGAAAAGAGCAATAGAAGTGTAGTGCAGAGAAGGAGAAAGCTGCTGATATGCACAATAGATCCAACAGCAGACACTCTACAGATGTGAGTGGAACAGTAGTGATCTCAGCTCGCTGATCGCACAACCACTCGGCTCCGAAGAAGAAATTTGAATTAACAGATGCACGATTCCCTCCCTTTATACCCGTATGTCAGGGGGAGGAACATGCAAATTCTGTCTGCAAAATTTTCATTGGCCTTTTCTCAAGTGCAGTGGTAACCAAGGCATTCAAGAAAGTCCCCCAGTGTCACTTCACTTGACACTTCGTCGAATTGAGGGACAGACAGGGAACATGGTAAATTATACTATCTTTTGATAATCATACAACTGTAGCACAAATTCTAGCATTGCAAATTGTAAATGAATTGGGTTGCTAGGAGAGCTGTTTTGTTTCCTTAAACATCATCTTCCGAGCATCTGGGAATGGAAAGCATTTATGGTTGGAGATCGGAGATATCAAGTAAGGAATAATTGATGATGGACCATTGAATTATTGAAAAATAATGCACACCAGAAGTGGTAATGGGGTCACAACGTGCAGCGGAGTGTACATTATTTTTCAGTAATTCAATGAGCCGGAGTTTGTTGATATTCTGCATACCACTGATGCAATAAGGCATTATTCATAATTTTCTGGTTTTCGTCCCTAATATGCTCCCTAATTTCTTCTGCCATGGATCAAGCATCTTGCTTTGATACAGTCCGAACCTTCATTGCTAGTTCGGACAGAGAATTGCGAGGCTTGCGCTGCTTTACTGGAGCACTTACTAGAGTAATGGTGCATTTGTGTGTGTGCGCGTGTGTGTTTGAGAGAGAGAGGGGGAGGATTAGTGCGGTACTTTCCACTATAGCTATCTGAGGCTGATAAGGGCGAAATAAATTGAAACATAAAAAGTTTCACATATTAAAGGTTATTTCAGGTAATTGAAATTGATAATTGAAACTGTGTATTGATCAAGTTGCATTCTTATTCTAAGTACTTAGCCAATGTCTGACATAAGTGTGGCAATGTCTGACCTGTTTTAATTGGTTATTTTGTTGTGGTAGCCTGAAGGGCTCTTAGAAATAACTGAAATATTTTGGTGAAGTGATATGGAACCCTTATGACCTGGAACTACTTCATAGCCGTGCATTTCCTTGAAAAATAATTACACACCCTAGAATGTCCATCAGCCTATCAGAATCAAGCAATCAACAGTCCCGTGGGATAAGTAGGAATATCCCACATCCGATTTGAATGGAACACAGCATTAGTGCTGGCAACATGATTGGATCACACCAGATGGATTTTTAATTCAGGTTTTAGCATGTCCAGTGATCAGTATTCATAGTTCCTGAACTCAGTTATGCCTTCTTACCCTCCGTCCCGCCTCATTGTTATGAAGATTCATCATAAGTCTGGCGCTCTCCATAGAGCCTTTGGCAAAGCTTTTCTCACGTTCACAGGCATCCACAAACTCCTTGCTAAAGCGGTATCCATAATTGACATCGTCTCCACAGCCACCCCACATCCAATCTCGTGGCAGATCTTTAGGTCTTGCAGCTCTGCTGCAGCCACAGCTCGACAGCTCCCCCTCTCTGCAGGCGCGACTCACTACATTCACTACACCAGCCGCGCTGATGGCGTATGTAAATGCTGTCTCTCTGCTGCCTGTAGCAAACACAGCATGAGAATAAATAATACAAACTAAAAAAAAAAACAATTGTAAAAGAGTTCTAAGCTATGAACCAAGCACTCTAAGAAGCTCTGAGGTGAATTAAAACATTACAAACTTTGATTTGAAGAAAAAAGTATTTCACAATTGGACAAAACTGGGAATTAAACAATTTTAATGAGGGAATTAACTTCAATCCCATGATGCATTTAGAATGACGCAATCAAAATAAAATAATTGAAAAAAGAATCTATTGATTTAAAGTTGTTAAACATATACAACATGTTTTAATGTTATTTCCAATTATTTAGATATATACAAATATCTACAGTAAGTAGTTTGAGAGTGTAGAGAGGCCAACTCGATTGCATCAGTCACAGTGCATCAAGGAAGTGGACGGTTGCTGCAGAGCTTGCTTGGCATGCTTTGTTGGCCACAATTCTCTGATTGGTGGCTCTTTCTCTGCAGCATCATATGTAGTGTAGTATTAAACAAGATTTTTTTTTTATGAAGTTGAAACAACATTGACAGATGGCTTAAACAGAAGCAAAAACCTTTGATTAACAACCACATAAGTCTGTCTTTAAAAGTTTAAAATGTGTTGTTAATAATTAATCCCCTTTCGGAGAAACTTCCAGAACCAGACTGTTTCACTCTATAGTCTGATCGAGACATTTATTTTCTCTTTCTAGTGTAAATGCTTTATCATCATTTTAAAGGAATAGTTCACCCCAGAATGTATTTAATTTTACTGTCAAAATTGAATCACCCTCACGTGATTCCAAAACTGTGTAAGTATCTTTGTTCTGTGGAACATATAAGATTACATTTTGAAAGTTTCTTCTGGTTGCTCTTTTCCATGCAATTACAATGAATAGATTCTGTGGATTTCAAGATTCAAAAAGGATGCAAAAGCACCATCAAGATCCTTACGATTTGTGAGCTATTTTTCGAGTCTTCTGAAGCCATATAATAGCTTTGTGTTTAGAACAGTGTGAGTAAGTCACTAGTCACTGAAATCTAGACATTCACACTTGGCTGCTCATGAGAGAAGCAGCAATATATGATTCATGAATGTATCATTCTTTTGATTCAGATCTTTTCTATTAATCAAATTGATCCAGTTTAATGATACTATTATGGTGCTTTTGCATCCTTTTGAAGCTTGAAAGCCTCAGTCCCCATGGTAACTAAATGCATAGAAATGTGCATAGAAATGAGTTTGTATTCCAAGAAAGAAATAGTCAAATGAATCTGGAACGAGTAAATTATGTTCATTTTTGGATGAACTATTACTTTGAGAATCTGTTTTGTAAGTTTGTAGCATTCCCACTTAATGGTTAAGCATAGTTGAAGTAATCAGTTCAATTTCAAACTAAAAAAAATATATATATACAGTAGGTATGCTATGCAGTAGATGTAGTTAAACCACTATGCCATTTGGTTAGATGCATCTCAATTATGTTTTGTACTGTTACATGTCCTGCAGTAACCCTGAAGTTATACAGTTATTTCCAATAGTCAATATGTCACCTGGTGGACTCTTCCCTCTGTGCTTGATTTATTCTCACATAAATTATTTTAACTCAAATCCATAGTTTTTCTTTTGCCTGTTCTTTTGCTATAGTTGGTAATTTTACTTCTTTTAAAAAAGTTTATATTTCTGTTTGATTAGGTTTGTGATCTGAGGTATATAAGTTTTGATAAAATGTTTGGAATACATTATTTATTTCTTGTGGATTCTGAACTATTTTGCCTGATTTATTGAGTATGGATGGAATGATTGCTTTTTCTTTTTTACGCTTTAATTGATTTGCTAGGTATTTATTTGATTTGTTGCTATATTGATATTGTTGGTATTTAAGTTGTTGGATAATGAATTGTGTTTTTTGGTGTATGATGCTGTAAAGTTCTATTTTGAGATGGTTACCTCAATCCAGGTGACATAGGACAAGTCTCAGTTTTCTCCACTTCTGAGACAGTCAATCCGCGCATCTTATCACGTGGCTCATTGTGCAGGACACCGCGGAGACACCCAGCATGTGGAGGCTCATGCTACTCTCCGTGATCCATGCACAAATTACCACACTCCCCACTGAGAGCGAGAACCACTAATCATGACCACGAGGAGGTTATGCTAACAAAATTTTAATGAACGCCACCTTATTAAAAGTTGCGTAAATATTGTCCAATAAATTCTGTTAATATGCAAAAAGTCAGGTATTACCTGTTACTGAATCTTACAAAAGGCAAAAAACAAAACGGTTAATATACTCACCGAAGCACCATCATTTGGGTTTGTTGTCATTGCTGACGGCATTCTTGTAATTTCAAGCACCGGTGTCCTCCTGTCACATGGTTCGATTTAATACAGAATCAATTGCTTATCCTCAGTGTCCCGGATGTTTAATGTGAAAATTTAACACCGAATTTTGGCATCTGAATTTGGCCTATCGAATTTGAGCAACTCGAATATAAATGATTTGAATTTTTAAACTTGAATGTTTAATTCTGAATTTGTGAACATTGAAAAATTAAAGTGAAAATTAGTTATTGAAATTTTGAAGAGTTCAATACAAAGGCAAAACATTCACATAGTTTCAATGCTGAAAAATTCAGTGCTAGAAATTCAATGGCTTTTTAATTTCAAAATCTGGTGAGACAGAAATGCTTCCATACACTACCCTCCCAAGCAACCGGGCCAAATTGTTTGCTTAGGAGACCTGGCTGGAGTCACTCAGCACACCCTGCATTCGAACTCGCAACTCCAGTGGTGTAAGTCAGCGTCAATACTCGCTGAGCTACCCAGGCCCTCCACATACTTCACCTTAAAGTGATTTTATCAAAGAATTACTGTCAAGCTGACCATTACTCATCTTCATAGATGATGCTCACACTTTCTGATAGTCAATCTGTTCTCACTCCTGAGACGTCAATTACACCTGCTTGGCAAAGAGCCCATTACTTCAATCTACATATGCCAAAAGCACCTTCTAGCATTTGTTTTCTGATGCACGTGGTAGGTAAGTCCAGAGCAAACTCATTAGGGAGGTGTCAATGTAAGTTTTTGGATATTATTGCATATGTGTAGTTACATTATAATAATATAGATATTTTAGATCCTCAATCTCTGTGGTTCTACTTTCATTTTTGGCTATGCCACCTTTGAAACAAGAAAAAGTTTAGTGCTTTTTTTTTAAATTACACTATTATATACAGTAGATATTTACGAGCACCCAACCCCACCTCTATGCCAAAACCTAGCCAGACCTTAACTATTTAAAAAAACATAAAAAGCAGATAAATGTAAGGTCACAAAAATGTATTTTTAAAATGTCTCGATTACATATGTAACCTCCGTTCCCTGATGGAGGGAACAAGACGTCGTGTCGAAGAAGCGACACTAGGGGTCTCTCTTGAGCGCTGAATATGCCTCTGATCTATGAAAAAAGGCCAATGAGAGTTGGCGAACAGTATTTGCAACAGTAAATATGCAAATACTGTTCACCAACTCTCATTGGCCTTTTTTCATAGATCAGAGGCATATTCGGCGCTCCAGAGAGACTCCTAGTGTCGCTTCTTCGACACAACGTCGAAATGAGCGACAGACGGGGAACTAAAATTATACAAAAGCACTTTCATAGTATTCCATACCATACGACAGCATTGTGTGAGGAAGAGTGTGAAACGGAAGTTTTTAGCTCCCACCTCTGTGAATGCAGTGACATCTTGATTCTAATGGTCACATCTCATTCTGAACTTGAGCTTGTAGCAGTCAGAGCCAATGGGGACTGATGTCAACTTAGTTCAAGATTACATGTTCATTGGCTTCAATGTCTGTGCTTATGTAAGTTGTAATATTATATACAGTATGTGTTGTGTACATAGCTGATTAACCTTATGTACAGTATACATATGATGCGTTTGAGTAAGGTATTTAACCAGGTTCATTTTTCCGGTGTTCAGCTCTTTCTGCTCATGCAGCTTCATCTGGGAAATCCCCAACATACTGGATTATATTAATTGATTATTTCTTAATGTTTCTTCTATTAAAAACAGATGTTATTCTTTGTGCATTTTATAACACCTATTAAGCGTTTGAGCACTAAAAACACAAGTTTGTTAATTTTAGCAAGCAGAATATTCCCGCATTCATCCATTATGCAGGACTTCAGCTGCACAATTGACATATTTTGCACTTCATAATGCACCACACATTCTCAATTGAAGATAGGTCTTGTCTGCGGGCAGGACAGTCTAACATCTGCACCCTCTGCTAACGCAGCCATGCACTTGTATGTTGTTTGGCGTTGTCCTGCTGGAAAACCACTTCTGAATGTGCATGAACCCCATCCCTTAGATGTCACAGTCTTAAAAAACATAATTCATCTGTAATGGATATCATAACACGGGCTCAGGTATTCTTAGGTAAACCATTGTCAACCTTTGTCAGTCAACACCA
The DNA here is from genome assembly GCA_032164185.1 of Moxostoma hubbsi. NCBI lineage: Eukaryota > Metazoa > Chordata > Actinopteri > Cypriniformes > Catostomidae > Moxostoma > Moxostoma hubbsi. Next base: position 3,851,238 of record JAVLUX010000046.1, read on the forward strand.
TTTGCAACTGCATCCACAGATGCAAGTTAGGGCTAAACTATGCAAAGCAGAAGACATATATCTACACTGTCCAGAAGCACCGCCGACTTCTCTGGGTTCGGTCTCATCTGAGATGTAAAGTAGTCAAGTCAAGTGGAGCCATGTTTTGTGATCTGACATGCAACGTTTTTAATAGTTTTCAGAAGAAAAACAAAACAGGAAATTGTGCATCCAAGCTGTTACCAGCATCAGGGGTGTCAGTGCCCATGGCATGGGTAACATGCACATCTGTGAGGGCACTATAAATGCAGAAAGCTATGTAAAATTTTTCGACCAACATATACTGTCATCCACCGTCTTTTCCAGGGACATCCCAACATTTTCTAGCAGGACAATGTCAAACCACATTCTGCCTGGATTACAAGTGCATGGCTGTATTAGCAGAGAGCATGGGTAATAGATCGGCCTGCCTGCAGTCCTGACCGGTCTCCAATTGAGAATGTGTGGCACACTATTCAGCACAAATTTTGGCAATTAAGGCCCCATATGATTACTCAGAGTTTAAGTTATTAACAATAATTTAAAGACAGACATATGAGGTTGTCAATCGAAGGTATTTGCTTCTGTTTAAGCCATCAGTCCGTGTTTTTTCTACTTCATAAAATGTTTAATACTACACAACCTATGATACTGCAGAGCAAGATTCAGAATCATGGCCAACAAAGTATGCCAAGCAAGCTTTGCAGCAACCGTCAATTCCTTGATACACTGTGAATGATGTAATCAAGGCAGCCTCTACACTCTCAAACTACTTCCTGTAGATATTGTAGTGCTTTTATTGATTTGATATAGCACAGGGTGATATAGCACAGGTTGTTTTTATTAGGATTTTCCATACTGTTTAAAATTTTGGGGGGTTGTAGATATCTTGCAGTATTATTATTTTTTTGTTGTGTCATGTAATTATGTTTTAATTAAAAATGTTTATCGTCATGATGCATCTTTTTCATCTCGTCATTCTTAACAAATATGAAGGATATTGCCAATGAAGATGTAGAGATTTTTGGAAGTATTGATGTTGACGAGATTTATGCTGCCTTCACGAGCTATCGGAATTATCGTAAATATGAGTTTCCCATGCGGAAGTTGCATGAGTGACCCTTCAAGTTGTAAATACCACTGGGAAATTCAGAGATAATTTTGATTCCTGAGTATCCAAGATGGGAGGAGTCCTAAACTTTCAACATGGTGGATGAGAGTACAGTTTCTGTAGTGAATGACAGGTTTTGTTAATTTATCTAAATACATCTAATTGTTAGTGCTTGCCATTTTGGTCATATTCATTTATGTATATCAGCAACCATTCTATGCATATTTGACCAAAATTCCATTATTGTCAGCAAGCTAAATGTGTAAGATGTATTATGGTGTCAACATAAAAGTTCCTCAAGAAATATGTATGAATGAACCTGGCATCATCATTTCTGTTCTTTCCAACAACAAAGTACTTGAACACAATGTACTAATAATTACCACTTCAGAATAAATGAAGGCAGCATTAAACACTGCTGACAGTGCCTAACAGCCAATATTGCAGAGAGATTTCCGAGCTGAAAGTCCCTTAAAAGTCAGTCAGTCTCATGTGGTACCTTGAGTCAGTCACCAGCTGATGAAAAAGAGCACTAAGTAATTTCAAATTAATTTGAAGTAATTTCAGGAAAATATTTTTTTTTACACATACATTAAAAATAAATTAAAGCCTAAATTGAGACCCTTGTCCCATGCTGCTATTACTATAAGCCGTACCTATCTGCATGACTCGCCCAAACACAGAGGTGTTATCCACAGTGCTGCAGTTCCAGCGGCGATGGCGGAACTGGTACTGACACTCCCTGATTCCCGTCTTAGCGCCCTCTCCAATGTACTGCATGTGATCCTGGTACAGCTGGCAGAGCTTCTTCTGGCCTTTAGAAAGTCCATCCAACTGACTGCAGAGCGGCTGGGCCCCAATGATATACACTTCTGGTATCAGGAGTGGATTCAACGCTAGAGACCTGAAATGAAAAAAATCATTGCAGGATCAGAATGCAAATTTTAGTTATTGGATGTAATTGCCATGTAGAACATGGACAGTGGTGCTACAAATGAATGGAGAAGTATCATTGTACCTATAGACCTATTAGTCTCGAATCTTAGTTTGTATGCATATTTCACAAAAAAAAATGGCAAGAGATAGCACAGCGCTTACATCACGCAAGAGGCAGCTTGAACTCCAGCTTAGTGAATGTGCATACCACACAGCCAGCCGCAATCGAATATTTGTAGAATTTTTTTTTTAACATTGATCTATTTCTTACACTGTGCGTTTACTTCAGAAGACATTAATTAATCCACTGGAGTCGTATGGATTACTTTTATGATGACTATATATGCATTTTGAGTTTAAAAATTTTGGCACCCATTCAATTTTAAGGACCTACAGAGCAGAAATATTTATCTAAAAATCTTAATTTGTGTTCTGCTATAGAATGAAAGTCCTACACATCTGGGATGGCATGAGGTTGAGTAAATTATGAGAGAATTTGTCACAGTCTGTCTCCCTTAATGTTTCCCCACTGCCCTCATCACTGCCATCTGTTCCTCATTGTTCTCACCTGTTTTCCATTCCCTCATTAGCTCTTGTTTGTATAAACATCCTTTAGTTTTTGCATTCCTTTGTCAGTTCTTGTTGTTGTTTTGAATTCCCATTTGTTGTTTGACTGCCATAATTTTTATTGAAGCCTGCACATAGATCCAATGTCTCCTGTCTCATCTCAGCAACCATTCTTTACAAAAAAACTGACCAAATATGGACCTAGCGGCTGTCTGTATCCTGCTTCTTAAGCAAGGGGACCATCCAGTTGAGGATCAAGCCTGTGAGTTCTTAGAACTAATGAATTAGTGTACTATCCAGACCGCTCCTATCCAAACCTGGTGGTTTTCTTCCGGACCAAAACCTGCATCCTTGGCTTCTTGCTCCAAGCCTTCCACAGCTCCTTCGTCCAAGCCTTCCACAGCTCCTTCGTCCAAGCCTTCCATGGCTCCTTCGTCCACAACCTGCCACGGCCATCGAGCCAGCACCCACGCCTGCCCCGGCCAATGGGCCAGCGCACATGCCTGCTCCGGCCAATGAGCCAGCCCCCATGCCTGCTCCGGCCAATGGGCCAGTGGCCACGACTGCCCCGGCCAAAGGGCCAACACCAATGCCTGCCACGGCCAACGAGCCAGCGGCCACACTGCCACAGCCAGCAACCACGCCTGCCACGGCCAACGAGCCAGCGGCCACACTGCCACAGCCAACAAGCCAGCAACCAGGACTGTGTAGCGTATCAATGAATCATGTAATGCACATTCTTGCTAAAACCCAAAGAGCTTTTGGCCTCTGAACTCAAAAGGTAAATTAGGCCTTCGGCTCCAGCCAGTCTGCAATAGATGGTTCGATGACAACTTCTATGACACCCTTGAGTGTGAACAGACACCACCCACGAGATCTTTCCCTGCCGTTGCGAGCTTCAAAGAGATCCTAATCTTACCCTCCCAAGTCTAGGAAGGGAGAGTAAGAGACCTCTCCAAGACACACACACATAAGAACTTTTCAGGAATTTCCTCATTTAAAGACCTTACTGAGATATATTTGATATGTTTTTACGTTTGTCTGTTTGCCCGTGTCCTACTGGAATATCTATGATGTTATCGTAGTATCAAGTGAATTATAAATACTTGTAATTACGCATTGAGATGTAAACTTGAATTCCTATCATTGTTACATGTCGTGCTTGATGTCTTTGTACTCCTCTTTGTCTGACTGAGCCAGATATATGTACTAGGTTATGATGAAATGTGTCTTATGTTTAATCATCTTCGGAGGAAAAATTACGAATTTCAGCCACGGCCATAAATTAATCGACCTGACAATACAAATAAACTTTCCCGCTCAAGATTTTCTGAACAACAATTGGACAGTTCACTTCAGAGAGGCGTGGATTAGGTTTTCCTTAAAAGAACTGAACTCCAGTTTACGTTGCTTAGTTTTGTCTTTCGACTGGGTCTATCACCTTCTCTTCTCTTTTTCTTTTGTTTGTTCTAGTTAGTTTTTGTTTTCATTCTTAGATAATTCTCCGCATTTATTTCCACCTACGAGTGAAAAGAACTTAGTCTGAATTATCTCTGTGGTAACGTCATCTAAAGGAACTTTAAACTTGCTGCGACTTCGTTCGCCCCGGAAAGGAACCAAAAAGAAGACCAACACGCACACACATTCAACACAAGAGAGCTATATATATGCAAGTATTTTATTCCCTCTCGAGATCTAAATGCTGTTTGGTTGTTCGCCCCAAAAGGGTGATTTGTGATCCCTCGTGTCTCTCGTTTAAGGTTCCATTGTGTGTTTTTGCCATGACTGTATTCTTACTCCCTCTTTCTATCACCTTCTTTAAGCTTTCACTTTCCGTTTGTGGTTTATTGTGTTTGTAAATACATTTATTCCGTGTAACTGTAGTCACCGATATATACATAGTTTTCCTGTATTAAATACTATATTCATTGATTGACTCTGCCTATCTGTTCATGATTTCGAGGTCCCTGAGATGTTCGATTTTTAAGCTACAAGCTCTAAAACGGTTGATACTTTAAATAGTATTTTTGTTTAGAAAAGGGAAGCTGTTTTTCGAGGCCAAGAGAAATAGTTTGCCTTTCTAAGTTATACGAATAATTTCTTAAGGGTTAATAAAGATTTGACGGTCAGTTCGCTGGCGAGCAGACTATTAGATGACAAATTAATCCCCTTAGGATTTATCTCGAGAATCGAACAATTCTAGACAATTGATATATTAATGTTTAATTATAATCCGTTGTGATTGAATGTTGATATATATAATTGCTCTATTTTTGCCTGCCTATATGTGTAACAGCGCAACCCGTTGCGTTTAGTGGCCCATATAAGGACCTTGGCAACGTATTCCCTTTTAGGGATAATTTAAAACTGTAAGTGATAACTCATAACCCGTATGATCAGTTATTGATTATGAATTATTGATTATTGATTATACTATTCCCCTTATTTGAGTTTTGACACCTTACAACTGCCACGGCTCTGCCTTCCATGGCTCTGCCCCTCGAGCCTTCCACGGCTCCGCCCTCGCCTGCTCCCCCAGAAGCTCCTCTTCCAGCTGTTCCGCCCGCTCCCCCAGAGACTCCTCTTCCAGCAGTTCTGCCCGCTCCTCCAGAGACTCCTCCAGCGATTTCGGCCGCCCTCCCAGTGACCCTCTAACAGCGGCTCTGCCTGTCCCTCCTCCAGCGGCTCCACTGCCTGACCCATTCCCTGCCTTGTGGCCGCATTCCAGGCCTCCTGACCCAGTCCCGGCCCTGTGGCTGCCTCCCAGCTCTCCTGACCTAGTCTCGGCCCTGTGGCAGCCTCTCAGTTCTCCTGACCCTGTCCCCGCTCAGTGGCTGTCTTCCAGGCCTCCTGATCCAGTCCCCGCCCTGTGGCCACCACTCAGGCCTCCTGACCCAATCCCAGCCCTGTGGCTACCTCCCAGACCTCCACACCCAATCCTTACCCTGGGGTCTCCTTACCCTGGCTACCTAGTCCTGTTCTGGGTCCCCTTCCTCACCAGTATCTTCCTGCCCTCCTCAGCCATCTTTGGGGCACTGGAAGTCACCCCTTAAAGGAGGGGTTATGTCACAGTCTGTCACCCTAGTGTTTCCCCCAGACTACGTTACGCTTTATGTACTGCCCTCATCACTGCATTCTATTCCTCATTGTTCTCACCTGTTTTCCATTCCATCATTAGCTCTTGTTTGTATACAGTAAATACCCTTTACTTTTTGCATTCCTTTGTCATTTCTTGTTTGTTTTTGTTTGTTCCTGTTTGTTGTTTGACTGTCATAATTTGTATCAAAGCCTGCACATAGATCCAATGTCTCCTGTCTAATCTCAGCAACCATTCATTACAGAATTAAATTTTTTGGTTGAACTGTCACTAAGGCCTAGATCAAACTATAAGCAAGAGTCTTAGACCGACAAGGCTTGAAGATCCCCAACATGTTTGATTAAAGCCAAAGCGAGTAGCAGCACACTCTTCAGAGAGAGTATGCATAATCTTATCACATATGACGGTTTGTACAGGGAACCTGTAAGTAATTTAACACCAGTGCTAAGTCCCATATAGGGATGGTAGCGGGAGAGAGGGCTGAGCATTATAGCACCCCTTAAGAACTTACCGATAAGAGGGTGTTAACATCGGTACATTGCCCGGCCTCAGGGTGCAGGCGGCCAGTGTTAATAAGTCAGATAAAGCTGGCAGGCCTCGTGCAGCCACAACAATGTCTGTTATCTGTGTAGGGATGTAGCAGCCTTCTGGCACATTACCAACAGCAATATAAACACTCAAGACTGGAATTGTGTACTCTATCCTGGCGTATAACAGCAGGGAGAGCAAAATTGTTTAGATAACACAAAAATGTTTACAGAAAACTGTTCTGTAGGCTTTAGTTCCTATTTCAAGTTCTGCAGATTATCATGCAGACAAAACAGCACTCATGCCCGTCAGACAGTCGAATAAACATCTGCGAAATGCCATCTTGATAAAGAGCACACAAGAACACAAAATACATTGACAAACCTTTATTTTTGGGTGGTCAATCGATTAAAATTTAGAAACAAATGAATTACCTGATATGTCAATTAATTAATCAAATTAATCACATATACCAATATTAATATCAATGATATTTTACATAAAATAATCACAATTAGTGTATTTATACTTATTTTTCATAATAATAAAATCATAATTTCAGATAATTAAGAAAATAAATTTTTGTATGCACATATACATATATATATATATACACACACACCTGTATATAAGACGAGTAAAGCATTGATTAGACAATACATTAAGTGGCTTTAGAAATCCCTACATTGTTTAGTTTATTACCTGCAATACCTGTACAGCTGGAGCAGGGCTTACAGCACCGCAATGACAAAAACATATCTTCAGAAGCGACATGACATGTGTGAGGGAGACACAGATCAATATTTAAGTCCTTTTTTAGGGGGCCAAGCATTGAATGTGCTGGAACCCTAAATCAAACCCTAATCCTAACTGCTTTAATCACAGTTTTTTTGCATTTGACATCAGAACATCTTTTCAAGGTGTTTTAAGTTTAAGTTTTAATTTTTCACACAAGATGCAGGCCATTTAGTAATTACAGGCCACACCCAAAAACATATTTGTTTATCTTTGGAACGACATAACAAATATTATCAGGAGGGTCTGTAGATGATGTAGAAAATCAGTACAAATACAAAAGAGTTCCAGCACTTTCGGTGCTTGGCCCCTAATACGAATAATAATCCTAATTAAACATTTGGGTTAGGGTTTGATTTAGGGTTATGGTTAGGTTAGTGTAAGGTAATCCACAGGATTTTTTCTGTGAAATCTGATTATTTTTTGTAATTTTTCCATATGTGCTTGGCCTACATTTACTATTTTAATTTGACATTTTTGGGTGAACTACTCCTTTAAAAATGATCAAGCAAGACAGTCAGCTGCACTTTTTTTAGCACAAGAAATTGATCTTCACAGAATGCAGCACATTGTAGTTTGTCAAAGTCTGCAGATATGACTGTTATATTACATTATGACCCACAATTTATATGCTTGTGTTGATAACATGGCAATCAATGATATACTGTAAATCTTACATGACTACTAGCAAATAAAAATGTGTTTAAAATTTGCATACTGTAGATGAACACATACCACCATGAGCTGGCCTCCACGAGCACTTGCATAAAGAAGGCAAAGCATGTTATGGCGACCATACCATGTCGATTGTCCGTGACTCCAACCCACCCTGAGCCCATCAATAACAGCTTCAACAACATTCTGAGCAGAAGAAAGAAGATGAGGAGTGTTACATCACACACATTCATATGAAGAACTGCACGTGTGCAATGTGTGTGTGTTATCAACAGAGCAGCGTTCATTAACTGAAGCACGCTGCACATGCAGACACTGAATTTACCTATTAAACATATCCTTTGCCATTCACAAAACTATTGTATGGATTCAAGTGACTTTGAATATAATGCACAAGTCATATGGACTACATTAGTGGTGCATTAATGTCATATTGGAGCTTTACAGTAACGACCATGACACACAATAACACACTGAAGAAACAGGTACTGGAAAATGCTCTTTATTGATGCACAAATAACTGAAAGAGTTATCACTTCACTTCTGTGGATTTAGGTCTCTATTTTCGTGAGTGCGCTAGGTGCAGCACAGCGACCGTGCACAACATCTTATTTAATATCGTGAGATCACTAAATCTAAGCAACATTTTTATGCCAGCACAAAGGGCAAGTGGCCATAATTTAGAGTGTTTCAACTTTCTGTGGGTGTGTGTGGGCAAACTATGGGTGTATTGTATGTTAATGAAGTGGCGCAAAGAACAATTGACTTTTTTCCTGATTAGATAAGATTAGATCAGGGAACACACACCTCCAGATTAAATATTACAAATATATTTACAAGCCGATTCGATATGTATTGGGATATAGTGATTCTGTAAGAATTGTGATTTGATGTGAAGATAAAAAAAACTTTGTTAACTCCTTTTTCCCAAAAAGAAATGTCTATTGAAGAACAGTTGTATCTGACATGACAATTGTTTCACACTGTAATTTGCAGGTAAATGGTAGGGATGTGCAAAACTACCAATTTAAAACTACCAGTCGACCAATCAGTGTCTGAGCTAGATGACTATAAGAAACCCATGCATAAGGCTGCAAGTTAGCAACATGCAAATCGAGGATAAAGAGTAAACTTGTTCAAGAATTATTTCTGTGGCTGTACTGAATTATGACACAGACAATTCACCTGTAGTCCCAATGTCATTACATGTTATTTGCATATGCATCCTGAGATAGTCTGAGATCTTATGCAGCATTCTCATAGACAACACAATTCTTACAAACTGCTCCTGCATGACATGATTACGTTGCGTACGTTGGCTCCAAAGCGTAAATGAACTTCTGAACAAAAAAGCAAATCAGACACCCGCATCGTTGGCATTTCTTTCACCTGTTCTTCAAAATATAATCAGGTTTGTTTTCTCAAGCTGTTACGTTCCATATCCTCTTTTGTTTATGCACTCTTATTTTTAAGTTCTGGCTCCTGTTACGTTTCATATTGTCTTTTGTTTATGCACTCTTATTTTGAAATCACTCTTATGTTCCTGTTTCCCAGTCTTGTCATGTCCTGTTTTCCCTCCATGTTCATGAGTCTGGTTTTCATTGGTTCATTGTTTGATTACTTTATTATCAGTTCTAGTTTTGTCATTGGTTTTAGTTAACTGCCTTTATTATCTTGTTTTGAGTTCTGTTTGCCCATTGGCTTTTGTTTCCCCTTTGGTTTTGTATTTAAGCCCTCATGTTCACCTTGTCCTTTGTTGGTTATTGTTTGATGTTAGGTGTTTCATGATATTCCTTGTTTATCCTGCCTTCGACCGTGTTCCTGCCTGTGCCCTCCTTGGAAGATTCCCCGTGTTTATTTCTTGTGTTTGTACCTTTGTTTTCCCCTTGTGGATGTTTATTTGTTCCTGCTTTCACCGTTTGCTTGACCCCTTGCACCATCTAAATAAAGCTGCATCTGGATCCTCACTCCTTGTCTGCCTACCCTTCATAACAGAATAACCAACCAACAATGGATCCAGCAGCCCTCACAGCCCAGCAGGCGAATTTCCTGCTTCTCGGCCTCAGACAAGAGGACCGCCCGATAGAGGCCCACGTCAGTGAGTTTCTGGAGCTGGCAAATTCTTCGGACTTCCCAGAGTTTAACTTGGTGGCCTTCTTCAGGGCTAATCTATGCAGTTCGCTAAGGGAGCGGTTGCCACCAGCGACCCCGCGCTGGACGCTCCAGGACTTCTTGGAGGAGACTCTGAGGATCTGCGGCTCTTCTTTCACTGTGGGTGTTGCAGAGGAGGACGCTACCTCTCCTCCCACAGTGGTCACCTCCCAGCCTTCCATGACTCGTTCCTCCACGCCTGCCACGGCCAACATGCCCCCAGCCTCGTCTGTCCCAGGGCCAGCGTTGACAGCCCCGTCCGCCAGGAGGAGGAGGAGAAGAGTGAAGGCTTCCGCTCTTTAGTCTCCGCCTGCCACGGCCAACGAGTCAACGGCCACGCCTGCCACGGCCAACGAGCCAACGCCCACGCCTGCCACAGCCAACGAGCCAACGCCCATGCCTGCCACACCACAGTCACCTGAGCCTTCCACGCCACAGTCACCTGAGCCTTCCACGCCACAGTCACCTGAGCCTTCAACGCCTCAGTCACCTGAGCCTTCCACGCCTCATTCACCTGAGCCTTCCACGCCTCAGTCACCTGAGCCTTTCACAATTAGTCACCTGAGCCTCCCAGGACTCTGCCTTAGAAGTCCGCCATGGCTCCGCCTCCCACGGCTCTGCCTGTGACTGCTCCGCCTCCCACGGCTCTGCCTGCGCCTGCTCCGCCTTCCTTGGCTCTGCCTGTGCCTGCTCCGCCTTCCTTGGCTCTGCCTGCGCCTGCTCCGCCTCCAGACCCTTCCACGGCTCCGCCTCCAGAGCCTTCCAAGCCTCCAGAGCCTTCCAAGTCTCCGCCTCCAGAACCAACCTGGTCTCCGCCTTCCATGGCTCCATCCCTGGAGTCCCCCTGGTCTCCGCCTACCATGGCTCCGCCCCTGGAGTCCTCCTCGGCTCCGCCTACAGAGCCTTCCGCGGCTCCGCCCGCTTCCCCTGGGACTCCTCCCAGGCCTTCTGACCCTGTCCTATGGCCTCCTTCCAGGCCTTCTGACCCTGTCCTGTGGCCTCCTCCCAGGCCTTCTGACCCTGTCCTGTGGCCTCCTCCCAGGCCTTCTGTCCCTGTCTTGTGGCCTCCTCCCAGGCCTTCTGACCTTGTCCTGTGGCCTCCTCCCAGGCCTTCTGACCTTGTCCTGTGGCCTCCTCCCAGGCCTTCTGACCCTGTCCTGTGGCCTTCCCCTAGTCCTTCTGACCCTGTCCCAGTCCTGTGGCCTCCTCCCAGGCCTTCTGACCCTGTCCTGTGGCCTTCCCCTAGGTACTAAAAGGTTCACTGTACTAAAATGGCCCCCACAGTCACCAGATCTCAACCCAATAGAGCATCTTTGGGATGTGGTGGAACGGGAGCTTCGTGCCCTGGATGTGCATCCCACAAATCTCCATCAACTGCAAGATGCTATCCTATCAATATGGGCCAACATTTCTAAAGAATGCTTTCAGCACCTTATTGAATCAATGCCACGTAGAATTAAGGCAGTTCTGAAGGCGAAAGGGGGTCAAACACAATATTAGTATGGTGTTCCTAATAATCCTTTAGGTGAGTGTGTATATATATATATATATATATATATATACAAATGTAAACTAAAGACATAACAAGGAACAGCTGGGAACAAAGATCAGAGAGGATTGGGAACAGGTGTGTGTGATCAACAAGGTGCATCATGGGAAGCGAAGTTTAACCCTCTGGGGTCGACGAACGCACCAGCGCATCCTGCTGGATTTTTTCATCATTACAGCGGAAAGAACTTAAAACATAATTTTGGGGCATACAGATAAGTGTAAGACATCATTAGAGACTAAAGGGTCTACTTTTATTTGTGTACCCTCACAATAACAAAATGTTGTGCTTTTGAAAAATCAAGAAAATAAAAGGGTGAGCTTTTTGCTGTCTCTGTGTACGTGAGCATATATCTGAAACACATCACAAAAATGAACTAAAACTCTGTGAATACGTATCACACAAACATGAAACATATGTCTAAAGAAAGCTTAAAGTGTCTACTTTTAAATAAAACAATTCAAATTTAAAACAAATATTCTCCTGCAATGTAATCTGTATGACACAAAGTGATGTACAGTTTCTCCTGGCTCAGCTAATAATCCCTAATGTGATCACACCCACGGGCAGAGGGCTCTATTCATACGGTAATGTGCTGTGACGAATCAATGCAAATGGTAAATGCCCCTGATTGTGCCTTAAAAACAACAAATTCATTCACTTTTCTGTGCATTTGAAAGATTGCAAGATACACAGGCGAAGAAACTACTGTATAGTGACGAAGTGTTAACATTTTCCTCAGAAGAAGAGCAGGACTCCAATGAACGTTTGTATTTTGAAGAGAGACCCCAGCTGAGGATACAATTTCGGATGAGTAAGTCATTTAGTTTTCATTATTTGACATGCTATTTTATATAAACTTGTACATATTTTGCTAGTGGGACTGTTTCCAGACTTGCCAGCCAGGATTCAGAGTATTGAAATTTGAAATATGTTCTAAATAGGCAAGTTTTAGTTACATTTAACTAAATGTTTCGGCTAAAGCAGGCATTTAAATTGTATGCTGTATGATATAAATATGATATGTAATACAGTATAAAAATAATATGAATGTTTAGATTATATTTTATCTAGTGTTTATGCTGCCTCATTATAATCAATGAAGCGTGTGCTTGCAAATATGTGTTCAGGTTAAATGAGTAAAATGCACTTTAAATATGCCCATATTAGAAAATCAGCATATTATAATGATTTATAAGGATTTCTGAAGGATCATGTGACACTGAAGATTGCAGTAATGATGCTGAAAATTTTGTTTTGACCACAAATTGCATTTTACAATATATTCAAATAGAAAACTGTTCTTTTAACTTGTAAAAACATATCAATGTTTTACTGTATTTTGGATCAAATAAATGCAGCCTTGGTGAGTAGAAGATACTTCTTGAAATGGTAGTGTAGGTCTAAAACTAAGTCTTTATGTAAAGAACATGTATAGTCAGATTACTTCTTTTAATTTAAAACTTGATTTTGATTATTAAGTCTCCTCACATTCATTCTCTTTCTGTCACATTACTCAGTGATAGGCCCAGGGGAGGGTCTTTGTCTCCTCAGGTATGAATTACAATCAATATTCATGATTGTTCACGCCTCCTCGCATATGACCTTTCTAACACTAAAAGTGTCTTACAAAAGTTTAATTACTATATTGTTTTGTATGAATGAGTGATCAGTGTGGTTTTCACATCATTTTGTAGCAACTCTACGCTACAAGTTCCAGTTCTCAAAAGTCTTGTGGACAAATGTTTAGTTTGTGTTTTATGGCCTTATTTCAGTGACTTAAAATTTGCATAAACGTTATTTTCTCAAAAATACAAAAATGTACACACATGTTGCTCACATATTATTGTAGCCCAGTTTGTGCTGAATACAATGTTATCAGACTTTAGCCATTAATATTTTTTTAAGCAACTGAAAAAAGCACAAATGTCAAAACTTCTCCAGGGCCCAAAACACCCTCAGACCCCAGAGGGTTAACAGTCCAAACATAAAGGGAAGGTGATGAGACAAACACAAAAGAGTTCGTAACAGTACCCTTCCCCCTTAATGGGCGGCTCCTGATGCCAAAAGATGGATGGGAAGAGAGGCAGGGCCAAGCAGACCAGGAAGGATCTGGAGGATGATTCTGAGGCCAAGGTGGAGTTGGCTGACGATCAGGAGGCCTGTAAGGCAGCCACAGGTCCTGGACAGGGTCAGGAGACCTTCTTGGAGGGGTAAGGCGCTATGCACAAGCGGTACACCCAGCCAGCTGACTGTGTAACGAAACTTACTTACCTGTTTGCACTTGAAAGTAAACGAGATGAGACCGGCTCAACCAGGAGATTGTAATTCCTTGCAAAGGTATTGGATGTTGCCCAGCCCGCTGCCCTACATATGTCTTCTAGAGAGGTGCTGTTGGCCAGTGCCCACGAGGATGCCACACCTCTCGTGGAGTGTGCTCGAAACACTCAACCCCCACCCCCCCCCCCCCCCCCCCCCCCTCAACAGGAAGAGTTAAAAGATTAATACCCATCTCAGAGAACCTGGCAGCGTAAAAACTTCTGCCATATATATATATATATATATATCTTTGGTTCTAAGAACAGTAGGAAAGTGCTATAGAATTTAATTAACTCGCCTCCTTCCGTGTTTCAACGGCGTGGTTCCCACTACTGTAAACCGGATCAGTCATGTCTACTGTGAGAAAAAAAAAAAAAACGCAAAATCTCCTGGTTAAAGGGGCCACAGAATGTGAAGAGAGAGAGTCAAGTTATTACACCAAGTACTTCCTGGTTCCCATAGAGGGTGAGGGGTTGCGTCTGGCCTTAGATCTTGAAGCTTGAACTGCCCTGTCTGGGTGTTCAAGACCTAGATCTGCCTATCAAGACGATCGTGTCATAAGCCCAACATCACGTTTGGCTGGTCACCATCGATCTTATGATGCACTTCTTTACTTCTTCATTTAGAAGTTTTGCCATAACACAGGAAGTTCCTGAGGTTCGCTTTCGGGGCGAAGCTTTCCAGTATCGGGTTCTTCCATTCGGCCTTGCCCTCTTAACCCGCACATTCATAAATGCAGGATGCAGCGCCGGCTCCTTTGTGACTCCAAGGCATCTGCATTTTGAATTATATTAGACGACTGGCTGATCATAGCGCAGTTCCAGTGACTGGCAGTTCAGCACAGGGATACCGTCTTAGCTCATCTAGTTTCTCTGGGGTTGAGGCTCAACACCAAGAAAAGCATCCTCTCTTCCACTCAGAACGCTGTCTATCGGGCATGGAGTACGATCACAATGCGGGTACAATTGTCTACCTCTAGAATCGAATCCATTCAGAATACCCTGAGCAAAATCAGGCTAGGTCAAATTTGTACTAGGTCTCAGGCGACTGCGTCCTTGGTAATCCCTCTGGACCATCTGCACATAAGACCATTTTTGTTGTGGCTCAAAGCCAGGGGATTTCTTCCAAGGGCCAATCCCCTAGGCTGATAAGGGTTACACACCGCGGGCTTTGTTCCCTTTCTATGTGGTTCAGACTCCCACTCTAGGTGCGTCTTGTTGTTGCAGGCTGCTAACGACAAACGCCTCCCTGACGGGCTGGGTAGCATCCTTAAGTGGTCATCTGGCTTAAAGGGATAGGAGGGTCATCAGTTTGGTTGTCACAGTAACTGTCTTGAGCTGATGGCTGTATTTCTGGCCCTGAAATACTTCCTCCTGAGGCTAACATTTCTTGGTGCGGGTGGGCAATACAGCGGTAGCCTCTTACATAAACCATCAGGGGGATCCACGTTCATATCAGCTGAATTTCTGGCACGTTGGATCCTCCTTGGGGCCCAGGGCAGCTCCTGTCACTCAGGACAGTTTATATCCCTGGATGCCTGAATGTAGGAGCAGATTTACTGTCCAGACAGAAAATACCAACGGGAGAGTGAAACTCCACCCCGAGGTAGTAGAGCAAATCTGGGTGTGATTTTCCAGGGCAGAAGTGGACCTCTTCGCCTCTTCTCAGACAGCGCAATGTCCCCTCTACTTCTCTCTGAGTCACCCAGCCCCCCCTGGGTCTGGACGCGAAGGCGCATACATGGCCCAGAATGCGTCTGTATGTGTTTTCCCCCGGTTTCTCTGATCCCTGGAGTCTTGGCCAGAGTTCGCTAGCAAGGGTCTTGCCTCTTACTGATAGGGCCGCGCTGTTCGAACAGGGTATGGTTCTTGGAGATAATGTCTCTCCTTGACGGCTCACCTTCGCCGATTCCGAACAGGAAGGACCTTCTTCTTTCTCAGGCACAGGGGACAATATTTCATCCCTGGCCCGAATTGTGGAACCTTTTCATGCTTGGCCCCTGAAGGGTACCAATTGAGGTACAGAGGGCTTTCTCCTGAGGTTATCGAGACCATTTTAAATGCTAGGGCTCCCTCCACTTGGAACAAATCTGGGTGAGATTTTAAAGGGCAGAAGAGGACCTCTTCGCCACTACGAACAGTGCAATGTCTTCGCTACTTCTCCATGAGTCCCTCTGCAGCATGTCTGTGATGCGGCAGGCTGGTCCTCTCTGCACACATTCATTAGATTCAACAGCTTGGATGTTCATGCCACTCCGGGCTCTTATGTCCTCGAGTCGACATCTCAAGCCCATGTCTGAGCCCTCTCACACACTTGTGAGCACACTGCACAACCGTGGGGGGGTCCAGACAGCCACAATGTGGCGGCGTGGGTATTCTCATTTCCAAAGCACTCTTCAGCGCAGCATCATAGTGAAGCCTTTTATAAAGGGAACGTCTTTGGGTTACGTATGTAACCCTTGTTCCCTGAAAAAAGTGGAACGAGATGCTGTGCTTTTCTGCGGCACTGGGATGCCCCAGGTCTGCTCTTCAGACGAAATACCTGATGATGCACTGGTGAAGCATCTATTTATAGCCACTGCGCCAGGTGTGTCCAATGATTACATCGGCAGAGGCTATAAATTCCGGTCAATGTTCATTGACATGTTGCATACATATTCACAGCTGGTCACAACTGAGACGTGTTCCCAAAGCGCTCTTCAGTGCAGCATCTCGTTCTGCTTTTTCAGGGAACAACGGTTACATACGTAACCCAGAGACGTTTTCTTGCTTCATATTAAGAAAAGCTGTTGAATACAAAGCACAATTAGTCAAAAAGAGTTTGTCAGGGGTGGGAAACAATGAAAAGGGACAGAAAAAGCACAATTTCACTTCATTATGTAAATGGAGGGAACAAGGCGTTGTGTCGATGAAGTGACACTAGGGGTCGTTCTTGGGAGCCCCAAACTCCTCTGATCTTTGAAAAAAGGCCAATGGGAATTGGAATTGGAGCTGGAATGCAACCACTTATTCAGGTTTTGTGCTGAGGAGCCAAGACAAGGTCCCGGTCATTTCAGCGGGTAGTTCAATGTTGTGGCAGGAGGGACACAACATCTTGTTCCCTCCATCATGGAACAGAGGTTACAACAGTAACGGAGACATTCCCCTTCTGTCACTTTCAATATTGTGTCTATAAAGTGACACTAGGGGTCCCTATACAAAACACCATGACTAACTGAACTGTGTTAAGTGGACTTGCGATGCGAGATGGGCAGACGTATGTGTGCCTCGTAGCCAGCACACCCGGCCATCACATAACCTCCCCCAACACTCTTAGAGGCGTCAAACGGTCCCCTGCACCTCGGGGACAAGTTGACTGCCCAAAAAATAAGGACCGGCTGACCTAGCCATGGCCTTTCTTCTTCCCAAAAGGAACGAAATCAATCAGCTGGGGGCCATATAGGGTCCGTCATCTGGGGGTGACCCTCCAAAGGTGAGGACACCATGGAGATGACACCCCACCCGGAGAGGGGGGCATTTGAGTGGAAATACACTCACCTAAAGGATTATTAGGAACACCATACTAATACTGTGTTTGACCCCCTTTCGCCTTCAGAACTGCCTTAATTCTACGTGGCATTGATTCAACAAGGTGCTGAAAGCATTCTTTAGAAATGTTGGCCCATATTGATAGGATAGCATCTTGCAGTTGATGGAGATTTGTGGGATGCACATCCAGGACACGAAGCTCCCGTTCCACCACATCCCAAAGATGCTCTATTGGGTTGAGATCTGGTGACTGTGGGGGCCATTTTAGTACAGTGAACTCATTGTCATGTTCAAGAAACCAATTTGAAATGATTCGAGCTTTGTGACATGGTGCATTATCCTGCTGGAAGTAGCCATCAGAGGATGGGTACATGGTGGCCATAAAGGGATGGACATGGTCAGAAACAATGCTCAGGTAGGCCGTGGCATTTAAACGATGCCCAATTGGCACTAAGGGGCCTAAAGTGTGCCAAGAAAACATCCCCCACACCATTACACCACCACCACCAGCCTGCACAGTGGTAACAAGGCATGATGGATCCATGTTCTCATTCTGTTTACGCCAAATTCTGACTCTACCATCTGAATGTCTCAACGGAAATCAAGACTCATCAGACCAGGCAACATTTTTCCAGTCTTCAACTGTCCAATTTTGGTGAGCTCTTGCAAATTGTAGCCTCTCTTTCCTATTTGTAGTGGAGATGAGTGGTACCCGGTGGGGTCTTCTGCTGTTGTAGCCCATCCACCTCAAGGTTGTGCATGTTGTGGCTTCACAAATGCTTTGCTGCATACCTCGGTTGTAACGAGTGGTTATTTCAGTCAAAGTTGTTCTTCTATCAGCTTGAATCAGTCGGCCCATTCTCCTCTGACCTCTAGCATCTACAAGGCATTTTCGCCCACAGGACTGCCGCATACTGGATGTTTTTCCCTTTTCACACCATTCTTTGTAAACCCTAGAAATGGTTGTGCGTGAAAATCCCAGTAACTGAGCAGATTGTGAAATACTCAGACCGGCCCGTCTGGCACCAACAACCATGCCACGCTCAAAATTGCTTAAATCACCTTTCTTTCCCATTCTGACATTCAGTTTGGAGTTCAGGAGATTGTCTTGACCAGGACCACACCCCTAAATGCATTGAAGCAACTGCCATGTGATTGGTTGATTAGATAATTGCATTAATGAGAAATTGAACAGGTGTTCCTAATAATCCTTTAGGTGAGTGTACATCACATGGTCTTACCGAACCTTGTCGGAAGCACGTCATGTCAGGGAAGGAGTTCTACAAACACGGTGACCAGGGGCAGAGGGACCTCTGCCCAAGGAAGATGCGGTTTACCAACGGGTGAAACCATTTTGCAGAAAATATATCACATGGGGTTACCTGCAGGTAACCAGCACATCTGGAGCACCTATCCCAGTACAAGGCATAGTTAGCACACATACTGGGCCGGCAGTTTCTCCATAAACTCGCCTGCCACAGGGCTAAGGAGAAAGGACATCCAGGGTTCACAACTTTGTGAACACGACTGGGAGTAAAAAGCGCTCGTCTTCACCTCAGTGGAGGGGAAAGGCACTATGCGCAAGCAGTACACCCAGCCAGCTGTCCCAGAACTTAACTGCTCGTACCTGAAAACAAACAGGACGAGACCGGCTCCACTCGGAGATTATAAAATCTCACAAAGGTGTTGGGTATTGCCCAGCCCGCTGCTCTACAGATGTCTGCTAAAGAGGTGCTATTTGTCAGAGCCCAGGAGGCGGCCCCACTCATAGTAGAGTGGGCACGCAGCCCCAAGGGGGGGTGGCATGTCCTGGGCATGATATGCCATATCGATGGTGTCAATGATCCAGTGGGCGATCCTCTGTTTGGAGACAGCAATTCCTTTCCGCTGGGGGCGAGACATGATCTGAGGGGGTTTAACCTCCTTGCGCCTCTCAGGAACCTGACAATCAAGTTGTGCTTCCCAAAATACTTACCGTCTACTGCATCGTAATGTGCCGATATAATGGCAATATACACCTTCAAGGTGGAGGTTGACAGCCGTCCCTCCAGCCTCTCTTGCAGGAAGGAAAGCACTGATCCGACTGCGCATCTCTGGGGGTCTTCACATTGGGAAGAAACCCACTTAGCGAACAGATGCCACTTCAGGGCATACAGGTGCTTTATAGAGGGAGGCCTGAGTGATTGAGTCTACCATTGCAGGAGGTAGGCCACTTAAGTCTACCGCATGCCATCCAAGGGCTAGATATGGAGGTTCCAGAGGTCTGGTCGCGGGTGCAGGATGTTGCCCCGTCCCTGAGAAAGAAGGTCCTTCCTCATGGGAATTCGCCATGGGGGGAGCTGTTGTGAGGAGCTGAGGTCCGAGAACCAAGTCTGTATGGGCCAGCAAGGTGCTACTAGGATGACCCACTCCTTGTCCTCCCTGAACTTGCACAATGTCTGTACAAGTAGGCTCACTGGGGGGAACGCATACTTGCATAGCCAGCTGTGTGCCAGCACGTCTAAGCCGAGGGGAGCCTCAGTCAGGGCATACCAGAGTAGGCAATGAGAGGATTCCTTTATAACAAAAAGGCAACGTTAAAAATATAAAAATGATAAAAAATAGAGACAGATGAATGCATCAATAGGATTTATTACATGAATGGTTTTGTGTCAAAATAATAATTTAGCCCTTGTGGTGATATCACATTTAAAGTATAAATTAAATAACATTCCCTTTGCAATAATCTTCTTTCTAAGTCAGCCCACTTGGAGGTATAACTGTCTGGGGTCTGAGGGTATTTTGGGCCCTGGAGAAGTTTTGACATGCCTTGGCATTTGTGCTTTTTCCAGTTGCTTAAAAATATATTAATGGCTAAAGTCTGATAACATTGTATTCAGCACAAACTGGGCTATAATAATATGTGAGCAACATGTATGTACAGGTTTGTATTTTTGAGAAAATAGCATTTATGCATGGTTTTTTAAAGTCACTGAAATAAGGCCATATAACACATACTAAACATTTGTCCACAAGACTTTTGAGAACTGGATCTTGTAGCCTAGAGTGTTTGCTACAAAATGATGTGAAAACCATCCTGATCACTCATTCATACAAAACAATATAGTAATTTAACTTTTGTAAGACAATTTTAGTGTTGAAAGGTAATATACGAGGAGGCGTGAACAATCATGAATATGGATTGTAATTCACACCTGAGAGACAATGACCCCAGCCCTGGGCCTATCAATGACGAATGTGACAGAAAGAGAATGAATATGAGGAGACTTAATGATCAAAATCAAGTTTTAAGATAAAATAAGTAATCTGACTATATATTTTCTTTACATAAAGACTGTACTTAATTTTAGACCTACACTACCATTAAAAGAAGTCTCTTCTGCTCACCAAGACTGGATTTATTTGATCCAAAATACAGAAACAATACTGATATTCTGAACTCTTTTTACAATTTAATAGAACAGTTTTCAATTTAAATATATTGTAAAATGCAATTTGTGATCAAAGCATAATTTTCAGCATCATTACTGCAGTCTTCAGTGTCACATAATCCTTCAGAAATCATTATAAAATGGTGATTTTCTAATATGGGCATATTTAAAGTGCATTTTACTCATTTAACCCTAACAACAAGCTTTGTTGATGATAATGAGGCATTATAAACACTAGATAAAATATAATCTAAACATTCATATTATTTTTATATCATATTACATATCATATTTAAATCATACAGCTTACAATTTAAATACCTGCTTTAGCCGAAACAGCATTTAAATGTAACTAAAACTTGCTTATTAGGAGTCATATTTCAAATGTAAATACTCTGAATCCTGACTGGCAAGTCTGGAAATGGTCCCACTAGTAAAATATGTACACATTTATATAAAATAGCATGTCAACTAATGAAAACTATATGGTTTACTCATCTGAAATTGTATCATTGGCTGTTCTCTCTTCAAAATACAAATGTTCATTGGAGTCCTGCTCTTCTTCTGAGGAAAATGTTAACTCTTCCTTACAATCCTGGAGCTTTCTCACTTATGCATCATTGCAAACGTGCAGAAAAATTAATGAAATGTGTTTACATTAAACCTCACAGTGGGGGGCGAGTACATTTGCGTTGATTGTCTCAGCACATTAGCGTATGAATGGTGTGCTCTGCTGGTGGGTGGGATCACATTACAGATAATTAGATAGACCAGTAAAAACTGTACATCGCTTTGTTTCATACAGATTGCATTGCAGGAGAATATTTGTTTTAAATTTGAATTGTTTTATTTAAAAGTAGACATTTTAAGCTTTCTTTAGACATATGTTTCATGTTTGTGTGATAAGTATTCGCGGAGTTTCAGTTCATTTTTGTGACGTATTTCTGAAATATGCTCGTGAACACAGAGACTGCTTACAGCTCACCCTTTTTATTTTCTTTATTTTACAAAAGCACAAGATTTTGTTGTTATTGTGAGTGTACACAAATAAAAGTAGACCCGTTATAGTCTCTAATGATGTCTTACACTTATCTGTATACCCAAAAATGACGGAGTATTTTAAGTTGTTTCTGCTGTAATGACAAAAATATCCAGCAGAACGCGCTGGCGCGTCCGTCGACCCCAGAGGGTTAAGTACCTTTTCAATGCCAATATACTGTATTTGAGAGCACTAACATTATGTCCAGCTTGTTTGAAATATAAAGCGATGGGGCTGTACTCATCTCCGGTCCTGATATTACTGCTGTGCTTGCTAATGCGGAAGCGTAAGGCTCTAGATGTTTTTTCCACATAAGCAAGGCTGCACGTACAACGAATAAGATCAACCCCATGAGTAGAAGAACAGGTAGTAATTCCCCGAATGGGAATATTATGACCCGTGTGTGGCAAAAAAATTACATTTGTGCGTAAAAGCACATTGAGCATAGCTACCACATCGATAATTACCCGCAGGAAGATTCAGAATGCCTTGCAATATATGACGGAAGGGGACTTCCAATTTTACAAGCATGTCACAGAGGTTGGTTGGGCATCAAAAAACAATTTTAGGACATTCTTTAAAAATACAAAGTTGGAGTCACTGGAAATTATATGCCAATGCCTATTTATAGCCATGCGATATTCAGCACCTGTGGAGTGTATAATGCTACATAGAGGGGCATCATTGAACTGTTTTTTACTAGTCTGTATTTTTAAGCACTGTGCCTGGGATATACCATTTAATCTATTTCTAGCGGTTAGAATCCACTCACTGCAGTAACCCGTGTTCAGAAATCTTTGTGTTAAGTCAGCAGCTTGCCTAGCATAACAATCTTCTGTGCTACAAATCCTACGCACCTTTCAGAATTTACTAATCATTGAATTTACTTCTTCATATGTCTCTATTTTTGATCATTTTTATGTTTTTAATGTTGCCTTTTAGTAATACATTTTTTAGCTTTAATTTCGGTGTGGACATTTACCTCTTTTTTTTTGGCATTCCTTTCCATTATTTGTCCTGGACTTAATGAGTTCAAATTGGATTTTGAATGTGCACACCTACACCAATTTTGTCTATATTTTCTATGTTAATCAGAGTTTTTTTCCTAACCTGCCGTGATGAGCAACAGGACATTTATTCCATTGCTTTTCTATTTCGTTATCGTGCCGGGTAACCCCATAAGTTATAAACTGGCACCGGTCCAAAAACATGCTCATAACATTATATTAAATTCAGCATTTTGATTTTGGCCAAGAATATTACACCTACCGATTGTTTTTGCTGACATATCACTCACTTCAGTCGGAGGTCTGTCACAAATAATCACTGGTTCAGAATGGAAAAGCGGAAACAGATAGTCCCGCCTCTTTTATCTCTCTAATGATTGCATACTCTGTTTCATACAAATTAGGCTAGGCAAAAAATGCATCTATTCTTCGACTACAAACTCTTTAGACATATTTATTAAGTTTGTTGTGCTGCTGTGTCTGTTGTTGGTGTCACTGTGTTAGGCCTGTTTTTAGATAAATAAAACAAGTTTTGCTGAATGCCCCATTACGCAAATGGGGGTGCGTGAACTTGCTCTCATGCCCTATCATGAAAGTGCACTAGAGATCAACGGTTGGTCAACAGTTTCATTAAATAATACATTAGATTTCAGTTTGTTTCTCACCAAACCTTATCATATGCTTTCAGAACCATCCTGAGTCTCAAGGCATAATTTATTAGACTTTTGAGTTCTACTTTTGCATGCTTTTGAAGCTTAAAGAGGTAGTCACCATAAACTGCCACTGTATGACATCACTGAGTACAACATTGTTTCACAATTTCTCCCTTTGTATTAACTATCCCTTCAAATTAAAACTCTGCCTATCACAGTGGTCGTTAGACAAAAATGTCTTCAGATGGAGATGCACAGCAAAGTCTGAAAATAATTTCGATTTTTTTCTTTGTTGAAAAGTTCATGGGGAATGCATTGCTTAGCTTAGTATGTCACTTTAACTGTTGTCAACCATCTGTTGGTGTGGTGCGGTAGATTGTGCGCAGAGCTGTAAAATGAAAAGTTTAGATCCCATCCTGGGGCAACATGTGAATCATGCTGGGTTCACGCATACTAAATGAGCGGGGTGTGAGCGAGACACGAGCGGCGAGTGAGCGGGGCTGTTGCACTGGACATTTACATTGGCTGTGTCTTTTCCACAAGAAACAGCAGCACCTCTGCACAGAATTAAACATCATCTATGGGGTCCCATGCCAAATTGTTTCTTTAACAGTCACAACGTGCGCTTCATCTTTATCAGCACACTTGGTCATGATTGGTTAATTTTATATAAACAGTTACTTAATTATTTCAATTATTAAGTTATTTATTTGAGTTTACTTGCATGCAGACATATACAGTTTAAGTCAGAAGTTTACATACACCTTAGACAAATATATTTAAACTCAGTTTTTCACAATTCCTGACATCAAATCATAGAAAACATTCCCTGTCTCAGGTCAGTTAGGATCACTACTTTATTTTAAGAATGTGAAATATTGTGGCCTGAGTAGCTCAGCGAGTTTTGACGCTGACTACCACCGTGTTGAGTGACTCCAGCCAGGTTTCATAAGCAACCAATTTGGCCTGGTTGCTAGGGATGGTAGTCACATGAGGCAACCACCTTGTGGTCGAAATTAGGGGTGCTCGCTCTCAATGAGGTGCATGTTAATTGTGTGTGGATCACAGATTAGCGGTCTCAGAAGCAGAGGCAACTAATACTTGCCCTCCACCAACCGGATGGAGGCAAGTAATTGCGCCACCACGACACTACTTTTCAAAAGTTTTGAAACACTTACTCAATCTTTATTTGAGATATATATATATATATATATATATATATATATATATATATATATATATATATATATATATTATTAATGATATATTATATATATATATATATATATATATATATATTATTATTATTATTATTATTAAACTTTTTTTTTTCACATTTTAGAATAATAGTAAAGTCATCAAATCTATGGAATAACATAAATGGATCTATGGGAATTATGTTGTGACTAAATTCCAAAATAAATCAAAACTGTGTTATATTTTAGCATCTTCAAAATAGTAAGCCTTTGCCTAGAATTTGCAAACATGTGTTCTTGACATTTTCACAAACAACCTCTTGAGGTATCACCCTGGGATGTTTTTTAAACAGTATTGAAGGAGTTCCTATGTTGGGCCCTTATTGGCTGCTTTTCTTTATTATTTGGTCCAAGTCATCAATTTCAAAAACTTTAAATTTGTAATTACATTTTAGAATTAAATAAATTAATATGGTGGCACAATTATATTTTTGTCTCCAAAACTAATTTCAAACATTTAAGCATACACCTTCAGATCAAAATATTTTTAAGATCATGAGAAACATTTCAGTCTAGTGTTTCAAAAGTTTTGACCGGTAGTGTACTTTGTTTGTATTTGGTAGCATTGCCTTTAAAAATAAATTGTTTGTACTTGGGTCAAAACTTTTTGGGTAGCCTTCCACAACCTTCTCACAATAAGTTACTGGAATTTTGGTCTATTCCTCCAGACAGAACTGGTGTAACTGAGTCAGGTTTGTAGGCCTCCTTGCTCGCACAGCCCTTTTAAGTTCTGCCCACACATTTTCTGTCGGATTGAGATCAGGGCGTTGTGATGGCCACTCCGGTACCTTGACTTTGTTGTACTTAAGCCATTTTGCCATAACTTTGGAGGTATGCTTGGTGTCATTGTCCATTTGGAAGACCCATTTGAGACTGAGCTTTAACTTCCTGGCTGATGTCTTGAGATGTTTATTCAATATATCCACATAATGTTGCTTCCTCATGAAACCATCTATTTTGTGAAGTGCACCAGACCCTCCTGCAGCAAAGCACCCCCACAATATGATGCTGCCACCCGCATGCTTCATGGTTGGGATGGTGATCTTTGTCTTGCAAGCCTCACCCTCCAAACATAACAATGGTCATTATGACCAAACAGTTCAAATTTTCTTTCAGCAGACCATGTGCACCTGCAAACTGTAGTCTGGCTTTTTATGGTGGTTTTGGAGCAGTGGATTCTTCCTTGCTGAGAAGTCTTTCAAGTTATGTGTTTATACTTGCGTACTATTATTTGTACAGATGAACGTTTGAAAATTTTGAAGCATTTGGAAATTGCTCTCAAGGATGAACAAGACTTGTGGAGTTGCACAGTTTTTTTTTTTCCTGAGGTTTTGGCTGATTTCTTTTGATTTTTCCCATGATGTCAAGGAAAGAGGCACTGATTTTGAAGGTAGGCCTTAAAATACATCCACAGGTACACCTCCAATTCAGTACATCTACAATCAGAAGTTAATTGGCTAATTGTCTAAAGGCTTGACATCACTTTTGTCATCATTTCAACTTCTGACCCACTGGAATTGAAATAATCTGTCTGTAAACAATTGTTTGAAAAATTACTTGTGTCTTGAACAACATATAGGTCCAAAATGACTTGCCAAAACTATAGTTTGCTAATATTAAATCTGTGGAGTGGTTAAAAAATGTGTTTTAATGACTTCAGTCTAAGTAAGTGTAAACTTCTAACTTCAACTGTACTCTTGAACCCAATTGTGCTAATGATTTCTTTGTATGATTGTTGCCTCCAGAGTGCGTGAGTGGAAGAAATGTCTAGGTTACAGATGTAACCTCCGTTCCCTGATGGAGGGAACGAGACGGTGTTTCGAAGAAGCAACACTAGGGGTCTCTCTTGAGTGCCTTTTGCATCTCTGATCTATGAGAAAAGGCCTAGACGTAACCTAGACGTTCCCCATCTGTCGCTCACTTCGACGTTGTGTCGAAATGACACTAGGGGTCCAATTTAAATCACACCATGTGCTGAGCCATCTACGTGTACTGCTGACACAGGAGCGGGCAGGTATTTTACATGCCAAAGCGACTGGCTGTATCATGCTGCACGTACCCTTCCCCAACGCCCCATAAAATCGCCAGAGCCTTCTGGTTCTTTACCCCCGTAATGGGGGGAACAAGACGACGCTGCCAAGGATGGGAGCAGGCCGTGCCATCCGCGCCTTTTCTCTCTCTATGTTTCTCGCATAGAGCTAAAACGGCTGGGGCCCTCATACGCATCGGGGAAGGTGATCTTTCCCAGTTTCCTATTCTTTCAGGGGGAAAAGACCCTGTGGAGACCACACCTGCCAAAGCTTGGGGAGGTAAGAGTGGTGAAATACATCACATGGGCTTTTAGGTCACATGTGGAAAGTGGCGCGGTGGTAGATCCTGCCTCATTGGGAGGGAGGAGTTGCTACAGACACGGCGACCAGGGGGTTGTGGGAATTGCCCAAGGGAGATGTGGGTCAGCTTGCAAGGGGACCATACCATGGAAAATACACACAGGGAGAAGTCCATGTAGGAGGCCTGACCTGTGGAGCACCTATTCCAATACAGGGTAGATTGAGTACCCGCATTGGATTTGGTCGGCGAATAGCTCCGCTGAATTCGTGGACCCAGAGGGCTAGGGAGGAGTCATCCAGGGAGCAGAGTTAGTGGGATCTCCTGGGGCAAGAGCACATGATTTTACCTCGGCCGAGGGAAAGGGTGCTAGGTGGAAGCGATCCACCTGGTGTTTGTCAGCGTGTTACCGAGTTCTACCGGCTCGGACCTGAGAAAACACGGGTCAAAACAAACTCAACCCTGAGATTGTAAAATCTTGCAAAGGTATTGTGTGTTGCCCAACCCGCTGATCTAAGATTTCTGCCACGGAGGTGCCCCTGGCCAGTGCCCACGAGGACGCAACACTTCTTGTTGAGTGTGCTCGGACCCGCAAGGGCCTGGGTGTGATAGGCCAATGTAATGGCATCCACTTCCCAGTGGGAAAGCCTCTGTTTGTTGACAGCGTTCCCTTTCCGCTGTCCGCCAAAGCAGACAAAGAGCTGCTCAGAACGTCTAAAGCTCTGAGAGTGGTCCAAGTAGATACGCAGCGCTTGCAGGTTCACTACCTGGTCTCTAAAGGGGGTGGTAGGAACCTTGGGCACGTAGCCCGGTCATGGTCTTAGGATCACGAGTGTTTGCCGGACCGAACTCCAGCCAGGTGTCGCTGACAGAGAACGCTTGCAGGTCCCCGACCCTCTTGATGTAGGCGAGCGCAATCAGGAGGGGAGTCTTCAGGGAGAGGACCCTGAGTCCGACTGATTTTAGCAACCCTGGGTTAAGTTCTGCATGTTTATATTTTATTTTTATTTATTTTCAAAAAGAGGTATATGCACAAATTTGTTTCATTATGACATAATGTTTTCATTGTTAAACTGAAGTGGACATGTCCAGGCATGTTCATGTCAGTAAATTGCGTTATTTGTTAAAATACAGTTTAATCCCGCCTCATGTCAGTTATGGCACCTGTGATTGGCCGGTCCTCATATCAGTCAGGGGGGAGGAGAGGTGAGGAGAGGGGAGAGAAAAAACACAAGGGAACGGGGGGAGGTTGTCGGCATGATAGCAAAGAATATGGCGGTTTATTTGTGTTAAATATAGTCAGAACTGTATTAATTGAGTGTTAAGCTGCATATTAGTCCGTTGTGAAGTCAACACGACGCCACGACGAAGTCAACACATGATTCGGACGAACTGTTAGTCTTACACACGATTGCTATGTCATTGAACCGGACTATTCATGTTACCTGTGTAGAAACTTAAATCAAGTTACCACTTGCGTCAGTGAATCGAAGGAGATCTAAATGATTTCTGTGCCCTGTTATTGTTTGATCGAGAGTGACAGAGCAGCTGAGGAGTAATCCAGATAGCGCTCCTTATCGCCGTGTGATTAGGAGTTCCTCTGGCATCGCGGGAGATTCATGGAGTTTGCCAACTGATGACATCTTCATATGGATGGATTTGACGGTTGATGGGAAGCTTTAACACTGACCATGCTCACTCAGGTACATTTTGTTTATTTAATTTGTGCTCTTTTAGAGCGAAGTGGCCATTTTACGTTTCACACGGCCTCAATGCACACAAGCGACGGTTCAGGCCAGCAACGGGTGGGTTTGAGTGGTGTGTGTGTGTGCGGTGGGCCCACAATAAGTTGTTTTTTTATTAGTGAGTGATAACATAGTTTAATACCCTGCAAATCATTGAGTATATTATTACACAGTTACAGTTTATTTTTTCCAATTGGAACTAAAGTTTATTACTTGTTTACTTATGTGCTAAGCATTCAAAGATACAGAATTATACTGGTATATTGTTACACTAAGTGAAGACAAATTTGTAATTTGTGTAAAAGATTTGAAGGTTAATTTAAAGAGGGTTTAATTGTAAACCCTATTGCAAATGAAGATTTAAAAGGTTAACCCTGTAATTTGTTTGCTGATTGTGAAAAAAAGAGTCAATCAAGCACTGTATGTCAAAATACCTGATTACTCATAAGTTGAGTCAAGAGATTCTATCATAGTAATTGTAGTTCACGTTTGTTAATTCTTGTTTTTTTAAATACATTTATTGTATATTTTGTGAAGTGTGGTTACTTGAATAGTACAGATAAGTATCAGCAATTGGTGAAAAGAGATCAAAGTTGCAATTTGTAAGGAGCAGTTGTAGGAATCAAGGGTCACAGAACATAAGATCACGTCGAGAGACATAATTAAATGAATCCGGTTTCTAGCGTCAATATTCCAAAGGGTAGACACACCAAGGACAGTAGAGGGCGCTACACGTACTTGCGCAGCCCCATGGGTCAGCTGTATGCCAGTGTGTCTGCCCCGAGGGGAGCCTCCGTTCGGGCATACCAGAGCGGGCAGTGGGAGGTCTCTCGGGGGGCAAAAAGGTCCACCTGAGCCTTGCTGAACCGTTCCCAAATCAGCTGGACCGACTGGGGGTGAAGCCTCCACTCTCCGCTGGGCAAGCGTTGTCGTGATAGTGCGTCCGCCACCACGTTGAGGTTGCCCGGGATGTGAGTGGCATGCAACGACTTGAGTCGCTGCTGGCTCCAAAGGAGGAGACGACGGACGAGTTGTGACATGTGACGAGTGTACGCCGCCTTGGCCATTTATGTACGCTACCGTGGTGGTGCTGTCTGTTCAAAAAAAGACGTGTTTGCCCTGAACTAGCGGAAGGGCAAAGAGTATAGCCAACAACTCTAGGCAGTTGATGTGCCAGCGCAGCGGGGCCCCTTTCCAATGGCCCGCAGCTGCGTGCCTGTTGCACACGGCGCCCCAACCCAATTTGGGTTTCCCCGTCGGGACACCTGCTGCAAGGGGACTCCTCTCTGCAGAAAACAGAGATCTGTCCAGGATTTGAACGTTTGGTGGCAAGAGGGGATGATGATCACACGGTGTCTGCGTCCAGCATTTCCGGGACTGTTGAGGTGTGGCGGTAGAGTGCCGTGAGAACAGCATTTGTGGGCCAGGTGAAAAAGGAAACACCTCTTTTATTGAGAATGTGGGTACCGCAGCCCGAAGGGGGTTCGGCAAATGAAATAAATTCAACAAAAAATTCTCCTCCCGGCCCTCCACCGGGGGACGGAGTGGTCTTCTTACCAGCTCCGGAGCGAATGTCTTGGTCTCTGGGTCGGGCGTCTCAGGACTGTTGGGAGCCTTCTGGGTCCTCGAAGGGGTCCGTGAGATGAGGGGCGTGCACTTCCTGCAGGGCGCTCGACGCAGGGGCTGAGAGCTGGGCACAGGTTGAGGCGGAGCTGCTTCTTAAATGCAGGAGTCCGCTCTCGGCGAGCAGATGGAGCCTGGCCCATGGCCGCAGGTCTGCGGTGGGGCAGGATGTGTGAGATGGCCTCCGTCTGCTTTTTCACCGCGGAGAACTGCTGGGTGAAGTCCTCGACGTTGTCGCTGAAAAGACCGAACTGGGAGACAGGCGCATCGAGGAAGCGTGTCTTGTTTACTTTGCGCATCTCGACCGAGTTCAGCCACAGGTGACGTTCCTGAACCACGAGTGTGGCCATCGCCTGCCCGAGTGACCGCGCTGTTACCTTCGTGGCCCTGAGGCCAAGGTCGGTTGCTGAGCGCAGTTACTGCAGCACGTCAGGATCAGGACTACCCAAATGCAGATCTTTAAGTGCCTTGGCCTGGTGGACTTGCATGAGAGCCATGGCATGCAGGGCGGAAGCGGCCTGTCCGGTGGTGCTGTAGGCTTTGGAGGTCAGAGAAGATGTCATCCTACAGGCCTTGGAGGGGAGCACATGGCGTCCCCGCCAGGTGGCAGTGTTCTCGGGGCACAGGTGGATCGCAACAATTCTGTCCACCTGGGGGACTGCCGTGTACCCGTGGGCCGCTCCGCCATCAAGGGTAATGAGAGCGGATGAGCGAGAGGCTTGGTGACAGGTGGAGAAGGGTCCAGTCCAGCCCCACGCTGACGGCGTCCGGGACAAGCATATCGGACATATGGGCGTCAGCCTCAGACTGGACGTGCTGGCCCGAAGGGGTTTCTTCTTTAAAGGTGTTCAATGACCTTTATTGCATTCTGGAAGCATTGGCGGCAGTTTCAGTGGTAGACATCTCCTACTTCAGTTCTAATTAGTGCACATTCTATGTGTTGGTTTAGAAACAAACCAAAACAAGAAGCAAAGTACAGAAAGATTACTTTAAATGCTAAATTATCCATGTTATTTTCATCAAATTCTGAATGTATATTGAATGCTTCTTAGCCCAACTTGTTTAAAACTGATGTTATATTGGCAAGCAAACTTGTTTTAAAGTAAAGGAAATATTTTTAGATTTGTATGTTTGCCAGGTTTTCATTTATAAAAACATATACATAATAATGATATATAGTATTAAGTCATTTTTGACAAAAATTCATTATCATTGATTTGATGTTTTTCACTGTGCAGTGCTGCTAAAAAGTGTATCATATACACATTTTAGTTTATGGGGGTAGCTGACACTAAATACTTTTGCAAAGTTGGCATGTCCTGTGGTGTAATATGCCATACTCCATCTAACACTTTTAATAGCATTTTCTATTTTTTGTATAATTATTGTGCATACAACATTTATGACCTCATCAGTAATTAAAATACTACATACTACAGTATTTGCTACACTGCAGGACCATTTGAAATAAACTAATTTAAAATGCTTAAAAATGGCAACAATCTTGAAAAGGTTACCATTTACAAGATATGTAGCTACATGTTCCTTATAATGCATTCATTCTAACTTAATGCAATATAAGGAACATGCCAGTGACATTCAGTTTACTCACTCATTTTACAGCAATTGTCATTCTAAAGAACATGGCTTAAAGGGAGTGTAGTCCAAAAGGAAAATTTTCTCATCATTTACTAATGCCATCCCAGATGTTTATTAATTTTTTTCATTCAGCAGAACACAAACAAAGATTTTTAGAAGAGTATATCAGCTCTGTAGATCTATAGAATCCAAGTAAACAGTAATCAGGCCTTTGTAGTTTCAAAAATCACATACTTTATCCATAAGACTCAAGTGGTTAAATCCATGTTTTCAGAAGAGATATAATTGGTGTGTGTGTGTGTGACGAGGTGGAAGTTGGGGCCAGGCCGTGAGTGTGCACACCCTGCTCTCAATCAGGCTTATCAGCTGAGGAGAGGGATAAAGACAAGCCGGATGAGAGAGAGAGAGAGAGAGAGAGTGAGAGTGAGTGAGTGAGTGAGTGAGTGAGTGAGTGAGTGAGTGCCGTGTGTTAAACTGTTACATAGAATCAGAATCAGCTTGATTGCCAAGTATGCTTACACATACATTGAATTTGTCTTGGTGATAGGAGCTTCCAGTGCACAACAATACAAAACAGCAACAAGACAAAGATAATAATAAAAAAAAAAAAATTAAATTGGTGCCAAAACCTGGCAAGTAGGAAGGATGTGCTGTCGTGGAGTCCAAACAAGCAACCGTGGCTGTGTGTGTGTTTATGTTTGTGTTAAGTTTTCATTAAAATATTACTTTGATGGTTCGTACGGATTGAAACACTGGAGTCGTAAGGATTACTTTAATGTTTCCTTTATGTGATTTTTGGAGCTAGAAATGTCATCATTCACTTGCATTGTATGGACCTACAGAGCTGAGATAGTTTTCTAAAAAATCACATCTGGGATGGAATTTTCATTTTAGTGTGAACTATCCCTTTAAAATATGTGGGCAAACCCCAAATGCTATGATGTATTGACTCCAGTATTTGTAGCTTGTAGTTTTCATCATAAATTTTATGCAATTTTGGTTGGTAAATATTTGGTTTTCTTCAGAAATAATGATGTTAGAAAATATTAAAAAAAGCAAATGTTGTGTTATACTTTAACAGAGGACATTTAAGTTATGAGTTGCCACCCCAGTTAAAATGTTCTAGAACCGCCACTGAAAATCAAATCAGAGGTCTGTGGCAATTCACCAGCCCTAATCGTAATAAATATGTTTTTTGTGTTCTGGCTGACCTGACCTCTGCACGCTGTACGAGTGTTTGTAGCCTGCTTAGGCTGCTTAGCATTGCTTATTATTATTCTCATACGTTCCTCGTTATATCCTTTGTAATTTTTCCGCATTTCAGGTTTTCCACTTTTCTACTGTTTCATCTGCGTGTATTTTACCTGTTGCTGCTGGTGCCTAGCCAGAGTCTGTGTTTGTAGCCTGCTAGTTTTTCTTTAGCATCACTTTATATCTGTTTTCAGCCTTAATCCTTAACATCTGCCATTTTTAAGCGTGCATCGGATTTTCCCTCGCATTATTCTCTTACTGCGCGCATATTCCACCTGCATCCGCTTTCTATTTTTATCACGATCTTTCTATTTTAAACCATGTGCATTTTTAAACAATTGCATGAGGGATTCACATCGATCTCAAACCCTCACCGCTCAGGAACAACAAACAACAGCAAACTATTTGCAGTAAGTCATGGCATCCGCTCATGTTATTTCTTCCTGCATTGCATGTCACATGTTTACAATAGCCTTCTTTGTCAGTAGTGAGGGATTCACATGTGATAAATGTAAGGAATTAGTCAGGCTGACGGAGAAGGTTAATGAGTTAGAGACACGCATCCGAACGCTAGTGGAGGTCAGTGAGAAAGAGAAGCCGGTCGATACTGTTTCGGATGCGGGCAGTACAGAGATCAACACACACACTTTGGTTCCGGCTGTAGAGCCCCTGCAGCAGGGCATTTGGGTGACGTCTCGGCGGCATACTCACTGAGCAAAGAGGCACCACTCTCCCATTCCTGTTAGTGTTTACAATCGTTTCTCCACACTCAGTGATGCACCCACTGGGAATCATGTTGAAGAGCCCTTGTTATTGGTAATTCTATTGTAAGGAATGTGGAAATAGAGACTCCAGCCACTATTGTTAATTGCATTTCGGGTGCCAGAGCGTCTGACATCAAATCAATTTTACATGTGCTGGCTAATGCTAAACGTAGATTTTCTAAAAATCTAACGATGTCTGGCTTCGCCAGTTGGAGATCACTAAAGATAATGTTAAAGAGGTGTGTGAATTTGCAAAAACTATGTCAGACACTGTAATATGCTCTGGCCCCCTCCCTGCTCAACGTGGTGACGAGGGTTTATAGTAGATTAGTGTCAGTGGATGTCTGAGTGATGTCTGGAGAATAGAATAGGATTTATAGATAATTGGAAGAGTTTTTGGGGTAGACCTGATCTGCTAAAGAGAGACAGACTCCATCCCAAAGTAAGCCACTAAAATATAATTTGACTCTTGATGGATGTACTGTTACATCATCTTCAACAGTAAAGAAATTAGGTGTTATATTTGATTCCAGTCTGTCCTTTGAAAATCAAATTTCCAGTGTTTATAAAACAGCATTCTTCCACCTAAGAAATATTGCTAAATTACGGCACAATTACGGCACAATCTCTGTTGTTGATGCCGAAAAACTAATTAATGCGTTCCTGACCTCAAGAATAGATTATTGTAATGCATTACTGGGAGGATGTCCAGCAAGATCAATAAATAAACTTCAATTGGTTCAAAATACAGCAGATAGAGTGCTAACGAGATCCATGAAATATGATCATATAGCCCCATTTTATCATCGTTACATTTGCTACCTGTTAAATTTGTACTACGTACAAAGCTTTGAATGGTCTAGCTCCACAGTATTTAAGTTAGGGATGTGCCATTAATCAAATTTTGATCGTGATTTCGATTTCGGCTCCAACGATCACAAAAACAATGTCATTGGGAAAAAAAATATATTATTTTGCACATTAAGTTTTGCAAATAAACTCTTATTTTGTCTTGTGCTCTAAATGACACACACACTTTCACACATCCCTAAAGCTAAACTCACTCTGCTAATAGTCAGCGAGGTCTTGTTTGTGGTATCTGGTGGCATTTAAAAATCAGAGCGAGTGAAGATGGCGGAGGGAGAGAAGCAGCATTTGGTGAGCAAAAAGGAAAGAGCAAATTCTGTTATATGGGAGCAGTTTGGATTCAAGGAATCCGACGTGGACCAGAAATGAATCATGTGCAATATTTGCTACATGGTGGTGTCTGCACCCGATGGTAACACCACAAATCTGTTTAACCACCTTAAACATAAACACAGAGTCAAGTATGACCAACTTGTAAGGAAGAAACAGAAAGAGAAGACAGCCCCAACGACATCGTGTGCAACACAGTCTTCCATTAAAGATACACTTTACAGCAGGGTTTCTCAACCGGTGGGTCGCGACCCACAAGTGGGTCGTTGATAATTCTGTAGGGGGTCGCAAGACTTCAGTGTTCACTAGCACAGCCAATCAGTGGGCTTCACAATAGGCTCATTGCAATACGTGCAAGTGCAACAAAATAATCCGTTAGTAAACGCATTGGCGGCTCAATCGGACTAAAAAGCCTTAACACCTAATCATATAAACGCGCACAGATTGAAACAAAAGTTGTGCATGTAAACATAGCCAGTCCTCCAACGAATCTGATTTTCGAATGTCTTACTTCATTATTGCCGTGGCTTCTAACGCTGTATTTCAACTATCCTATCAAAATAATTTATTATTGCCGCGAAAGGCTCTTATTGGACAAGGTCCTACTCTATTTACATAATGTTACACACACTAGCCCTACCTGCTATGTCAGACCTTATTATTAAGTTATACGCAGCCACGGCCTGTTAGCTTGACAAAGACAGGGAGAGACAAAGCAGAGACAGAGAATTGTCCGGGAACACCTGACCAGATTAACACAGAAATTCTCTGATTATTTCCCCAACGACCGAAGAGTTGGGAATGCGTGGATTCGCGATCCTTTTTCAGTAGATCCAAGTGATGTGGATGTTGTACTCCCCATTAATTTGCAAACAAAGTTAGTGGAACTTGCATCTGACGGCAGCCTGCAGCTTGCTTTTCGCAAAACAGACCTGAGCTCATTCTGGATTCAAACCAGACACGAATATCCTGAACTTGCAGAACGTGCAACGAAGTTTCTCTTGCCATTTAGCACTACCTATCTTTGCGAGTCAGGATTTTCAACAGTGACTGCAACGAAAACAAAAAGCAGGAATAGGCTGACAACAGCTAGTTTGTGTGCGACACTACGAGTCGCAATTTCCCAAATTCCACCGCGTCTGGATATGATTATTTCAGAGCGGCAGTCTCAAGTGTCACATTAACGTGATTAAAAAAAATCAGTTTGCCTCATAGTAATGTCTATTGAAAATTTTTCTGTGTTTTGTGAAATTAATTATAATAAACATAGGCCTACGGAGTAGTAGCCTATATCTAAGAGGCATTTCAGTTATTGAATTATTTCCAGCCTTAGTGGGTCGTATGACTGGCATACGAAAAAAAAGTGGGTCGCAGTAGGCAAAAGGTTGAGAAACCCTGCTTTACAGTACAACTCCCTACCCGTCGAGCTCGGAGAGGCACAGAAATATAACAGATGCCATTGCATACTTTTTAGCTAAAGACATGTGCCCCATTAGTACAGTCGACAACGACGGCTTCAGAAAGTCAGTCAATACTTTGGACAAGCGTTATGTTTTGCCATCTAGCCACTAATTCACCAGAGTTGCTCTGCCTGCTTTATATGAGAAATCCATGCAGAAGTGGCTAATGAGGTGGCAAAGGCAGAGTACTTCACCACCACTACTGACCTATGGTCTAGCCGAACCATGGAGCCATATATTTGCCTCACAATACATTTCATCAACGCAGATTTCAATTTGAACTCAAAATGTCTACAAACAGCATTTATTAACGAAGACCACACGGGTCAAAACATTGCACATGGTCTAAAGGAAGCTATGGCTTCATGGGGTTTAAAGGAGGAAAAGCTAATCTGCATCACCACTGACAATGCCTCAAACATAAAGCTGGCGGCTGAGGTAAATGGATGGGTGAGGCTTCGGGCACAGGCTCCACTTGGCCATAAGTGAGCATGAATCCTTGCTCCTGATCATGTGTAACATGTGGTGATTTAATTGTATGTAAATAGGATATTTTTACAAAAGTAACAACAATATTAGAAGTAATTAGAACAACATTTAATATGTGAGTTACTGTGTGATTGTCTCTGTAACACTAGCCTACTACTACTAAATATTAATATCACTGTGTGAACTCTCTCTCTCTCTGTCTCTCTCTCACTCACACACACACACACACACTCTCTCTCCCTCTCTCTCTCACACACACATACACACAGTCTCTCTCTCACACTCTCTCTCTCTCTCTCTCTCTCTCTCTCTCTCTCTCTCACATACACACACACACCATATGGAAAATTATGCTTTGATGAAGGTTGTGATGATGTCATACTAAATGTGTATTTGTTGTTATCGTAGAAAGATTATTTATATATTATCCATTTTAAGGGGAATTTAAAATGTTCAACTTGAAAAGTATTAAGGGAAATTTCACAGTCCAAAGGTGTTTTCAATCTTGATTTGTTTAAGTGCAATAAATGCACCATTGATTTTTGAGAGATGCTAAAAACAAACTGA
Organism: Moxostoma hubbsi; assembly: GCA_032164185.1. Lineage (NCBI taxonomy): Eukaryota > Metazoa > Chordata > Actinopteri > Cypriniformes > Catostomidae > Moxostoma > Moxostoma hubbsi. The sequence continues at coordinate 3,888,920 of JAVLUX010000046.1, forward strand.
AATGTGACGCACTTTTCAAAAGACATCTATCTAGCAAATGTTAATATGGAAAACGATTGAAAAACAGCGCAAGCGGACAACAGCGCACGCGTTCAGTTGGAACATCCCCTTGTCATCCCCTTGTCACACAGCAGTCTCTGCAGTACTTTAAAACTGACGATTGTCCGATTTAAACTCCAAAAAGACGCACCGATGAAAATGGTGTTATGACCAAAGCCGTTATAAATCCATGTAAATTGTTGTGAAAATGGAAAGGGTAAATCCAAATTTTGTTTCAACCTGCTAAAAACAAATCTCACCTCACACAGGACAGCTACTCCAGGGGACAAAAAAACTAACTGCGTGATCCCCTCTCAGTGTCCTCGAAAGTCTATTCTCACATCTCAGGCAAATCTCACGTCACTAGAATCTTACAGTTTGTTTCTTCAAAACTGTTAAAATTTGTGGAGAGTATATATCCTGTTTTGTGCAGACTCTGATGAAGTGTCCCCCGCACTGCTGGAGTAAAGTGCTGAAGGAGCTGCAGAGTTTCTCGTCTTCACACTTCAAACTAAAAACTCCGCCTGTAATGCGTGCGAGAAAACGTCTTAATCTGCTTCAGTGCATGCGCAAAACACTCTTAATATGCCATGTCCTAAAATCTCTCCCCTTGATACTGCATGGCATATGTAAAAACAACTCATTAGATGGAGAAATCATTTAAGTTGAACAGTTCTTTTCCAAATGCCACGTGTTGGTCTATTTATTATTAATGTAGTCGCTTGCAAAAGCATGACTGTTAATAATGTTCGAGAGGCTTTAGATGCCTACTTAAAATACTATGATAAATTGAAGACTAGGCAAAAACTTATTTTTCCTGCAGGGGGCGCTTGGTGGCATAGAATGCCGAATAATTAATTATTGAGCCGCTTTCAAATTTCATGACGTTTTTGTCGTACAATAAACAGCTGTTTTGTAATGTAATAGTTACAATTTATTAATCCTTTTTTAACCTGAAATAAAAATATATAAATCTGGCCCATCCATTCTGTTTATTTTTTTGAAAAATCAATGCATCAATAAAAAGAACTTAGCCTACTGCGAGGTCCTTAGAGGACAAAAATGTCCACGTCAAAGAACTGCCATGATAACATTATATATTAATATTATTTTCCACTTTCAATTAGTTAATGTTTTTAACCAACATCATTTCTGATCACAACTATCACATATTCATACATTTCCAGGATTTTAACCCTTTAAATGCCAGTTTGTTTATATAATGCCACTGTTATATATATATATATATATATATATATATATATATATATATATATATATATATATATATATATATATATATATATATAGTTATTTTCCATATACTAAATGCTAAGGAGATTTTTTTATTTTATTATTTTTTTATTTTGTATTATCACAGTCTGGGATATGTCAATGAATATCAACAACATTAATTTTGATGCAAGTTATTTTTTTGTGCCATGTCAGATTTAAAAAAATCCTTACACTCAGGACCTTAGAGGGCAAAAATGTCCACGTCAAAAAACTGCCATAAAAATATTATATATTAATATTATTTTCCATTTTCACTGACTTTTTTTAACCACCATCAGTCCTGATCATAACTACCAAATATTCATTTTCAGGATTTTAACCCTTTAAATGCCAGTTTGTTTACATAATGCCACTGTTGTTTTACACACACACACACACACACACACACACACACACACACACACACACACACATATTGCAGTTTTAATTGGTTTCAATGAGGAAATGTTTTGTCCTGAAGGTCCTAAGTGTAACTATTTTGTGTAAACAGTGTATTATAGATGTATTATTGGTATTGTTGTCAATGCCAACAACCAAAATAATAGAAAATAACAAGGACAAAAATATCCCATATCGCAAAAGGGTTAATCACAAACCAGTGTTCTTAGCTCTGAGAAAACAATACAGTATAGTGCCTTATGTGCTGCTTCAAGCCCATTTTAGAAGCCATTTAATAAAATTTATGAATTTAAAAATAACAGAGAAAAGAAAAAAAATTAGTTTATGTTTACACTTTCCTTGAAATTCTTTCTATTTTTTCATTGTCGCAATGTGATTGTAAAACACTAGATGAGATTAAGCTATTGAAAACATCATGGTTACTGTTGTAACCTCCATTCCCTGATGGAGGGAACGAGAAATTGTGTTGAGGTATTGACACTAGGGGTCACACTTGGGTGCCCCAAACACCTCTGATCTTTGAGAAAAGGCCAATGGGAATTGGTGAGTGGAATTTGCATGCCACTCCCCCAGACATACAGGTATAAAAGGAGCTGGTTCACATCCACTCATTCAGGTTTTGCACTGAGGAGCCGAGACAGGGTCCCGGCCATTTCAGTGGGTAGTAGAGTGTTGTGGCAAGAGGGACATGTTACAACAGTAACTAAGACTTTCCCTATCTGTCTCTCACTCGACGTTGTGTCAATGTAGTGACACTAGGGGTCCCTATGTGAAATGCCACAACCAGATGAACTGTGTTACATGGACTGATGGTGCAGGTGCAAGCAAGCTGCTGTGTGCCTAATAGCAGGTGCGTCAGGTCTGCACATAGCCTCCCCCAATGCCCCAAGAACATCACACGGGTATGTGTATTCGCGTCAGGTAAGGTGTTCTTTCCCAGGAGGGAAAGTCACTGTGGAGACCACATCCTGCCCGAAGGGGAGGATAACATGTGACACCCTGGGCCTCCAAAGCGATGTGGGCAAGCCCGCTGTCCGACAAAGAGAAGCTCAGAGCGTCTAAAGTGTGATCCAAGTAGATGCGCAAAGCACACACACAGCAATGACGAGGCTGGGTCTGCCTCCTCCCGAGGCAGCGCTTGCAGGCTCACTATCTGTTCGCTAAAGGGGGTCGTGGCAACCTTTGGTACATAGCCCGGTCAGGGTCTCATGACTACGTAAGAGTATTCCAGACCGAACTCCAGGCAGGTGTCACTGACAGAAAATGTTTGCAGTTCCCCAACCCTCTTGATGGAAGTGAGTGTAGTCTTCTATGAGACCACCTTTAGCTCAACTGATTATAGGGGCTTAAACGGGGCTCTCCGCAGGCCAAGGAGGACTATGGAGAGATCCCACGAGGGATCGAGGCACAGCCTAGGAGAATATAACCTACTGGCGCCGCTCAGGAACCTGATGATCAGGTCGTGCTTCCTCAGGGACTTACCGTCCACCGCGCCGTGGTGCGCCGCTATAGTGGCCACATACACCTTCAAGGTGGAGGGGGACAGCCGCCCCTCCAGCCTCTGACTGCTCAACTCTAGGGGTCTTCGTCTCGGTAAGAACACCAATTTGCAAACAAACACCACTTCAAGGCAAACAGCTGGCTCGTAGAGGGATCCCGAACCTGAGTGATTGTGTCTACCACTGCAGGTTGTAGGCCACTTAGATCTTCTGCATCTCGTCCAGGGGCCAGACGTGGAGATTCCAGAAGTCTGGGCACAGGTGCCAGATGGTGCCCTGTCACTGAGAGAGGAGGTACTCCCTCAGGGAAACTCCCTAGGGAGGGGCTGTCATGAGGAGCATGAGTTCTGAGAAACAATTTTGAGTGGCCTCCCTATAGTGGCCTACAACGACATGGTTGGACACTTGCTGAAAGAGGACCACTGCTGTCAGAACGTGCGGAGGCAGATCGGCGTGATGGTCACACGATACATGCTTCGACTCGAGTCTGAAGCCAGTGCTGGAGCTGTCTCATATGCATCAAGCTGAGTAGTGTAACCGGCGCCGAGGATACCATATGCCCCAGGAGTCTTTTAAACTGTTTCAGTGTGACTGCTGTTCTCTGCCTGTATGACTTTAGTCAGCTCAGCACAGACTATGCACACTCATCCGAGAAGCGTACTATCACAGAGACCGAGTTTAACTCCATCCCGATAATGGATTTCAGAGATGCTCTGAACTGGTAAGAGCTTGCTCTTTTCCCAGTTGACCCAAAGCCCCAGCAGGCTGAGGTGCCTGAGCACCAGGTCCCTGTGCACACACAACAGGCCTCGAGAGTGAGCTAGAATCAGCCAGTCATTGAGATAATTAAGGATGTGGACGCCCACCTTTAATATCAGTTACATACATTGGGGTGTTTGGTTTTATATTTAAAGTTTAGTTAATGTTTAAACTGCTTTCTGCGGGCAAGTGTCCCGATGCATCCTGGTCACGACCGACGTCTCCAGATTTGTTTGGTGCACCGTGTGCAACGGGTACGCAGCCGCGGGCCGTTGGAAAGGGGCCCCGCTGCGCTGGCACATCAGTTGCCTAGAGTTGCTGACTGTTTTCTTTGCCCTGCGGAAGTTTCTCCCGTTAATTCGAGACAAACATGTCCTAGTCAGGTCAAACAGCACCACCGCGGTAGCGTACATAAATCGCCACATGTCACTACTCGCCCGTCGTCTCCTCCTTTGGAGCCAGCAGCAAGTCAAGTCAATGGCTGCATGCCACTCACATCCCCAGCAACCTCAATGTGGTAGCGGATGCGCTGTCACAACAACATTTGCCCAGTGGAGAGTGGAAGCTTCCCCCCCAGTCGGTCCAGCTGGGTCCGAGCACACTCAACAAGGAGTGTTGCGTCCTTGTGGGCACTGGCCAGGGGCACCTCCCTGGCAGACATATGTAGAGCAGCGGGTTGGGCAACACCTAATACATTTGCAAGATTCTACAATCTCCAGGTTGAGTCAGTATCATCCCGTGTTTTCTCAGGTCCGAGCCGGTAGAACTCGGTAACACGCTGACGGACTGACCGGGTGGATCGCTTGCACCTGGCACCCTTTCCCTTAGCCAAGGTAAAATTGTGCGCTTTCTCTCCCAGGAGATCCCACTCATTCGGATCCCTGGATGATTCCTCTCTAGCCCTTTGGGTCTGCAGTTCAGCGGAGGAACTCGCCGACCCAATCCACTGTGGATACTTAATCTACCCTGTACTGGAATAGGTGCTCCACAGGTCAGGACTCCTACGTGGACTCCCCTTGTGTGTATTTTCCATGGTATGGTCCCCTTATTAGTGGATCTGCATCTCCCTTAGGCAGTCCCACCTGCCCTCCGGTCGCCATGTTGTAGCAACTCCCCCCTCCGGGCGAGGCTGGCTAAACCACTGCGCCACTTTCCACATGCCGCCTATAAACCCATGTGATGTATTCGCCACTCTTACCTCCCCTTCTGGGCAGGTGTGGTCTCCGCAGAGTCTTTTCCCCCTGAAAGAATAGGAAACTGGGTAAGACCCCCTTCCCTCGATGTGTGTAAGGGCCCTGGCCGTTTCTTGCTCTATGCGGAGAAACATAGATAGAAAAGAGGCCCAGCCAGGCTCGGCCCATTCCCAGTTTGGCAAGCGTCGCCTTGTTCCCCTGTCTAGGGTAACCAGAAGGATTCTGACGAATCGTGCAGTCTGACACAGCTGGTCGCATATGCACGTAAAATACCTGCCCGCTCCTGTGTCAGCAGAACACGTACACGGCTCAGCACATGGCGTGATTTAAATTGGACCCCTAGTGTCGCTTCTTTGACACAACATGGAAGTGAGCAACAGACGGGGAATGTCTAGGTTACGTATGTAACCTCCATTCCCTGATGGAGGGAACGAGATGTTGTGTACTCCCGGCCACGTCGCTGAGCTGAGCCACTGTTGTGGCTGGACCATTTCCGGCTCCTCAGAAAAATCCTGAATGAATTCGACGTATTTCCTCGCCTTGACAATCTCCACAGAGGAGCCATCGATATTCAGTGGAGAGTGGTCATTCTGTGCTCTCCAGAAGTCAACAACCATCTCTTTTGTTATATCCGCATTCAGAGACAGGTTGTTGGCTCTGCACCAGTCCGTTAGCCGCTCTACCTCCTCTCTGTATGCTGACTGGTCGTGCTTGCTGATGAAACCCACCATGGGTGTGATGATGTGGTTTGAGCTGTGCATTGCTGCACAGTTGTGAGTCAGAAGAGTGAACAGCAGTGGACTGAGCATATAGCCCTGGGGGGCCCCAGTGCTCAGTGTGGTGGCGGTGGAGATGCTGTTCCCGATCCAGACTGACTGAGTTTTCCCAGTCAGGAAGTCCAGGATCCAGTTGCAGAGGGAGGTGCCAAGCCCCAGCAAGTTCAGCTTTCCAATCAGGTGCGGAGGAATAATGGTGTTGAATGCTGAGCTGAAGTCTATGAACAGCATTTGAACGTATGAGTCCTTTTTATCCAGGTGTGTGAGGGCCAGATGGAGGGTGGTGATGGTGTCGTCTGTTGAACGGTTGGGACGATATGCGAACTGCAATGGGTCTAGTATGGGGGGCAGCTGGGTCTTAATGTGCCTCATGATGAGCCTATTGAAGCACTTCATGATGATGGGTGTGAATGCGAAGGGATGGTAGTCATTGAGGCAGGACACTGTAGACTTCTTCGGCATGGGGACGATTGTGGTGGCCTTGAAGCACGTTGGAACGACAGCACTGCTCAGAGAGATGTTGAAGATGCAGGTAAGAACATCTGCCAGCTGGTCTGCACATCCTCTGAGCACTCTGCCAGGAATGTTGTCTGGTCCAGCAGCCTTCCGTGGCTTGACTCTACGTAGAGTTTTCCTCACATCAGCCATGGTAAGACACAGCACCTGATCATTGGGAGGAGGGTTGGTCTTCCTCGCTGCCACGTCGTTCTGCGCCTCAAACCGAGCATAGAAGTTGTTCAGCGCATCTGGAAGGGAGGCATCTTTGTCTCAGGCAACTGATGTTGTCCTGTAGTTGGTGATGGTCTGGATGCCCTGTCACATGCGTCGCGTGTTGCCGCTGTCCTGGAAGTGACTGTGGATTCTCTGGGCATGTGTGCGCTTTGTCTTTCTGATGGCCCGGGACAGTTAGGTTGGCCCTCCAAAAGTTTAGCCCACTTGGCCATTTGTACAAAATGCCAGGTTTTCATTCATTAAGGCACTTTTACAAGATGCTCTGTGAAAATTATATTGACCAAAAATGGCACTCCATGTCAAAAAAGGTTGCTGACCCCTGCCTTATATAGTAAAAAGCAGAAGGTTATTATCAAGTTTATGACATTTTTTTCTTTACATTGCCAGTGTTGTCATTTTACAGATTGAATTTACAGGTTGTGCTGTAAAGTTGTTTACATTTTTACTGTATTTTTTACATAATTATTCTGGCAACCACAGCTGCCTTTTTTTTTTTCTTTTTTTTTTTTGTAAAAACAACAGGATTTCTTTTTTACAATGTCAGAGATGTCATTTTATGGGTTTATTTTGTTACAGGCTGTGCAGAGGGCATTAACGTCACCTTGTGGGATAAAGAGTTGGGTATTTACCAAAACTACTTTATCAATATGATCCAGTATGGTTATGGAACCTCGATAATAAAGAAACATTAGCAATGCCAAGTATGGTCAGTATGGTTATGGAACCTCGATAATAAAGAAACATTAGCAATGCCAAGTATGTGCTGATGAAGAATATAAAAAAGACTTCTACAGACCATCATACCAGTCTTCAGCAATGACTTTAAAAGGTGAAAGTGAATTTAATTGCAAATAAACTTACCGCCATGCTCAATTAATGTGCATGCTATACAAATTCTGGACATTTCCACATAATTTGGATTCATCTGGACATTGAGAGCTGTTCCTGTTGTTAGGTAATCCTCTGCAAACTAACAAAAAAAGAACATTATTATACATAATGCAAACCAAATCCTCACAGATTTTTAAATACTTTGTATTCCTTCATTAAAATTGTAGTGAATATTAATTTATGTACTATAAAAAATATGCTTAATGTCTTGTTCTCTTCCCAGAGATGAACATATAAGTCATATCAATATTCTAATCATCTTTTCTTTTTTTATGAAGTGTTTTTACTTGCTTTATCCTGGCTATATAGTACGAATGAGTGAAGTATAAATGCAATCTGGACATTCTGCAGCCACAATGTTGGTGACCTACAATGTGACCTACAATGTGAGATCCTCTCCTGTGGCCTCATGGGATAGTGTCAAATAAGGGAGACATAAAAAATGTGTAGTGTTGGGGTCCTCTATATGAACAGGGTAGGGAAACAATGAGCAGAAGAATAATTTTTCTGATCATTATTAAAAATATCTAACTAGACATCAGTGTCTTTTCATACTGCTGATGTGTTATAAAAGCAATAAGTTCAGCGTTGTGCCTAAAATTTTTATTTACCCATGGTAACGTCACTGTAACACACAGCCTCTTATAATTCCATTTGAAAATAGATGTTAGTAAGTCCAAGACCACTTTCATATTGGTCAGTGCAACCTAAACAGTTACTGAGGGATAAAAATTACCTCATCTTTAACATTTACTTTTCATAAGCAGTAAAATAATTTATAGGTGTCTATAATAATTTACCTGTGCTCTCAAATATCAAATATTTGCTTTTAAATGCAAATATGTATTTTTGTATTTTTTAAGATTTTTTTTTAATAGATCTTTCATTTATCTGGCTTTGGGACCTATCCCGCATTCACAAGCTTTTAATATGCTCAGGGTTGCCTGATAATAGACGCAACACCCAAATCAGAGATTAATACAAGCACAAATAGGAAAAATTTCATCTTATGCCATTCTTAATTTATGCAATCTGGCAACCATGCCCGCGAGTGCGCACATTCTCCTCTTTGAAAAAAATATGATAAAATACTTAGCACTCAATAGTGCAATATTATGATAAAAGAAAAGTGTGATGCAGCCACTGGTCCATTCGTTAGGCTGCGTGTGCTGTTTTGTGCCAAGTCTGTGAGCAAACCGTTTCAGTGATGAACTTTAGTAAAATCCCAAACAGATCTTCGATCATTTGCACACAAAGTGGACATGCGAGCAAAACAAAATGAGAGAGGCATAAGTTTGTTCTTTGTGTTATTTGTAAAATGCTGAAATCCCTCACACCTGTATGCAAATTTTACTCTGGTAGTAATCATTTACCAGTGTCATGCAGCCTGTTTTATTTAGTTGTGTGCTGAATTGGGTGTCAAACAAACCATTGACAAGACCCATGTCATAACCCAGCAGCGTGGAAAATGTTTGATAATGTTTTCAGACTAAAACAAGTATACGGGTCCACTTTGCGACCAACATTAAAATAAGCTTTTAGAATATATAATTTCTAAATATTTTATTTGACTATTAAACCAGATTCATGATGTAGAGTGTTAAATTGAATACTAAATTACCACTGCATTGAAGTATGATAAAATAAACAATTAATATTTAAGTCTCTATAAAGTGGATAATGGAAAAAAGCGAGAACCGGCTTGACAATATAAATAATATTTTATTTTTAAACTTAAACAAAATGACAAACACACAGGTGTCAGACAGCTGCCCTTAAATCTTTCTCTCTGTCACACTGCTGCTTCCAGTTGGACTTTAACCCTCTCTGAGGCTTGATTAGCCTGATTAGGGGCCGGGTGTGTGAAATCACGACCCGGTCCCGCCCTCCGCCCTGCCACATTCCTCCTTCGTTCACTCAGGCCAGGGAGCCCTGACAACATCCCCATCCCTCTTTTCCTGGGGAGGGGCATCCCATCCGCACTATCTGCTGGCAGGTCTTCCCCGTCTATCTGGATGAGGGAGGGGACAAGGGGAGGGAAACAAAAAAAAGCGTGGCATCTACATGCCTTAACGGCAATAGTCTATGTGTCTGTGTTTCATTGGTTCATTGTTTAATTACACTGTTATCAGTTCTAGTCTGTTATTGGTTTTAGTTTATTGTCTTGTTATCTTGTTTTGACTTTTGGTTTCCCATTGGCTTACGTTTCAACGTTACGTTGTATTTAAGTCCTCATGTTTACCTTGTCCCTTGTCGGTAAATGTTCATGTTATGTATGCCCTTCACTGTGTTCCTGCTTGTGCCCTTCGTGGATGTTTCTGTTGTTTACACCTTTGTTTTCCCATAGTGGATGTTTTATTTGTTCCTGTGTAAATCGTTTGCTTGAATTTATACACTTTCAATAAAACTGCAATTAGATCCAACTCCTCGTCTGCCCTCATCGTTACAGAATAACCAAACCACTATGGATCTAGCGGTTCATCAAGCAAACTTCAGACTTCTCGGCCTCAAGCAAGAGGATCGCCCAGTGGAGGACCATTTTTCTTGATCCTGGAGCTGGCTTATATAGCGGACTTCCCGGAGTATGCCCTGGTGAGGTTCTTCAGAGGGAATCTTAACAGTTCCTTAAGGGAGCTCCTGCCACCGTTGACTCCTGGTTGGACGCTCCTCGACATTGTAGAGGAGACCCTGAGAATTAGCGGCTCGCCATTCACTACCCACAGTGGTGACCCCTCAGCCTTTCTTAACTCGTCCCTCCATGCCAGCCTCGTCTGTTCGGAGGAGGAGGAGAAGAGGAAAGGCTTCTGCTCTCCAGTCTCTGACTGTCACGGCCAACGAGCCAACGCCCACACCTGCCACGGCCAACGAGCCAATGCCCACGCCTGCCACGGCCCACGAGCTGGAAGTCTCGTCCGTCCCAGAGCCAGCGTTGCCAGCCTCGTCCGTCCCAGAGCCAGCGTTGCCGGCCTCATCCGTCCCAGAGCCAGCGTTGCCGGCCTCGTCCGTCCCAGAGCCAGCGTTGCCGGCCTCATCCGTCCCAGAGCCAGAGCCAGCGCCTGTAGCCTCGACCGTCCCAGAGCCAGCGCCTGTAGCCTCGACCATCCCAGAGCCAGAGCCAGCGCCTGTAGCCTCAACCGTCCCAGAGCCAGAGCCAGCGCCTGTAGCCTCGACTGTCCCAGAGCCAGCGCCTGTAGCCTCGACCGTCCCAGAGCCAGAGCCAGCACCTGTAGCCTCGACCGTCCCAGAGCCAGAGCCAGCGCCTGTACCCTCGATCGTCCGGAGGAGGAGGAGAAGAAAGTCTCCCAGGGTTCCGCCTCTCGAGCCTCCCAGGGCTCCGCCTCCCGTGCCTCCCAGGGCTCCACCTCCCGAACCTCCCAGGGCTCCTGAGCCTTCCACACCTCAGTCACCTGTGCCTTCCACGCTTCAGTCATCTGCGCCTGCTCCACCTTCCATGGCTCTGCCTGCGCCTGCTCCGCCTTCCACGACTCTGCCTGCGCCTGCCCTGCCTTCCACGGCTTTGCCTACTCCGCCTCCCACGGCTCCGCCTCCAGACATTCCACGGCTCTGCCTCCAGACCCTTCCACGGCTCCACCTCCGAACCCTTCCAAGCCTCCGGACCCTTCCAAGCCTCCAGAGCCTTCCACGTCTCCTCCACCAGAGCCTTCCACGTCTCCTCCCCCAGAGCCTACCTGGGCACTGCCTTCCACGGCTCCACCCCCAGAGTCCTCCTGGTTTCCGCCTTCCACGGCTCTGCCCCTATGCCTTCCTTGGCTCCAAATACAGAGCCCTCAACGGCTCCGCCCGCTTCCCCTGAGACTCCTCCTATTACAGACCCTGTCCTGTGGCCTCCTCCCAGGCCTTCTGACCCTGCCCTGTGGCCTCCTCCCAGGCCTTCTGACCCTGTCCTGTGGCCTCCTCCCAGGCCTTCTGACTCTGTCCTGTGGCCTCCTACCAGGCCTTCTGACTCTGTCCTGTGGCCTTCCCTTAGGCCCTCTGTCCCTGTCCCTGTCCTGTGGCCTCCTCCCAGGCCTTCTGACCCTGTCCCTGTCCCGTGGCCTTCTCCCTGGCCTCCTGACCCTGTCCCAGTCCTGTGGCCTTCTCCCAGGCCTCCTGTCCCTATCCTGTGGCCTTCTCCCAGGCCTCCTGCCCCTTTCCCTGTCCTGTGGCCTTCTTCCAGGCCTCCTGACCCTGTCCCTCATGAATCGTTCCCTGTCTTACGACCACCTCCCAGACCTCCTGACCCGTCACCTGTCCCGTGGTCACCTCCCGGGCCTCCCGACCCGTCACCTGTCCTGTGGTCTCCTCCCAGGCCTCCTGACCCTGTCCCTCCTGAGCCATTCCCTGTCCTGTGGCCGCCTCCCTGGCCCCCCGAACCTTTCCCTATCCCGAGTCCGCCTCCCTGGCCTCCTGACCCTGTCCCTCTTGACCCGTCCCCTGTCCCGTGGCCGCCTCCCAGGCCTCCTGAGCCTTTCCCTGCCCTGAAGCCACTCCCAGGCCCCCTTGACCTGTCCTGCTGCCACCTCCTAGTCTCCCTGAACTTGTCCCTGTCCTGTGGCCCCTGCCTCGGCCTTCTGACCCACTACCCGTCCGGTATCTGCCTCCCCGACCTCCTGACCCAGCCCCCACCTCGAGGTCATCCCCTTGGTCTCCCTGGTCCCCGTGGTCTGCCTGTTTGCCCCTCGTGCCGTCCCTGGTCTGTCTGCCCACCCCGAGCTCCCCCCTCACTCCTGGGATTTGTTTTTTGTTTCTTTTTTGTTTAGGAGCTTCTGGAATCCGCCCCCCAATCGTTTGCTTGACTTCGTGCACTTTCAATAAAACTGCAATTAGATCCAACTCCTCGTCTGCCCTCATTGTTACAGTTAGGCTATAATTCTTTCTAGAGAAGCCAGTCTGCTACAGATGGTGTTCCTTATCCTTAAAACTCCCTACTCATTTGCTTGACACCTGCATACCGTCTCCTCCTGTTTCCAGTTTCTCATTGTCTGTATCTCATCAACTCATTTTGACACAGAAAGATTTACACAGAGAGAGAGAGACTGCAAGCTAAGCTGTTATCCATTGATTTGCACTTTGATTATTAAACTGAGTAAATTATATTTAAATAAATCAATAAATAATTAAATGTCTAACATATTTAATAACATTAATAATGCAGTTATTCATAGTACATTGATTAAACATTTCATTTTTAGATCACTGTCTATTGCATACAATTATTCAATTATTAACTGAATAATTAAATAAAATATTCCATACAACACATGATAGAAAAGTAGCTTTTATACATGGACAAGGTGTAAAACAAAGATGAGGGAATCAATGAACAGACAGAACTGATAACAAGATAATCAAACAATAAACCAATGAAAACAAGACACATTGTAATGTTGCTGGTGATGGGCCTCATGTATTCAGATACAAGACAAAGGCAGGCCCTAACACAATTGTTATGTATATCAAATCAAATCAAATCACTTTATTGTCACACTACTGTGTACAAGAGTGCAACAGCAGGTGAAATTCTTGTGTGCAGTTCCGAGCAACATTGCAGTAATGACAGTGACGAGACATAAACCACTTTACAATAACAACATTTACACAACACAATTTACATAACAAATGTACACATATCTACACAACAATTTACATATCAAATGTACACAATACACACAATGTAGAATACACATACACTAGATAAGGGTATAAATATATATATATTAACTGAATTGGGAGCGAGAATATATTGACAGAATGAGGATTAATAAAGTGCAGTGCTGATTGTAGATCGTGAGAGATCATGTGTTCAAAAGTCTTATTGCTTTGTGGGAAGAAGCTGTCATGTAGTCGGCTGGTGCGGGTCCTGATGCTGCGATACCGCCTGCCTGATGGAAGCAGTGAGAGCAGCCCATGACTCGGGTGGCTGGAGTCTTTGATAATCCTCCAAGCTTTATTCACACACCGTCTGTTATATATATCCTGGAGGGAGGGAAGCTCACCTCCGATGATGTTTCTGGCCGTTCGCACCACCCTTTGCAGGTCTTTGCGGTTGTGGGCGGTGCTATTGCCGTACCAGGCGGTGATGCAGCCAGTCAGGATGCTCTCAACAGTACTATTGATTGCAGGTTATTGATTGATTGCGCATGCGTCAACCTTCACAAAAGCTTACTGGGATAACTCCGTCGAATTGATCCCCAATCCTTGATTTTCTTCTTTCACATTTGTTCATAAACCTAAATTTTAAACTTTACAAACGTGTGAATATATCTCCGATACTAGTCTTTATAAAAAATAATCAGATTTCTTTGATATCGCTATTTATATCCAACTTTCCGAAACTTTCGCTACTATTCTTAGCCCGCTAGCACTGCACGCGTGGTCTCTCGCCAATCGATCGTCTTACTTACACCTCTACACCTGTATAACTGAAAGCTATAATTCGCCATTATAGCACATCTGCTATAATGGCGAATATAGCGGATGTGTGTCTAACTCTACCTCTGTGTGCAGGTGAAGACACCTTTGAACTGCATTCGGTGCAGTTGGAGCTGGAATCCGTCGAGAGGCAGATCCAGGACCTGCTAGAGAGACAGGCCGAGCTGCGAGATCGGCGGTCCGCGCTTGAAGCATCACGCGCCGATGCTCACAGGTCAGTGGTTCATCATTTTTTGACTCCGTCCTCGTCTACTCCGTGTGTTTCTCTGCACAGGATGCGATCCTCCCTGGCTTCATTCACTCCGGCACCGACACATCACCATGGACCCTGGGTGATTCCACGGCGGAAGACGCGAGCCAGGACCAGACCAAGGACCTCCCCGCCCCTCCCGGCCTTCGAGATCTCCACCCGGAACCGCTTCTCACCTCTTCGCGAGTCGGAGCGCGACGACGCCGTGATCATCGGCGATTCGACCGTCCGTCATGTCCGCGCTATCTCTGGCAAAGGTAAGGTGCGCACTCACTGCTTTCCTGGTGCTCGTGTTCTTGATGTCTCTATGCAGGTTCCCGAGATCCTGAATGGTGACGAGCGCGTCGGAGCTGTCGTGCTGCACGTGGGAACGAACGACACCAGGCTGCGGAAGACGGAGGTACTGAAGGAGGACTACAGGAGCCTGATCGAGACGGTACGCAGCACTTCGCCAGAAACAACGATCATCGTGTCTGGACCGCTTCCCACGTACCGACTAGGACAAGAAAGGTTCAGTAGATTATTTGCTCTAAATGAATGGTTAATGTCATGGTGTAATGAACAGAGACTGCTCTTTGTTAATAATTGGAATCTGTTTTGGGAGCGACCTAGGCTCTTCCGTCCTGATGGCCTTCACCCCAGCAGAGTCGGAGCGGCTGTTCTGTCGGACAACATCTCCAAGACGCTACACACCATATGACTAGTAAGTCAAAGTCCAAATCACAGTATTTGCTGTCCCAACTTAATTGATATAAGTACCAATGTAGAACATTATATAGAAACTGTGTCTATTCCTCGTTTAGTAAAGCCAAACAATACATCTACTGTAGGATCTAGGAAAAATCTAATTGTAATTAAACCAGAAAATCTCAATATCAGTGAACAAAAACAATTTCTAAAGCTAGGTCTTCTAAACATTAGATCGCTCACACCTAAGGCGGTTATTGTAAATGAAATGGTCTCAGATAATAGTTTTGATGTATTTTGCCTTACTGAAACCTGGCTTAAACCAAATGATTATTTCGGTCTAAATGAGTCTACTCCGCCAGGATACTGTTATAAACATGAGCCCCGTCTGATTGGTCGTGGCGGCGGTGTTGCAACAATCTATAGAGATATTCTTAATGTTACTCAGAAAATAGGTCACAGGTTTAATTCGTTTGAAGTACTTGTGCTAAATGTTACACTCTCAGATGTAAGAAAAAAATCCCTATTATCTCTAGCCTTGGCTACCGTATATAGACCTCCAGGGCCTTACGCTGATTTCCTAAAAGAGTTTGCAGACTTTCTATCAGATCTATTGGTCAATGTCGATAAAGCAATAATTGCTGGAGATTTTAACATACACGTAGATAACACAAATGATGCGTTAGGGGCTGCGTTTACAGATTTGTTAAACTCCTTCGGGGTCACGCAAAAAGTCAGTGGTCCCACTCATCGCCTAAATCATACGCTAGATTTAATTATATCTTATGGAACCAATCCAACCGATATAGATATTATACCGCAAAATGATGATGTCACTGATCACTACATGGTAACTTGCATACTACGTACCACTGAAATCTGTCATATTGCGCCACGTTATCGACCAAGCAGAACAATCCTTCCAACCACAATAGATAGATTCACAAATAGCTTACCTGATCTATCTCAGCTGCTCAGTGAACCCAAACAAACAGATGAACTAGAGGAAATGACTAGCAGTTTGAGCACCATTTTCTCTGGTACATTAGATATTGTTGCACCAATTAGATTAAAAAAGTTTAGAGAAAAAACTAGAGCACCATGGTACAACAGTGCTACGCATGCTATCAAGAGAGAAACTCGTAACTTGGAGCGTAAATGGAAACAAACTAATTTAGAGGTCTTTAGAATCGCATGGAAAGACAGTATGTCACGTTACAAAAAGGCTCTAAAAACAGCCAGGGCTGAGCACCTCCGCAAACTAATAGAAAATAACCAAAATAATCCAAGGTTCTTATTTAACACCGTGGCTAGACTAACAAATAAACAGATATCACCTGAACAAAATATTCCGTTACAGTTTAGTAGTAATGATTTTATGAATTTCTTCACTGAGAAAATAGAAAACATCAGAAACACAATTGTAAACACAATTGTTAATGTACAATCTTTAATGGTGTCTTATGATTCAGCCTCAATTATCGCCCCTCAAGAACAACTACACCGCTTTACAACTATAGGACAGGAAGAGCTAAATAAACTTATCATTGCATCTAAACCAACAACATGTTTACTAGATCCAATACCCACTAAACTACTGAAAGAAGTGTTACCTGTAGTGGAAGAGCCTCTTCTCAATATTATTAACTCGTCTTTATTTTTAGGTCATGTTCCAAGAATATTTAAGCTGGCAGTTATAAAACCTCTCATTAAGAAACCACAATTAGATCCAAATAACCTAGCAAATTACAGACCCATCTCAAATCTTCCATTTATGTCTAAAATATTAGAAAAAGTTGTGTCCGCTCAATTGTGCTCTTTCTTGCAAGAAAATGATATCTATGAAAAATTTCAGTCAGGATTCAGACCGCATCATAGCACAGAAACTGCGCTAGTTAAAATTACAAATGATTTACTTTTAGCTTCTGACCAAGGCTGCATCTCAATATTAGTTCTACTCGATCTTAGCGCTGCGTTCGACACTATAGATCATAAAATACTCTTGGATCGACTACAAAACTACACTGGTGTTCAGGGACAGGCATTAAGCTGGTTTAGATCGTACTTATCAGACCGTTACCATTTTGTCTGTTTAAATGGGGAAAAATCAAAAATAACGTCAGTAGACTATGGAGTGCCACAAGGATCTGTGTTAGGCCCTCTATTATTCTCAATATATATGCTACCACTTGGTAAAATTATAAGAAAACATGGAATTAATTTCCACTGTTATGCTGATGACACTCAATTATATATCTCATCACGACCAGATGAAAACATTAACTTATCTAACTTGACAGAGTGTCTTAAAGATATAAAATGTTGGATGACGCGTAATTTCCTGTTATTAAATTCCGATAAAACGGAGGTATTACTTATTGGTCCAAAAAACTACCCACAAAATCCCTTACAATACAACTTTAATTTAGAAGGATGTCCTGTTACATTATCCACTACAGTAAAAGACCTGGGTGTTATACTAGACCGCAACTTGACTTTCGAAAATCATATTTCATCTGTTACGAGAACAGCCTTTTTCCACCTTAGAAACATTGCTAAGCTACGTAACATGCTATCTGTTTCTGATGCAGAAAAGTTAGTTCATGCATTCATGACCTCGAGACTAGATTACTGTAATGCTTTATTAGCTGGTTGCCCTGCATCCTCAACAAACAAGCTACAGTTAGTCCAAAATGCAGCCGCTAGAGTTCTTACTAGGTCAAGAAAATATGATCACATAACACCGATTTTATCATCTCTACACTGGCTACCAATTAAGTTCCGTATCAATTACAAAGTATTACTACTGACCTATAAAGCCCTAAATGGTTTATCTCCTGTGTATTTAACGGATCTTCTATCGCCATACAATCCATCGCGCTCTTTAAGATCACTAAATTCGAGGCTTCTGGTCATACCTAGGATATCTAAGTCCACTAATGGAGGGAGGGCGTTCTCACATTTAGCTCCTAAACTCTGGAATAGCCTTCCCGATATTGTTCGAGGCTCAGACTCGCTGTCCCAGTTTAAAACTAGATTAAAGACACATCTCTTTAACCAAGCATTCACATAATGCAAACTTTTTATACTACTGCTGAATCAGTTATAATGCATTAATATTATGAACATCAGCTATGCTAATTATTTCCCATCTGCTTTTCTGCTGTTATCTCGGGACGCCAGTCCCGAGGTAAATAGCGTTCGTCAGCTCCAGTTTGTATCCAGCCTCTCACGGAGACTTCAGATGCCCCATCACCATGGACAAGGATCTTAAAATGGGATACATAGACTAATTATTGCCAACAAAAGCCTTCATCAGCCAAACAAGGACAATTGCATCTAAGTGAACTTCTGGAATTTAATCAAGGATGGACTTCAAAGACACTGGTCACTAATCTTGCAGTTCAAACACATTCACTGTCCAAATACTGACCCTTAGCACTTAATAAGTTTAATAATTTTTTAAATCATGTTTTTTGACTATAAATAATTCTTATTTACATTATTCATGATGTTAGCCAGAGGGGAACTGGCCCCCACAGTGAGTCTGGTTTCTCCCAAGGTTATTTTTCTCCATTAATCAACATCTTTTGGAGTTTTGTGTTCCTTGCCACAGTCGCCTTCGGCTTGCTCACTGGGGTTATTAATACAATTATTATTTAATTATTTTTAAACACGATAAAGAATCATATCTTATCTAATTCCACAACAGGGCTCCAAACAAAAAAAAAAAAAAAAAATCAATTAAGGAGCCAATGGCTCCTACAGGGGGAAAAACAGGCGCCAAATATTTTAAATTTTTTTAACTCCATCCATTCCTTTTCGTCCCGCAGCTCGCTAACAGTGTAGTCTGTGGAGCATTCTTCGCAATTATGTGATCACGTGCATTTTTATGCTTGTTACTGTCACCGTGTTTTCTAACAGTCTCTTTTTTGAAATTGTTAGTTCCTGCAATGAACTCCGTTTTCCCCGCTATTTCTTTGATATAAACTTTTGTTATGTATCTCGGGAAATGTAATGCAAATTTTAAAATCAAAAGGGAGTAAACTTTTACTGTCGCCAATGGCGACCTTGACAGAAATTACACTCACAAATAAATTTATTTGGTCACAAATGCGACCATTTTTAGTCGCAGTTTGGAGCCCTGCACAAGGATGATGATTTATCGACTTTATAGACATTACATTTTTATCGTCTGTTAATGCTGAACTTCTGTAAAGCTGCTTTGAAACGATGTGTGTTGTGAAAGGCGCTATACAAATAAAATTGACTTGACTTGACTTGACTTACTAGTGTAGAACCGTGTGAGGATGTGTTGGTTCATTCCAAACTTCCTCAGCCGTCTCAGGAAGAAGAGGCGCTGGTGAGCCTTCTTCACAACGGCCTCAGTGTGGACGGACCATGTGAGTTCCTCAGTAATGTGGACACCGAGGAACTTGAAGCTGCTGACTCTCTCCACCGGTGCTCCATTAATGGTGATGGGGCTGTGTTCTCTGTCTTTCTTCCTGAAGTCCACCACAAGCTCCTTGGTTTTACTGACGTTGAGGGAGAGGTTGTGCTCCTGACACCAGCGTGTCAGAGTGTGCACCTCCTCTCTGTAGGCTGTTTCATCATTGTCAGTGATCAGACCTACAACCGTCGTATCGTCAGCAAACTTAATGATGGCATTGGAGCTATGTGTCGCCACACAGTCATGTGTGTAAAGGGAATACAGGAGTGGGCTGAGAACACAGCCCTGCGGGGCTCCAGTGTCGAGGGTCAGTGATGAGGAGATGTTGCTGCCCATTCTAACCACCTGACGTCTGCCTGACAGGAAATCCAGGATCCAGCTGCACAGCGAGCTGTTTAAGCCAAGAGCCCGGAGTTTCACATCAAGCTTGGAGGGCACTATGGTGTTAAATGCTGAGCTGTAGTCTACAAACAGCATTCTCACATACGTGTTCCTTTTTTCCAGGTGGGATAGAGCAGTGTGTATTGTAGATGCAATAGCATCATCAGTGGAGCGGTTGTTATGGTAGGCAAACTGCAATGGGTCCAAAGAGGTGGGCAGAACAGAGCAGATGTGATCTCTGATCAACCTCTCAAAGCATTTGCTGATGATGGGGGTGAGGGCAACAGGACGCCAGTCATTTAAGCAAGTGATTTTGGCTTGCTTCGGTACAGGCACAATGGTTGATGTTTTGAAGCATGTGGGGACTACAGACAGGGAGAGGGACAGGTTGAAAATATATACACTCACCTAAAGGATTATTAGGAACACCATACTAATACTGTGTTTGACCCACTTTCGCCTTCAGAACTGCCTTAATTCTACGTGGCATTGATTCAACAAGGTGCTGAAAGCATTCTTTAGAAATGTTGGCCCATATTGATAGGATAGCATCTTGCAGTTGATGGAGATTTGTGGGATGCACATCCAGGGCACGAAGCTCCCGTTCCACCACATCCCAAAGATGCTCTATTGGGTTGAGATCTGGTGACTGTGGGGGCCATTTTAGTACAGTGAACTCATTGTCATGTTCAAGAAACCAATTTGAAATGATTCGAGCTTTGTGACATGGTGCATTATCCTGGATGGGTACATGGTGGCCATAAAGGGATGGACATGGTCAGAAACAATGCTCAGGTAGGCCGTGGCATTTAAACGATGCCCAATTGGCACCTAGGGGCCTAAAGTGTGCCAAGAAAACATCCCCCACACCATTACACCACCACCACCAGCCTGCACAGTGGTAACAAGGCATGATGGATCCATGTTCTCATTCTGTTTACGCCAAATTCTGACTCTACCATCTGAATGTATCAACAGAAATCAAGACTCATCAGACCAGGCAACATTTTTCCAGTCTTCAACTGTCCAATTTTGGTGAGCTCTTGCAAATTGTAGCCTTTTTTTCCTATTTGTATAGGAGATGAGTGGTACCCGGTGGGGTCTTCTGCTGTTGTAGCCCATCCGCCTCAAGGTTGTGCGTGTTGTGGCTTCACAAATGCTTTGCTGCATACCTCGGTTGTAACGAGTGGTTATTTCAGTCAAAGTTGCTCTTCTATCAGCTTGAATCAGTCGGCCCATTCTCCTCTGACCTCTAGCATCAACAAGGCATTTTTGCCCACAGGACTGCCGCATACTGGATGTTTTTCCCTTTTCACACCATTCTTTGTAAACCCTAGAAATGGTTGTGCGTGAAAATCCCAGTAACTGAGCAGATTGTGAAATACTCAGACCGGCCCGTCTGGCACCAACAACCATGCCACGCTCAAAATTGCTTAAATCACCTTTCTTTCCCATTCTGACATTCAGTTTGGAGTTCAGGAGATTGTCTTGACCAGGACCACACCCCTAAATGCATTGAAGCAACTGCCATGTGATTGGTTGATTAGATAATTGCATTAATGAGAAATTGAACAGGTGTTCCTAATAATCCTTTAGGTGAGTGTATATATGATATATTATGCATGTGATGTGGTCTTCTGTCCTTCACCACAAGAGGAACAGTGGCCATTTTGAGCGTGAAAACCACAACTCCATCACACACAACCCTGTCACATTTTTCACAACATTTATGAATATTGTAACAAAACAATGGAATAGTCAATATGTTATACATTACAATATATACAGTATCTCACAAAAGTGAGTACACCCCTCACATTTTTGTAAATATTTGATTATATCTTTTCATGTGACAACACTGAAGAAATGACACTTTGCTGCAATGTAAAGTAGTGAGTGTACAGCTTGTATAACAGTGTAAATTTGCTGTCCCCTCAAAATAACTCAACACACAGCCATTAATGTCTAAACCGCTGGCAACAAAAGTGAGTACACCCCTAAGTGAAAATGTCCAAATTGGGCCCAAATAGCCATTTTCCCTCCCCGGTGTCATGTGACTCGTTAGTGTTACAAGGTCTCAGGTGTGAATGGGGAGCAGGTGTGTTAAATTTTGTGTCATCTCTCTCACACTCCCTCATACTGGTCACTGGAAGTTCAACATGGCACCTCATGGCAAAGAACTCTCTGAGGATCTGAAAAAAATAATTTTTGCTCTACATAAAGGTGGCTTAGGCTATAAGAAGATTGCCAAGACCCTGACACTGAGCTGCAGCATGGTGGTCAAGACCATATAGCGTTTAACAGGACAGGTTCCACTCAGAACAGGCCTCGCCATGGTCAACCAAAGTAGTTGAGTGCACGTGCTCAGCGTCATATCCAGAGGTTGTCTTTGGGAAATAGACGTATGAGTGCTGCCAGCATTGCTACAGAGGTTGAAGGGGTGGGGGGTTAGCCTGTCAGTGCTCAGACCATACGCTGCACACTGCATCAATTGGCCTGCATGGCTGTCGTCCCAGATGGAAGCCTCTTCTAAAGATGATGCACAAGAAAGCCCGCAAACAGTTTGCTGAAACAAGCAGACTAAGGACATGGATTACTGGAACCATGTCCTGTGGTCTGATGAGACCAAGATAAACTTATCTGGTTCAGATGGTGTCAAGCGTGTGTGGAGGCAACCAGGTGAGGAGTACAAAGACAAGAGTGTCTTGCCTACAGTCAAGCATGGTGGTGGGAGTGTCATGGTCTGGGGCTGCATGTGTGCTGCCGGCACTGGGGAGCTACAGTTCATTGAGGGAACCATGAATGCCAACATGTACTGTGACATACTGAAGCATCCCCTCCCTTTGGAGACTGGGCTGCAAGGCAGTATTCCAGCATGATAAGGACCCCAAACACACCTCCAAGATGACCACTGTCTTGCTAAAGAAGCTGAGGGTGAAGGTGATGGACTGGCCAAGCATGTCTCCAGACCTAAACCCTATTGAGCATCTGTGGGGCATCCTCAAACAGAAGGTGGAGGAGCACAATGTCTCTAACATCCACCAGCTCTGTGATGGAGTGGAAGAGGACTCCAGTGGCAACCTGTGAAGCTCTGGTGAACTCCATGCCCAAGAGGATTAAAGCAGTGCTGGAAAATAATGGTGGCCACAAAAAATATTGACACTTTGGAACCAATTTGGACATTTTCACTTAGGGGTGTACTCACTTTTGTTTAGACATTAATGGCTGTGTATTGAGTTATTTTGAGGGGACAGCAAATTTACACTGTTATACAAGCTGTACACTCACTACTTTACATTGCAGCAAAGTGTCATTTCTTCAGTGTTGTCACATGAAAAGATATAATCAAATATTTACAAAAATGTGAGGGGTGTACTCACTTTTGTGAGATACTGTATATATATTCAATTGAAACATGGTGTTAAAATATGTGGGTGTGTGACCGATGTAGTCTGTGTTGTTATTTGTTTTGTGGAAATAATTGGACACCAGGCAACGATGGGAGAATCAGCTCAACATTTACTTTCTGAAGAGTGAAAGAGTCTGTAAACCATGTGCTCACCCTCCAAAATCTCTAATAAGCAGGCACATGCCAAAAGGGCCAGAGAAAGAAAGTGTGAGACATAGTAATAATAATAAAACAATCAACATGCCTGATGAGATAAATACAAAACATTCTGTAAACCATGTGCTCACCCTCCACAATCTGTCAAATAAATACACAATGCAATCACCATGTGCTCAGCCCCAATGACAAACAGAACCCCCCCCCCCCCCAAAAAAAACCCCAATACAAATAAAAACACAAAAATAATCAACCATATCAGTAAAACAACATTATAACATAAAATAAAAGTGCCACATATGTATTAAAATTATTTTTAAAACCAAGAGGATCTAAAACAAATACCTACCTCTCCCATGCAGGCACATGCCAAAAGGGAAGAGGAGGAGCCAGAAACAGGAAATTGAAATGACTGGTACATTGCAGACAGAAAAGTTAAGGGGAAGTTGCACACATATACAACCAGACACATCAGCCATACAAATGAACATTTTGTGTAATTCTATACATGAAACATATACATAACATAACAAAAAACAGAACATATTTACACTTGTTACACTCACCCCGTAGAATTACACAAAATTTACAAAACACATGAAAAGAAAATAAATGTTCTGTACCCTGGTCGCAAGAATTACATGGTCCACACACAAAACAACAAGTGAAGACAGTCAACACCAAAATTTGCCTATTCAAAGGACATGAAAATGTTTAAGAAATTGGACACATTTCTGACACTTTATAGACATCAACAAGGTGCCCGTTACACCTTGAATACTTTGACCAGGTACTCAAATAAAACAGTTTCAATAACTTTATGTATTCCCAATAAAAATTCAGACATGAACAACCGGAGACCCAGATTCAAGTTGAACCATAGATTCGATGAGTCTAAACACAGGTTTAATTACCCTTCCAAATCTGGTGGTGTAACAAGCACTAACAGCAGAATCAGCAACTGAATCCCGTCAAACAGGCATACTGTTGGAATCAGGAATTTGAGGTAAGTGACTTGCAATAGCACTAACCACTGCATCATCATCAGCCATTGAAACAGCTGTCCGAGCACACGGTCCATGCTGACTGGGCACTTGGGAATGCACCCATGAAGCAGTGCAGTCATCACCACATGCAGCAATAGAGATGTCAGACACAGAGTCTGCTTGTGAGAATTCCTCAGGCTCTGTCCGCTTACCATCTCTATAGACTCATTCACTTTGGCAATGGATGAAGAACCATCAATCTGTGTTCGCTCAGTTAAGCTACCACTAAGTGCCACATCAAATGTCATCTTTGAAGGTACAGTGCAAACATGAGTCTCATTGTTCTCCTCACAAGAACTAACAACGTCTGTTTCAGGCAATGGAAGAAAGTTCACCTGCAGAAGAAGATTCCGATGGACTACTCGCTCATTACCATCCCTGTCACTTATCTTATAGATGTGCAGTGAAGGCTTTGAGGCAACAATAGAGTACTTTACTGGTTCCCATCTATCAGCAAGTTTCCATTTCCCTCTACAAGACTTGTTGGCCACCAAAACTTGGTAACCTATGGTTAGGGGCAAACCCTTGACTTATTGTACTGATTGGACTGGTGTTGTTGCTCTACCGTCAAATTCTTTTGGGATAACGCCATGGCTGACTGAAGGTCTCGGACTAGTGATTCGACATAATCATCATAGTCGCACACTGACTTATCTCATAAAACACTCTGGAACATTAGGTCAACTGGCAACCTGGGCACCCTACCAAACATCAAAAAGAAAGGGGCAAAACCTGTTGTTTTGTGTGCAGTACAGTTGTACACAAAAGTCATAGTCTGCACCAACTGCTGCCACTTTTGCTTAGGTCAAGGTGGAAGCGACCTCAACATATTCCCTAGTGTTCTATTGAACAATACAAACATTTCCAATGGGGTGATATGGTGAGGTATGAGACTTGTCAATGCCATCCAAGTCAAGAAGTTCGGCAATTAGCACACTCTCAAAGGACGCACCTTGGTCGGACAGGATACATTGGGCAAATCGATAAACACAGAAAAAGCCGTCCCACAGTTTCTTTTCTGCCATCTGGTCTTGACATGAGAATACATGTGCCAGCTTTTTGAATTGATCACTAAAACTCTACTGATCTGTTATTTCAGTTTTCAGCAGAGCAAAAGTCGATGCAAACAAGCTCATTATTAATGTTGTTTTAATATTCTCCAAGGGTGCTCTGGCTGCTGGCTCTGGAGTCTTGCTTTAAACACACCTGTTACATTTCCTCACATAATCACGCACATCACATTCCATATCTAGCCAAAAAAACCTCTGACGAGCTAATGACAAAGTGCATGGCTGCCCTTGATGACCCACCAGGTCATGGACACCAGAAAGTGCCTTCAAGAAGTTGGTTAAAACATAGTGAAACCTCTTATGCTTAGTAAGTGGATCTTTGATTGTTCTGTACAAAATTCCATTAAGCACTGAAAGTCCCACTGCTTTAGAATCCGCAACACTGTTTGGTTTTTATTTTCACGTTCACGTGTGGATGGTCTACGCTCCCTGCCTACGTAATAACATACTCTAGCAATGACAGCTTAACAGTGCTGACTCGATTCCAGGTCTGTTCGTGAAAGCTAATGAAACACCTCAGTGTCACCACTAACCAACGAGTTCAGATGCTCGACAAATGATATTGCTCTAAATTCAGTTCCTGTTTCCCATTCATCACATGAAGTCAGAATGGAAGACATGTCTTCAGTGGACATTGAAGTATTCAACCCAGTATGTTGAACATCCATCCTCCACACTGTGTATTTGCCTCAACAGTTCAGAATAAGACTCAGATAAGAGCCTCTGGCTCATTGGCTTCATGAATGGATCCCTACTAAGTGCATCTGCTACTACATTGAGTTTTCCAGGAATGGACTTGATCTTAAAAGTATTTACATTTACATTTATGCATTTGGCAGATGCTTTTATCCAAAGCGACTTACAGTGCACTTATTACAGGGACAATCCCTCCGGAGCAGCCTGGAGTTAAGTGCCTTGCTCAAGGACACAATGGTGGCAGCAATGGGGATCGAACCAGCGACTTTCTTATTAACAGTTGTGTGCTTTAGCCCACTACACCACCACCACTAAAAGTATAAGGTGCAAGCTTCGAAACCCAGCGTTGCTCACATGCATCCAACTTAGGTTTTGTCATAAGCGGTTTATTATCCGTCCACACAGTAATCTCATGACTTTTAAGCCAATGACTGAACTTGTCGCATACTGACCATTTAAGAGCCAAAAATTCCAGTCTGTGTGTGGGATATTTGGTCTGACTACAGCTTTTGTCTTGCCTTGTCCTCACTGGCAGGTACTTGCAAAATCACTGCACCTAAGCCGTCCAACGATGCATCGGTGCAAAGGATAAATGGATGCTCAAAATCTGGGTGAGCTAATACTACATTTTCAATGAGTGCTTTTTTCAATCCTTCAAAGGCCAATTCACATTCTGGGGTCCAGTCCCAGGGTGTCCACTCTCGAAAAGTACCTGCTTTCTTACGACCACTAGCACCCTTCACTACACGTTTCTGGCCAGCTCTCAACTTGAATAAGTGTCTAGCAGCACTAGAGCAACTAGGATTGAAGGCTAGGTAGTACAGGATCATCCAGAGAAACAATCTAATCTTTTTCTGTGAAGGTGTGATTCTGTCTTGCTTCATTAAATCCTCTTTTTGAAAAGCAGCAATGACTTTCACTTTGTCCTCATCAACTGAAACACCAGTACCATCTATTACATGGCCTAGAAATTTCACAGTTTTTTTCAGAAAGTAACACTTTGTAGGAGCTAACTTCAGATTGCTTTTTCTCAGCCAAGAAGACACTGTGTCTAAACGTTCAAAAGCCTCTCGTTCAAACGGAGCAAAAACCAACAATTCGTCAAGATAGCAGAGTAGACTTGAAAAGTTAAGATAACCGAAAATGCTGAGCATTATACCATGAATGATGCTGGGCTGTTGCATAAGCCCTGTGGAAGGCGATTATATTCATATAAAACCATCGGTGTCGTAAAAGCTGTGTATAGCCAATCAGACTCATGGAGTGGGATGCTCTAAAATCCTGAAGTTATAGCCATGGTAATGAAAAGAGCATTACCTCCCAAATCTGTGAGGCAACTAGCCTAATGCGGTAAATGATGGGTATCTTTGATAGATTTAGCATTTAGCCAGCGAAAATCAGTACAAACCCTCAGATTACCATTTTTTTCAGCAAAGGTGAATTGTACTCGCTGACAGATTTACTGATAATGAATACGATTCTCAAGCTTCTCCTCCATTTCTGACAATACTTCTCACAATTTCTGATAGTGGGCGGGTGGAATACGGTGATAGGGCAGGTGAAACATCTAGGTTACGGATATAACCTCCGTTCCCTGATGGAGGGAACGAGACATTGTTTCGAAGAAGCAACACTAGGGGTCTCTCTTGAGCACCGAATATACCTCTGATCTATGAAAAAAGGCCAATGAGAAGTTGGCAGACAGAATTTGCATGTCCCGTTTCATTCAGGATTTTTCTGAGGAGCCGGGACGTGGCCGGGAGGACACAACATCTCGTTCACTCCATCAGGGAACAGAGGTTACATCCGTAACCTATGTTACATCCGTAACCATCCGTACACTGAGCCGTGTACGTGTACTGCTGACACAGTAGTGGGCAGGTACTTGACGTGCCTAAACAATTCGCTGTATCAGAATGCACGTACCCTTCCCCAATGCCCCATAAAGTCATCAGAATCCTTATAGTTACCCTAGACAGGGGAACAAGACGACGCTTGCCAACCTGGTAACGGGCCGAGCCTAGCCGGGCCTCTTTTCTCTCTATGTTTCTCGCATAGTGTCAACGGCTGGGACCCTTACACATATCGGGGAAGTGGGTCTTACCCAGTTTCCTATTCTTTCAAGGGGAAAAGACCCTGCGGAGACCACACCTGCCCAGAGAGGGGGAGGTAAAAGTGATGACATACACCATGTGGGCTTTTAGGTCACATGTGGGAAGTGGCGCGGTGGTAGATCCCGCCTCTTTGGAGGGAGGAGTTGCTACAGACATGGCGACCGGGGGGGCTGTGGGAACTGCCCAAGGGAGACGCGGGTCCATCCGTAAGGGGACCGTACCGCAGAAAATACACACAGGGGGGAAGTCCACGTTGGAGTCCTGACCTGTGGAGAACCTATTCCAGTACAGGGTAGATCTGAGTACCCACAGTGGATTGGGTCGGCGAATTCCTCTACTGAATTGCGGAACCAGAGGGCTAGGGAGGAGTCAACCAGGGAGCCGAGTGAGTGGGATCACCAGGGAGAAAAAGCACACGGTTTTACCTCAACAGAGGGAAAGGGCGCTAGGTGCAAGTGATCCACCCGGTCAGTCCATCAGCATGTTACTGAGTTCTACTGGCTCGGACCTGAGAAAACACGGGACGAAACTGACTCTACCCTGAGATTGTAAAATCTCGCATAGGTATTAGATGTTGCCCAGCACGCTGCTCTGCATTTGTCTGCCAGGGAGGTGCCTCTGGCCAGTGCCCATGAGGACGCAACACTCCTTGTTGTGTGCGCTCGGAACCGCAAGGGGGGGGGGGCACAGCCTGGGTTCGATATGGTGTCCACCACCTAGTGGGAGAGCCTCTGTTTGGAGACAGCGTTCCCTTTCCGCTGTCCACCAAAGCAAACAAAGAGCTTCTCAGAACATCTAAAGTTCTGTGTGCGGTCCAAGTAGGTATGCAAAGCATGTAATGAAGAGGCTGGGTCTGCCTCTTCCCGGGGCAGCGCTTGCAGGTTCACTACCTGGTCTCAGAAGGGCGTGGTAGGAACCTTGGGCACATAGCCCGGCCGCGGTCTTTGGATCATATGTGTGTCTGCCGGACCGAACAGAGGGTACTGAGTCCAACTGATTCTAGCGGCTCGAAGGGTGGTCTCTGAAGGCCCGAGAGGACCATTGAGAGATCCCAGGAGGGGAACAGGCTTGGCCGGGAGGGATTTAACCTCCGGCTGCCTCTTAGGAACCTGATAATCAAGTCGTGCTTACCCAAAGAAGTCTACTGCGTCGTGGTTGGCTGCAATAGCAGCTACATACACATTCAAGGTGGATGGGGACAGCCTCCCCTCCAACCTCTCCTGCAGAAATTAGAGCACTGACCTGACTGCGCACCTTTGTGGGTCTTCGGCCTGAGAAGAACACCACATCGCGAACAAGCGTCACTTTAGTGCATAAAGTTGCCTGGTAGAAGGGGCTCTGGCTTGGTTGATCATGTCTACAACAGCAGGTGGTAGATCAGCTAGATCTTCTGCGTCCTGTCCAGGGGCCAGACGTGGAGGTTCCAGAGGTCTGGGTGCGGATGCCAGGATGTGCCCCATCCCTAAGAAAGAAGGCCTTTCCTCAGGGGAATTTGCCAGGGAGGGGATGTCGCGAGGAGTAAGAAGTCCGAGAACCAAGCCCGGGCCAATATGGAGCCACTAGAGTGACTTGTTCCTCGTCCTCCCTGACACGTGTGTCACACGTCCACAACGCCTGTGCAAGAAGGTTCACTGGGGGCCAGCTGTGTGCCAGTGTGTCTGCCTCGAGGGGAGCCTCTGTCCGGGCATACCAGAGCGGGCAGTAGGAAGTCTCTTGGGAGGCGAACAGGTCTACCTGAGCCTTGCCGAAACATTCCCAAATCAGCTGGACTGACTGGGGGTGAAGCCTCCACTCTCCAATGGGCAAGCGTTGTCGTGATAGTGTGTCCGCAACCACATTGAGGTTGCCGGGGATGTGAGTGACGCGCAGCGACTTGAGTCTGGCTCCAAAGGAGGATATGACGGGTGAGTTGTGACATGTGGCGGAAGCCTACGCCGCCTTGGTGATTTAGTTTGCCCTGAACCAGCAGGAGAAAACTCTGCAGGGCAAAGAATACAGTCAAGAACAAGGCAGTTGATGTGCCAGCACAGCAGGGCCACTTTCCAAAGGCCTGCGTCTGCGTGCCCGTTGTACACGGCACCCCAACCCAATTTGGAGGTGTCGGTCGTGACCAGGACGCATTGGAACACCTGCTGCAAGGGGATTCCAGCCCGCAGAAAGTAGAGGTCTGTCCAGGGTTTCAATGTTTGGTGGCAGGTGAGGGTGACAATCACGTGTTTCATGCCGCGGCGCCATGCTCGTCTCGGGACTTGAGTCTGGAGCCAGTACTGAAGCAGTCTCATATGCATAAACCACAGCGGTGCGACCGCCACGGAGGACGCTATAGGCCCCAGGAGTCTCTGGTTAAGGGACCGTAGTGCCTAGCCTGAAGGCGGCGAGGCATTCCAGCACTGACTGCACACACTCAAGCCACTGGGTTCAGGGTTAGTGGGTTGTGTAGAATGACAATGCACTGGAGGTAGAAGGAGTGAAAATGCTTGAATCTATGTGGGTAAATAATAAAAACAAGAATAAAATACATAATGTAATGGTTATGTTACCATTTTTCAAATTTATACTTACACAATACAACTATTAAATACATGAAAAAAATCAATAAATAACATTACTTCAGTTTTCAAAAGACTAAAAACGACATGGTTACTGTTGGAACCTCCCTGATGGAGGAAAGGAGATGTAGTTTTTGATTCTCTTGTGTCGAATTTAGTGACACAAGGGGTCTTAATTGAGAGCCTAGTGTACCTCTGGATTTGAGAAATGCCAGTGAGAAATTGGCAGACAGAATTTGCATGTCCCGGCCCCAGACGGTTATTAAGGGAAGCGGTCGTGCATCTGTAAGTCAGGTTTTTCACTGAGGAGCCAAGAGTAAGGTTCAGCCATTTACAGTGGAAGGTCTAGTGTCGTGGCAAGGGGGACATAACTTCTCATTCCCTCCATCAGGGAACGGAGGTTACAACAGTAACCATGATGTTCCCCTTCTGTCACTCACTTGATGTTGTGTCGAATTAAGTGACACAAGGGGACCCATTTAAAATGGCATGCACTAAACCGCGTTACATGAACTGCTGACACAGGTGCAAGCAAGCTACTGCGTGCTAGAAGCAGCTCTATCGGCCACATGTAACCCTCACCAATGCCCCAACAAAGCGTCATATACAGTTCTTGGGTTCCCAAACACCCCTGAGGTGGGAACAAGCAACATGACTATCATGGGAGCAAGCCGGCCAGCCACGGCCTTTTCTCTCTCTCTATGCTTCTCATCATAAAGCAAAAAGCGGTATTCTTTCCCGTTCCTATTCTTTCAGGGGGAAAAGACTCAATACGTCACATGGGTTGTCAAGCCAGACATGGGAGTGGCGCAGTGGTAGGTCCTACCTAGTAAGGGAGGAGCACTACAAACACAGCGACCGGGGCAGAAAGACTGCCCAAGGGAGAGGTGGGTCCGCCGATAGGGGGACCGTACCGTGGAAAATACATCACATGGAGTTGCCTGAAGAGGGACTTAGGCCTGTGGAGCCCTACCCCAGTACAGAGTATTGAAACTCGTAATGGGTCTGGTCGCAAATTCCTACGCTGAATTCGCAGGCCAGAGGGCTAGGGAGGAGTCATCCAGGGAGCCAAGTTAGTGGGATCTCCTGGGATAAAAGAGCATGTGTTCACCTCAGTGGAGGGGAAAGGCGCTGAATGCAAGCGGTACAACCAGTCAGTTGTTCCGCGTTACCGAGTTCTATCGCTTCGGACCTGACAAAACAAGGGTTGCCCAAACCCACTGCTCTGCAGATGTCTGCTAAGGAGGTGCTGTTGGCCAGTGCCCACGAAGATGCCACACTTCTTGTTGAGTGTGCTCAAACCTGCAAGGGGGTGGGCACGGCCTGGGTCTGGTAGGCCAGGGAGATGGCGTCAACGACCCAGTGGACTAACCTCTGTTTTGAGGAGGCGTTCCCTTTCCGTTGTCCGCCAAAGCAGACAAAGAGCTGCTCAGAACATCTAAAGCTCTGTGTGCGGTCCATAAAGATACGCAAAGCACCTACTGGACACAGAAATGAAAAAGCTGGGTCTGCCTCCTCCCGGGTCAGCGCTTGCAGGTTCACGACCTGGTCCCTGAAGTGGGTCATAGGAACCTTGGGCACGTAGCCTGGTTGCGGTGTTAGGATGACGTGGGTATCTGCTGGACCGAACTCCAGGCATAGTGTCACTGACAGAGAACGCTTGCAGGTCCCCAACCCTCTTGATGGAAGCAAGCGCTATCAGGAGGGCCATCTTCAAGGAGTGGGCCTTGAGCTCTACTGAGTCATGCGGCTCGAAGGGGGTTCTCTGAAGCCCGAGAGGATCACAGAGACATCCCAGGAGGGGAACAGGCTTGGCCAGGGAGGATTCAGTCTCCGGGTGCCTCCTAAGGAACCTGATAATCAGGTAGTGCTTACCCAAGTACTTACCGTCCACTGCGTCGTGGTAGGGTGAAATAGCGGCTACATACACCTTCAAGGTGGAGCCTCTCTTGCAGGAATGAAAGCACTGACCACGCTTCTCAGCGGGAACAACACCAATTTGGGAACAAGCATCACTTTAGGGCGTAAAGATGCCTGGTAGAGGGAGCTCTGACTTGGTTGATTGTGTCTACGACCGCAAGTGGTAGGTCACTCAGATCTTCCGTGTCCCATACTAGGGCCAGACATGGAGGTTCCAGAGGTCTGGGTGCGGATACCAAAGTGTGCCCCATCCCTGAGAAAGCAGGTCCTTCCTAAGGGGAATTTGCCAGGGAGGTGCTGTCACATGGAGCGTGAGATCCAAGAACTAAGTCTGAGTGGGTCAGCAAGGAGCCATTAAGGTGACTTGCTCCCCGTCATCCCTGACCTTGCACGGCACCAGTGCAAGAAGGCTCACTGGGGGAAATGCGCACTTGCGCAGCCCCTAGGGCCAGCTGTGTGCCAGCGCATCTGTCCTGAGGGGGGCCCCCGTTAGGGTGTACCAGAACGGGCAGTTGGAGTTGTCTTGGGAGATCTATCTGTGCCATGCCAAACTGGTCCCAAATCAGCTTGACTGCCTGGGGGTGGAGCCTCCACTCTCCGCTGAGCGAGACCTGTCACGACAGCACGTCCACTGTCGTGTTGAGGTTGCCTGGGTTATGAGTGCGTGACTCCAAAGAAGGAGATGGTGGGCGAGTTGTGACATATGTCAAGAGCGCAAACCGCCTTGGTGATTTATATATGCTACCATCACAGTGCTGTCTGAAAGGATCAAGACTTGCTTGCCCCGAATCACCATCTTCCCTGCAGGGCAAGGAATACAGTCAGCAATTCTAGGCAGTTGATGTGCCAATGCAGCAGGGGCCCTCTCCAG
This sequence comes from Moxostoma hubbsi, assembly GCA_032164185.1. Taxonomy (NCBI): domain Eukaryota; kingdom Metazoa; phylum Chordata; class Actinopteri; order Cypriniformes; family Catostomidae; genus Moxostoma; species Moxostoma hubbsi. Next base: position 3,922,535 of record JAVLUX010000046.1, read on the forward strand.
GAGCCAGCGGCTGTGCCTGTTGCACATGGCACACCAACCCGGTTGAGAGGCATCTGCAGTGACCATGACACGTCTGGACACATGCTGTAGGGGGACTCCTGTCCGCAGAAAAGAGAGCTCTGTCCAAGGGTTGAAATTCTGATGGCAGGAAGGGATGATTAACACACGGTACATGCCGTGGCACCATGCCCATTTCGGGACTCGAGTCTGAAGCCAGTGCTGAAGCGGTCTCATATGCATCAACCCGAGTGGCACGGCCGAGGATGCCATATGCCCCAGGAACCTCTGGAACTGTTTTAGAGGAACCGCTCTGCTGGGCTCAAAGAGAGTGAGGCACTTTAGCACCGACTGTGTGCCCTCGTTCGCGAGGTGCGCTGACATTGAGACTGAGTCTAACTCCATGCCGAGAAAAGAGATGCTCTCTTTTCCTAGTTGACCTGAAGCCCTAGACAGCTGAGGTGCCTGAGCACCTGGTCCCTGTGGGCACATAGTAACTCTCGAGAGTGAGCTAGAATGAAGCCAGTCATCGAGGTAATTGAGTATGCGGATGCCCACCTCCTGTAGTGGGGCAAGGGCTGCCTCTGCGATCTTGGTGAAGACGCAAGGGGACAGGGACAGGCCAAAGGGGAGGACCTTGTACTGATACACCTTGCCGTCAAACGCGAACCGTAGGAAGGGTCGATGTCGAGGAAAAATGGAGATGTGGAAGTATGCGTCCTTCAGGTCTACCGCTGCAAACCAATCTAGATGCCGAACGCAGGTTATCTGTTTCTGCGTGTGCATTTTGAATGGGAGTTTGTGTAAAGCCCTGTTGAGAACTCGCAAGTCCAAGATTGGCCGCAACCCACCGCCTTTTTTGGGTATTATGAAGTAAGGGTTGTAGAAACCCTTCTTCATCTCGGCTGTAGGGACAGGCTCTGAGTTTTTTTTTTTTTTTTTGCCGCACATCAAAGTGCAGCGAATACCGCTGAAATCAAGCTGGCCAAGCAGCGCAACGGGTTGGGTAGCAAAAGCCATGCATCCAAGCACCGTGCGAGGGACACTAGGAGGACGATTGTTTTTGACATACCGGGTGGAGCTTAGCAGCGGGGGAGCAGGTAATAATACATCGGGATGCAAAAGCGTGTCCCAAGGCTTGGGTGCTGAAAAGAGAATCAAAGCACTTACCTACCTCCGCACACCGGACAGGGGGTGGGTTAGAGACTGAGGAGGAGGTCCTGTGAAGATGTCCTCGGAACTCGCCAGCGCCGGCCTGCTCGAGATGGGCAGTCATGGGTCCAGACAGGCAAAGTAACTGCGTCCAGGGAACCTGATCTGTGTTTTTTTGGTGCCGGTGTGCCGTGAGAATTGCGCACACTGGCTGGATGACCCAGGAAGTGAGGAAATCGCTCTTTTATTAAAAATGTGGGTACCGCAGCCCAAAGGGGGCATGGCAAAAGAAAATAAGGCAAATAAGTATTTATCTCCCGGCCCTACACCGGGGGATGGAGGGGTCTTAGTACCAGTTGAGGAGTGAACATCTGACTGTCTGGGTCCTAGAGGGGGTTCTGGAGAGATGAAGCTGCAGGGGATGCCCTCAGCAGGCAGACGGGGCGTAACCGCTGCATGATGTGAGAGACAGCCTCTGTCTGCCTCTTTTAAGAGACCAAGCTGGGAGATGGGGGCGTTGAGGAAGTGGACTTTGCCAATGTCATGCATCTCAACCAGGTTTAGCCACCGGTGACATTCCTGGACCACAAGGGTGGAATTCGACCTGCCCAAGTGCCCGCACTGTGACCTTCGTGGCTCTTAGAGTGAGGTCGGTGGCAGAGCACAGTTCCTGCAGCACGGCAGAGTCAGGACTACCCAAGTGCAGATCTTTACATGCCTTGGCTTGGTGGACCTGCAGGAGAGCCATGGCATGCAGGGCACAGGCTGCCTGACCATTGGTGCTGTAGGCTTTTGAGGTCAAGGACGACATCATCCTACAGGCCTTGGAGGGGAGTACCGGACGATCCCGCCAGGTGGCGGAGTTCTCGGGGCACAGGTGGATCGCAACCACTCTATCCACCTGAGAGCGGACAATCGAGGAGGTCGGTTCCGGGTAGTAAAATGCCCTCCACGACCTCATCAGCTCATCATGCAGAGAGCGGCACCCTGACCCGAGGTACCAATCTTCAAGCCGTGAAGGCTGTGGGGAGGACGGAGGGTTCCAGTCTAACCCGACGCTCAGTGCAGCCCGGGAAATCATGTCGGCCATCTACACATCAGCCTCAGACTGGGCAGGTTGACCCGAAAGTGGTGTTATCATCCAACTCAGGGGGCTCGAGGAAGAACACGGGCTGGCCATGAGGTGAGCTGCACTCACCTCAAGCCCGGACGGAAGCAAACGATCATGCCAGGGGGCAGGTGGTTTGTGGGGACGTACCCGGCGAAACCAAGCCCGCTGCCATCCCCAAATCGCCTACATTGCCAGCCGGGTCGTCCTCAATACTGTGGGAAGAAGGAACGACATGGGGAGCGGCTGAAGTGGCATTCAATTTAACAAATGAAAGCCGCGACTGCAACGTTACCATGGTCATATTCTTGCAGTGAGTACATGTAACATCCACAACGCTGCCTTGGTGTAATCGCTGCCCAGGCACACGAGGCAGCGTCTATGACCGTCAGACTTGGAGAGATATCGACCGCATCCAGGAACTACACAGAGGCAGAAGGGTACCTTGAAAAAGATGCGTCCTGAAGAAGACGTTCAACACCTGCTGTGTATTGCTCTTTTTTGAGTGAAAATGTACTTTTTTAGAGGGGAAAATACTTATCTTTTAGAGGTATCCACTCTTTTAACAGAAGCGCTGTCGAAGCGCCCAGGGGCATGGACTGCACAGCGTGGAGAGAGGGAGAAAGCCACTGGTAACGTGCCGTAGATTCAGTAGCAATGCTCTACTTGTAGAAGTGAGTGGAACAGTAGTGAGACCATTCGGCTCCGAAGAAAAAATCTGACCGACAGATGCACGTCCGCTTCCCTTTATACCCATATATCCGGGGGCGGGACATTCAAATTCTGTCTGCAAATTTCTCATTGGCCTTTTCTCAAATCCAGAGGTACGCAAGGCTCTCAAGGAATACCCCTTGTGTCACTACATTCGACACAACGTCCAGTGATTGACAGAAGGGGAACTAAAAAAATGTATTCATTAGTTCTGAAAAATGTCATACTGGGTATTTATAGTGGTGTCTTTAATTTATCTCACTTGATGCGTAATGAAATACTGTCTAGTTTATTCGATTATTTCAATGGTATTAGTGTGCCTTGAAGATAAGGTTATATTTAAATGAAAGAAAAATGCTTTTGAGTTAACTGTCATAGATGTTTGCAGATTTGTATATATTATGTATGTTTCAATGAATGTGTTCATAGTTTTTACATAAAATAATTGTGAATTGATTCAAGGTGTGTCTCAGGAATTGAAATAAACTGTAATATTCACTAATGTAAATATCCTAAATTGTCCACTTTTTTCCACTTTTTGCATTTATTGTTGCAACTATACCACGAGTGACCCTTTTTAAATAGGAATAACTAATAAATAAACATGATTATTTTTATTACCTTCTCTGATTGATGGGCCTGCATGTATGTATCATTGAAATTGTGAGGTGCCAACCAAAACCAAGAGTATTTTTCATACATGGCAAGTGACTCGGTATGTGGTAAACTGTAAGCAAACTAAAGGAAAAGTTCACCCAAAAATGAACATTCTCTCATCAATTAATCACTCTCATGTCATCCTAGATGTGTATGACTTTCTTCAACTAAACTCAAATGAAGATTTTTAGAAGAATTTCTCAGCTCTTTATATTACGTGGCCTTAACTACTATGTACAAACATAAAATACATACAAGACTATTTATTTGCTGCTACTGAGGTTGAGGTATGGGTATGTTTAGGAGTAATGGTTGGTTAGTGGTAAAGTTAAGAGTGTAACTACAAATGTAATTAAATGCAAGTACTTTCAATGTAATTACAATGCAACAACATGAATACACATAATAAGTAAATTGTATCAAATGGTTAAGTACATAGTAGGTTAAGGCCACCTAACATTAAAGTGGGTCCTCCTAAATTAATTTATTACTTGTGAATCTGGTTACATTGAGTTTTATTGTCATCGCCTCATCCACATAAATGGAAACCTTGGTTTGGGACAGCAGCTAGGTAACTGTAGTTGTCAGACCAGGATCCCAGTACAATCAAAATCAAAAAAAAATTCAGTTTCCCTGTCGTAATTACTACTTTGTGGTGGCATTCATGAGAGCTCAACTTGTAAATACAATCGTTCCGACGCGAACTGAACACGGTTCAATTTTGTTCAGTAATTCTCTTTACAAACAACATAACTATGATATTAAGAGTGCATGTTCAACATCTTTGCTCCTCGCTGGTGGTTGAAACGGTTTGATTCAGCTGTATTTTAGATTCTGATTTTCAATCTCACAGAACTAGTGTTAATTTGGATGAAGAAAATTATGTAATTAGCCAATGTGGCTAGCCAGGCTCTACCCCAAAGACCTTCTGCTTATAAGAAGCTTCCAATTTTAATAAAAGCCCTAACTTCCTCTGTTATTTAAACCTATAGTAATTTATTCTATTAATTTACTTTACCAAACCACATTTCATTTTTAGCTCTGCATTGTGTCTTTTCAGAATTGCTTTGAATTGTCACATACATCTGGTTAGTGTGCCTTTAAAGGGGTGATCTTGGATCATTTTGATTTTTAATGCCAGTACACATAAAGATTAGCAAATGAAGAGTGAGGTTCTGTTCCAAAATGTTGTGAGCTGCCTTGCTTTCTGCCTCCATACACAGCTTCCTTTTAAGTCAAAAGGACCTTCTTAAATTAGGAATGTTCTACTTTTGGCAGCAAATCAGTGCTCCTTAAGCAAAGAGCAAAAGAGACTTTACTCAGAAGATTTTGACAACTGCGTCAGTTTCACTGTGTTTTTAGCATCTCTCATAGGAGCGCTGCATTTTAGACGCTGTGTCAAGTTAAAAGAACTTCTTCAACTGATAAAAATGCATCTTGAGACACCAGTGCTCTGCTCTATTCATTGTGGTGCATTTAGCATTTAGGTTTGGGTTTGTTTGAATGAAAAAATAAACAGGCTTACCGATCTCGAACGGATGAGTTAGGGGCTGTTCACACCGAACATTTTTTTGTGTGCATCTGTTCTGTTTTCCCATTGTATAAAAACATGCTGGGCGAATGTCTTTGACATTTGCACCACGTCTCTGCATAGAGGGAGTTTGCAGTGTTTCATTTTATTCCAGATTGTTCTGGACTAGGTGAAGTTTCAGCAAATAAATAGTAAGTGAATGTCTTTTTCCCTTCTGCTCTAGTGTACTAAGGGGCTGCTGTGCCTTGTTAAAACTGTGTATGTTTACTGTTTCAGTAGTGTTACAAATGCTGCCTATATGCTTTCATAAAATACATCCTATTGCAACAGTACTTGCTAGGAGAAGAAATTAGATAGTAAGCGATTTCAGGTTGGGTTCGGACTTAAAATTGAACTGTATCATTTGGGCCAGGTAGGGTCCACAAAATCTCGCGTAAGGGTCGGATTTCATTTTAAGGCCTGTGCAGACCTCTATAGAAGATTTCTGTCGTACCCTCAGATTAAACCATGCAGGCGCCCATGGGGCTCCTGATGATACACTGTATTCAGCGGGCTCTAAGCAGTTCAAGTGCAGTGTGAAAGCAAGTTGATGCAGATTCACACATTCGCCAAATTCCAAATAACTGAAGCTGCCTACAGTTATTATATACATCTAAAAACATGACACAGTATTGTACAAATGGAGATGGTGATGGGGAACATGGTAAACTGTCAAATACACACTGACACTGCAATGCACTTTTAGGGATCTATCAAAATAAAATCTCCAGGTGAATGTGAAGTAAATATGACAGAAATATATTACTATTGTGTCAATTATATACTCAAAATAATAACAACAATAATCAAAATTAAGTATAATATTATAAGTATAAACTTGACAGGACAAAATAAATTAATATTTAACTGAGTCCCAAAATATAGGTCTGTGAGTTTTGCACACCCTGTTTACACACAAACAAATATATTTTTGTAAAAATATATGTAGGCAAATATAGCTTTTTTTTTTTTTTTTTTTTTTTTTACTGTATAGCAGTATATGTGCATATAAATTATTTTTATTATATTATAAATTAAATACTATACTTCCCTGTGGTCATTTAATTAAAACTGTGGAAAACATGCCATCTTTATCTTTAACAAAATTGATATTTCATTAAACATTTTGAATCTACTTGGCTACGATGGCTGTTGGAATAAAGTACAAATTATGACTTAAATTACTTTTAAGTCAAAGTCATATTTCTGAGAAAAAAAAAAAACAATTATAGAAATATTCTGTATATTGAATACTGTCAATTAGCTGAAAAATATTGAGATAAAAAAAATTTGGTGCCCTATTTGGACGGTGAAATGCGTAAGGAGCAACACCCGAAAAGGGGGCCCCTGATTATATAGTTGCTTGGGGCTTGGGGACTTTGCGTCTGTAGCATGGCCATTTTGCAATAAAATGCTCTCTATAGAAGCAACTCACTAGGATTTGGAACAAAAGGGAAAAGAGAGGGAAAGAAAGAGAGAGAAAAAGGCAGAATCAGGTATTGTTTACACAGAGCATAAGTGAAAGCAGCTGGGAAACAAATTAGCTTGACATGCCATTACATGCCGAGAGGCAAAATAACTGAAAAATTAAGTTTTGTTTTGTATTGAATTGCAGTCTCTCCCAGGAGGAGGTTGTAAAAGCCAAAGAGAGAGAGAGAAATAAGGTGACAACAGGAGATGTGCGTGTGTGTTGGATTGGGCTTGACCAAATTCATGGATTCTGCTCTTTCTGTTCATTTTGATTTTGTTTTACCTGTGTTTGTGGTGTGTGTTTAGGGGCCAAGCCTCAAATTGGCAAAGCCCCTAATCTTTTAGTTTGTAAGGGGCAAAGCCACCAAATGGTGTAACTCCTATTGTTTTCATTTGTTTTCTTATTATTACTTTTTTCCTCTGCTATGTAAGTCTATGGCTGCCCTATTAACCCATTATAGGAAAATTAAATTTGGCACAATGATAGGGGATGTATGCACAGCTCCCAGGCAAAATTTGTGGTCTCTAGCACAAACTCTATAGTGCCACCATCAGATAAAAATTAACTTTTCTTTTGCATGTTATTTTTGAACCGTTTGGACTACAAAATTACTCATGGTGGTATTTTACTCTCCTCATTGTGATTGGAATAGACCTCTGTAAAGTAGTTCAATAGGAAGGAGGAGGCAAGAACCGGCTTGTCAATATAAATAATATTTTAATGATAAACTTAAAAGACACAAACACACATATGACGGACATGTCCGTAAATGATCTCTCTCTCCCCGCACCACCATCTGCCATCTGCCTTTATCCCTTGATTAGCCTGATACGGGACCGGTGTGTATAGTCAAGACCCGGCCACACCCTCCGCCCTGCCACAACCTCCAACATTAAAACTCTGCTCATTAAAGAGTTAACAGTGCTTCCATCTTAGATTGTGGTGTTTAGAGTTTAAACTTTTCATGCCGTTCAAACTTAGTGCGATTTGTCAGAACAATGGCTCAAAATAATCTCCATACCGAGTCACACAGAAATATGTTTTTGAATTCTACATTTGTATAAAAGTTACAGGAATGCACTGTAAACGAGGTTGATATGAAACACATAGGTTGTACTTTAATGCATAATAAATGCTTCAAATCAAAACTACTCCTTAAGGAATCTTTGTACTCTCAACCAGTGGTTTAGCTAGACCCTGGCTGATAGGGCTAAAGCCCTGGATCTTTTGTTAATAGCACCGAATTTTGTTTTGTGATGGAAAAAAGAAAGGCTTAATGATCATTACATTACTGTAATTTAATTTATTCAGGAGAAAGAAACAGGCAGACAGTCTCACTCGGCGGTGGTGATGCTTGGTCTGTGAATGTTTTATGATAACTGGAATTAGCTGCGTAAGTCCAGAGAATCCTACTGTGTTTACATATTTTCCAGACTTGGGGAGGTAGTGTCTAGCATAACTGGTGTTGATTTGCCCTCTATTTTAACCTGCAGTATAGGTTCTTGATCAGCATCAGATGATATCATTGGAAGCTGACCCCTCCCCGTAGGATCCTCTGGACCCTGTTGTGGTCCATACCACAGGTTGACTGGACTTGGTGCTTGAGCTTGATATTCTTGCTGCCATGGATTATTGCTTTGTCTTTGTGGTTGGTCATTTTACCATGGATTGGTGGGGCAGTCTCTTCTATTGTGTCCTGGTTGATTGCATCACCAGCATATTCCTAGTGGGCCATTCATCCTTTGCTGGCTGCTGTTTTGCATTTACATTTATGCATTTGGCAGATGCTTTTATACAAAGCGACTTACAGTGCACTTATTACAGGGACAATCCCCCTAGAGCAATCTGGAGTTAAGTGCCTTGCTCAAGGACTAACAACTAACAACCTTCTGCTTAGCATTTCAGTGCTTTTTCCCACTACGCCACCACTACTGTGGTGCATTTCCAGTTGTTGTCATTGCATTCTGGACCATAGGTGCCGGTGCTACTAGTGTGGTCTGGGTAGTGGGTGTAGACATGTTCACAGGATCCATTACTGCTATTTCTTTTTCTTTTACTGCAATTTGAATATTCTTTCTTATGCCAGTCAGTTCTTCAAGTTGTAGTTGTGTCAGCTTTCTCTGCAGTTCTCTCTCGTTTTTTTGTTTCAACTCATTCTTCCTGTATTGTTCCACAGCATGAGTCACATGTTCACAGATCTCCCTGTGTGTCTTGGAGTTCAGTCCAACTACATCTTCCAGTTTAGCCTTCACTTGGGGTCACATAGCATCCACTATGGACATTCTGAATAATGTTGTCATCACTGGATCTCCCTCTGGGTTTCTCTCCAGCTCTTGATTCCATCTTCTTAGTTGTATTTGAATGTAGGTGGTAGGATTTTATATTTCACCTATTGGTTCTTCTCTCAGAGATTTTGCATCCATTTGTGTTGGGCCTTTTTTTTCTCAATGCCGTCCATACATTAGCATGATGTCCGTTGAATGCGACCCCATCCATTTTTGGATTATCAATTGCTCCTCCTACAATTGATCCTTACTTTTCCAAGGAACTAATTCATCTTGTATCCCTCCAGGCATTTAGCCAATAATGCTTTGACATCTCCAATTGCTAGTAATTTACCCATTGTTCCTTCTTCCACCATTCTGATCCATTTTCCAGCTCCCTTGTTGATGTATGGAAGGTGTGCTATCAGTCCATCAAGATCTTGATTGGCCCATGGCACATACTGTCTTTGATATTCTAGGGGCATATACATGTTGCTTGGATATTCATTAGGTAGACACATACTTGTGGTTCTTGTCAATCTGCCCTTTTCATTTATTTTCCATTTTGGTTTCTCCTCTGGCACATCTTCAAAAAGAAGTTTGCCACAAACATGTACATGAACTTCTGTCTCTCTCTATTAATTCCATTCTCCCCATGTCTCTCTTCATTGCATGCTTTTCTCTTGATATTTGTTCCCCAGTCTTTATTATCTCTTGTTGCAGTTCCTCTATCATTTCTGTCAGGTCTCTATTAGGTGTAAATCTTTCCCTTGATATTTCCTTCCATTTTCCTTGGCTGTTTTCCAATTCTTCTAGTGCTTGTGGTACATCCTGACCATCTTGTGTCTCTCTCATCTTTTCTAGTGCTGATGTCATATTCTGATATTTTCCATATCTTCTGTTCTCATATATAGTTTTTTTTTTCACTTTTTGGTTTCTGCTCTTAGCTGTTCTTAGTCACTTGCCCTTTCACTGTCACTTTCTTCATCATCTCTTCCCTTTACACCATCGTCTATTTCAATATTCCCTCTTACTTCTACTGGTCCTGATATGACAGGCATTTGCTTCTCTGCTGGTTCACAAAGTGGTGCATAAGGAGGTGGTCTCTCTATTTTTTCAGTTTTATCATCCAATAACCTTTTTGACTGTCTCTCAATTCTTAGTAATTTTATTGCATGTTTTTTGAATAAATTCAATACCTCTTGTTCTTTTTCCCTTTTTTCTTGTCTTTTCCTGCCCTTATCTTTGGCTTTGTACTTTTAGTCCTCCATTTCTTTACCCAAAGCCACATCAAATGTTCCCTCTGTTGGCCATTTTGTGTTTAAGCTTTTTTTTTCTTTTCTGCCATTCTTTAGAAAATTCCCTTATAATGTCTTTACATATTGGATATTCTGTACACATCAGCTCTACTGGTGTTGTTGTCATTGTTGCTTGAAATTATTATCACAGTGTCTGTTATGTTTTTAACGTACATCTTTAACCCCACCTTGTATATATTCTTAACTAGTTTTCACCAGGCTGGTCAGACGCGGAACACTAAAAGTATTTGACCCCTGACTTCCCCTGGGATTTTGCTTGGTTGAGGACTTGTCACAATTCTTAAAGTATTTTGTTAGCATTTCTCAGGTATTTCAAAACCACATTTATTGCTTTCTAGTTAATGGTTTATAGGCAATTCCTTTGCTCCTAACCAATGTAAATTGTTCTGTACCTAGATAATGTCTCCTCTTAGACTAATTATGTCAAAACTCCAAAGCTCTTCTTCAGCAACCAGCAACCTGTGGCAGCTATTCCTCCTGCCCAATGCATAAAAGTGAGAGATGGGGTTAATTCTACTTGACACCCTCCTCACAGAACAACAGACACATTTAATTCACTTCTATCACAATATTCTAAATGAAAGTGTTCAAGAAAGTTAATGAGGGACTCCCTTGAAGCTGCATTAGAAAAAAACCTCCTCGTTTTCCTCTTTTCCTTCCTCTCCTATTTTTACACAGTTATTTATTTATTTACAATGGTTGATTGCTAAATTTGTTACTTCTTTTTATTTTCACTTGCCTCCGTGTATTTCCACCCACACCTCTGGTATCTTCTTATTTCAGTTGTTACATTCAACCTTCCTATAGTCCCATTTGTTGTGTTGACTGGCGTTATTTCTTCACCTTGCTCTCTATGGAATAATTTCTAACTTCTCCACTGTACTAGTCGTATGTCTGAGCTGACAGAAAGGTAAACATTCTTTAAGATTGTTGCTCCTCCTAGTCTCTCTGGCAGTTGGCTCCCTTAATTCCTTTTGAGATAGGGAACGTCACATCTGAGATAGGGGTTGCACATTAAGTTAATGGATATTTCTGCTGACTGCTAATTTCCCCAATTGAGAAGGACTCAGCATGTAATGTCCCTCCAATTGTTTTATCAATGGCTCAACAGTCAGATGTTTATTTACTACTGGCCATTCTTGTTCTATTTCCCTCAAATTTGTGAGGTCATCATTCAAAACGGGCTCCTTATCCCTACTGGTGTCACTACAGAATGTGGTATCTGCAGGATTTCAATGCACCCCTCATGGGTGAACATGCTTCTTGTGTGACCCACCAATTCAGACCTCTCCTGCCTAGGAGAGCGGTATCCGTAGGATTTTGTGCACTTCAACTTATTTACAACACTTATTTACATTTGCATGCACAGTTTTTGAAACTCTATTTTATCCAATTAATAATTCAAATGAGTTTGGGACTGGTGAGGCTCTTTAGAGTTACCACTACCCAGGCCAAATTTGATTTTGTGTAGTCCGTGTCAGCAAACCTGAAGTGGCTCTCCTGCTCCCTTGGCTCATTTCCAGTCCATTTTTGGTAACCAATGAACAATATGGAATATTGAAATGTCTTTCCCTATCAGTAAGAAAACTCTCGAAGTCAATGGTTCCAGGTGCCAAAGGTTAGACTTTATTGAGCAGTCTAACCTAAAGCCGAGGAGCCAGCTGTGTCAAAACCTCTCAATCAATGCTTACTTGTTGATACACTTCTGTTATCACACATTAACTCATAAGCACACCCCTCTTGCCATTTTAGCCCATAAGCATGCTTTTCCATTATCTTTGTTCACCACCGTTATCTCACAAACTCTCCGACTTCTTTTTAATGGTGTAATTCTGGTAGTTAGTTGTGGCACGGTGGAGGGCGGTGCCGGTTCGTGATTCAACTCGCCCGGTCCCGTATTAGCCTAATCAAGCCTCCAAGAGGGTTAAAGGCCGACCACGGATGATGTGTGTGAGAGAGAGATTGTTCACAGACATGTCCGTTGTCTTATGTGGTTGTATTTTGAGTTCTCCATTAAAACTATAATTTAGATGTCAATCCGGGTTCTCGCCTCTTCCTTGCCCGTGAACATGAACTTCTTTACATTGGTGCCGAAAGCCCGGGAAGGAAGAGGGATACGCGCCGGAGTTCTCGCCACTACCCCAACGAAGCAGCCGCGGCCATCTGCCGGGGGACGAGGAGCCCAGCCGCCTGGACATGGAGGAACAGCCGCCGACCGCGAGGGGAGAAGGGGATCCTAGCCGACCACCTGGAGTGGTCAGGGCCGCTGCCAGGGGCGGAGGATGCCCCTATCAGCCGCTGAAACACAGAGGGGTCGAGGGAAGACTGCCGTCCGTGAGCGGGGAGGGGATCACGACCGACCGCCCGGAGCGGGAGAACCGCTGCCAGGGGCGGGGGAGTCCCCTTCGGCTCCCCGAGAACGCGGCGGGGTGTTCCATCCTCCAGGGGCTGGAGGACTGCCTCGGATCCGCCTGGAGAGGCGCGGCTGCCGTTCAGTCAACCCGATATCACGCCGAGGCGTGAAATAGACACGCCGGTCCACTCGCGGATGCGTGTCGGTGTCACGCTTTGCCTCCTCCAGGCGTGTACATGACACGCGCGCGTCTACGTAGAATACCGTCAGGGGGCGATCGTTTCCTCGACGCCAACAACTCTCCGCGCACCAGAGAGGAACCGATACCGTTGTCGTCGCGTTGCACGTTCGTGCGGGCGGGATGCCGGCCAATTTCGCCGGTTACTTTCACTTGTGACCATATGTGACAAATAAAGGTTCATTACATAGTGCTGCTTTCATGAAGAAATCCTAACGTTGCTGTAGCCTAACGTTGTTATACGTGTGTGTGTGTGTGTGTGTGTGTGTGTGTGTGTGTGGGCTGTCGAGTATCTTGTGCTGATGTAAATAAACAAATAAATATATATATATATATAAATATATATATATAAATATATATATATATATATATATATATATATATATATTTATTTAAAAAGTGTATTTATATACAAAAATAAACCCGGAAGTGGAGAACGCGATGTATCGCTTCCTCTTTGGTGCGCGGACAGTTGTTGGCGTCGAGGAAACGATCGCCCCCTGCCGGTATTCTACGTAGACGCGCGCGTGTCATGTACACGCCTGGAGGAGGCAAAGCGTGAAATAGACACGCATCCGCGAGTGGACCGGCGTGTCTATTTCACGCCTCGGCGTGATACCGGGTTGGTTCAGTAGAGGGTGGAGGAGTGGCTGAGGAACAAGCTACGGCGTATCGGAGAACAGGCGAGTAAGGTTTTATTTTTATCTCTCTCTCCTCTCTCTCTCACTGCTGCTCTGCGTTGGCCTTTTCCCTCTTTTTTAAATTATGGTGTTTGTGGGTGTGGAGGTACTGCTCAGTGCAGGATGTACCCCCCACATTTTTAATTATTGTTGTTTCCCTCCCCTTGCCCCCTCCCTCGTCCAGGTAGATGGAGGCACCCCCCCCCCCCCCCCCCAGGGGATGTACATCAGGCTGGGGGTCCACGGATGTTGTGCGTGAGAGAAATTGTTCACGGACATGTCCGTTGTCTTATGTGGTTGTATTTTGAGTTCTCCATTAAAACTATAATTTATATATCAAGCCGGGTTCTCGCCTCTTCCTTGCCCGTGAACATGAACTTCTTTACATTAGCTTATTTAAAACATTTTTTTAAATTAATTTATTATGAAAGTATACTGTAAGGGGGGTTCAGGGGAAAAGAGGAGGCAAGAACTAGCTTAACAATATAAATAATATTTAATGAAATAAAAAGACACATACAAGCACATACAGGGCGGCTGCTCGTAATTCTGTCTCTCTCAAACTGTCGTCACTGGCCACCTTTATCCCTTGCATGCCCCATCAGGCTGATTGGGGACAGGCGCGCATTGTTCCAGCCTGGCTCGCCCTCCTCCACTCTACACTCCTCCTGCTATTGCCTCAGGCCGGAGAGACCTTGGCATGATGTATGGGGCATGCCTTGTGCCCCGTCTGCCGGCTGGTCATCCCCGCCTTCCTCAACCTGAGAGGAGACATGAGGAAAATAAATAGGTGAGGGAAAGGCCAACAAGGAGTGACAGAGAGAGAAAGAAAGAGAGGAGAGACAGAAGAAGCTCACTCACCAGTTCTCTGATGAGCCGTTGCATGTTCCCCGATCACTCCTCCACACTCTCAGGCAGATGACAGCTGCTCCTCCCCGGGCAGACTGGAGTCAAACCTCTGACCCCCAGCGAACAGAATGCCCCTCCACTTTTCTGGTGGCACGTGGGCACACTCCTCCGCCCCTGTCAGCGACTCCATCACTCCAGGTCGTCAGGGAGTCCCGTCCCTCCTCGCTTCGCGGACAGTGGCCATTCCCAGTGTCTGGGCGGTCGGGCTAATCCGTCCCCCGGTTGATGGCAGCGGTGCTCCCCTGGGTGGATGGCAGTGTCGAGGACTCTACGACTGGAATCCCATCTCCCTCCTGGGATTTGGCATTAGTCATATTTAATTAAATAAAAAGACACACACAAACACATACAGGGCAGCTGCCCGTAATTCTCTCTGTTGTCACCGGCCGCCTTTATCCCCTCGCGTGTCATTCCAGCCAGGTCCTGCACTGCCCTCCTCTGCTCTACATATACATTCTAAGCAAATAGAATATAACAGTCTAATAAGATAACTTGGCTGTTGGCTATGCCATTCAGTGCATTGAAGAGTACTCTCTCCCTAGTACTTTTCTATCATGACTGGGTGCCCAGGTTTCGCTCAGCTTGATCACGAATACCTTACAGTCTCATCCTTGTTTCCTTGGATTAAGATAATGCTCAAACTATTCTATATAAGTATTTTTTCTATGTTTTATATATACAAATACACTATAATATATAAAAATATACTATACTAGCATGCAACACCAGCCACACTGCAGGCAATGGCTTTGACAGGCCAACTAATTTGCCAGGGTGTTGTAAGGCACATAAGACGTCACAGCCATCCACTGCATCCAAAGAAGTCTCCAGCCATAATGGTTCTTCTTACCACTGGACCTTGACTTCTGCGGACAAGAGAGTGGGCTTGCCTTAGTGCAACTGCTCTTCCATTTCAATCTCCTTCACACCCAGTTATATGTGCAACTTATGTCCGTCTTTTGTCCACAGAATTTAACACAGACAAAATACATCATCTTTATAATCGCAGGACTCCCATCATCATCATCATCATCATCATCAATACATGTGGAGAGAAGAGAGGGAGAAAAGAGGGGAGGGGGAGGACAACAACACCAGTAAACACAGCCCAACCTAGGCCTCTATGCCAAGACTGAAAACAGTTCCTATTGCGAACCAAGCAAGTCTTTTGCCATTACATTCCGGTGCGCAACAAGCTCCTTTAGTTTTATTTTCAGTCCTACTTTTCTGATAGCATAGCCAACATCTCTTAGAGGACTCTTCAAATTTAGGGACATGGGCTGTGTGGAGAGATGATGAAGGAGGGACTACAGGCTTTAGTGAATGCAAAGGGAATCTTGTGTGAATATCGATACCTCCCAGCTGACAAGCCAGTTTTTCTCTGAAATCTATCTGGGTTAAGTTCACCGGTTTACGCTCATCCCCTGGTGACACATGAATCTGTTGCCATTCCTTGAGCAATATGAAACTATTGACAACTACAATGTCTCTGAAGTGGAAAAAAAGAGTCTTCCACAACTTCTGAATTTTTTGTAGGACATCGTAAGATTTTATTATTTGGTCTGACCTATCAACACCGCCCATGTTTTTGTTATATTCGATTATGACAGTGGGCTGGAGGGCTACTTTGTTTGTCCAGTCACCATTCACATTGTGGAAACTGGAGAGGCATGTAACTTCACGCATGTCCTTCTACTGAATTACATAAGTATATTCCCCTTAATCCTACACCACCTCATATCCCCACGAGTTGTCTTGCATTCACATCTATTGATGTCTTAAATTCTGCAGGAAACAATTTACGATTCACCCTGCATATACCACAGGCATTAGTTCCCATTTCTAACAACTTAACCATAAGAGCTGGGGATGTGTAAAAGTTGTCAAACATTGTGGCCCTGGTCTTTGAATGGCTGCAGTAACGATTCAACTACTTTGGTGGCCAAGTTAGTGAAACACACATCATGACTACCTGTGTAAACATTAAAGTCAAGAGTATACCCCGAATCTGATGTTGCAATTACCCATAATTTAAACCTGACCAAGCTTTAGACTGATCTAGCTTTAGAACCATACGTTCATCTATAGTGAGATTTTGGTTAGGCTGAAAGAGCTGCTAACATTTTGGTTTGAGGTGGTCAATAAGATAACGCAACTTCCTAAGACAATCCTGATTATCCTCTGTGGTAGGGTCTACAAAATTTAGACCTGCGAAAAGAGCCTTGTAGCGGTCACACGGCAAAAATCCTCTCACCCACGAGCCATAAAGTGACTTGGTTCCCCAATGACAATGGGAATCAGGGAGAATTGAAAACCCCATGCAAATGAGCAACCCAAGAATTTTGTCAAATTCATCAGGGGTCAAACATTGTCATTGATAAGTCAATTTCGAATGGACGGCTAGGCTTAAATGGGAGAGGTTTTGGTGCCTGTGAATCGATGTCAGAATACGAGGGATAAGAAACAGTGTGAGGGAAGCATTTACACTTTCTATCTGACTTGGGACCTGTGCGAGAATGGCTGGCCATACCCAAAATAATAAGAGTAACAGTGTTAGTGTTACTGTGAGTATCAGTCATATGAGAAATAGAAACAAACAATACATACACATTCATACACCCACTTGATTGTCTTGGCTGGGGATCAGGTTCCATCTCGTCCTCCATCTCTAGTAGGTCCAGGTCTTCCTGCAGTAGTTCCTGGTCCAGCAGATCTTCCTCCTGTGTGCTCATGTCCTCCTCTGCTATGAAACTTAGCTCATCAGCATTCAGCTGCCTCCTCCTCTAGAAGGTGCAGAGTAGGGACCATAGTCTTTATCCGTCTTTACAACAGAAAAAGTACAACAATTGGTAGCCAGTGTGTTCTTCACAAATCCGTACACTGAATAGTCTAACCAGAATGTCCAACTGCAGACAGCCCACTCACACATTCCTTGTGAACAGGAAGCTACACACAACCTAAAATCATGTATGATGGATGGGTAAGGCTATCTGTGAAATTATAGAAAGATATCTACCATTTTTTTATTACATGGGAAAATCAACAAGCTAGGTAACTTATCTAACTAGCAGGCCAGTTTCCAGGCAGGTCTGAACAGCATCTGCTCTCTACCTCACATTACTTCAAGCAGATTTTTCACAAGCGACAATATTGGCTAAAAAAGTTATTGATATTTAGCTAAAAATGTACATAGTATTGATAGCTAATGTTCTTTTAGCAACTATCACAGAAATTTGCTTAAAAATAGAGACTAGCTGCTTGTCTGATGAACACTGACGGTCATGTAATGTTTTTCCAGAAATAACTAGCGTTACTCGTACAAATAAATGCTTCATATCTAAAACGTTTTGACTTTCAATTGACAATATTGACAACACATGTTAAATAACTTATCTCGAAAAGATCGCCTCAGTTTCAATTTGAAGCAGTAAATCCAACACCTGAGGTAATCTCCCAGGGCATCCTCTCCGACTCCGCCCAGGCAAATGGTGGATGGCGATGATGACAATACATTTATTATTCACGCCCATTAACCCCTTAAGTATCTGGCAGTTTTCAGAAATTAAATGGACGGCGAAGGTATTGAGACAGGAACCATGGGAATAATTGTTCCCAAATTTGAACGCTCCGGCTGGTAAGGGTTAAATATTAAGGTTAAAACTTAAATAAGTTGGGGCATTATTAAAGACTGAAGAGATTGGTTGCTTCAAAATCACTGGGTGCTAAACTTCAGGACCACATGAAGGTGTGGGTATTAAAGGTCATGGGGTGACTGACTTTTGGAACCATGGGGCACCTACTCAGCTTTTTGACTGAAGGGGCACACTGAACTCTTTAAAAAAGAAAAAATGTTATGTCCTTTATTATTATTATTTAAATTATATTGTTCTTAATTGATTTTAAGATCAACTTTTATGAATCGTTTATTTTATTTATAATTTCCATGAAAAGCACTTTGAATTACCACAGTCTATTAAATGTGCTAACTAAATAATCTTGCCTTGCCTTTTAAAAATTGTGCTTCTGTTGACCTTTGAATCTTTACATTGGGCTAACTACAACACTGGCTGTACTTCACTGCATAATTCCTGTTTAAATTCATAACAACTCTGTATTTTTCCTCTTTGGCATTATTTAGAATGATTGATTGTGTGGCGCAGTGGTTAAAGCTCTGGACTTCGGTTCAAAAGATTGGGTGGACCCAGATTTAAACCTGCTTCAGCTTTACATTATGTCATGTCTCTTTTGTACTGGAGATTTTTGCATTGCAATTAGGGAATGCCACTGGAATTAGCCAAAACAAGTCAACCAGGGACCAAAACTAACACTCATCAAGCACCAAATTGTTTAGATTTACATTTAAATCAGAAGCAAAAGCAGCACTGCAGTGGGTATTTTTACTGTGCTGCACGCACTAAATTAAAGGGACACTGCCCTGTTGATGGATATCATGAATATTGGTTGACATGAAAAAGTAGATATTGCATAGAATATGCATTAATTTTTCATAACACGTATTTTGTGTACCACTTGGTTTTCCTGTGAAATACTGAGGCATTCATCCCTTTATATAGCTGTCGCATATTCCATGTTTGTGCCTAGAATTTTATGTTGAAATCATTCCTGTTTCCTGTGTTAGATTCTGCTCCATGCCATGTCATTGCCACGCCACAGTCTGCTCCACGGCAAGTCATGGCCATGCCGCAGTCTGCTTCATGCCAAGTCACAGCCACTCCACAGTCTGCTCCATGCCAAGTCACGGCCACGCCACAGTCTGCTCCACGCCAAGTCACGGCCAAGTCTGAGTCTGCTCCACGACAAGGCCACGTCCGAGTCTGCTCCACGACATGGCCCCGCCTGAGTCTGCTCCACAACACGGCCCCATCCGAGTCTGCTCCATGACACGGCCAAGTCCGAGTCTGCTCCACGACACAGCCACGCCCGAGTCTGCTCCACGTCATGGCCACGACACTGTCTGCTCCACGCCATGTCACGCCACAGTCTGCTCCATGCCAAATCATGGCCAAGTCTGAGTCTGCTCCACGCCAAGTCACAGCCAAGTCTGAGTCTGCTCCACGCCAAGTCACGGACCAGTCTGAGTCTGCTCCACTCCAAGTCACATCCAAGCCTCCCGTGACTCCTTGCTCCAAGCCTGTCTCGAAGCCTTACAAGGCTGCCACGGCTTCACCCCTCAAGCCTGCCACAGCTTCGCCCCTCAAGCCTCCCACAGCTCCGCCTTCCACGGCTTCGCCTTTCAGGGCTCCGCCCTCAGAGTCTTCCACGGCTACAGTCTCTAGTCTGTGGTCACCACCTTGGCTTCCTGACCCTTTTTCAGCCCTGTGGCCATCAGCCAGGCCTCCTGATCCAGTCCCTACCCTGAGGTGGTCTCCTGGGTCTCCTAGCCATCTGCCTGATCTGCTCTGGTCTCCACGACACTGCCCCGTCCAAGTCTGCTCCAAGACATGGCCCCACCCGAGTCTGCTCCACGACATGGCCCCATCCGAGTCTGCTCCACGCCAAGTCACGGCCAAGTCTGAGTCTGCTCCACGCCAAGTCACGGCCAAGTCTGAATCTGCTCCACACCTAGTCATGGACCAGTCTGAGTCTGCTCCACTCCAAGTCACATCCAAGCCTCCCGCGATTCCTTGCTCCAAGCCTGTCTCGAAGCCTTACATGGCTTTGCCCCTCAAGCCTGCCACGGCTTCACCCTTCAAGCCTGCCACAGCTACGCCCCTCGAGCCTCCCACAGCTCCGCCTTCCACGGCTTCGCCTTCCAGGGCTCCGCCCTCAGAGTATTCCATGGCTACAGTCTCTAGTCTGTGGTTGCCACCTTGGCCTCCTGACCCTGTCCCTACCCTGAGGTGGTCTCCTGGGTCTCCTAGCCATCTGCCTGATCTGCTCTGGTCTCCTGGTTCCCCTGGCTGTCCGGCTGATCTGCTCTGGACTCCTGGCTGTCTGCCTGATCTGCTCTGATCTCCTTGGTCTCATGGCCATCCGCCTGATCTGCTCTGGTCTCCTGGCCATCTGCCTGATCTGCTCTGGTCTCCTGGCCGTCTGCCTGATCTGCTCTGGTCTCCTGGCCGTCCGCCTGATCTGCTCTGGTATCCTTGGTCTCCTGGCCATCTGCCTGATCTGCTCTAGTCTCCTGGGTCTCCTTGCCATCCACATGATCTGCTCTGGTTTTCTGGGTCCTCTAGCCGTCCGCCTGATCTGCTCTGGTCTCCTTGGTCATTCACCCATCTGCCAGAGCTGCTCTGTACTCCTTGGTCTCCTGGCTTTCTGCCTGATCTACTCTAGCCTCTATTGTCTCCGGTTCCATCTTGGCCCTGCCTCCCTTACCATTCTTCCTTGGCCATCAGAAGCCACCCATTGGCATGTCATGATTTACTGTTGTTTTGCCCCTGTCATCTGTTTCCCCTGGACTTCCCATAATTCCCTGCCCTCATCACTGCCAGCTGTTCCCTAGTGTTCTCACCTGTTTCATTTCCTCATTTACCCCTCTGTATATAATGACCTGATTTCTACCCAGTCTTTATGAGTTGTTGTGTTATTCCTCCTGTTCCCGTATCAGTTCCCAGCATGGATGTAAAATGTAAAATGTAAAATGAATTTTACTCAGTTTCACATAAATCATAAATTGGTAAGTTGCTATCTTTAAGACATCTAAACTGAACTTGAAAGGCGATACATTTTAACATTTGCATTACATAACCAACCACAGTTTCAAGCTTATTACAGCGTGATTTGCACTCTAGCTGAAAGAGCAATGTAAAAGATGGGCGATGAGTCCAGCAAAGCACACGTCTATTTAAAACTCGATAGAGTATTAATCTTTAAAACCTCTTCTGTTTTTAGTAACATTCAACAAGCTTTTAGGGCTACACAATGGATATTTAATCTCCGAACTGCAGTGATTCGTGTAATGAACCACGTAATGGTAACATTTCACAATAAGGTTCCATTAATTAACATTAGTTTACATGAACTAACAAAGAACAATTCTTATTAAGCATTTTGTAATCTTAACATTAATTTCAACATATTGTAGTGTATTTTTAATATCAAAAGTTGTATATGTTAGCATTAGTTAATGCACCATGAACTAACATGGACTAACAATGGAAAATTGCATTTTTACTAACAAACATTAACAAAGATTATAAATGCTGTTAAAATATATGTTGTTAAGTGTTTGTTCATGATACCTAATGCTTTAACTAATGTTAACAAATGGAACATTATTGTAATGTGTTACCCAAGAAATTTAATTTTTAAAGGCTGTAGTGGTGGTTATCTTGATTCTTTTCACTGTCTCGATTCTTTTCATTCTATTCACCAGATTCGTTCATCGATTCACTCATTGACCATATTTCCCTTTACACCTTGCCTGTAGATGGCATGGATCATGGATTAATTAATTGCATTGAACCAAAAGCAGTCATTCATGACCAGAACAAGTCTAATTACTGAACAAATAACTACTATTAACTAGGGCTGTCAATCGATTAAAATGTTTAATCAAATTAATTACATGGTGTCCCGATTAATTAATCGAATTAATCGCATATATAAAGATGAAATCATTATAATTAGTTATCTTTAAATATCTATCTATCTATCTATCTATCTATCTATCTATCTATCTATCTATCTATCTATCTATCTATCTGTCTGTCTGTCTGTCTGTCTGTCTGTCTGTCTTATACACACACACACACACACACTGGCGGCCAAATGTTTGGAATAATGTACAGATTTTACTTTTATGGAATGAAATTGGTACTTTTATTCACCAAAGTGTATAGTCAGAACATTAATAATGTGAAAAATTACAATAACAATTAGAACTAACTCTTAAACTACAAAGAGTTCTCATCAAAAGAATCCTCCACGTGCAGCAATGACAGCTTTGGAGATCCTTGGCATTCTAACTGTCAGTTTGTCCAGATACTCAGGTGACATTTCACCCCACGCTTCCTGTCTTGTCGGGCACTTCTCAGGCACCTTACAGTCCAGCTGATCCCACAAATGCTCAGTGGGGTTAAGATCCAATGTCAGTGTTTCTATGCCCACTCTAACCTTTTTGTTTTGTTTTTCTGTTTCAAAACTGGCTTTTTCTTTGCAATACTTCACATAAGGCCTGCAACTCCGAGCCTTCTCTTTACTCTTGTACATTAGACTGGTGTTTATTGGGTAGAATTCAATGGAGCTATTAGCTGAGGACATGTGAGGCATCTATAGCTTAAACTAGAGAATCTGACGTAATTATTCTCTTGTTTGGTTGTATCTGGGCCTTCCATATCTCTATCTGTCCTTGTTAGAGCCAGTTTTTGACCTTTTTATGATATCTTCATTTTTTTGTTTTTTTGGCAATTTCAAGCATTGTATAGCCTTCATTCCTCAAAACAATGATTGACTGATGAGTTTATAGAGAAAGCTGTTTCTTTATTGACATTTTTTACCTAATATTGACCTTAAGACAAGCCAGTCATTTGCTTACTGTGGCAACTCAAAAACAAAAACAAAGACAATGTTAAGAGTCATTTAACAAACCATATAGCTTTCATCTATGTTTTATATAATGGCAAGAGATTCTAGTGCTAAAATAGCAATTTAGCATGATTACTCAAGGATAAGGTGTTGGAGTGATGGCTGCTGGAAATGGGGCCTAAAGACTTTTTTAAAATAGTGATGATGCTGTTTTTTACATCAGTATATATATATATATATATGGGGATGTGCCCAAAGCAAGCAGCGATGACGGGCCCAATACCTTATTCGGAAAGGCACGACTACTGACTACAAAACGAATAATGGATTCATCTGAATAATCTAAAAAAAATATTTGTATGACTGATTATCTAAGAGGCACAAGGATAAAGCTAAAGCTATATTTAAAATAAACATATACAAAATAACAAAGAATTTATGAATCTGTGCAGACAATATTTCTAAAGTGTAAACCTTTTGAATGAAAATATGCACGTTGTGATTTCAGATCAGATGGGTGCGGTCTCAACTCTGTTTGCGATCTCTGTTTATTGTGCACGTCTGGAGTGTAACATTAACTAAGATATGACATCATATACATTTTCCATTTCTTGAATTGTCTATGTTAATGTATCACATGATTCAAACGTGATTCCCATGTATTTATTTACAGCCTAATCCTGAGCGAATTCCTGAACTGAAGTGATGATTTCACATCAGAGCCCATTTATCCATCTTATAAGTTGACCACATTTATATTCACATCAGTAATTAAGGAAATTATCTGGTTAAGATTCTGTTCTGGAAAAAAAGTTAAAATGCTCCATAAAGGTTAAAATGCTCCAAATAGTATCTATTAGGAATATTCCTTATTATGCAAAAGGAAGAAACTGAAACTTGCTGTCTTTTTTTCTTCTTCTTTAAACTTTGCTATACTTCTGGTAAGGCGCTATATAAATGTAACTTTGTTCTAATTTTTTTGACTAAATATTGATGTTTTATCGTAAATATTCCTGATAGATTCATGGGAATTTCACCTATTTGTAGGCTATATTGATTTTATTTTCACTTATTTGGCAGTGGTGGTGGTGTAGTGGGCTAAAGCACTAAACTTTTAAGCAGAAGGTTGTCGGTTTGATCCCCACAGCCACCAACATTGTGTCCTTGAGCAAGGCACTTAACTACAGGTTGCTCCAGGGGGATTGTCCCTGTAATAAGGGCTCTGTAAGTCACTTTGGATAAAAAAGTCTGCCAAATGCATAAATGTAAATGTTATTTTAATGTTTTAATTTGTATTTATTATTCACTGCAAAATGTGTGTTTGACATTTCACATTTTTCTTGACATCTCCTGCTTTCAGAATAATGTTGTTATACATACACAGACAAACGAAAATTTGTTTCATGTGGATATTACAGTTAACAACATATTCCACAGTTAATGTAGCCTATAAATTCAGCTTCATCTAGTTTTTTTAAATAAAAGTTCTATAATAATGATAATAATAATAAATATAGCTGCAAGCAGCGATACAGGGGTCCAGCCAATTATCGGAACCATGCAGCAGCACATGATTTTTAGAAAAAGAATTATAATTTCGCTACCCTGAAACTTGTCCCTTCAGTCCCTACAGAGCATGGTGACAAAGACACATAACAAGTTTCGTAACGATATGCCAAGTTGTTCGTAAAATACAGCATTGCAGGACAATTTTCATGCAAATGGACAAACGGCCTATGATGAGTTCGAAAAAGTTTTTTAAGAAAATTCAAAATGGCTGACATAGGCATTTTTCATATCATTGGACTTAATCTACCCTACTGAATTTAATGAGACCAATTTGAAGAACAACATTCAAACAAGTTTCAAACAAGACAAGTTTGAAAAAGTAGGTTTTTCAGAAAATAAAAAATGACGTCATATGTTGCAATCAAATCTTCTTGAGCCACGGAATCAGAGGAAAAAATTATTTAGATTCTAGGACTCAAAAGTTATTAACATAAACGTGAGTGCAAATTTGGGCAGTTGGTGGCTCTAGAGGGTTTGAGATAGAGATGCGAAATTTGCTGTGATAACAGATCCTCTATCTGTGTACCAAATTTTATAACTTTGACATAAGCGGTTCTATGGGCTGCCATAGACTCAAGAGCGGAAGAAGAAAAAGCAAATTAACGAAAACAATAGGGTTCTTTTGCCCCTACGGGGCTTGACCCCTAATAATAGTATAGTTGCATTCAGCGATGACGGCCCAAGCACCATAAGTCCATTTCCAACTGGTGTCTTCTTGAAAACTATATCATGTGGACACAGGCATTTGACATTATTCTAAGCAATTTTGAAGCAATTTAGGTAAATATAAAAGGACTATTTTAAAGTCTCTTGTAAGAGCCACACTTCCAGGTGGTGGTGCTATGACCGTGACCCAAAATAGTCACATCCATGTGATTAGCCCCCCCTTAAGATTTTATCTAAATCACACATTGCACATGACACTTCCTGTTTCCCATTTTTCACCATTAATTGAATGCCTCTCCATGGCAACACTGTTCAATATATAAATCATCTGTTCACAATTTAGCATCTACAATGTCTTGACATGATGTTGCACAAATTTGGTGCAAGTCACATGAATCACCTCGTAGCATTATTTAAAAGTTCAGAGCCTACGATTTTCAGAAAATCAAAAATGGCTGACTTCCTGTTAGGCAGAACTAATGACTGTGAGTATCAAAGTAGTTCGGCTTGATGAGAACTTTATATATACTAATTTTGTTGACTGTAGGTGAAAATGGAGGTCCTACAGAGCCTCCCTTATATGCCCAACTCTGCAACTTTGCCCAGCCCTAATGGCAGATGTCTCTAATATGTGTGTAAAATTTCAAGTGTTTTAATGCATGTTCCCTGTCTGTCACTCACTCAATATTGTGTCGATGTAGTGACACTATGGGTTTGCTCTTGAGAGCCCCTGTCACCACTGATTTATTCAGAAAAGGACAATGAGTATAGACAAGTGGAATTTGCATGCCACTCTCTGCCCCGGACATACAGGTGTAAAAGGAGATGGCATGCACCACTCATTCAGACTTGTTCTTCGGAGCCGAGTACACATGTTTGTTCGTCCTGTCACCAAAAAAAAAAAATTAGTTGCTGCTGGATTTAAGGCACATATTAGTGGTCACTCTTGCATGGTCAAGTGTTGTGCTTCCCCTGGGCACTTCGGCGGCTGAGTTCACAGGTGTAAAAGAGCAAATTCCTAAAAGAGTAATTTCCTCTAAAAGAGCTCGCACAAACAATTGCCATCTTTTTAAAGATGTCCTTTTGCCTTTTTTGCTACTGGGTGCATCCATTATCTCTCGTGACCGTGGCTGCTCCCCAATCTGGTGCCTTTCTTTCTGGAAGGGCACAAGGAGCTCGCAAAGTTGTAGAAGGTGCCTTTCTCCGCCCTTACACGCTTCGTGGCCTCGTCCATCCTGACTACCCTCGATGGCGGGGCAGCCAAGGGATATGTCGAGCTACAATGCATGTAAGTTTTCTTCATCATTAGTGGAAAAGTCTTACAATGCCACGGGCCAAGCCACCTCCGCCCTGCATGCCATGGCTATTCTACAGGTTCACCAGGCCAAGATGCTTAAAGATCTGCACGAGGGTAGGACCGACCCGGGCGATATATATATATATATATATATATATATATATATATATATATATATATATATATATATATATATATATATAAATATTCACTGAAATTAAATATTAACTCAGGCAAACATTCTGTCTAATATCTCCTTATTGTGTTGCATGAAAGAAAGAAAGTCTTATGGGTTTGGAACAACATGATGGTGAACGTTAACAGAATTTCCATTAATAATAATAATTCTGTAATACATGTTCAATGTGTATTATATAATTGAATATAGGGGAGTAAACGTTTATTATTTGTGAAAGTAACAAGTTATTCACTACTTGAGTACTTTTAATTGGATACTTTTTTACTCTTACTCAAGTAATTATTTATGTTAGTACTTTTACTTCTACTTGTGTAATTATATTTTTGAAGTAAACTTGAGAACAGTTTTTGGCTACTCTACCCACCTCTGGACATACCTACCAAAGACTTGATATTGTTTGCAACATTTTTTATTTCCTGACAATACAATTCAGATAACAGAAAGAGAAGTTTAATTTCCAGTAACCATGTTTTATTTTATGTCGTTTCCCTGTCCTCACATCAGACCAAATTATATAAATGACTGCATGATCAGTTAAAGGTGAGGGAGAATTTTCTGCAAAAAACAGATAAGGTGTTCAATAGTTTGATATCAACCACAGGTCTATTCTGGATTTTTTTTAATGAATGAACGTTATGAATGTGGTTGCATTTACATAGTGCTTTTCTGCTACTACATTCATTTTACACAGTGAACAGGGGACTCTGCTCAACCACCAGTGTGCAGCATCCACTGGATAATGCCACGGCAGCCATAGTGCTCCAGTACACTCACCACACACCAGCTATTGGTGTCTGGTTTCCTGTTAATGTTTTCTGTAATGTCATTGGCTTTGGTTCATTAGTCTTGTTATTCTGTTCATTCTGTAATTAATTCCATCAAACACACAATTCAGACTACACCACTTACTTTTAGTCTATCTTGATTTCGGATGATGGTTTAACTAGTATAATAATTACATTATATTATTTAATTTTTTGTCAGGGAGATAAATTACACTTGCTAGATTATTAAAACTCATTTAGTATATATTTTTTTTTCAACAAATGTCCTTCTTATCTAGTCTGGGAACTTTTATTTTTCTGTGTGTCCATGTCCAGTGGCATACACTGCTCAGCATATGATTGTAAACCTCTGGCCTTTATCTCTTTGCTTTCCTTTTTGTAACATGGAACATGCCATTTCTGAACGTAAAAAGAGTAAATACCAGGGGAAAAGCTTACATTTTAATACTGATTTACAGCACCATAATGTAAACAGGATCCATAACCATGTCAACTGGTCGGGAACAGCACGGTTTCACAACAAAGGTGGAAAATAAGCTTAATTTTGTTCAAAGGAGGGGAGTGTGTTGCACAAATGTTGCACAACACAAGCCAGTGATCACTCGGTTTGGCAAACTTTTGTGTGGAGTACTTTTCTCACAAAAAGGGCACACTTCCAAAAATATGTATTAACTTATCATCTGCATATACAGCTGATGTACTGTAACTGCATCCCAAGTTTTTTGCTTTATTAATTAAACCTTGTGGAGAGATGGGCGTGAGTGAGCGACGTCTGTGGAGAGCGAGGCCGGGAAAGAGAGAACAGTAAGGATTGATACCTGGGGAAAAAACTGAGTATTTGTCCACATGCAAAGTACATTATGCCACTTCATCCCTGGGGGCCCCGGACTCTGGGGGTGTGTCCTGGAGGGTGTGGGGCTGTCCATAAATAGTGTATTTTTCCACTTACAAAGTATATCCCACTATTTCATCACTATTGGGCCCCGGACCCCGGTGGTGTGTCCGGGAGGGGGGCAGGGCTGTCCATAAACAGATTACTTGTCCACTTACTAAGTATATTGCACCACTTCATTCCTGAGGGCCAAGGACCCCAGGGGTGTGTCTCGGAGGGGGTGGTGCTGTCCATAAACAGAATATTTGTCCACTTACCAAGTATATTATGATACTTCTTCCCTGGGTGTGTCAGGGAGGGCACGGGGCTGTTCATAAACAGAGTGTTTGTCCACTTACAAATTATATTACACCACTTTATTTCTCTAGGGCTCTGGACCCTGGGGGTGTGTCCAGGAGGGGGCGGGACTGTCCATAAACGAGTATTTGTCCACCTGAGTCAGGCGGTGGGGGTATTTGGTGGTGGAACAAGGACCATCACCTGGCAATCACTGTCTCTATCAGCTGTTTGTCATTGCAATGAGAATGGAGATGGTGTTTTAAGAGTGAGCCAGACACCAGTGAAAGGGGAGAGAGCTCAGCTTGTAGCGTGTGTGTGAACAAGAAGTGAGTTCTGCTGAAAAGAAAACATTGTGTGTGTGTTAAACACTGAAAAGTATAAAAATAAAATTACCTTTTGAGTTAGATTTCGCCATCTCCTGCCTCCTCCCTGTACCATATCAATAACTTTGTGACAGGAGGGTGTCCAGAAAAACCCAACCTTTATCAAAAAAACCACACCTTGCAAGCACATTCCAGAGAAATGGACCATGGAAGCCTGGGGTTTCCAGAAATAAAAATAAACTACTTTGTTCCGTTCATTCAGCCAAAACACACAAAAATTTCTAGGTTACGTATGTAACCTCCGTTCCCTGATGGACGTGATGTGTCGAAGAAGCGACACTAGGGGTCTCTCTTGAGTGCCGAATATGCCTCTGATCTATGAAAAAAGGCCAATGAGAAGTTGGCAGACAGAATTTGCATACCCGCCCCCGGACATACAGGTATAAAAGTGTGGAAATTTTTCTGAGGAGCCAGAATGGTCCGGCCACAACTGTGGCTTGGCTCAGCGAAGTGGCTGGGAGGACACAACGTCTCGTTCCCTCCATCAGAGAATGGAGGTTACATACGTAACCTAGACGTTCAATTTGACGTGTCGAAGAAGCGACACTAGGGGTCCAATTTAAATCATGCCATGCACTGAGCCATGTACATGTACTGCTGACAGAGGAGCGGGCAGGTAATTTACGTGCACAAGCGACCAGCTGTGTCAGACTGCACGTACCCTTCCCCAATGATCCAAAAAAGTCAGCAGAATCCCTCTGGTTACCCTAGACAGGGGAACAAGGCGACGCTTGCCAACCTGGGAACGGGCCAAGCCTGGGTGGGCCTCTTTTCTCTCTATGTTTCTCCGCATAGAGCAAGAACGGCCAGGGCCCTTACATGCATCAAGAGAAGGGGTTTTTACCCAGTTTCCTATTCTTTGAGGAGGAAAAGACGCTGCGGAGGCCACACCTGCCCAAAAGGGGGAGGAAACGGTGGCGAATACATCACATGGGTTTTTAGGCAACATGTGGAATGTGGCGCAGTGGTAGATCCAGCCTCAAGGAGGGGGGAGTTGCTACAACATAGCGACCGGAGGGCAGCTGGAACTGCCTAAGGGAGATGCGGGTCCACTTCGTAAGGGGACCGTACCGCGGAAAAATACAGTCCTGACCTGTGGGGAACCTATTCCAGTAAAGGGTAGATAGAGTACCCGCAGTGGACTGGGTCGGCAAGTTCCTCCGCTGAACTGCGGACTGAAAGGGCTTGGGAGGAATCATCCAGGGACCCAGGTGGGTGGGATCTCCTGGGAGAGAAAGTGCACAGTTTTACCTCGGCCAAGGGAAAGGGCGCCAGGTGCAAGCGTTCCACCCGGCCAGTCCGTCAGCGTGTTACCGAGTACTACCGGCTTGGACCTGAGAAACACAGGACGATACTGACTCAACCCTGAGATTGTAAAATCTTGCAAAGTTATTAGGTGTTGCCCAACCCACTGCTCTACATATGTCTGCTATGGAAGTACCTCTGGCCAGTGCCCACGAGGACGCAATACTCCTTGTTGAGTGCGCTCTAACACGCAAGGGGGGGGGGCACGGCCTGGGTGTGATAGGCCAATGAAATGGCATCTACCATCCAGTGGGAGAGCCTCTGTTTGGAGACAATGTTCCCTTTCCGCTGTCCACCAAAGCAGATAAAGAGCTGCTCAGAGCATCTGACGTTCTGTGTGCAGTCCAAGTAGGTACGCATAGCACGTACCGGATACAGCAACGAAGGGGCTGGGTCTGTCTCCTCCAGGGGCAGCGCTTGCAGGTTCACTACCTGGTCTCTGAAGGGCATAGTAGGAACCATGGGCATGTAGCCCGGTCATGGTCTTAGGATCACATATGTGTCTGCCGGGCCGAACTCCAGGCAGGTGTCGCTAACAGAGAACGCTTGCAGGTCCCCGACCCTCTTGATGGAGGTGAGTGCGATCAGCAGGGCCATCTTTAAAGAGAGGGCCCTGAGTCCAGCTGATTCTAGCGGCTTGAAAGGGGGTCTCTGGAGGCCCGCGAGGACCACTAAGAGATCCCAGGAGGGGAACAGGCTTGGCCGGAAGGGATTCAACCTCCAGGTGCCGCTTAGGAACCTGATGATTAAGTCGACTTACCCAAAGACTTGCCGTCTACTGCGTCATGGTGGGCCGCGATAGTGGCGACATACACCTTCAGGGTGGAAGGGGACAGCCTCCCCTCCAGCCTCTCTTGCAGAAATAAGAGCACTGACCTAACTGCACACCTCTGTGGGTCTTCAGCCCGGGAAGAACACCAATTCGCAAACAAGCCTGGTAGACAGAGCTCTGGCTTGGTTGATCGTGGTTACGACAGCAGGTAGTAAACCAGCTAGATCTTCCGCATCCCATCCAGGGGCCAGATGTGGAGGTTCCAAGGGTCTGGGTGCAGATGCCAGAGCGTGCCCCTCCCAAGAGTTACTATGTGCTCACAGAGACCAGGTGCTCAGGCACCTCAGCCGTTTGGGGCTTCAGGTCAACTGGGAAAAGAGAACGCTCACCCCGGTCCAGAACATCTCTTTTCTCGGCATGGAGTTAGACAGTCTCAATGTCAGCATGTCTCACCAATTTGAGTGCACAGTTGGTGCTGGAATGCCTCATCACCTTCAGGCCGGGCACAGCGGTCCCCTTAAAACTTTTCAGAGGCTCTTGGGGCATATGGCATCCTCCGCGGCGGTCCCGCCACTGGTATTTCTGGAAAAATGACATGACTGTCGGTGTTCATCAGACAGGCAGTTAGCCTCTATTTTTAAGCAAATTTCGGTGAAACTTGCTAAATAAACATTAGCTAGTGATATTATGTACATTTTTAGCTAAATGTCAATAACTTTTTTGGCCAATTTTTTCACTTGTGGAAGATAGTCAAACCTTTTTATATACGAAGCACTTGTAGTAGCTCTAGCTATTATTTTTCTTGAAAAAAAAAAAACGTAAACGTCATCTTAGAGCCTCTTCTTTTTATATAAACTTTTTTTTGGCAAAAGTATGTGCATTTTTACCTAAATATCAATAACTTAGGAAAAAGGAAAGTGTGAGAGGGCTGTCTTCAGTTGGACATTCTGGTTAGTCTGCAAGCCTTTGGTGACTATTCAGTGTATGGATTTGTGAAGAACACATTGCTAGCTACCAATTGTTGTACTTTTTTCTGTTGTAGAGATGAATGGAGACTTCGGCTCACAAATGTATATGTATTGTTTATTTCTATTACTCATATGACCGATACTCACAGTAACACTAACAATGTTTCCCCATCTGTCGCTCACTTCGACGTCGGGGTCTCTCTTGAGCGCCGAATATGCCTCTGGTCTATGAAAAAAGGCCAATGAGAAGTTGGCAGACAGTTTTTGTATACCCCGCCCCGGACATACGGGTATAAAAGCGGGGAAATACATAGAATACATTCTGAAGTTTTTTTCAGGGCCGATGGTTGTACTGCAGTGAGCTGCGAGTCACACACTCATTCCTGTTCCTCTGACGCTCTCTGCTGTTGGATCTACGGCGCACTGCAGCGGCTTTCTCCTTCCTTGCACGGCAGTGCAATTTGCCCCTGGGCGCTTCGACAGTGCAAGAGCATATTAAAAGAGTGATATTTCTTTTAAAAGAGCAATACACAGCGGCATTGAACGTCCTTTTCAGGACGCGTCTTTTTAAAGATAACATTCCACCCCTGTGTAATTTCTGGATGCGGTGATTTCTCCCTACCTCATGGTCATAAAAGCTGCCTCACGTGCCTGGGCTGCGATCACACGCAGGCAGCGTTTTATGAATGGTCCATGTTCTCAGTGCAAGAACATAGCCATGGCAACATTGCGGTCATGGCTTTCTTTTGTCATGAGAGAAAGCCACTTCAGCCGCCCCCCGTGCCTTGCCTCCTTCCTACAGGATTGGGGCAGGCACCACGGGTGTTGAAGGCGATTTGGGGATAATGACGGGGTCCGTTTCGCCGGGTAAACCCCCTCGAACCACCCGACTCCCCGGCATGCTTGCTTGCTTCCGTCTGAGCTCAGGATGAATGATTTCTCTCTAATGGTTCATGTTCTCATTGCGAGAACATGGCCGTTTCAGCATTGTGGTCACGGCTTTCTTTTGTCATGCGAGAAAGCCACTTAAGACGCCCCCCGCGCCTTGCCTCCTTCCTGCGGGATTGGGGCAGGCGCCGCAGGCGATGAAGGTGATTTGGGGATAATGACGGGTTGTGTTTCACTGGGTAAACCCCCTCGACCCACCCGTCTCCCCGGCACGCTTGCTTTCTGCAAAACCCGAGCTCGGGATGAGTGCGGCCCGCTTCACGGCCGGCCGGCCGGCCGGTCCCTTGAGCTCCCGGAATTGGATGACATCACCGCTGCATTGGAGAGCATTACAGCGCTGTCTGATGCTGATGACTCACGGGTCTGATCGCCCAGTCTGAGCCTGACGCGACTACTTGATTGGTCCCGCGGGCATGTGCGCCCCCCCCGGTTCTTTTCTTCCCAGATGTGCATGATGAGTTGAGTAAGCCATGGCACTCGATGGTGGAGCGGTCCCAGACCGCTTCCGCCTTGCACGCCATGGCCCTTCCTGCAACCAGTCCCCAGCCCAAGGCACTTCAAAACTTGCACTTGGGTAGTCCTGTTCCCTCAGTGCCTGTCTGGTGGAGAGTGGAGGCTGCACCCCCAGTCGATCCAGCTGATTTGAGAACGGTTCGGCAAGGCCCAGGTAGACCTGTTTGCCTCCCAAGAAACCTCCCACTGCACGCTCTGCTATGCCCATTCAGAGGCTCCCCTTGGGGCAGACGCACTGGCACACAGTTGGCCTGCTGGGCTGTGCAAGTACGTATTTCCCCCAGTGAGCCTTATTGCACAGGTGCTGTGCAAGGTCAGGGAGGACGAGGAACAATTCACCCTTGTGGCTCCTTATTGGCCCACCTAGGCCTGGTTCTTAGATCTCGTAGTCCTCGGGACAGCCCCTCCCTGGCGAATTCCCCTGAGGAAAGACCTTCTTTCTCAGGGACGGGGCACGCTCTGGCATCCGCACCCAGACCTGTGGAACCTCCACGTCTGGCCCCTAGACGGGACGTGGAATATTTAGTTGGTCTATCACCTATGGTCGTAGCCACAATCAACCAAGCCAGAGCCCCTTCTACCAGGCAACTTTACGCCCTGAAATGGCTCTTGTTCATAAATTGGTGTTCTTCCCGTGCTGAAGACCCACAGAGGTGCACAGTTAGGTCAATGCTCTTATTTCTGCAAGAGAGGCTGGAAGAGAGGCTGTCCCCTTCCACCCTGAAGGTGTATGACGCTGCTATTGCGGCCCACCACGATGCAGTAGACGGCAAGTCCCTGGGTAAGCACGACTTAATCAACCCCTCTCGGCCAAGCCTGATCCCCTCCTGGGATCTCTCAATGGTCCTCACGGGCCTCCAAAGACCCCCCTTTTGAGCTGGTAGAATAAGTTGGACTCAGGGCCCTCTCTCTGAAAACGGCCCTGCTAATTGCGCTCGCTTCCATCAAGAGGGTCGGGGACCTGCAAGCATTCTCTGTTAGTGACACTTGCCTGGAGTCTGGTCCGGCAGACACATATGTGATCCTAAGACCACGACCGGGCTATGTGCCAAGGTCCTTACCACTCCCTTCAGAGACCAGGTAGTGAACCTGCAAGCATTGCCCTGGGAGGAGGCAGACCCAACCTCTTCATTGCTGTGTCCGGTACGTGCTTTGCTTACCTATGTGAACCGCACACAGAGCTTTAGGTGCTCTGAGCAGCTCTTTGTCTGCTTTGGGGGACAGCGGAAAGGGAACGCTGTCTCCAGAGGCTTTCCCACTGGGTGGTGGATGCTATTTCACTGGCCTATCCCACCCAGGCCGTGCCCCCCCCCCCCCCTTGCGCATCCGAGCGCACTCAACAAGGAGTATTGCATCCTCGTTGGCACTGGCTAGAGGCACCTCCCTAGCAGACGTATGTAGAGCAGCAGGTTGGGCAATACCTAATACCTTTGCAAGATTTTACAATCTCAGGGTTGAGTCAGTCTCATCCCATGTTTTCTCAGGTCTGAGCTGGTAGAACTCGGTAACACACTGACGATCTTGCCGGGTGAATCGCTTGCAGTTGGCGCCCTTTCCCTCGGCCGAGGTAAAACAGTGCACTTTCTCTCCCAGGAGATCCCACCCACCCGGGTCCCTGGTTGATCCTCCCTAGCCCCGTGGGTCCGCAATTCAGTGGAGGAATTCGCCGACCAATCCACTGCGGGTATCTCAAATCTACCCTGCACTGGGAATTGTGCTCCACAGATCAGGCCTCCTACGCGGATTCCTCCTGTATTTTCCGCGGTACGGTCACCTTACGAGCTGACCCGCATCTCCCTTAGGCAGTTTTTGCTGCCCTCTGGTCGCTATGCTGTAGCAACTCCCCCCTCCTGAGGTTGGATCTACCACTGCGCCACATTCCACATGTTGCCTAAAAAACCCATGTGATGTATTCGCCTCCTTTACCTCCCCTTTTGGGCAGGAGTGGCCTCCGCAGGGTCTTTTCCCCTGAAAGAATAGGATACTGGGTAAGACCCCCTTCCCTCAATGCGTGTAAGGGCCCCGGCTGTTCTTGTTCTATGCAGAGAAACATAGAGAGAAAAGAGGCCCACCCTGGCTTGGCCCGTTCCGAGGTTGGCAAGCGTCGCCTAGTTCCCCTTTGAAGTGGACCCCTAGTGTCGCTTCCTCGACACGACGTCGAAGTGAGCGACAGACGGGGAACATCTCAGTTACGTATGTAACCTTCATTCCCTCATGGAGGGAACGAGACATTGTGTCTTCCCGGCCACGTCGCTGAGCCGAGCCACTGCAGTGGCCGGACCATTTCCGGCTCCTCAGAAAAATCCTGAATGTATTCAACGTATTTCCCCGCTTTTATACCTGTATATCCGGGGCGGGGTATGCAAATACTGTCTGCCAACTTCTCATTGGGCTTTTTTCATAGACCAGAGGCATATTCGGCGCTCAAGAGAGACCACTAGTGTCGCTTCTTCGACACGACGTCTTGTTCCCTCCATCAGGGAACGGAGGTTACATACATAACCGAGACGTACTCTTATTATTTTGGGTATGGCTAGCCATTCTTGCACAGTTCCCAAGACAGCTAGAAAGTGTAAATGCTTCCCTGACTCTGTTTCTTATCCCTTGTACTCTGACATCAATTCACAGGCACCAAAACTCTCCCATTTAAGCCTAGCTGTCCATTCGGTATTGACTTAGGTTGTGTGTGTCATGCTGTGGGATCAATCTCCAATATGGTGTTGCGAGAAATTGACTTTTTTATGCTGTTTTGTAATCAGGCTGTAGTTGCTGAGATATGCAGCTTTACAAACCATCAGGGGTGGGAGCTCGTCGTAAACTGTCCATCATATTCTAGCTACCAAGGAGTTTGGATGGAGGTGACCCCCGATGATTTTTTTTTAATTTCTTGGGTTGCTCATTTACATGGGGTTTTCAATTCTCCCTTATTCCCTTTATAATTGGGGAATCAAGTCACTTCACTCGTGGGCAAGGGGATTTATGTCTTGTGACCACTACAAGGCTCTTTTAGCAGCTCTACATGTTGTAGACCCAACCATAGAGGTTAATCGGGATCGCCTTAGGAGGTTGCGTTATCTTATGGATCACCTAAAACAAAAATGCCAGGAGCTCTATCAGCCTAACCAAACTGATGAACGTATGGTCGAGCCTAAAGCTCGTTCAGGATTTAAACAATACATGAAGTGCAAGACTACTCGGTGGGGTTTTAAATTATGGTTAATTGCAACAGACACTGGGTATGCTCTTGACCTTAATGTTTTCACAGGTATTCATGATGGCGTGTCACTGACTTGGCCACCAGATTAGTTGAATCGTTACTGCAGCCATTCAAAGACCATGTTTGGTTTGACAATTTTTATACATCCCCAGCTCTTATGGTTAAGTTGTTTGAAATGGGATCTGTAATACCTGTGGGAATCGTAAACTGTTTCCTGCAGAATTTAAAGACATCAAAATATGGAAATGCAAGACAGCTCGAGGGAATATGAGGTGGTGTAGGATTGAGGGGAATATACTTGTAATTCAGTGGAAGGACACGCATGCAGATACATGCCTCTTCAATTTCCACAATGCGAATGGCTCAACAGAATTTTCTAGGTTTGTAAAAAATTAGGTGACTGGAAAAATGAAGCAGCCCTCCAGCCCACTGTCATCAGTGATTTTAACAAAAACATGGGTGGTGTTGGTAAGTCAGACCAAATGATAAAATCTTACAACATCCTACAAAAAAACTATTTTTTTCCACTTCATAGACATTGCCATCGTCAATAGTTTCATATTGGTTAAGGAATGGCAACACATTAATTTGTCACCAGGGGATGAGTGTACACAGGTGAACTTATCTCATCAGCTGGGAGGTATCGATATTCACGCAAGTTTCCCTTTGCATACACTAAAGCCTATATTCACTCCTTCGTCATCACTCCACACAGCCCATGTCCCTAAATTTGAGATGTTAGCTATGCTATTGGAAAAGTAAGACTGAAAATAAAACTAAAGTAGCTTGTTGCGCGCCGGAATGTAATGGCAAAAGACTTTGCTTGGTTCACGATAGGAACTGTTTTCAGTCTTGGCACTCAGCTGAGTGTGACTACTTGCGTGAAGAAGCCTAGGTTGGGCTGTGTTTACTGGTGTTGTTATCTCCCCATTTTTCTCCCTCTCTTCTCTCCACGGGTATTGCAGTTGTTGAGTATTTATGAATTTATATATATTCTGTTCCTGCACTCTTTATTAAAAATATATTTACTGTAGATAGTTTGAAAGTTTGATTTTGTATGTTTTGCTGTGTAATTCATTTGTAATTCTAATGTTCTAAATAAATAAAGCGTGTGTTTTATTGAACACATATAATGTATATTTCAGTGTTTGTGTCCTTCAATTTCAGATGCAATCTCTATTTATTATTACAGGTACTCAGGAGTGGTCAGGTGAAATGTATCTTAACATTCTAAATGTTTGTTTTATTCTGTTTTCCCACTAATCACTAGAATAGTCAACTTTAAAACAATAGATTATTAGGGCTGTCAATCGATTAAAGTTTTTAATAAAATTAATTACATGGTGTCCCGATTAATTGCATATACAAATATTGGCTGAGAAAGCCCCTCTTATAACAATAATTCAATATATAATTATGAAATAATTATGCATAGTTTCTTTAAATATTAAAAAATTATATATATATTGTAACACAGTTCACGTTCATGGGCAAAGAAGAGGCGAGAAACCGGCTTGACATATAAACTAAAGGTTTAATGTAAAACTCAAAAGACAAACACTTAAGACAACGGACATGTCCGTGAACGATCTCTCTCTCTCTTGTATCGCCGTCCGCGAGTGGCCTTTATCCCTCTTGACGGCTTAATTAGCCTAATACGGGACTGGGCATGCGTAATCACGCCCCGGTCCTGCCCTCTACCGTGCCACATTCCTCCCCCGTTCTTTCAGGCTGGGGACCCGGCCTGACGTACATCCCCTGGGGGGGGGGGGCGCCTCCCGCGCGGTCTGCCGGCAGGTCATCCCCATCAACCTGGACGAGGGAGGGGGCAAGGGGAGGGAAACAACAACAAACAACAACAATTAAAAATGGGGGGGGAGGGTTCCTGCACTGGGCAGTACCTCCCCTCCCACAAACACCATAATTTAAAAAAGAGGGAAAAGGCCAACGCAGAGCGGCAGCGAGAGAGAGAGGAGAGAGAGATTAATAAAATAAAAAAAAACTTACTCGCCGGTTCTCTGATACGCCGTAGCTCGTTCCTCAGCCACTCCTCCACCCTCTACCAAACGGCAGCCGCACCTCTCCAGGCGGATCCGAGGCAGTCCTCAGCCCCTGGCAGACGGAACGCCCCGCCTCGTTCTCGGGGAGCCGAAGGGGACTCCCCTGGCCCTGGCAGCGGTTCTCCCGCTCCAGGCGGTCGGTCGCGATCCCCTCCCCGCTCGTGGACGGCGGTCTTCCCTCAACCCCTCCGCGTTTCAGTGGCTGGTTAGGGGCATCCTCCGCCCCTGGCAGCGGCCCTGACCGCTCCAGGCGGTCGGCTATAGGAGCCCCTTCTCCCCTCGCTGTCGGCGGCCATTCCTCCGCGTCCAGGCGGCTGGGCTCCTCGTCCCCCGGCAGATGGCCATGGCTGCTTCTTTGGGGTAGTGGCGAGAACTCCGCTACGGTGTATCCCTCTTCCTTCCCGGGCTTTCGGCACCAATGT
Source organism: Moxostoma hubbsi (assembly GCA_032164185.1). Classification (NCBI taxonomy): domain Eukaryota; kingdom Metazoa; phylum Chordata; class Actinopteri; order Cypriniformes; family Catostomidae; genus Moxostoma; species Moxostoma hubbsi. The sequence goes on from JAVLUX010000046.1 coordinate 3,961,729, forward strand.
AACACAGTTCACGTTCATGGGCAAGGAAGAGGCGAGAAACCGGCTTGACATATAAACTAAAGGTTTAATGTAAAACTCAAAAGACAAACACATAAGACAACGGACATGTCCGTGAACGATCTCTTTCTCTCTTGCATCGCCGTCCGCGAGTGGCCTTTATCCCTCTTGATACGGGACCGGCCGTGCGTAATCATGCCCCAGTCCCGCCCTCTACCGTGCCACATATATATATCCAGATAATTAAAATGCATTACATTCTTGTAAAAGAAGAGTTAATCACTGATAAGACAATACAAAAAGCGGCTTTAGAGTACAATGTATTGTTTACTACCATATTATATATCATAAGTCAATCATTGGCATACAGTTCACACCAATCCATTTCACAAGTGAATTTGTCAATCAGTTGGAGATTTATTATGAGGGCTTGTTTAAGGACCCGTCAATTTTCACCTGTGTCAGACATGATTGTGTAGTGTCTCGGGTGCATTGCGTCATAAACATAAAATGTTTAGGTCACTGTGTCAAGTTAAATATAGTTTAATACTCAATTTTTAAACAGATCTTGAGATCCCTTAGTTCGCATTTTCTCTCCTTCAAGTGTTTTGAACGCAAGAACGTAACACATATTTGTGTTGTTCTGCCTACTGAAGTGTTGTTTTCATCACTGTATAAACTGTGTGTTGCTCATGCAGCTGAAATTTCAATTACTGCCCTCTGAAGTAAACAGGTGGTACTACAAGCTTGCATTTCTCAGGAATCTTCCTTATTGCGGTCTGGGGGCATTGCGATTTATTGCGTAATTTTTTTTGTAAAATTAATTGTACTGAATTAACGCGTTAAATCGACAGCCCTATAGATTATATATCTAATCTGTCTGCTATTCTACATTTAATAATGTATATCCCACAAAATAATGTATATTTCATACACTCTAAGTTTCCCTCTAACTTGTAATTAAAATGGTTGGAAATGCAGTTGACCGATGAAGTATGGTGGCCGGAGAAGATTTTTTGTAAAAAATTGCTGTGTGAAATCTTATTGATAAAGGATGATTAGCCTTAAATAATCATACATATATTTATATCATTTGAAAGCCCTAGTTCTTCTCTTCAATATGGTATATAGTTCAGGTGTGTGATGTTATATGTATATGAATATAATATGAATTTGGATATGAATATCATATTCTGGCACAGAATGTAATTTTGGGAATTTTGGGCTCAGACAGGGTTCATTGAATGTAATTAATGATAACAGGGAAGAAATTCCCACCCCAGAAGCTGACCTCCATCAACCTCACCTTAAGTGCATTGCATCTGAAATCCCAACTCTGAAGCCTGCTTGGGTGAGATACTGTGAGCTCAAGTGAAACAATAAATTAATAGCCCACACAACACCTCCTTTGACCAAAATCTATACCTTGGATGGGTACTGGTTGGTGAATTATGACTAGGAGATGTGCACAAGCCCCTTGTTTCCAGTTTTAAGACAAACAACTTAGAAAGACCCTCACTGTTCAGTCCTTGTACAAGTTACGTACACATTAAAGAAAAGATTACCAGAAATTCAAAAGCACAGCATACTCCTCATGTCTTTGAAACCTACTATAATGACAATTTGAAAGAAGACAATCTCAGCAACACTGTTTTCAAAAGACAGAAGATGACAATAAGAAAGCACGCTCAATTGAAGACAGTCTTTTTAAAGACTATGAAGAGAGAAGTTTTCAAGGATAATGCCAACAGTTGGGTGGCACCTCATTCTTTCAGGTCCCCACGGCCAGTTCTTCCAAACAACAGAGAACAAGCTTTAAGCAATCTCTCATCCCTGCGATGCACCCTAGTCAGATATGAAGGAACTGTTTGTAACCTTGATGCAAAAACTATTCAACAGTGATCATGCCGAACATGCATCTCCATTGCCCAAAGGAAATAAGTGATGGTACTTACCACTTTCTGGGGTCTACAATCCTCATGTTCAAGCAACAGCCCTTACCCAACAGTAGCATTCTATGGCCTGAGACAAGCAGCAGAGCAGGGAGAACAGCAACAGGGTTCAGACACCAAAGCTTTTTGGAACATGAGTTCTATGTGGATGACTGACTTATTTTGTTTGCCAACAGGAAGCAATCGACCTGTTAAAGAGAACACAGGCATCCCTCTCTGAATAAAACCTGCAGCTGCACATGATTGCATCAAACAGTGTAAATGTACTCCAAGCATTTGCACCTGAAGATCACGCAAGAGACATCAAAGACTTAGATCTCAGCGGAACAGCCATGCTTACACAGTGTAGCCTTGGTCTGATCTGGGAAACTGCAAATTTACACATTTACCTTCCAAGCATCAGTCGACAAAAAACCATTCCCACGCCACGGTATCCTTTCTATAATCAATAGTCTCTTCGATCCTTTTATGGCATCCTAAGCGGCAGTCATGCCGCCGGGGTTGATGCAAATGAAACCGCTTCATCACTCTCACCCCTTCCTGCCGTCACTTATTCAGCCCTTGGACAGACCTATGTTTTCTATGAGCAGGAGTCCCCCTACAACAGGTTATCAGATGAGTTGTAGTTACTACAGATGCCTCCCAGTCGGGATAGGGTGCAGATTCCTGCCGCTGATCCGCTGCAAGCGTATATTGATCTGCTCAGACAACACAGCGACAGTAGTATATCGACAGTAGTCATATATCAATCACCAAGGCAATGTTCGCTCTCGTCACATGTCGCAACTCGCCCACCATCTCCTTCTTTGGAGTCAGCAGCGGCTGAGGTTGCTGCGCACTACTCATGTCCCAGGCAACCTCAACGCCACAGCGGATGCGCTGTCATGACAGGTAATGCTCAGCGGAGAGTGGAGACTCCACCCTCGGACTTGGTTCTCAGATCTCACGCTCCTCACGACAGCACTTCCTGGCAGATTCCCCTGAAAAAGGACCTTCTTTCTCAGGGACGGGGCACCCTCTGGCATCCATGCCCAGACCTCTGGAATCTCCATGTCTGGCCCTTGGATGGGATGCAGAAGATCTAAGGCAGAGCACTCTCTACCAGGCAGCTTTATGCCCTAAAGTGACGCTTATTCACAAATTGGTGTTCTTCCTGATCTGAAGACCCACAGAGCTGTGCAGTCGGGTCAGTGCTCTCATTCCTGCAGGAGAGGCTGGAGGCCTTTAAGGTTTATTTAGCTCTTTGTCTACTTCGGTGGACAGTGGAAAGGAAGCGCTGTCTCCAAACAGAGGATCGCTCACTTGGTTATCAACGCCATCACTATGGCATACCATTCCCAGCATGTGCTGCCCCCTGCTGGCCTGCGAGCCCATTCTACCAGGGGTGTTGCGGCTTCTTGGGCATTGTCCCGTGGCGCCTCTCAAGCAGACATCTGTAGAGCTGCGGGCTGGGCAACATCTAACACCTTTGCAAGGTTTTATAACCTCAGGGTTGAGCCAGTTTCATCCCATGTGTTATCAGGTGACACAAACAGGTAAGTTCGGGTCAGCTGGCTGCGTGTTCCGCTTGTGCATAGCACCTTTCCCCTCCCTTGAGGTGAAGATGTTGCGTTCACAAAAGAGTGAACCCTGGACGTTCTTCCTCCTTAGCCCAGCGGCCGACGAATCTTCAGAGAGGCTCGCCAACCCAGTACTCTCGTCACTTGTGCAGGTTACATCATTAGGTAACCATGTGTGATGTATTTCCTGCTAAATGGTTTCCCCACTGGTAAACCACGTCTTCCTTGGGCAGCGGGCCCTCTATCCCTGGTCATCGTGTTTGTAGTAACTCCTCCCTTCCTTGGGTAGGACCTTCATCGGAGCCGCTCTGCACGACATGCTTCCACTTCAACCCGGTAAGACCGTGTGTTGTATTACACTTAGAAGCCCCCCCCCCCCCCCCCTCTCTCGGGCCGGGTTTTTTGTTCCTTTTTTCGGGGGCAACCCGAATAGAGAGAAGGCTACGGATGGGCCAATCAGTCCTTAAACTTCTGAGCAGTTAGCTGCTCTCAGAGGTGTAGGGGGCCACTTCATGCCTGCTAGCATGTTGGGGGTAGTTACACGACGGCTTGCTGCACTGGCTACGAGACACACAAATTTCTGCCCATCTCGCACCGCCAGTCTTCGATACTAGGTTCAGCTCTTGTGGTGTTTTCCATTGGGTCCCCTAGTGTCAACTCATCGACACAACGTAGAGTGAGTGACAGATAGGGAATGTCATGGTTACTGATGTCCTCTTGCCACAACACTGAACCAACCACTGAAATGGACAGGTCCTTGGCTCGACTCCTCAGTGCGAAACCTGAGTGTGTGTTTGAAAGCAGCATTCCTTTTATACCCGTATGTCCGGGGGAGTGGCATGCAAATCCCACATGCCAATTCTCATTGGCCTTTTCTCAAAGATAAGAGATGTCAGGGCTCCCAAGGATGACTCCTAGTGTCAACTCATCGACACAACGTCTCATTACCTCCATCAGGGAATGGAGGTAACATCAGTAACCATGACAATAACAGTTAACAGATTTGTATTAGAATTTCACTATGTATGTGTATGTGTGTAAATATGTATGTGTGTGTCTGTGTGTATGTACGTATGTGTATAATTATATTTTATAATTTTTTATTAGTATCTATGTCTTGCTACTCTTTTGTATTGTTTTTTGTATAGCTGCGCACTAGAAGTTCCTGTCACTGAGTCAAATTCCTATGTTGCCAATATGTGTAAGCATACTTGGCAATAAAGCTGATTCTGAAACAACCGAATAGAAGGGTCACGAATTGGTGTAAGCCAACTGGTGTGGAGAAGTCCATTTTCTCACAGGAGATTGGTGTTAAGGGGATCTGCCAATAACCCTGTGTTTAATCCAGTGTTGAAAAAAGCAAGCCACGCCCAACCAATTGAGCAGTTCATCAATACAAGGCATTGGCCTTGCTATAATCCACACAGAACCAGTCCAAGCCAATGCACTTCGGAGCCAGCACCACCGGGCTGTCTGACATGTCAGAGAACACATCCAAGAATTCTCTTTGCAACCGGGCCACCTCTGTGATTTGTGATGGTGGAAAGTTGGTCTCCGTAAGTGAATTGGGTGCCTCAATTGGCTCTTAAGTTCACATCTGGCCCGAGCTCCTCCCTCTCCAGTACCACCTTCACCAAAGTCACGGGGACCATCTCCCTCCATGATTTTAGGAGGTTGAGGTGGTAAATTTGCCGTGTTCCGCCACTATCCATTCATTTAACTTCATAATCGACTTCCCCCACTCACCGTGTGACCTCAAAGGGCCCTTGCCACTTTGCGAATAATTTAGAGCTTCATGTGTGTAGTAATACAAGGACTTTATCTCCCTGTGTAAATTCCCATAGCCGAGCTCTCCTGTTATAAAGCTGGGACTGACGTTCTTGAGTCAGTAGTAAATTCTCCTGTGATAGTTGCCCCAATGTGTGGAGATTTGCTCTCGGGTCAAGAACATATTGAATTTAGTTTTTGCTGTTTGAAGTTCCCTCCTTGTAATTTTCTCTCACGGCCCAAAACAAGCAAATTCCTTCATATTTTTATACACTGAAAAATAAAGTTTTGGGATAAATGCTTGTGAATTTGTGGACAAAAGCACCACTCAAACCATTAGACCATGCCTTCTCATGATGGAGTGTTACTAAACACTGCTACTGTATAACTGTGTATGGCATGGTGGAGAGCGGGGCCGGGTCTTGATGCTACACACCCGGCCCCTAATCAGGCTAATTAGCCCTCGAGAGAGATAAAGACAGACCAAAGATGGCAGTGCGACAGAGACAGAGCGAGAGCTGTCTAAAACCTTTGTGTGTTTGTCTTTTTGTTTCAGTTTTATATTAAACTATTATTTATATTGTTAAGCCGGTTCTGGCCTCCTCTTTCCATTAATTCCCTTTACACTGTGAAATACATTGTCTACATCATATCCAGTGGCCTTCACTAATTAATGATTCTGAATGACTGGATAAAAAATAAATAAATAAAAAATAAAGCCAGGCAGGAAAACAATAGTCTTAAACATTGTCTTCTAAATAAGAGTAATTCACACAATCTTTTTCTGCCATCTTGGACAAAACATTCATTTCAGTTAAAATTTGTTTTGTGTTTAATGACCCGACAAGTGCCTTTTTTTATTTCACTCAGTAACAAACAAACAGTGAGTAAAACATGAAATAATCATATCATTTTTCAAATTTGTATTCATTAAGTACGTTTCTTAAAGGTTCATGAAACACTCCACACATTTTTTGATATGTTAACAGTATAGGTATAGACACAAGAGAAGGGAATGTCAAAATTTTTTATTTTTATTACAAGAGCAAAATTGTTAATCATGGGATGTTTTAGGATATTTTTTCTTCTGGGTTTTAAATTAACTGTTACGTGTTTAAAGTTGTAAAAGGGGATGATTGCGTAACATTTATGTGAGACACTGTTGCGATGTGTGAAGGCAGGAAAAACAACCAGGAAACGTCACTTAAACGTTTAAGACATTTTATTCACTAAGAATGAAAAATGAGGTAAGCAACATAACATAGAACAGAAATAATACAAAATAAGGAAAAAGAACAGGAGTGTCGCCAAATCATTGAAATAATCAAAATGTAAACATAATATCTAGTTTAGCCGTCCCTCTAAACTAACTATCAAAGGAAAAGGCAGAAACAAAACCGAGTTCTTCAGCGGGTACGCCGCCTTAACCAAACTGTACTACCTAATAACAAAAATACAATAATGGCGAACACTCCACGCCTAATTTAACAGAGACAATTCTACCTCCCGTTGGTGTTGGGTATACGCTTCCGCAGTCGGTAAGAATTAGCTTAGTGCTCGATACTCAATGCACTGGACATAGTGAGTAAAGGCACGCTCGTTTAAATGTCGACTATATCAACAACTACAGCGGCATATTTAACATGCTTACGGGAGAATCTCAGGTCACGGGCACTAGGCATGTTAGGACGTTAGCAATATAAATCATTAGAAACTCAGGAGAGTGTTACTCAAGTCACTTGATCTAAATATCATCTCGCAGACATTCATAAACAGTGGTACGTTCTACAAAGCAACACTGTGAGCACAAGTTAAAAGAGATCTGGCGGAGATCTGTCTTCCTTCTCATGAATGGGCTTTTTAAACTCAGCATCTCAGCAACGAATTGGTGGAACAGCTGATGGCACGTGCCCGCAATGACGACACGCAGCCAATGAACAATCACCACCTGAAAACAATGAATGGAGACACAGAGAGCAGCAGAAACACACACAAATACACGTGGAACATAACACATCCCCCCAAGAAAAAAAAAAAAAACATAAATAAAAGAACATGTTTTTTTTTTCTTTCATCCTTCCAGATTGTTTAGGAGCCCAACAGCTTAAACTCTGGACAATGCGTCCGCAATTATATTCTCCGAACCTTTCTTGTGTTTGATCACCGAATTATAGTCTTGTACCATTAAAGACCAACGCATCAGCCTCTGATTCTGGTTGTACATACGACTCAAAAACACTAAAGGATTGTGATCCGTGAACACAATGACAGGCAAATTAGTTGAGCTCACATAAACATCAAAATTTTGCAAAGCCAATAATAAGGCTAACGTCTCTTTCTCTATCGTAGAGTAGTTCAATTGATGTTTATTGAACTTACGTGAGAAGTAGCACACTGGATGATCGATACCATAAGCGTCTTCTTGCACCAGCACTGCCCCTGCACCAACAGAACTTGCGTCGATCTCAAGCTTAAAAGGTCGTCCAACATCAGGAGCTGATAAAACAGGCGTACTGCACAACAAAGCTTTGACATTATCAAAGGCATTTTGGCACTCATCGTTCCATAAAAAAGTACGTGAAGGCCTAAGGAGTGACGTCAAAGGATTAGCCACCGTGGAAAAATTCCTGCAAAAACTCCGGTAATAACCGGCCATCCCTAGGAATCTACGGAGTTCCTTGCGCGTCACAGGAACGGGATAGTCTGCAATCGCAGTCACCTTGGCCTCTATTGGTTTTACCTGACCTTGACCCACCTCTTTGCCCAAATACGTAACAGTAGCCTGACCAAATTCACATTTGGCCAGGTTTAACGTCAGTGAAGCGTTCTCAAGGCGTTCAAACACCTCTCTTAAAGTTGAAACATGTGCGGACCAAGTAGACGAATAAATCACAAGATCATCTAAATATGCATTACAGTTTCGGACACCCGCAAGCACAATGTTAACAAGCCTTTGGAATGTGGCTGGCACATTGCGCATTCCAAACGCCATAACGCAATATTGCAGAAAGTCATCTTGGGTCACAAAAGCAGAAATATCGGACGCACGCGAAGTTAAAGGTACCTGCCAGTAGCCCTTCAGTAAGTCTAATTTACTGACCAATTTAGCGGACCCCAAGTTGTCCACACAGTCCTCCATACGAGGTAATGGAAAACAATCAGGAACGGTCACTGCGTTAACCTTTCGATAATCCGTGCAGAATCTAGCGGCTCCATCACTTTTAGACACAAGCAAACACAGAGAACTCCATGGACTAAAACTCGGCTTGGCTAGACCATTCTCGCACAGATACTCAACCTCAGCTTTATCACCGAACGTTTAAAAACATTCGTTCTATAAGCATGTTGCTTAATAGGAGCGGCATTACCCACATCAATGTCGTGCTGCAAAATAGTAGTACGAGAAGGAACATCATGAAATAACGAAGGAAAGTCATGAATTAATTTTTTCACATCATTACCATGAGACTCAGATAGACGAAACAAATGAGAATCTTCAATGTGGCGCACTGCTGATACGTGTGTCGTACTAAAACCCCATCATCTTTCTTGTCCGACATAGTAGTGAAATCAACTGCCTCGCACGTAAGCGCAGCGGCACAGGATGTACTCAACTCATTAACTTTCAAGACATCTTGCGATGACTCTCTAACGTGATATGCCTTCAGCATATTTACATGACATACGCGAGATTTCTTTCGACGATCCGGTGTACAAATCACGTAATCAGTGTCACTCATTTTCCTGATCACTGTATATGGACCTGAGAAGCGTGCAGACAAGGCAGAACCAACGACAGGCAACAAAACGAGCACTTGATCTCCCTTTTTAAAATGACGTTGAATAGTGTTACGATCATATCTACCCTTCATTGTCACTTGAGCGTTCAGTAATGATTCTCGTGCCATAGTACAAGCCTTGTGTAGACGCGCACGAAATTTACTCACATAATCCAACACCGTGGTTTTAACATTCGACTTGTGATCTAAAATATCTTCTTTGAGCATCTTTAATGGACCTCGTACAGTATGTCTGAAAACAAGGTCAGCAGGACTAAATCCTAGACTATCTTGTACTGCTTCTCTAGCAGCAAACAAAACTAACGGTATCCCCTCGTCCCAGTCTTTACCTGTATCCAAACAGTACCGACGCAACATCGCTTTCATGGTCTGGTGGAACCGTTCCAGAGACCCCTGAGACTCGGGATGGTAGGCACTTGAAATTCGGTGAGAAATATTCAAAGTCTTTAACACCTGTGTAAAAATCTTCGACAAAAAATTTGTACCTTGGTCAGACTGCACAATCTTCGGTAGTCCAAACATGGAAAAGATTTTTACAAGCGCGCTGCTGATCACCGGCGCCGTAATTTTCCTCAGGGGAATTGCCTCAGGAAATCACGTCGCTACACACATCACTGTAAGCAAATATTGATTACCAGATTTTGACTTGGGCAAAGGTCCAACGCAGTCTACAATGACGTGCTCAAAAGGCTCTCCCATCACTGGTATAGGGACCAACGGTGCGCGTGGAATCACCTGGTTTGGCTTACCCGAAAATTGACATGTCTCACAGGTTCTACAGAATTTTGCCACATCAGCCTTCATTCTCGGCCAGAAGAAATATCTCAGAATTCGATGATACCTTTTCTTAATACCCAAGTGCCCAGCCAAATCATGATCATGCGCGAGCGATAGTACTAGGTGTCTGTAACACGCCGGAATGACAATTTGGGTCACTGAACCCCACTCCGAGTCATTCACAACGTCAGCACACCACCAGCGCATCAGCAACCCATTCTGCATATAGTAAGCGTTTCTCCTCTTTCGTGCCTCTTCCACAGAAAGGACAGAAGAAAAATATTTACACAAAGAAACATCATCTTTTTGAGCCGCGCTTATTCTCTCGCTGGTAATTTATAATTTCAAATCGTCTGATTTCAAAAAAATTACTGTGTCATCTGGCTTCTCTGCCTCAGGCAACATAGCATCGTTCACAAACATAGGTATCATGAAAGTGGAGGGCAAATCATCAGCATCCGCGTACTTACGAGCCTGTGCTCGCGTTACAGCACAAACAGGGAAAACCTCAGGGAACTCCTCTGACATTTCATCAGTGCCATGAGACAAAATAGGTTTATCACAAACCTCTAATAGCAGCATAATTTGACCACCTGCAATATCATTACCAAGAATGAAACTCACTCCATGCACTGGTAAACTGTCACGCACTCCAACTTTCACAAGTCCTGAAAACAAATCTGACTTCAGATGAATTTGATGTAAAGGAACCTTCATAGTGCTCATTTCGAGACCGCGTACTAACACGTGACTTCCACAAAAAGTACGCTCAGAAAATGGTAATGTACCAGCCACAATAAATAACTGCATCGCCCCTGTGTCACGCAACATAGTCACTTTGACTTGTTCCAGAGGTTGTTCACTAACAGACACATATCCTTCCATCAGGAAAGGCTGATAACTACCACCCAAGTCATCACAACTCTCACAGTCTGTGCGATCAACAGTCTTAACAAAAGCGACACTTTTAGTACTGATACCTTGCTCTTTGCGCTTTAAAGCTAGACAGTCAGCAATAAGATGTCCCGATTTACGACAGTAAAAACATTCTCTGCTGTCCCTAGCTTTTGGAAAAATTTTTGCACGCCACTGATCTTTCAACACAGTAGGAACAGACAAAACCTTATCAGACCGAGCAACAGTAAAAACACTCTTGTGCGTCAGCGCAAACTCATCCGCACAAACAGACGCCTGTGACAATGACGTCACCTTCTGCTCGTTTAAGTAGACAACAATACAATCAGGAATACAATTTTTGAATTCCTCTAACAAAAGTAACTCACGGAGAGCATGAAAATCTGACACTTTATTCGATGCGCACCACCTGTCAAACAGCAAACTCTTTTCTCTAGCGAACTCAACGAACGTCTGGTTAGCAATTTTCTTATGATTCCTAAATCGCTGTCTGTAAGCCTCCGGCACGAGCTCATAAGCCCTCAAAATTGCCGTTTTAATAACATCATAATCTAAACTATCTTCCAAAGATAGGGCAGCACATACCTCCTGAGCTTTTCCCGTCAACTTACATTGGAGGAGCAACGGCCACACATCCCTTGACCAATTAAGCATAGAAGCAACTCGTTCAAATACATTAAAGTATGAGTCAACCTCAGCCTCTCTGAAATGTGGGACAAGAGAAATGTGCTTACTCACGTCAAATGTACTTGAACTCGCACCTGACACAACAGCAGCCGACCGCACAGGTTGATCAGTCGGTACAGGAAGCATACGAGGAACCGGTGTCTCTTGGGCGACTCTTAACTCCAACTCCCGCAACTTGATTTGCGTGTCCGCCTTTATTTCCAGACGGCGGATATTAAGTTGCAGATCCAACTGAGCTCTACGATCCTCTGCCCTCTCGCGCTCTTCCCGTTGGCCTCTTGCCAAACGTACTCGGAGGCGCGCATCACTTCCAGACCCAGTCAGAGTCGGAGAAAAAGTTTCGAAGGGCGGCAAGACCGCTTTGGCTTCGGAACCCTCCGCCTCACCAGTCTCACTCGCGTCTTCCTCACCTAAAGGGCAAGCTTCAGAGCTCAAAGGATACTTCTCAGATCTATCAGCCATTTTCAACACACCCAAATTCCTCAACTCCTGTACTACAACGTTTTTAATTTCACGCTTAAGCTGCTGTTTAGAAACTCTAATGTGAAAATGATCAGCAATGCTCAATAAATCATCCTTTGTACACTTATCCAATTGTTCAACAGTTGGTGCACTCGCAAAACTAACCAGATCGAACTCAGCCATTGTAATCAAACTTACCACCACAAACACCAAACTCCAAAGTAACCTCATATATGATTCTTGTATGGTCCAAAACCTGCACTCCCTTTTCATTCAAGCAAGACCTCCTTCATGGTTGCTCCACCCGCACACAAGCAACAGTACTCACAAGACTCATCCCAAAAAAAAGAATAAGATATCCCTTTAAAGGAATATCCCACCGCTGTCACCACCAAATGTTATGTGTTTAAAGTTGTAAAAGGGGATGATTGCGTAACATTTATGTGAGACACTGTTGCGATGTGTGAAGGCAGGAAAAACAACCAGGAAACGTCACTTAAACGTTTAAGATGTTTTATTCACTAAGAATGAAAAATGAAGTAAGCAACATAACATAGAACAGAAATAATACAAAATAAGGAAAAAGAACAGGAGTGTCGTCAAATCATTGAAATAATCAAAATGTAAAGGAAAAGGCAGAAACAAAACCGAGTTCTTCAGCGGGTACGCTGCCTTAACCAAACTGTACTACCTAATAACAAAAATACAATAATGGTGAACACTCCACACCTAATTTAACAGAGACAATTCTACCTCCCATTTGTGTTGGGTATACGCTTCCGCAGTCGGTAAGAATTAGCTTAGTGCTCGATACTCAATGCACTGGACATAGTGAGTAAAGGCACGCTCGTTTAAATGTCGACTATTGTGGCACGGTGGAGGGCGGGACCGGCGCGTGATTACGCACCCCCGGTCCCGTATTAGGCTAATTACGCCGTCAAGAGGGATAAAGGCCACTCGCAGATGACGATCGAGAGAGAGAGAGCTCAATTACGGACGTCCGTTATCTTATGTGTTTGTCTTTTGTGTTCTCCATTAAACCTTTAAGTTATATGTTAAGCCGGTTTCTCGCCTCTTCCTTGCCCATGAATTGATCTGTTTTACAACTATATCAACAACTACAGCGGCATATTTAACATGCTTACGGGAGAATCTCAGGTCACGGGCACTAGGCATGTTAGGACGTTAGCAATATAAATCATAAGAAACTCAGGAGAGTGTTACTCAAGTCACTTGATCTAAATATCTCGCAGACATTCATAAACAGTGGTACGTTCTACAAAGCAACTCTGTGAGCACAAGTTAAAAGAGATCTGGCGGAGATCTGTCTTCCTTCTCATGAATGGGCTTTTTAAACTCAGCATCTCAGCAACGAATTGGTGGAACAGCTGATGACACGTGCCCGCAATGACGACACGCAGCCAATGAACAATCACCACCTGAAAACAATGAATGGAGACACAAAAAGCAGCAGAAACACACACAAATACACGTGGAACGTAACATAACATTGAGTCAACATCACGTGTGAGAAGGCGTGGCCTTTACCCTTTGACAAGCAAGTGCCGCAGGTTTGTTAATGTGTCATTGCCATGCACATGACCAGCACTTCAAACTCTCAATCGGCTTAATTGTGATAGCTGAAAATACTGTCACGCATTCCCTCCCTATGCTGCTGACAAAGGGACAGGACAGGGTTTCAGTTAAAGGCAACACCATTTAAATGTTAAATGTGCATTTATTAAAGGGATAGTTTACTCACCCTCATGCTATCCCAGGTGTGTGTATAACTTTCTTTCTTCACCAGAACACGTTTAAAGAAAAACAGATATCTTAGCTCAGTAGGTCCTTAAAATGCATGTGGGTGGTGATCTGATTTTTAAAGGCTCCAGCTGTTAAATTAATGTATTTTAAAGTGACATGATCAATTTTGGTGTGAAAAATATAAATAATGAAGTACCTTTTAAACTCTAAATCATGCTTCCATTCTGCAGTGGTAAGTGCGTGTGACGTAATCCCATTGGCATTTGAAACACATGAGATCTGAGGCACTTGAGTCACAGCCAGAAGAGCAGCACGGTATACAAGTGAGAAGGAGGAATACTGTACACTAGCTTGGTTGGTTTGGTTAAGATTTGCATTTATCTATTTATCATTGTTTCTTTACTCATAATGGTGCATTTGTGTGCTTTGAATGTGACAGGGCGGATGGTACACATCCGGTCCCGTATCAGGCTAATTAAGCCTCTGAGAGGGATAAGGGCCGACTGTGGAAGGTGGTGTGACGAGAGAGAGATTGTTTACGGTCAGTGTGTGTTTGTGTCTTTTGTTTAAGTTTCTCATTAAACTATTATATATATTGTCAAGCCGGTTCTCGCCTCCTCCTTGCCCATCTAAATCCCTTTACAGTGAGATTACTTCACATGAGAGACCACTTGAACTCCATCCTCCCGTGAAGCTTAAATTCACCTCCTTTGGTTCAATCAGCACTGGTGCCCCCCAGAGTTAAAAAGTACTTAAAAATAGATTTTTTTCACACCAAAAGTGATCGTATCACTTTAGATGATATTAATTTAATTGCTGGAGTTGTATCGATGACATTTATGTTGACTGATTTTGGAGCTTCAAAATTTACTTGCATTTTAAGGGCCTACTGAGCTAAGATATTTTTCAAATTTTCTTCAAATGTGTTCTGGTGAAGAAAGAAAGTCTTACACATTTGGGATATCAAGGTAGTAAATAATGAGAGAATTTTCATTTTTAGGTGAACTATCCTGTTAATGTGAGTGGTGAGGTGAACTGTCTCTGACTGGACTCGTTTGAGACGTGTTTACATTGATTGTCCCAAACACAAACACTATCAATTGATCCATCCTTCCTTAATGTGAGTGTGTTTACCGGACTAAGCACTTATATTTGTGAATCAACATCTTTCGATAAGTCTCAAATGTTATTAAAGTGTAAAACACATTAACAAATTTTCAATACAGAGTACATGGTTTGGCATTTATTTGCATATTAAAGGGATACTTCACCTCTGGGAAGATGAATGTGTATTTAAAATTGGTCATTTATATAGATAAATGTGAAATTATTTTTGAATTTGAAGCATTCTAGACTGAGAAAAGGCAGAAAATGTATTTTTTTACTCATGTGGCTGAAAGACAACAACTCCCAGAATGCACTTGCTTTGCTGCCCTTACGAGGCCACTCCCAAACCACGCCTACCGGTTACAGGCAGCAGTATCTGAAAATTTGATACAACTAGGCTTGCTTTGATACATCGTGACTCTATAAATCGTGAGTTAGTTGATAAATTGACTGACTACGCGGGAAGAACATTATGATAATTACGGGTGTCCAAACTCTGTACATGACGTCTTAGTAACAAAAAGAAAAACAAACAAAATACTCACTTTTCACTAAGCCGTCCGTTTGTCCCTGCGGGCTTTGGCTGGTGTTTCCAATTTATCTTCGGGATCCTAAAATAAGTTTCCAGGACTCCCCTGTCCATGTGTGGTACAAAACTTGGGTACTCAGTTATACATGCTAAAGTTAGCGGTGCAGTTTCATCAGTGGATTCAGCGATCTCGTCCAGAAGAAAATGGTATCACTGAAATTCGCGACAGCAATAGGACTCTCTATCTGTTTCCATAGGCGCACAGCGAGAGCACTGACACCACCAGTTCGCCCCAACTCGAGTCTGGCCGGGCTCTTCCTCCTGACCGCCAAGCAGGTCTTGCTCCCCTGCTACAGCAGCTGCTCCGGCCGCCTCTGTTCATCGCTGTATTGCGGCTCGTACAGGTAGCCGCGAGCATCAGATTCTCGCAACAGATCTTTGAAATCCCCTTCTTCCATTTCAACTTCAAAACTACCTTCCGCCATCGTGCTACTTGTATACAAACTTTCTACACAGAGCAAGAGCCTGTTAGCTTAGCTTCTACAGAAAGATGGCTGACACTATCTTCACATTCTGTGAGTGAGATCCCGCCCCATATTGGCGTGGTGAAAACATGTGGAACTAGCTACTAATACTGGCTGTAGTTTTAAGCCTCTGGCCCAAAAATCCTCCGACGATGCAAAATTACGATTTTTGCGTCATCGTAGGATTTTTTCCAGACTAAAAATACATAAATCTCTCGTCTCAGGGGGATATGAGGGGGGGGGGGAGCTCGGTAATTCGAAAATACTACTGGTTTTCTACTGATACAAAGCTTAATGCTAAATCCTGAAGTAACCCTTTAAATTACAAATATAAATTGACCAGTGTGATTCTGTGTAATGTATTGTGAGTTTACAATACAGAGTCTAATTTATTTGTGCATTCTGTTATGAGCAATTGTGAGAATCTTTAATGCTGTTATCTGCATTATTGAAATAAAGCAGAGTGACTGGAACAGATTAGATAACCCAAAAATATAATCCAAGAGATTACATTACTGATTGCAATTTTAGTCAATTAATTTATAATCATTACCACATTACAATTCAGAAGTAATGTACCCAGCACTGCATATAAACTGTATATAGCCTAGATGTGTATGTATGTGTGTGTGTAACCTCATTCACACTCTGATCCTGGGATATTCCCGGAATAATTGCAAAGGAGCAAAATAATAATAAATAAATAACACCATCAAAGAAACAGTACATTAAAAATGTATTTTGATTCCAATAAATGCTAATGTCTGAAGAAAAAAGCAGTTAGTTTTCATAATTTTTAGGCAGGTTTACCTGTTTAGAATCACACTAAATTATAAAAGCAATAACTGAATCACATGTACATCTTAACTGTTGCAGGGTAATCTTATTGAAAATTATTCTTAGTGTTTTTGATAAAATATTATTTATTTTTATTTAAAATTAATAATATTCCAATACACCTCGAAACTGTGATTTAAAAAAATTGGATGGTTTTTTGGATGGTTATCACTTTCCACTTGTATTGTTCTTGGGAGGCAAGTCAAGTCAAGTTGTTTTTATTGTCATTTCAACCATATACAGTTAGTACAGTACACAGCGAAACGAGACAATGTTCCTCCAGGACTGTGGTGCTACATAAAACAACATAGGACAAACACAGAACCACATGAGACTACACCGACTAAATAAAATACCTATATAAAGTTCACTTGCAAACATGTGCGAAAAGTACAGGACAGTACAATAAATTACTAACAATGAACAGGACAATAGGCACAGTGAGAGACAGTGCAGTGCCGACCAGTACACAGTAGTGCAAAAAGATGACAGTTTCTAAAAATGCCAAATGTAAACATAACATACTATGAGATAGTGTTCTATGGACATAGCGGTTATTGTGGTAGCAGACAGTTATAAAGTGACAGTAATTAAAGTGCAACTCAGGACATGTGTGTGTCAAACAGTCTCTGAGTACTGAGGAGTCTGATGGCTTGGGGGAAGAAGCTGTTACACAGTCTGGCCGTGAGGGCCCGAATGCTTCGGTACCTCTTGCCAGACGGCAGGAGGGTGAAGAGTTTGTGTGGGGTCGTCCACAATGCTGGTGGCTTTACGGATGCAGTGTTTTTTTGTAAATGTCTTTGATGGAGGGAAGAGAGACCCCAATGATCTTCTCAGCTGTCCTCGCTATCCTCTGCAGGGCTTTGCGATCCGAAACGGTGCAAGTCCCAAACCAGGCAGTGATGCAGCTGCTCAGGATGCTCTCAATAGTCCCTCTATAGAATGTAGTGAGGATGGGGTGTGGGAGATGTGCTTTCCTCAGCCTTCGAAGAAAGTAGAGACGCTGCTGGCTTTCTTGATAATAGAGCTGGTGTTGAGGGACCAGGTGAGGTTCTCCACCAGGTGAACACTAAGGAATTTAGTGCTCTTGATGATCTCCACAGAGGAGCCGTCAGTGTTCAGCGGAGAGCGTTCACCTTGTGCTCTTCTAAAGTCAACAACCATCTCTTTTGTTTTGTCAACATTCAGGGACAGGTTGTTGGCTCTACACCAGTCCGTTAGCCGCTGCACCTCCTCTCTGTACGCTGACTCATCGTTCTTGCTGATGAGACCCACCACAGTCGTGTCATCGGCGAACTTGATGATGTGATTCCAGCTGTGCATTGCTGCACAGTCGTGAGTCAGCAGAGTGAAAAGCAGTGGACTGAGCTCACAGCCCTGGGGGGCCCCAGTGCTCAGTGTGGTGGTGGTGGTGGAGATGCTGTTCCCGATCCGGACTGACTGAGGTCTACTTACAATTCAGTAAGTAGACAGCATCCAGTAACACTAAAAACAATTAACATTGAACAATACAAAAATTATCTTATGAACTATTAAAAAACAACATCAACTGCCAGATTAAAATGTAAAAAAAATTATGAAAGTCTCATATACTGTTACACGAGGGAGCTACTCGCCATCTGCGCAGCTGATTAAATTAACCAATGAAATTAATTTTGTGTGCTGGATGTGATTTATTTGTTTACAAGAGGATGAAAGAGGAGGCTTCTTGAGAAAGAGGGAGCAGGTTATCAGTACTCATAATGCTGTACATTAGATGTCACATTGTTATGCCACTTTTGTTTTTATGGAATTTTTACTGGGAAATGTGTCAATGCGAGCACAGATTACAGGAAAACTTGTTTCTGTGATCCCTCTCAGAAACTCTGTGTGAAAGAGTGTATGTACTGTACAATCCAAAACAAGATTTAAAGTGGAAAAAGTTGTTACATTTTGGTCTGGTTCCCACCCAAAACCAATCATATCAAACAAAGATGGACCATGCTTTTACATCAATGAAGGTTGGTATACAGATGTAAAAAATGTTAAAGAAGATGTGCTGTGCTAATTTGGAAGTGATCTTGATTAACTGTAAGCCTTTCTACTTGCCGCGGGAGTTTTTCTAATTTATTCTAGTGAGTGTTTACATTCCTCCACACATGTGCGTGAACACAGCACTGCAACAGCTGGCTGATCAGATCACAGACAAGGAACAACAATACTCAGGCTCAGTTATTATTATTCTTGGGGATTTTAACAAAGCAAACCTCACACATGAACTGCCCAAATACAAACAACACATTACATGCCCAACAACAAAATTTTTATAAGCCTCTAATAATGTAAAGTGTTGGATCAATGCAGTGGTTCTCTCACATTATATGATGTGACAGACAACTTAGTTGTCCAGTTTGTTTCCATTCATACAGCACCATTTGCCGAAAATGCGGTTGTGAGTCCTGAAAATGTGCAGGTTTTAGTACGGTTACACGGCCACACCAGTGGGGGAGGTGTTTAAATGAGCATTTAAATGAGAACGAACATGACTTCAAGGTTAATTTATGTGACATCAAAACAGTAAGCAAAAGCAAACACTTCCAATGGCAAAAGTGCTCAGTGTAGGTGCTCAATGTTAAAAGGGGGAAACTGCATCAAAAGAAAAAGTCAGCACAGCACAGCTCCAAAAATAAAAATTTTATATATTCCCACCTTTGTGACATTTCGAGCCACCTTAATCTGATGAAGAGCCAGATGTCTGGAAAATTAATCAAGATGGGAATATTTAACATTTTTATGGTGTTATTTTACGAGGCCATAATATGCATTGGTTACACTCTGATATTGTAATTTATGATGACACTGATACTACTGCAAAAATGGGTTTATAAAAGAGTGTTAATGGGCAGAATGCAGACAAATGAATAACAATAAATGGGCATATATCACTATGAGCAGATATGTGAACAGCTTCCCGCTGCAGACAGTAGAAGTGAAGCAGTATATTTACATTTACATTTATGCATTTGGTGCCCCTGGAGCAACCTGGAGTTAAGTGCCTTGCTCAATGACACAATAGTGGTGGCAATGGGGATCAAACCAGCGATCTTCTGATTAACAGTTATGTGCTTTTTCCCTTCAACCACTAAACAGCAACACATTCCAGAAGCCATAACAACATTAATTCATATAACTAATGTATTATAAAATGACTGTAGCTAAATTATCATAATTTCCAGACTCATTTTGTAGTCAGCCATCAGTAAATTCTCACTGTTTGTTCATTTGTAAGAAGCATTCGCACAAGCCCTTCAACATATCAGACAGCTGATTTCCAAACCATTATATTCTGCAGGTATTTTAATTTGGATTAAATTAATAATCAAGTAAAATGCGAAATTTGTGACATACACATCTCTATAACCAGGAAATGGCAGAGGAGGATCAGTTAGTCCCCCAGTTCACATCAATAAATTGGTAGGTTAAAGTTAAATTATCAATGGACTGCACACATAAAGCGAATGGTAGTCTTCTCTCAATCTAGCAGTGGCAGACTGTGCATTTAAAGTCTAGGCCAGCAGAGTCATGCCATTAAGAAAACACAGTTTCACAATGAATAAGACACTCTATGCCTTTGGGCATCATGCATTAAGTCGCAGCTAACTAATAATATCAACTGACATTTTAAAAACACGTCCATGCACAAAAGCCAGAATTGGAATGACACTTAATGCGCAAGCCTAATTTGAACTGCAGCATGACTGTTTTGTGAAATGAAAGTCTCCTTAACAGACATTCAAAAATAATAATTTTTCATAGGAATCTACCAAGGAGGTCTATAATACCTGAAAAATAATATTTGTGATTTAAATGTTGCTTGCAATAAATTTTGTTTCGTCAGGGTACACGGTTATGCTGTGTTCTATTCAAGTTGGATGTGGGATATTCCTACTTGATATCTCCGACCATAAATACATTCCATTCTCCGATATTTGGAAGATGATATTTAAGGAAACAAAACTGCAACACTCTTGTTAGCTTAGCAGAGGTTTGACTCTCATTAGAGATGTCTCCTAGCAACCCAACTGATAAACAATGCTGCAGCGCAAGCATTTGTGCTTCAGGTGTACAATTATCAAGAGATTAAAATGTACCATGTTTTATACACCTGTTTCTGCTGATGTTGGTTAAACAAGCTTTAATTCCATGTAACGTGGAAACGATCTCATTTGTTGAAAATAAATAATAAAGTGAATGTTTATCACTTACTTTACATATATCTCCGCGTGTCGACATGTTTGTGTGACATCATGCACCTGCATCTCGGTGAAATCAGAGCTCAGAATTTCTGCACAAGCGTACAAGTTGTAGTTCTGACTTAAAGATGCATTCCATTGCACTTTTCCAAGTAGGAAGTTGTAAAATCCGACACTCTGAATGCTCAAGCAGCCCAGTTTACACTTAGGAAACTTAATAAATGAAGCAATCACACAGTCATGCAGAACATCTTTTGTTTTTAAATCCATAAGGATCTCTTTCTCAACTGCAATCACAGCAGTGATGACAGCCGACTCGTCAGCAAGATCTTGCGCACTTCACTTTCAATTTACATCACTTAAAACATGATTGCATCTCTCAAGGCCAGCTAGAAGGCCTAGACTGGGACATATCCTAAAGATCACACCCACCAACAACAAATAGATCAAATTGATTGGCTGATAAATCTGACAATCTGACATTAGATGCACACTCATTTACACTGTTGAGGAATTCTGTGGAAATTCTGAAGGCCTGACGGGGTGGAACTCAGAATCACATGCTGCTCCGGGCATGCGATTTGTGAAACAGCTATCACGCTTTGCTTGTAAGCATCAAGGAATACATTCTGAATGGATTAACTTTTAGTTTTTTCTATTTGTTTGTAGATTAATTAAGAGTGAAAAGCAACTAAAAATACATAGGCAAAAAAGGTAACTGAGAATGAAAGGATGAATATTTATTTAGGCTTTGCTGGCCCTGAGAATTCGCCACTGCAATCTAGCACTCTAAATTTTTAAAATAGTTGTGGGACTTGTCAAAGCACCTAAAATACATACATTCCCTTATGCATGCATGTACATTTTAACCTAACATCTTCATGTCGGAAAAAAAAAACTATTGGACATGTTATTTGTCATCTACTAAGCTATACAGTATAGTGCTTCTTTTTTTTAGTAAAAAATCTGCTCATCACATTTGCAGTGGTTCTATGGATGTTTTAAAGTTATGATAGTTTTCACACCGGAGGGACCAGGTCCAGCCCTGGATATTGACAGACTTTAATGCATCTTTTGATAAATTATATATTTAAATGTTTGTATTACAGACCCACCTATATATACTATCATATATATGGTACACTTAATCCAAAATTAATTGTTTTTGCGATTGCTCACCTAATAGAGCGTTGGACTTTGAGTCAGAGAAGATTCCAGCCATGAACTCAAGCTGGCACATGACACGACAGAGTCATAGAAGCTAAATGATGTGGTTGATTCAGAATATGTGCTTTTTAATTTTGCTTCTGCATTTTAAAACACTAATGGTAAGGTTGATGATTTGGTAAGAATATATTTTTTAATGACTCATTTATATTTGAAAACACTATTGGTTAGGTTTAGACATTGATTTGGTAAGGATGGCTTTTTTAAATGTCTCAATTAAATTTAAAAACGCAATTGGTTGGGTTCAGGCAAAAGTTTTAGGTTAGGGAGGTACGTTGTAAAAACATCCATCTAAAATTCACCTTAAAACCTCATTTGAATATAACACCATTGTATCTGCTTTTGGTGCCCCCATCTGGACATTTCCCAGGAAAACTGCAACCAAAGGTGTTACACAGCAGTTAAATTGAAAATTGCTAAAATGTTGTCATGTTCATGTAAACTTCATGAGATCAGGCAGAAATTTTGTATTATATTTTTTTACTAGCCTTGATTTTACAAATATTTGACATTAAAATTATTTTATGTAATTAAGTATAAATTCACTTTATGAAAAATACTTGGCCATTGCATAAAATAAACCAGTTTTACAAGAGTGTCTTATATATATTAGGGCTGACAATCGCAATTTTTTTTAAAATCAAATTAATTACATGGTGTCCCCATTAATTAATTGCGATTAATCGCATATACAAATGTTTACTGAAAGCCCCTCATATAAGAATAATTCAATATATAATGATTAAATAATTATACATAGTTATCATATATATATATATATAAAAATACAAAATATTCAGATAAACAAAATGCATTACATTCTTGTGGCAGAAGAGTTAATCATTGATAAGACAATACAAAAAGCGTCTTTAGAATACAATGTATTGTGTACTACCATATTATTGATCATAAGTCAATCATTGGCACACAGTTCACAGCAATCAATTTTGCAAGTGAATTTGTCAATCAGTTCTGGATTTATTATGAGGGCTTGTTTAAGGGCCCATCAATGTACAACTGAGTCAGACATGCTTGTATAGCGTCTCGTGTGCGTTGCATCATAAACATAAAATGTTTAGATCACTGTCAAGTTAAATATAGTTTAATACATAGAACACATCTTGAGATCCCTTCGTTTGAATTTGCGCTCCATCAAGTGTTTTGAAAGCAAGAACGTAATGTGTTTTCTTCACTGTATAAACTGCGCATTGCCACACAGCTGAAATTTCAATTACTGCCCTCTGGAGTAAACAGGTGGTACTGCAAGCTTGCATTTCTCAGGGATCTTCCTTATTATGGTCAGGAGGCATTGCGATTAATTGTGTATACATATATAAAACTAGAGTGTATTGTTTGGACATTTTATTTTATACTCTTAAAAAAAAAATCTAAACAAGAACTGATGAATAGTAACGTCTCGGGTTACATGTTGTAACCCTTGTTTCCTGAAAAAAGTGGAACGAGATGCTGCGCTGAGGGAAGCACTTTGGGAACAATCCTGCATTGAGACCAGCTGTGAATATGTGTGTAACACGTCAATGAACATTGACCGGAATTTATAGCCTTGGCTGGTGAAATCATTAGATGCACCTTTGGCCAGGCTATAAATAGAGGCATCACCAGTGTATCGTCAGATCGGAGCAGAAAGCTTCAGGAGTGACAGGATGTAGTGTCGAAAAAGGCACCTTAGGAAGGTAGTCAGGTTGAGGGTGCAAAATTACTTTAGCCATACCTGGGGCAAACTCTAAACAGGCCGGCAAAACGGACAGGGACCTTAGATCCCCAATCCTCTTAAGAGAGGTGATTGCCATAAGAAAGACCATCTTGAGAGTCAGAAGTATGTCAGACGCTGGCTCTAGAGGTTCAAAGGGGGTCTCAACCAGACCCTCCAGGACTATTGCTAAGTCCCAAGGAGTAGACCTGGTCCTAACAGGAGGCCTCAGTCGCATGGATCCACAAATGAAGTGAGCGAGTATAGGATGCCTCCCTAAAGGCACCCCGTCCATCAAGGCGTGGCAAGCCGAAATGGCGGCCACATAAACCCTGAGAGTAGCGGGGCAAATGCCTGCTGACAGTTTTCCCTGCAGAAAGTCCAGAACTGAAACAATCTGGCGGGGATTAAAAGTTGTCCCCTGTGCCTGAAAAAGAAGGTTCTACCTGTCCGGAATTGCCCGAGGTGAGCCGTCGAGGAGAGATAATAACTCCATGAACCATACCCTGTTCGGCCAGTGCGGCGTTTAAGTAAGAGTCAAGACCCTTGCTGGCAAACTCTGGCCAAGACTCCCGGGAGCAGAGAAACTGGGGGAAACACAAACAGACACATTCTGGGCCATGTATGCGCCATCGCGTCCAGACCCAGGTGGGGGCTGGGTGACTCAGAGAGAAGTAGGGGGGACATTGCGCTGTCCATTAGGAGGCGAAGAGGTCCTCTTCTGCCCTGGAAAATCTCACCCAGATTTGTTCCACTACCTCGGGGTGGAGTTTCCACTCCCCTGTCAGTATTTTCTGCCTGGACAGTAAATCTGCTCCCACATTCAGGCATCCAGGGATATAAACAGCCCTGAGTGACAGGAGCTTGCCCTGGGCTCCAAGGAGAATTCGACGCACCAGAAATTCAGCTGACATGAACGTGGACCTCCTTGATGGTTTATGTAAGAGACTACCGCTGTATTGCCCACCCACACCAAGACATGGCAGCCTCTGGGGGAAGTATTTCAGGGCCAGAAATACAGCCATAAACTCGAGACAGTTACTGTGACAACCGAGCTGATGACCCTCCCATTCCCCTTGAGCTGGACGATCACTTAAGACCGCTACCCAGCCCGTCAGGGAGGCGTCTGTTGTTAGCAGCCTGCGACGACAAGATGCACCTAGAGTGGGACCCAAGGTAAGAAACCGGGGTCTGAACCACATAGAAAGGGAATGAAGCCCGTGGCACGTAACCCTTATTTGCCTTAGGGGACCGGCCCTCGGATAAAACCCCCTGGCTTTTAGCCACAGCTGAAACGGTCTCACGTGCAGAAGGTCTGAAGGGATCACCGCGGACACCGACGCCATGAGACCTAGTATTCAATGATACTGACAAGCAGTGCAACCTCGACCTAGCCTGACCTTGCTCAGGGTGTTCTGAATGGAAACAATTCATGCGGGAGACGATTGTGCCTGCATCATGACTGAATTCCATATAAACCCCAGAAAAGTGATTCCCCGTGTGGGAGAGAGAACACTCTTTGACGTTTCCCTGTGCTGAACTGCCAGATCTTGGAACTGCACTAGGATCAGCCAGTCGTCTATGTAATTCAGAATGCAGATGCCCTGGAGTCGCAGAGGAGCCAGTGCTGCATCTATGCATTTCATGAATGTGCGGGTTAATAGGGCTAGGCCGAATGGAAGAACCCAATACTGGAAGGCTTCGCCCCCAAAAGCGAACCTCGGGAACTTCCTGTTCAGTGGCTCTATATGAAGACATGCATCCATGAGATCGATGGTGACCAGCAAAATGTGATGTTGGGCTTGTGACACGATCGTCTTGATAGTCAGCATCTTGGACTTGAACACCCTGACTGAGCAGTTCAAGCCTTGAAGATCTAAGATCGGACGTAACCCCCCACCCTTCTTGGGAACCAGGAAGTATTTGCCGTAATAACCTGACTCTTTCTCTGGAAGGGGAACATGTCCCATGGCCCCTAGACCGAGAGATTTAGCATTTTTTAATTATTTATTTTTTTACCCACAGTAAAAATGCCTACTTCGGTTTACGGTAGTGGGAACCACGCCGTTGAAACGCGGAGGGAGGTGAGCGAATTGAACCACTTTCTACTGTTCTTAGGACCCACATAGAAATACCTGACAGAAGTTTCCATGCTGCCAGGTTCTCTGAGATGGGTATTAATTGTGACACTTCCTGTTGAGGGGATGTCGAGTGTTCTGCGTCCTGGATCAAGGCAGGAAGCAACGGTACACCCAACTCTTTGTTGGAAGCCTCTATCACCAGAAACACAAAACGGCGGTGGGAGTGAAGAGGTTCCGTGAGGGTATCGGGAGGGCCGAAGTGTACAGGCGAGCTCAAAGCATTTTGCCCAAAATTAGAACGCAATGCCCGCACCCGCCCCGCTCCAACACATGAGCAGCATGCTCTTCCCCCAAACAAACGAAGCAAAACTGATGCGTGTCCCTCTCAGTCATAGAGCAGATGCATAGTTTACCTCGACTTTCAGTTATATTTTCCTTTTTTTTTTTTTTTTTTGAAAGTCAGAAAGAGAAAGGAGAAAAGGTTCACTGCGCACTGCCTAACAGAATCTAACTCCTAACAGAGGAAAGAAAGTTTGACAGGCTTGTGAAACACAGCACAGAATGGCTCTTTGAAAAAAAAAAGGATCTGACGACACACTGGTGACACCTCTATTTATAGCCTGGCCACAAGTGCATCTAATGATTTCCCTAGCTGACGCTATAAATTCCGGACAATGTCCATTGACGTGTTACATACATACTCACACGTGGTCTCAATGCAGGATTGTTCCTAAAGCGCTTTCCTCAGCGCAGCATCCTAGTGAAGCTTTTTGTAAAGGGAACAGGCTATTTCACTTTTTTGAAAATGAGTCTGGAATCTTCTCTTGTAATCGATTCAGATTCTAAAATGACTGGAAATGAACAGGCCTAGTGAATGGACGCTTAAGAGTATTAATTAGATCTGATCCTTTTGTAGACTAATTAAACAAAAAAAATCACATGGCATGTTCTTGGAAAATATCTCTATGCAAGCGATCATACAGATAAGATTGCACCAGCTTGCTAATAATGTCAATGAGTTCATGTTGACTGATTTTATCGAAGTGAACATTACTGGAGTTAGCTGTCGCCCTCAAAGTAGGTGGAACTCCAGGTCACACCTACCGATGATGTGGACCAATGGCAGCATGAAGGGACAACATTTTGCTGAAATTTGCACTGACAAGCTGTTACAAACCATCAAAACACCTCATAAACCTCATAAACACCTTTTGTTTTGGCCAGATTCGTTCAAAACAACATAACACCCTTTTAGGGACAGTCCCGTTTTACTGAGCCATGTCCTACTATCCAATGGAAGTAAAGTTGGGATGCCTTATGTCCTGATAATCAGTTAGATTAAATGTTTTACAAAACTGACATGACTGTGCTTCATGCTTTTTCTGTTGTAAGAAAGAAGCGAAGAGTAATGACAGAATTGTTAATTTCCGCAGGTAGAATCAGCAGTATTTTCTCAGAGCAGCTCCCAGCCTTAGGTTAACTTTCCCCCTCACCACCCCCTCCCTTCTCTGCTGCTGTCTCTCTGCCCATAATAAAAGTATCCTCTCTTGCTAGAAGCCAAAATCTGGGGAGGGATGAATGATAATAGTGCCATACAGTACAGGTCAAGTTAACCATATGGCAAAATAAAATGCATCCTTTTGAAATCTACATCCTCTCCTCTGACATATGCTACAGCCAGTAGAATTGCAACTCTATGGGGTTATCGGGGCTTTTTGGAGCTACTTTTAGCCTTAAGATTTTCTGTGTGAATAAGGGCCCTGAGGAAGTACTAGTTACAGGATTCTCAATGTTTGCCAGATTAGTGGCATCAAATCTTTAAAATATTTTGTTGAATCACTAATCAGAACTGTATATTCTCATCTGTATAACCGTTCAAATAGCTTTTTCCGTTGCAGACCTTTCTTGCCCTTCCATTGATTGCAGGTTGCATGGATTAAGTAAAGTTGGTTTCTTTCTATGCCAGATGGTCTCTTCCTGAGTGGTTCTTGGCCAGAATAAGCTGCAATGTAGATCAGACTTTATGCAAATAGTCCAAAGTATGGCTCTGTGAGACTGTTGTTTGAAAGAATATGAAAAACAGCTGCTGCTAGGAAGCTGTTTGTACAGTCAAGGGGGCACCTTCTCACGGTCAGACATACACCACTGTGGTTTTTAAACATTCACCAGCATGAAGAATTAAAGGCACAGGATGAACAGTTCTGCTTTGCAGTTTCCACATTGAAAACATTCCTTGAGGAGGGAGTTTGTTTTGAAGGTTTGTGCAGTGTTTGTGCTAATGCCAAACACAGTTAGTGCTCTTTTAAATTGCAGTGTTCTGGCTGTCTGAAAGACTGCCACAGGGAAATTACAAGCATGCCATGAAACAAGAAACTAAAACAATCTGCCCTCTCACTGTTTTTTATAGGGCTCCTAGTGTGCTGTTCGTGTTTGTTAATCATTTAAATCAATAAGAGAAACTACATATATGCATTTTCTAAAGAAAATAGGAGCAGTACTTACCTGTGCAAAGCTTACTACCACAATGCTAGGATTTTGAGCGTAGTTGCCAGGGCCAGTGTTGGGGAAGCTAATTTGAAACTGTAGTTTGCAAGCTACAAGCTACTCATAATTTTAAGTAGTTAAGCTACAGTCAAGCTACTCTTTTGTAAAAGTAGTTAGCTATACTACAAGTTACTATCAAAAAGTAGCTAGCTACATTGAAGCTACTTAATGAGGCAATATTTTTTTAAATGTTACTATCAAACCAATCATTTTAATTACAAAATGTACATTAATGACATGTATTAATTAATGTATTAATTAAATACATTTAATGAATAGTAACATTAATACAGTTAATAATGGCCAAAATATAAAATACAACAATATAAAATAAAAACCAAAATGATCAGACGGCATTCAAAATTAATTTTTAAAATATACTTCACACTTTTCAGTCCTGCTGTGGTCAGGTGTAGCCTATTTCCCTAAAGATACAATTTTTATGACAATCTCTCCTTGGGCTGGCATTTTATGTTCTTGTCCCATAATATTTAATGTAGATAATGTGTGAATGTAAATAAAGACTGAGGGCTTGTTTCTCCCCTCACCTAGGTGGACATGCAAGTGCTAGATTTACAGGTCACATACAGAGGTTGATCAACAAATATTTGTTTGCTTTGTTCAGGTTCAAAACAGTGGACAGATGGTCATCTTATATCAGGGGTTGGGAACCTATGGGTTGTGAGCCACAAAGGCCCTTTGTTAAAAATCAATTGGCTCACGGGGTGTCTCACCATTAAAACTTTCTAGAGATAATTGTCCTGCAGAAAGTGTGGGTGCAATTGCAAAGCTTGAAGTCAATGACAAGTTTTGATTTCCATTCTCCCAAATACTTCATACAGCCTACTCCTGGTGAATAAGATTTGAAATGAACACCAGCCAAATACAGATATTTCAAGAGAGTATTTTGCTGATGTACAAGCCACTGTGGAAGGCGACCAGTAAGACTTCTTGGAGTGATAAATTAAAAGAAATTAGACACAAAGACGTGCATTTAATGAAACATGATTATATTTTGTGGAACACATGACAGAAAAGCTGCCAATACACATCTGATTTGATATATGTGTGCAGTGAGTACAATGAAAGCGCTTCTCCACGACACACATTCATAGAGTTCTGGGCCTCTTTCCCAATAACTATTGATCTTAGCTGTTAAGAGCATTTTCTATGAGCGATTTTATGAACGTTTGTTATTTTTTATGTGCACCCAGGGTGTGAAACTAGTACCGCCACCCGCAAAATGCAAGCTCCTCATCCAAATATATCTTTGTATTAAAGAAACAAAGACGAAAGAGATTAAATCATAAAGTAATACAAGACACGTTCACTTTGAAGCAAAATTTTGTTCTATTTTCTTTTTTTACCAAAAACGCAATACAAACACATTTGATAAGAACACACATTTGGCAGCATTTTTTGGGAACACATGGGAATTTATTAGGCTTATTTATTATGATGATTATTATCATTATCTTTACATTTCTAATTGTCTTTAATTCTTATTTTGCACCTGTTGCCACATACTGATACTTGCCTGTTAATGACGGTAAATGTTTGGATTTGGGGAGGTGGTTATGTATAAAATCACTTTGATATCACTTTGTTAACTGTTTAAAATGCAATTTGAATGTAAAAATGTCTTTTACATTTTTCATGTTTCAATAAATGTATGTACTTTTTAAAGCAAAATCAATAAAGCTAAAATATTCATGGACCTTGGGGGTTGACCGTATAATCGGATATCACGATATTTTAAAAATGCGATTATTATATAAAAAAAAATTACATATCGCCCAGCCCAAAGGGAAGTTAAATTTTTCATGAACAATTTTTACAAACACATGTACTCAATTTCATATTTGTTTTTGAGTAGTCTATGGGCAATATCAACATTTTATTTTATAAAAATTTTTTTTTGAAAGTAGTAAATTATTTGATTGTGGTTTAATGTGTTGCTCTGCGGCTTATAAGTGTCTAGAGTGTTGCTAGGGCATTCCTGTGTGGTTGCTAGTGTGTTCTGAATGGATTCTAGATTGTTGCATACTGAGGTCCAAGTCAGAAGAGCACACTTCCAAGTCTTTATGATATTCTGGACTCTAGATATGGCTTGGGACCCTCCTTTAATGTGTGGGACACGTTATGCGCTGAAGTTTAATTGTTAGGCTTAGCAGTTAAATTATAAGTAAATGTGATGCTTAGCAAGAAAATGCTTCTTTATTTTTAGACAGGAATTTACATATCTTTTTTAGAGGAAAAAAGCTCAGTAATGAAATAAGGTAAACAACAAAGTAAAGTAATCTGAAACCAATCATTTGAAACCAAACTGCTTTTAATGTGTGTGTTTGTAGATAGTTGAAAAGTGTGCGTAATGTGGTGTGCAGGGGTGCCATCACATGAGTCAAAGTAGTATTGCCAAATTTTCATTCCAAGGAAAAGCCTATTTAGGGCAATGTGTTAATTTACATAAACCTATTACTTGTATGTATACATTTAATCACTGGCTATGCACTGAAACCTGACCAACTGAAGAAGTGTATCCTTAACTGTGTAGCGGGGGTATGAGTATGCACCCCGGGAGACTTTTTTTTGTTTGTTGCAAAAACAACATCTACTGTAATTCTTAAATTCTGGTGACTTTGAGAGAAACATTTTGATATTGTCCTCAGTATGTGCACTATCTACAGCATTTCTAAAAGACGTGTTCACGTGACACATCACTAAGGTTTCTCAAATTACCTCTCAAGCAGCAGCCGTGTACAAAGCAGTATTAATTTATTGTACACTGTAAAAACCATCAGGGTGACACATGTGAAATTAAAATTATGCAATAAACATTAACTAAACTACATCAAATATAACACAGAACACCCCAAAGTACATAACTGATATAAAAAATTAGAAGAAACATAACTATTCCCATAAAATGTAATGGGTCATGCATGGAATTCTGGGATGGCCCGATAACAGTTTTTTACCATATTGTAATTTTGATTTTAATAATTTACATTCATGTTAAACATAACATTAATTAAACTGGAAAATTATAAATTTTATATCTAACATTTTTTCAAAATTTTACCGTTGTACATAACTCATGTATTGTCTTTTTAAATATTTTTTTTTAAATTATGTATATTTTACGGTAACTACTCATTAACCAGTTTACGTTTTTTTACTGTAGCATTTTTAGTCTTTTACCATTAAAACTATGGACATTTTTTTAGGTAAAATTCCAGTTCATCCAGCACTCTGTTTGATCTCTGTGTCCTAATTTTCCCCAAAACTGTATTACTGTATGAGAAACAATCTTACCAAATCTCACAGGGGACTACTTTTCTCAATTCTTACAGACTAGTTTTATTCAGAAGAAGTAATTTTTTTAAGTATACAGCCCTACATTATTGTCCTTCTTTTCAGTCACATATTTCATTCATGTGCTGATTTATATTAATATTGTTGCACTTGGCAGATACTTGGCAGATATCTTAAACAATTACTTGGATTGTGTGGCAGGGCGGAGGGCGGGGCCAGGTCGTGATGATACACACCCAGTCCCGTATCAGGCTAATCAAGCCTCCGAGAGGGATAAAGGCCGATGGCAGAAGGTGGTGCGACGAGAGAGAGATAATTTACGGACTTGTCCGTCATGTGTGTGTTTGTCCTGTCTTTTAAGTTTATCATTGAAATATGATATATTGTTAAGCCGGTTCTTGCCTCCTCCTTGCCCGTCTAATTCCTTTACAGATTGTTTACACAAAATTGAAAAATCTGTCCTCATTATTTGACCTCATGCTGTTCCCAATGCACAAATATCTCTCTTCTGTGTAGCATAAAAGGAGATATTAGGTAGAATGTTAGTCTATGTGATGATGACAGAATATTTGGTGAACTATCCCTTTAAGAGTTAAAGTCAATCCTTAACTGGTTAAATCCTAAAAGAACCCACTGTAATGCACCGTAAATCCAACAGCTTCACTGGACTCAGAAATGAATGGATCGGCAGAGTAATTCAGCTCACTGAACACATCCACTCTGCTCCGAAGAAAAAATCTGAATGAGTGGTTGCATTCCAGCTCCTTTTATACCCATATGTCTGGGGGAGTGGCATGCAAATTCCACTCACCAATTCTCATTGGCCTTTTTTCAAAGATCAGAAATGTCTGAGGCACCAAAGGGCGACCCCTAGTGTCATTTCATCGACACAACATCGAGTGAGTGACAGAAGGGGAACAAACATTCATAACTAATGTTAACAAAAACAATCTTACTGTAAAGTGTCACCCAATAACTTGCAGTTCCCCGTCTGTCGCTCACTTCGACGTTGTGTCGAAGAAGAACCACTCGCCTCCCCGGCACACTTGTTTGCTTCCGTCTGAGCTCGGGATGAGCACTCTCTCCAATGGTTCATCTTCTCAGTGCGGGAACATGGCCGTTATAGCATTGCGGTCGCACTTTTGTAAGAAATCCCCCCGCGCTCGCCTTCTTCCTATGGGATTGGCGCAGGCGGCGCAAATCAGGCGTTGAAGGCGATTTGGGGACAATGACGGGCTCTGTTCGCCGGGTAAACCCCCTCGAACCGCCCGCCTCCACGGCACACTTGCTTGCTCCAGAATTGGATGACATCACCGCTGCATCGGAGAGCGTTACAGCAGCATCAGATACTGATCACTCGCCTTCGGGTCTGCTCGCCCAGCCTGAGCCTGACGCACGGAGATCCGCTATGCTATCCCGGGCTACCTGATCAGTCCCGTGGGCAGGTGTGCCGCTCACAGCCACGCCCCCCCCCCCGGTTCCTTTCTTCTCTGATGTGAATGACGAGTTGAGCAAAGCCAAGGCTTCTTCGCTCCTCCGCTCTCACTACCCTCGCGGTGGAACGGTCCCAGACCGCTTCCACTCTGCACGCCACGGCCCTTCCTGCAACCAACGCCAGGCCAAGGCACTTCAAAACTTGCACCTTGGGTAGTCCTGTTCTTGATGTGCTGCAGGAACTGCGCTGGATGACCAACCGTGCCCCTGGGCCACCCTTTGTGGTCCAGAAATGCATCTGTGGACTGGACCTGGTCAAAATGCGGGAGGTAGACAAGGCACACCTTCTCCCACACCCCCGTCTCCCAGCTCCGTCCATTCGGCACCACCGTTGACGACTCTGCCCAGCAGTCCTCAGCGGTGAAGCAGACGGAGGCCACCGCACGTCCTGCCCCGCCGCAAGCCTGCCGCCAATGGGCCATGCCCCATCTGCTCGCCGAGGGCGTCCTCCTGCGGCTATGAAACACCCTGCTCCGCCTCAACCCGGGCCCAGCTCTCAGCCCCAGTGTCGAGCACTCCGCAGGAAGCAGACGCCCCCGTCTCACGGACCCCCTCGAGGACCAAGAAGGCTCCCAGGCTATCCGTAGACGCTCGACCCAGGGACCAAGATGTTAGCTCCGGAGGTCGTAAGACCACTCCGTCCCCGGTGTAGGGCCAGGAGGAGAATTTTTTTGTCGAATTAGTTTTCACATTTTCATATTCTCTGTAACGAGCTATTTCCTTTTGTCTCTGGGTCACCTGGCCCGCAAATGCCATTCTCACGGCACTCTGCTACCAGATCTCAACAATCCCGGCTTCCTGGACACGGACCACCCGTTTCCAGCCCCACGACTGTGCCCCGGCCGGCCGGTTCCGACGAGTCTAGAAGACGCCTACCCGGGACCTCCTCCTCAGTCACTAACCCGCCCCCTGCCGGGTGTGCGGAGCAAGGTAAGTGCTTTGAGTCTTTTTCTCAGCACCCTAGCCGCGGGTCGCCCTGTCGCTGCCCAATGCTGCCCTACCTGCTCCGCACCGCTGCGAAGCTCTGCCAGGTATGTCCAAATTGATCGTCCCTTTGGTGCCCCTAGCGCAGAGGCTTTCACTTCCCAACCCGTCTCGCTGGCTGGCCCGGGCCATCCGACTCGGTTACGCAATTCAGTTTGCCAGGCCCCCGCCCCCCTTCATGGGTGTCCACTTTTCCGCAGTATACGGCGAACATGCCCAGTCCCTGCGCGCGGAAATCGCAACTCTTCTGGCCAAAGACACGATAGAGCCTGTCCCTCCAACCGAGATGAAGGAGGGTTTCTACAGCCCTTACCTCACCGTACCCAAGAAAGGTGGCGGCTTACGACCAATCTTGGACTTGCGAGATCTCAACCAAGCGTTGCACAAACTCCCGTTCAAAATGCTCACGCTTAACCTGCATCCGACATCTAGATTGGTTCGCAGCGGTAGACCTGAAGGACGCGTACTTCCACGTCTCCATCCTGCCTCGACACCGCCCCTTCCTGCAGTTTGCATTCGATGGCCAGGCGTGTCAGTACAAAGTCCTCCCCTTCGGCATGTCTCTGTCCCCTCGCGTCTTCACGAAAGTCGCAGAGGCAGCTCTTGCCCCGCTCCGAGAAGCCGGCATCCACATACTCAATTACCTCGACGACTGGCTTATTCTGGTCCACTCGTGAGAGTGACTATGCGCCCACAGAGACCAGGTGCTCAGGCACCTCAGCTGTTTGGGGCTTCAGGTCAACCGGGAAAAGAGCAAGCTTATTCCAGTCCAGAGCATCTCTTTTCTCGGTATGGAGTTAGACTCGGTCTCAATGTCGTCACGCCTCACCAACGAGCGTGCCCAGTCAGTGTTGAAGTGCCTCGCTGCCTTCAGGCCGGGCACAGCGGTCCCTTTAAAACCTTTCCAGAGGCTCCTGGGGCATATGGCATCCTCCGCGGTGGTCGCGCCGCTGGGGTTGATACATATGAGACCGCTCCAACACTGGCTTCAGACCCAAGTCCCGAGACGAGCATGGCGCCACGGCACGCACCGGGTAACAATCACCCCTGCCTGCCACCAAGCATTCAACCCCTGGACAGACCGCTGTTTCTTACGGGCAGGAGTACCCCTACAGCAGGTGTCCAGACGCGTCCCGGTCACGACCGATGCCTCTAGATCGGGTTGGGGCGCCGTTTGCAACAGGCACACAGCCTCAGGCCAATGGAAAGGGGCCCAGCTGCGTTGGCACATCAACTGCCTCGAGTTGTTGACCGTCCTTTTGGCTCTGCGGAAGTTTCTCCCGTTAATTCAGGACGAACATATCTTAGTCAGGTTGGACAGCACCACTGTGGTCACGTACATAAATCACCAAGGTGGCATATGCTCCCGCCACATGTCACAACTCGCCCGTCGTCTCCTCCTTTGGAGCCAGCACCGACTCAAGTCGCTGCGTGCCACTCACATCCCTGCCAACCTCAATGTGATAGCGGACACGCTGTCACGACAACGCTTGCCTCGCGACAGCCCCTCCCTGGCGAATTCCCCTGAGGAAGGACCTTCTTTCTCGGGGACGGGGCATGCTCTGGCAACCGCACCCAGACCTTTAGAACCTCCACGTCTGGCCCCTGGACGGGACGCAGAAGATCTAGCTGGTCTACCACCACGGTCGTAGCCGCGATCAACCAAGCCAGAGCCCCTTCTACCAGGCAACTCTACGCTCTGAATTGGCGTCTGTTCGTGAATTGGTGTTCTTCTCGGGCAGAAGACCCACAGAGGTGCGTAGTTAGGTCAGTGCTCCTGTTCCTACAGGAGAGGTTGGAGGAGAGGCTGTCCCCGTCCACCTTGAAGGTGTATGTTGCCGCTATCGCAGCTCACCACGACCCAGTAGACGGCAAGTCTCTGGGTAAGCACGACTTAATCGTCAGGTTCCTAAGAGGTGTCCGGAGTTTAAACCCCTCCCGGCCAAACCTGTTCCCCTCCTGGGATCTCTCGGTGGTACTCGCCGGTCTTCAGAGATCCCCCCCCGAGCCGCTAGAATCAGTTGGCTCAGGGCCCTCTCCTTAAAAAGACGGCCCTGCTGATCGCGCTCGCTTCCATCAAGAGGGTCGGGGACCTGCAAGTGTTCTCTACTAACGACACTTGCCTGGAGCTCGGTCCGGAAGATCCTAAGACCTCAACCGGGCTATGTGCCTTCAGGATCAGGTAGTGAACCTACAAGCACTGCCCCAAGAGGAGGCAGACCCAGCCCCCTCACTGCTGTGTCCGGTACATGCCTTGCGTGCCTACCTGGAACGCACCCAGAGCTTCAGGTGCTCTGAGCAGCTCTTTGTCTGATTTGGAGGACAGCAGAAAGGGAACGCTGTCTCCAAACAAAGGTTGTCTCACTGGGTGGTGGATGCCATTCAGTTGGCCTACCACACCCAGGCCATGCCACCCCCTCTGCGGGTTCGAGCCCACTCTACTAGGAGCGTGGCATCCTCATGGGCACTGGCAAGGGGCACCTCCCTTGCAGACATTTGCAGAGCTGTGGGCTGGGCAGCACCTAACACCTTTACGAGATATTACAATCTCAGGGTTGAGTCAGTCTCGTCCCGTGTTTTCTCAGGTCCGAGCCCGTAGAACTCGGTACACGTCGACGGTCTGACCTGGTGAATCGCTTGTTTCCAGTGCCGTTTTCCTCTGCCGAGGCAAAACAGTGTGCTTCTTTCCCAGACGACCTAGGTCCCTGGTTGATTCCTCCCTAGCCCTTTGGGCCCGCAGCAGTTCAGCGGAGGAACTTGCCGGCCCAGTCCACTACGGGTACCCCAGGCTACCCCTACTGGAATAGGTGCTCCACAGTACTGTGTGTACTTCCATGGTACGGTCACCTTACAAGCTGACCCGCGTCTCCCTTAGGCAGTCCTTCGCTGCCCTCCGGTCGCCGTGTTGTAGCAACTCCCCCCCTCCTCGAGGTTGGATCTACCACCGCCATTCTTCCCACATGTGACCCAAGAGGCCATGTGATGTATTTTGCCACCTCTACCTCCCCTTTCGGGTGGGTGTGGCCTCCGCAGGGTCTTTTCCCCCTAAAAGAATAGGAATTCGGGTAAGACCCCCTTCCCTCGATACGGTAAGGGCCCCGGCTGCTCTTGCTTTATGCCAAGAAAACATATAGAGAAAAGAGGCCCAGCCAGGCTTGGCCCGTTCCCTAGTTGGGAGCGTCACCTTGTCCCCCCCTAGGGTAACCAAAAGGATTCTGACGACTTTTTTGGGGCATTGGGGAAGAGTACGTGCAGCCTGAACACAGTTGTTCGCTTGTGCACGTAGAAATACCTGCCCGCTTCTGTGTAAGCAGTACACGTACACGGCTCAGCGCATGGCGAGTTTTGAAGTGGACCCCTAGTGTCGCTTCTTCGACACAACGTCGAAGTTCGCGACAGACGGGGAACGTCTCAGTTATGTATGTAACCTCCATTCCCTGATGGAGGGAACGAGACATCATGTCTTCCCGGCCACGTCGCTGAGACGAGCTGCTGAGGTGCCCGGAACACTCCCGGCTCCTCAGAAAAATCCTGAATGAACGAGTGTATTTCCCTCGCCTTTATATCCGTATCCGGAGGCGGGGTATGCAAATACTGTTCGCCAACTCTCATTGGCCTTTTTTCATAGATCAGAGGCATCTTTCGGCGCTCAAGAGAGACCCCTAGTGTCGCTTCTTCGACACAACATCTCGTTCCCTCCATCAGGGAACGGAGGTTACATACATAACCGAGACGTTTCCATGACCTTTTATTAATTGCGTCACTAGTTTTTATTATTTATTTTTTTACCATTTTAATTACCTTTCCACATTTTTTTAGAAGTACAAACTTCTAAAAAAATTTGGAAAGGTAATTAAAATGGTAAAAAGATAAATAATAAAAAATACATTTTATTATTAAAGAAATGCTGATTTGTTTTAGCACCTAAAATACACACTTTACTATATACATTCATGTACATTTTGAAATAACATCATGTTCTTCATTCTTGGACATAATTTTTTGTACATTTTCTTTAAAAAATAAAATCCTTTCATCCTGTTTTCTGTGGTTCTATAGATGTTTTAAAGTTATGTTAATATTCACATTGGTGGGGCATATTTTCATGATTTCTCCTGGGGTCCCACAACCCATGGGCTGGCTCTGCTTGTCACTAGTTTTAAATCAGAACTAAAGACGTCCTATTCAAAAATGAATCACTCATTTGAGATGATTTTTAACAATGAATTGTCACACGTGATTGCAAAGCACTCTGAATTGGCTCTTGAATAGCTCTGAATGACTAATTACTGCTGAAACACTTGGAGTGGTTTCTCACTCTCCAACACACTAATGGAATACTTTAAAACATGGAAAACAAAGATAGCGCTGTTTTATCTGCAATCAATGAAAACCAAACCTGCAAATAGGTAAAAACATTTTACAACCAAAACACTTAGTAGCCTAAATACATACAAATAGAAGAAGAAAGAAAACACATAAAAAAGTACCATGGCATTACTGTTCCCCTCCTGTCACTCACTCAACGTTGTGTTGATTGTAGTGACACAAGGGGTCTCTTCTGAGAGCCTTGCATAACTCTGAACTTGAGAAAAGGTCAATGTCAAGTTGGCAGACACAATTTGCATGCCCCGGACATACAGGTATAAAGGTGAGCGGGCGAGCGAATGTAAGACCGATTTTTTTCTTCAAAATCAAGCAGTTGTGCAACAGCAAATCTGAGTTCACCACTGTTCCACTCACCTCTACTGGCGATAAGCACTGCTGTTGGATCTACGGCGCATTCCAGCGGCTTTCTCCTCTCTGCACCCTGTGCAGTCCATGCCCCTGGGCACTTCGACAGCGCTTTCATTGCCTGAAAGGGTGTTTCTCCTCCTAAAATAATGTATTTCCTCTAAAAGAGTTTGAGTTTCCACTCATAAAAGAGCAATACACAGCAGGCGTTGAACGTCCTTTTCAGGATATGTCTTTTTCGAGATGCCTTTTCGCCTCTGTGTAGTTCCTGAATGCGGCCGATTTCTCTCCACTGCTGACGGTCATAAAAGCTGCCTTGTGTGCCTGGGCTGCGAACACATGCTGGCAGCATTTTATGGATGGTTCATGTTCTCAGTGCGAGAACATAGCCATGGCAACATTGCGGTCCTGGCTTTCTTTTCTCACGAGAGAAAGCCACTTCAGCTCCCCCCTGTATCGTTCCTTCTTCCTACGGCATTGAGGATGACCCGGCTGGCGTTGAAGGTGATTCGGGGATATCACTCATTCAGGGGTAAAACCCCACGAACCACCCGCCCCCCGGAACGCTTCCTTGCTTCCGTCCGAGCTCGGCATGAGTGCAGCTCGCCTCGCGGCCAGCCAGCATTCTCCTTCAAGCCCCCGGAATTGGATGACGATTTCGCCACTGCATCGGAGAGCATCACAGTGGCTTCTGATGCTGATGATTCGTCTGGGCTGCCACCTTCGGGTCTGCTAGCCCAGTCTGAGCCTGACGCACAGATGTCTGCTATGCTTTTCCGGGCCGCTGTGAGTGTGTGGTGGACTGGAAACATCCGCCCCCCCCCCCCCCTCACGGCTCACGACCTCCTCGCTTGTCCGCTCTCACTACCCTGGACGGCGGGGCAGTCCACGGATACATGGAGGTCCCTCAGGTGGACAGGGCGGTTGCAATCCACTTGTGTCCCGAGAATACTGCCACCTGGCGGGACCTCCCGGTATTCCCCTCCAAGGCCTGTAGGACAACGTCATCACTGACTGCGAAAGCCTACAGCGCTACTGGATAGGCCGCCTCTGCCCTGCATGCCATGGGTCTCCTGCAAGTTCACCAAGCCAAGGCACTTGTATTTTGGTATTACATTATTGCAGCACTTCAGGATGGTTTCCCCATCCCGATGTGCTGCAGAAACTGCACCCTGCCTCCAACCTCACTCTCAGAGCTACGAGGGTCACAGCGCAAGCACTCATGTGGGCAATGGCCACTCTTGTGATCCAGGAACGGTATTTGTGGCTGAATTGATCGAGATGAGTGACATTGACAAGGTACGCCTTCTCAACGCCCCCATCTCCCAGTTTGGTCTTTTTGGCGACACCGCCGACGACTTCACCCAGCAGTTTTTGGTGGTGAAGAGGCAGACAGAAGCCATATCTCACATCATGCCGTGCCGCCACCTCAACGCAGCCCCCCTGCGACTAAACCAGGCAGCTCCGCTTCAAACGGGCCCAGCTCTCAGCCCCAGCGTCGAGCAGGTGGTGTACGCCCCCCCGTCTTCAGGACCCCCTCTAGGACCCGTGAAGCTCCTAGGCGCCCCTGAGATGGAAGACCCGGGCAGTCAGATGTTCTCTCCGGAGCTGGTACCAAGACCACTCCATCCCCCAGTGGAGGGCCGGGAGGAAAACCTTTGTTTTCTTATTCTTCGTTGCCGCACCCCCTTCAGTCTGCAGTACCCACATTGTTAATAAAAGAGCAATTTCCTCATTTCCTGGGTCATCTAGCCAGCACGCACTATTCTCACGGCATCCCAGCACCAAAGTCTTACAGTCCCGGCTCCCCGGACGCAGTCATCTTGCCTCTGGACCCGCAACTGTCCAGCCCCTACAGGCCAGCGCTGACGAGTACTGAAAATGTCCCTACAGGACCTCCTCCTCAGTCTCTAACCCACCCACTGCCAGGTGTGCGGAGTAAGGTAAGTGCTTTGAGTCTTTCTCAACACCCAAGCCCCGGGACATGCTTTTGCCTCCCAAAGTATTATTACCTGCTCCCCCCTGCTGAGAAGCCACACCCAGTACGTGAAAAATTATTGTTCCGTTAGTGCCCCATGCATGATGCTTGGACGTCGCTATCCAACCCGACGTTTTGGCTGGCATCCCACATCGTCTCGGCTGTATTCGCCCCACTGCATGCATGGCGGAAATTCCAGCACCTTATGTACAGAGGTTACGACCCTGCTACTCAGAGATGCGCTAGAGCCTGTCCCTCCAGCCGAGATGGAGAAGGGTCTCTACAGCCCTTACTTCATCGTAGCTATGGTGGGTTGTGGCCAATCTTGGACCTGCAAGTTCTCAACCGGACTTAACACAAACTCCCATTCAGAATGCTCATGCAGAAACAAATTATAACCTGCATTTGCATTAGATTGGTTCACAGCGGTAGACCTGAAGGACCTGCAGTAGACCTGGAGACTTCACGTCTCCATTCTGCCTCGGCGTCGACCCTCCCAACGGATCACATCCAACGGCCAGGCGCACCAGTACAAGGTCCTCTCCGTCGGCCCATCCCTGTCCCCTCGCATCTTCACCAAGGTCGCAGAGGCAGCCGTTGCCCCGCTACATGAAGTGGGCATCCGCATACTCGATTACCTCAATGACTGGCTCATCCTAGCACACGCTCGAGAGTTACTATGTGCCCACAGGGACCAGGTGCTCATGCACCTCAGCCGTTTGGGGCTTCAGGTCAGCTGGGAAAAAAGCAATCTCTCCGGTTCAGAGCATCTCTTTTCCCAGCTTGGAGTTACTCTCTCATTAAACCCTTGGACAGACCTCTGTTTTCTGCAGACAGGCAGGGGCGCTGTAAAGGGGGGGTAAACGATGACGATTCTCGGGGCCCATGACTAAGAGGGGGCCCAGAGAAGCCCCCAATAAAATTGTGGTGCTAAAAAAATATATTTGATAGTAAAAATTATTAACTTTAAATTATTCTATTTGCTGTTTCCTGGTGTCAAAAAAATGAATTTGTTTAGGAAGCACAAATGTCCGTGGGCCCCTCTCCCCCTCTCAATTATCATAAAATGGTTCAGTCCGCCCAAATTGTATCCAGGCAACACAAACAGCTTGACTTCACTTATAGCGCCGGCAGAATATCAACTTGACGGAAGAGGAAGTGAAAATGCCTCAAAAATCTGGAAGTCAAAAACATAAAGAGAAAAAAATAAGAGAAGTGAAAGAGGCAAAGGGTCGACAGTATGTTACCCAATATTTCACAAGAAAAGGTGGGTTTGTAAGTAGGCCTAAATTGTTAGTGGACCGCCCGTGACAATGATCGTAGCCTACGGCACTTTTCTGTGCATACGCACGCTTTGTACATGAGGCCCCAGGTCTCTACGGTAGCATTTTTCGACAAGTTAGCATGTTTCGATAGAGCAGGGTGCAGCGGGTGCACGGCTTTGCCTCACATGCAGCCGGTGTCGGCATCTTTGTACGAGGCTCCGCCCACTTTCAGCACCCTGCTGCGGTCCACGCTGTTGCACCTGTCTTGCAAGCAGTCTAACTTCATGAACTCTGATAAAAAATCCTCTGCCAGCTACTGTACAAACTACTATCAGCTGTTTGTGAGGTTTCAGTGCATCTCTTGAAGATGATGTGGAGTTGTATTACTACAATGTCCCCTATATTGTCAAATACAGCATGATTCATCTCTGCCAACCATCTTCACATAATACTTTCACATTATCTGATCCAGACCGTCGGCAAAACTCAATTTAAACAGCGCAAAATGACTGCCTGTGGACGTTATAGGTAGAAATGTTTATATTTCTGTTTTTATTCACACAATAAATATTTAAACTAGTTTTAATGAAAATTCATGTAGTTTTAGGAAAGGTCAGGGAGCAGCAAGGCTTTGTGATTTATTTAGACAAAGTTATTGACTATGCAAATTTCAAAATGGTCAAAATGATGCCTTGTTCGTTCTAGTGGTAAAGATAATTACCATAAGTTTAAATGTTGCGGTTAAAATGACTGCTGGTGGCCGTTCTAGTGTTAAAAGTGCATGATAAGGGAACTCAATTTTCTCCCCATGTTAGGTCAAGAAAACACTGGAAAAAATAACAACACACAGTTTTAGTTAAACGTTCAATGCAGTCAAACGCACTTTGTCAAAATCATGCCTCGTTCCAAACAGAGTCAAATGAACCAGCAGCAGCAACTGGTCCGGCTGTCTCCCAACCCCTAACTCCAGCATCCCCTGAATCAGCCCCTGCGCTCCCACATGAAGAAGAAGGTGAGCGGCTATTAGTATTGGTTTAATGGCAACACATTAATGTCTGAAAGTGATACACACAAAATATAAGAGGCATCTGTAGAGTGGAAAAGATTGGCTATAGGAAATGCTATATACTTTGTCAGTTCCAGGACCCTCTTCCTGTTTGTCAGGGAGAACTGAGGAAGTGGAGGAAGAGATGGAAGAGGGTACAGATGCAAGTGAGACACAGATGGCAGAGAGTGAAGATGGAGATGAGAATTCAGATGCCGAGGATGGACTGAATGTTGAGGGATTTGAAAGGGAAGAAAATCTTGTGACAAACGACCCTGGTTTGTGGCCAGCAGTTTGTACTGATCAGGATAGGGAGGACATAGTCAGAAAATTGGCTGTGACCATGAGAGAAAAGAAAGTGGAAATGCCATGTGATTCAGGGGGGAAGCCGTTCCCTGAATACTTGAATTATACAAAGTCAGCCAATAAGAGAGAAAAAATTAAGAGAGACTGGCTTACTTTTAGTCAAAGCAATCAGTCACTTTATTGCATACCATGTGTGCTTTTCTCCAATATACAGAAAAAGCCTTCCTGTAGTGCACTGGCCAGTCAAAATGGGTTTAAAATGTGTCATGTGAAGTGGCGTTGCATGTACAATAAACTCCCAATCCATGAGAGGAGTGATGCACACAGAGACTGCTACTTAAGATGGAAAAATCTGCAAAGATCTGTTTTACAAGATAAAGGTATAGACTCTCTGTTAAACAGGGAATTCCAAACAGAAATTGAGAAAAATAGGGCCATCCTGGAGAGACTGTTAGATGTTACCCTACACCTGGCCTCAAGAAACCTGCCTTTCAGAGGCAAAACAAGCGACTTAGATGACATTCATAATGGCAATTTCCTAGGCACACTGGAGCTTTTGTCACATTATGATCCTCTGCTGAAAGAGCACTTTCAAAAAATCAGGGACAACAAACAAAAACAAAAAGAAGGAAAACAAACCAGGCTAACACATTATCTTAGCTCTGAAAGTCAAAATGAGTTCATCAACTTATGTGGCAGACGAGTTCTGA
Organism: Moxostoma hubbsi; assembly: GCA_032164185.1. Classification (NCBI taxonomy): domain Eukaryota; kingdom Metazoa; phylum Chordata; class Actinopteri; order Cypriniformes; family Catostomidae; genus Moxostoma; species Moxostoma hubbsi. The sequence goes on from JAVLUX010000046.1 coordinate 4,006,032, forward strand.
AAAGAATTCTACAGGAAAGGGAGGATGCCATCTATTATGCAGTCATCGCCGATGCCACACCAGACATTTCCCATACAGAGCAAAACGTGGTGGTACTACGGTATGTCAAATATGACAAAGAAAAAGACGAGTGGGAGATCACTGAGAGGTTCCTTGAATTCAAGGATTTTTACAAAAAGACAGGGAGTGAGATAGCAGAGATGATTGAGTCTGTTCTTTGTGAGCATGGGATTGACATCAGTGATTGCAGAGGACAGGGATATGACAATGGGGCAAATATGTCAGGGAAGGTAAAGGGAGTCCAAGCTGAAATACTGAGGAAAAACAAGCTAGCTACTTATTCACCTTGTGCCTCTCATACATTAAATCTTGTCGGCGTACATGCTGCACAATCAAGTCCAGATGTATCCACCTTTTTTGGCTGCATAAATTGCCTGTACACATTTGTAAGTAGCAGCCCAGAGCACTGGGCAATCTACAAAGAGCAAACAGGTTGCTCATTGCATCAGCTATCTGATACCCGCTGGAGTGCAAGGATTGAGGCTGTTAAACCTGTGGCAAAGCACCTACCTTCTGTCATCAATGCACTTGATAGCATACTAATGACTTGCAGTCTCACCAATGAAGCAAGATCAGATGCTAATGGTCTCAGAAAATACTTCATGTCATTTGATGCTATTCTTCTTCTCACCATCTGGCTGAAAGTACTGCAAAGCATTGATGACAGGAATGTTATTCTCCAGTCAGGGAAAATCTCACTTGACATAGAGGCAGCCAATATCAGAGCCTTGACAGAAGAGATGCAGTCTCTGAGAGATGCATGGGGGTCTCTCCTAGCTGAGGCAAAGTTGATAGCTAGAGAAGCTCATGTTACTCCTCAGTTAAGCAAGGAGTGCAGTCGCAAGAAGAAAAGAAAGAGATTCCATGATGAAACCTGTGAAGAGGAGACAACTCAGGAAGATTCAGAAACAGAGTTTCGGAATACTGTGTTTTACACTGCTATGGATAGTATCATCAGTGACTTAGACACTAGGTTCCAGAGAATTGCTGATATTGTGAACGAGTTTTATGCGGTTCTGAAAGTTGGGCAGATTAGTGAGAAGAGAAAATCTCTTCTGTGTGCCAACCACTGATCACTAAGTATTCCAGTGATCTAACTCCTGATTTTGAAAATCAAGTAAGACACCTAAACCGTGTATATGCTTCCAACTTCCCCCCTAACCTGTCACCTCTTGAACTCCTAAATGCTATTTGTAAGCTGCAGCTGCAAAGCATCTTTGGAGAAGTGTGCATTGCTTTGCGTTTATTTAGCACACTGCCAGTGACTGTTGCTGGTGGGGAGAGGGCATTCAGCAAATTAAAACTGATAAAAAACTACTTGAGGTCTACAATGTCTCAAGAAAGGCTTTGCAGTCTTGCTATGCTTTCCATTGAGAGCGAGTTGGCTAGAGAGCTCGACTTCAAAGATTTGATTAATGATTTTGCAGCTGAAAAGGTCAGAAGTTGGACTTTTGTTTAGAAATGTTGAGCAAGGACAAGAGATTAGAAATGATGTGGAAAGAGTAACTCAGACTCATCTATGTTATACCTTGGCCATTCTTTGATATAGTGTATTATGCAAGTTCTGCTTAAATTATTAGAAATTTTATATGGCCATTTTGTTTTATGGTGGTGTTTTCTTGCTGAGATTTTTTTTTCACCACAGATTGTAATTCCTGTTTTTTAAATTGAAGAGTTTTATTTTGAAATTTCAGTATCAGTGTTGAAGCAAATAAATATAAATACATTGTATTAAGAGTGCTAAGTGTTTCCGTTACATTTCAACTGTCATGTTAAAAATATTAGGTTAGATTAGATTAACTTTATTGTCATTGCCAGTGTACAGTACAAATATGTACAGTACATACATACAAATATAAATATATGTGAATACACTATATGACACATGTACAGCTATGCACAGTATATACATTATACAGTACTGAAGTAGCGCAGTATTACAGAGGACAAATTACGGGTGTGGACATGGGATGGAGTTCAATTGTCTGATTGACTTAAATATATGAGAATGATAGTCAAAATACCATAAAAGCGCATGATTTTATGTAAATTAATATGAAAAAAGTCTCAGCTGTGTTGGGGGCCCTGTCAAGATTCTTTTCATGGGGGCCCAAAATCCTTAGCAGCGCCCCTGCAGACAGGAGTCCACCTCCAGCAGCTGTCCAGACGTGTCATGGTCACCACAGACTCCTCTAAACCTCCAGCTGATTTGGGGCCGCTTCGGTGGGGTACAGATAGATCTATTTGCCACCCAAGACAACTCCCACTGCCTGCTCTGTTACTCCCTAACAGAGGCCCCTCTCGGAACAGACAAGCTGACACACAGCTGGCCCCGGGGGCTGCGCAAGTACGCATTCCCCCAGTGAGCCTTCTTTTGCATTGGTGCTGTGCAAGCTCAGGGAGGACGAGGAACAAGTCACCTTAGTGGCTCCTTACTGGCCCACTCAGGCCTAGTTCTTGGATCTCACGCTCCTTGCGACAGCACCTCCCTAGAAAATTCCCCTGAGGAAGGACCTCCTTTCTCAGGGACAGGGCACCCTCTGGCACTGTGCCCATACCTCTGGACCCTCCATGTCTGACCCCTGGATGGGATTTGGAAGACTTAAGCAGTCTACCACCTGCAGTCGTAGACACAATCAACCAAGCCAGAGCTCCCCCAGGAAGCTTTATGCCCTCAAGTGGCGTCTGTTCACAAATTGGTGCTTTTCCAGATCTGAAAACCCGCAGAGATGCACAGTTCAGTCAGTGCTTTCATTCCTGCAGGATAGGTTGGAGGGGAGGCTATCGCCCTCCACCTTGAAGGTGTATTTTGCTTCTGTTGCATTGGATGGCAAGTCCCTTGGTAAGCTCGACATAATAATCAGGTTCCTTAAGAGGCGCCCGGAGGTTGAACCCTTTCGAACTGCTTAATTCAGTCGAGCTCAAAGCCCTCTCCTTGAAGGCGGCCCTCCTGATCGCGCTCGCTTCCATCAAGAGGGTTGGGGACCTGCATGCGTTCTCTGTCAGAGACACTTGCCTGGAGTTTGGTCTGGCAGATGCTCACCTCATCCTAAGACCATAAACGGGCTACGTGCCCTAGGTTCCTACGACCCCCTTCAGGGTTTAAGTCTTGAACCTGCAAGCAAAGCTGCCCGGGAGGAGGCAGACCCAGCCTCTTTTTGCTGTGTCCGGTACATGCTTTGCATATCCATGTGGACTGCACGCTGGGCTATAGATGCTCTAAGCAGCTCTGTGTCTGCTTTTGCGGAGAGCGGAAAGGGAACACCATCTCCAAACAGAGGTAGCTCATTGGGTTGTTGATGCTATCCCCTAGCCTATCACACCCAGGCTGTGCCCCCCCCCCCTTGCGGGTTCGAGCACACTCTACAAAAAGTGTGGCATCCTCATGGGCACTGGCCCATGGCACCTCCCCTAGCAGATATCTGCAGAGCAATGGGCTGGGCAACATCCAACACCTTTGCTAGATTCTACAACCTCAGGGTTGAGTCGGTCTCGTCCCGTGTTTTGTCAGGTCCAAGCCAGTAGAACTCTGTAATACGGAACAGCCGACCAGGTGTTCCGCTTGCACCTTACGCCCTACACCAAGTTGATCCAGTACACCTTCTTTCAAAGGTTAGCCACTAAGCTCTTGCTTCCTGGATGCTTTTCCTCCCTAGCCCTCTGGCCCGCGAATTCATCAGAGGAATTTGCCGCCAGACCCACCACGAGTCGAGTGCTCCTTTTTGGGCTTGGGCTCCACAGGCATAGTTCCCACTTCAGGCAACTCCCTGTCATGTATTTTCCAGAATACGGTCCCCCTGCTGGCAGGACCCGCGTCTCCCTTAGGCAGTCCTCGCTTGACAACCCCTGTGTGTATTAGCCACAAGTTACCTCCCCCCAGTCTGGGCAGGTTGTGGTCTCCGCAGGGCCTTTTCCCCCTGAAAGAATAGGAACAGAAAAGGACGGCTTCCCCGACGTGTCTATAGCGTTAAGATAGCCCCAGCAACTTTTTAACTCTATGACGAGAAAAATAGAGAGAGAAAAGGCATGGCTGGCTCCTGTAAGGGTGCTGGGAACCTAAGAGCAGTATATGACACCTTTTATTGGGTGCATTGGGGAGGGTTGTGTGCAGTAGTAAATATTATATACATTGTGACAAAAATGAATTATGGCCTATGATTTATGACTTAATTGTTGTACATTTGACCTACACCACCCCTCCCCTCCCTCCAGCCGTTGTACATGCTGTGATATGACGTGTTTGATCAGCTGTTCTGATATCTCGGCGCTATAGCCAAGACAATCTGTGTCATCTTTTAAATAAAAGAGTAGAAAAATTATTAATCTTCAATGATGTGCAATGTTTAATGGAAAACTGAGATGACAAAATAATGTATGGTATAAGACTAAAAATAGTGATTAAATAATTAATTGATGTAATCATTGAGATGTTTTTCAAAAACATGATAAAAGTAATGTGTGTGGGGGTCATTTTATTTTCTATTATAATTGTAAGACATAAAAAGTAGTATTACGTTTAAAATGATGTGTCTTTAATGGGGCGAAATGCTTGGTGGCAAAACTGGAGTGTTAAAATAATACTTGGTGTAAGACTTTTCTTTTTACTTTTAACAAAGTGGTAAAAATGTGTTTTAAAACAGTGGATATTTACTGAAGCAAACTCATTCCAATGTTCACTTTAAAATAACGAATAAATGTTTTAACAGACTTAATGTCTGGCATTAGTTTAACAGATTATTTTTACAAAACACAATATTTCATTTTAGCTGTAGCGTTAACAAAATGTCTTTAACAAAACGGTAATTAAATTAAAATGTGTTTTAAACAAAATGTATCAAGCTGTCAAATGCAACAAAGTCACTAAAATTATTTTAAAAAACTAATTTTAAAATGTGTCTTTAGCTCAAAGAATCTTGCATTTTTCCGTTCAAAATCCTTTCACAAACGCATCCAAAACGGCAATGGAATACGAATGTTGACAGGACCCTCCGTTGGGTGGAAAGTTGACAACACCTCTTCCGGTGTGTGGAGTTGAAGTTCCCCGTCTGTCGCTCACTTCGACGTCGTGTCGAAGAAGCGACACTAGGGGTCTCTCTTGAGCGCCGAAAGATACCTCTGATCTTTGAAAAAAGGCCAATGAGAGTTGGCGAACAGTATTTGCATACTCCGCCTCTGGATACGGATATAAAGGCGAGAGAAATACGCTCGTTCATTCAGTAATTTTCTTTGGAGCCGATGGTCGTGTGTATGCAGTCAGCTGCGAGTAACACATCTGATCCTGCTTCTGATCCTCTGACGCTCTGCTTTGCTGTTGGATTTACGGCGCACTACAGCGGCTTTTCTCTTCACTGCCGGCGTGCAGTTTGCCCCTGGGCGCTTCGACAGCGCAGAGTTAAAAGAGTTGAAAGAGTGATTCTCTCCATAAAAGAGTTTATTTCTCTGAAAGAGCATTACACAGTGGCGTTGAACGTCCTTTTCAGGACGCGTCTTTATAAAGATGTAATTTCCGCCCCTGTGTAGTTTCTGGATGCGGTGATTTCTCCCCACCTCTCTCGGTCATAAAACACTATCTTGCATGCCTGGGCTGCGATCACACGCAGATAGCGTTTTATGAATGGTTCATGTTCTCAGTGCGAGAACATAGCCATGGCAACATTGCGGACGTGTGGCTTTCTTTTGTAATGAGAGAAAGCCGTTTCAGCCGCCCCCCGCGCCTCGCCTCCTTCCTACGGGATTGACGCAGGCGCCGTGGGCGATGAACACGATTTGGGGACAATGACGGGCTCTGTTCGCCGGGTAAACCCCATCGAACCTCCCGCCTCCCCAGCACGCTTGTTTGCTTCCGTCTGAGCTCGGGATGAGCATGCTCTCCAATGGTTCATCTTCTCAGTGTGAGAACATGGCCGTTATAGCATTGCGGTCGCACGGCTTTCTTTTGTAATGAGAGAAAGCCACTTCAGCCGCCCCCCATGCCTCGCCTCCTTCCTACGGGATTGACGCAGGCGCCGCGGGCGATGAAGGCGATTTGGGGAATATGACGGGCTCTGTTCGCCGGGTAAACCCCCTCGAACCGCCCGCCTCCCCGGCACGCTTGCTTGCCTCAGAATTGGATGACATCACCGCTGCATCGGAGAGCATTACAGCGGCATCGGATGCTGATCGCTCGCCTGGGCCGCCACCTTCGGGTCTGCCGCCCAGCCTGAGCCTGACGCACGGAGATCCGCTATGCTTTCCCGGGCTACTTGATCGGTCCCGCGGGTGGGTGCGCCGCTCACAGCCACGCCCCCCCCCCCGTCCCTTTCTTCCCGGACGTGCACGACGAGTTGAGCAAAGCCAAGGCTTCTTCGCTCCTCCACTCTCACTACCCTCGCGGTGGAACGGTCCCAGACCGCTTCCACTCTGCACGCCACGGCCCTTCCTGCAACCAACGCCAGGCCAAGGATCTTCAAAACTTGCACCTTGGGTAGTCCTGTTCTTGATGTGCTGCAGGAACTGCGCTGGATGACCAACCTCGCCCCCGGGCCACGGAGGTCAGAAGCGCCGGCACTCGAACAGGCAATGGCCACCCCTTGTGGTCCAGAAACGCACCTGTGGACTGGACCTGGTCGAAATGCGGGAGGCAGACAAGGCACACCTTCTCTCACACCCCCGTCTCCCAGCTCCGTCCATTCGGCGCCACCGTTGACGACTCTGCCCAGCAGTCCTCAGCGGTGAGGCAGACGGAGGCCACTGCACATCCTGCCCCGCCGCAAGCCTGCCGCCATGGGCCATGCCCCGTCTGCTCGCCGACGGGCGTCCTCCTGCGGCTATGAAACACCCTGCTCCGCCTCAATGGGCCCAGCTCTCAGCCCCAGCATCGAGCACTCCGCAGGAAGCGGACGCCCCCGTCTCACGGACCCCCTCGAGGACCCGGAAGGCTCCCAGGCTGTCCGTAGACGTTTAACCCAGGGACCAAGATATTAGCTCCGGAGGCTGGTAAGACCGCTCCGTCCCCGGTGGAGGGCCGGGAGGAGAATTTTTTCTTGTCGAATTAATTTTCACATTCTCATATTCTCTGTAATGAGCTATTTCCTTTTGTCTCTGGGTCACCTGACCCGCAAATGCCGTTCTCACGGCACTTTGCCCCCAGATACCAACAGTCCTGGCTTCCTGGACACGGACCACCCGTCTTCAGCCCCACGACTGTCCCCCGGCCGGCCGGTTCCGACGAGTCTAGAGGACGCCTACCCAGGACCTCCTCCTCAGTCGCTAACCCGCCCCCTGCCGGGTGTGCGGAGCAAGGTAAGTGCTTTGAGTCTTTTCTCAGCACCTCAGCCGCGGGTCGACCTCGTCGCCGCCCAATGCTGCCCTACCTGCTCCGCCCCGCTGCGAAGCCCCGCCGGGTACGTCAAAATTAATCGTCCCTTTGGTGCCCCTAGCGCAGAGGTTGGACGCGTGGCTTTCACTTCCCAACCCGTCTCGCTGGCTGGCCCGGACCATCCGACTCGGTTACGCAATTCAGTTTGCCAGGCCCCGCCCCCCTTCATGGGCGTCCGCTTTTCCACAGTACACGGCGAACACGCCCACTCCCTGCGCGCGGAAACCGCGACTCTTCTGGCCAAAGACGCGATAGAGCCTGTCCCTCCAACCGAGATGAAGAAGGGTCTCTACAGCCCTTACTTCATCGTACCCAAGAAAAGCGGTGGCTTACGACCAGTCTTGGACCTGCGAGTTCTCAACCGAGTGTTGCACAAACTCCCGTTCAAAATGCTCACGCTTAACCTGCGTCCGGCATCTAGATTGGTTCGCAGCGGTAGACCTGAAGGACACGTACTTCCATCCTGCCCCGACACCGCCCCTACCTGCGGTTTGCGTTCGGGGGCCAGGTGTATCAGTACAAAGTCCTCCCCTTCGGCTTATCTCTGTCCTCTCGCGAGAGTTACTATGCACCCACAGAGACCAGGTGCTCAGGCACCTCAGCCGTCTGGGACTTCAGGTCAACTGGGAAAAGAGCCAGCTCACTCCAGTTCAGAGCGTCTCTTTTCTCAGGATGGAGTTAGACTCGGTCTCAATGTCGGCACGTCTCACCAATGAGCGTGCCCAGTCAGTGTTGAACTGCCTCGCCGCCTTTAGGCCAGGCACAGTGGTCCCCTTAAAACTTTTCCAGAGGCTCCTGGGGCATATGGCATCCTCCGCGGCGGTCACGCCGCTGGGGTCGATGCATATGAGACCGCTCCAACACTGGCTCTAGACCCGAGTCCCGAGACGAGCATGGCGCCACGGCACGCACCGGGTAACAATCACCCCCGCCTGCAGTCAGACATTCAACCCCTGGACAGACCCCTGTTTCTTACGGGTTGGAGTGCCCCTACAGAAGGTGTCCAGACGCGTCCTGGTCACGACCGACGCCTCCAGATTGGGTTGGAGCGCCTTTTGCAACGGGCACGCAGCCTCAGGCCGTTGGAAAGGGGCCCAGCTGCGTTGGCACATCAACTGCCTCGAGTTGTTGACCGTCCTTTTGGCCCTGCGGAAGTTTCTCCCGTTAATTCGGGACGAACATATCCTAGTCAGGTCGGACAGCACCACTGCGGTCACGTACATAAATCGCCAAGGTGGCGTACGCTCCCGTCACATGTCACAACTCACCCGTCGTCTCCTCCTTTGGAGCCAGCACCGACTCAAGTCGCTGCGTGCCACTCACATCCCCGGCAACCTCAATGTTATAGTGGACGCGCTGTCATGACAACGCTTGCCTGGCGGAGAGTGGAGGCTTCACCCCCACTCGGTTCAGCTGATTTGGGAACGGTTCGGCTAGGCCCAGGTAGACCCCTCTGCCTCCCGAGAGACCTCCCACTGCCCGCTCTGGTACGCCCGTTCAGAGGCTCCCCTCGGGGCAGATGCACTGGCACACAGCTGGCCGGCTGGGCTGCGCAAGTACGCATTTCCCCCAGTGAGCCTTCTTGCACAGGTGCTGTGCAAGGTCAGGGAGGACGAGGAGCAAGTCACTCTCGTGGCTCCTTACTGGCCCACTCAGGCCTGGTTCTTGGACCTTGTACTCCTCGCGACAGCCCCTCCCTGGCGAATTCCCCTGAGGAAGGACCTTCTTTCTCAGGGACGGGGCACGCTCTGGCATCCGCACCCAGACCTTTGGAACCTCCACGTCTGGCCCCCGAACGGGATGCGGAAGATCTAGCTGGTCTACCACCCATGGTCGTAGCCACGTTCAACCAAGCCAGAGCCCCTTCTACCAGGCAACTCTACGCCCTGAAATGGCGTCCGTTCGTAAATTGGTGTTCTTCCCGGGCAGAAGACCCACAGAGGTGCGCAGTTAGGTCTGTGCTCCTGTTCCTACAGGAGAGGTTGGGGGGGAGGCTGTCCCCATCCACCTTGAAGGTGTATGTTGCCACTATCGCAGCTCACCACGACCCAGTAGACAGCAAGTCTCTGGGTAAGCACGACTTAACCGTCAGGTTCCCAAGAGGTGCCCGGAGGTTAAACCCCTCCCGGCCAAACCTGTCCCCCTCCTGGGATCTCTCGATGGTCCTCGCCGGTCTTTAGAGATCCCCCCCGAGTCGCTAGAATCAGTTGGCTCAGGGCCCTCTCCTGAAAAGACGGCCCTGCTGATCGCGCTCACTTCCATCAAGAGGGTCGGGGACCTGCAAGCGTTCCCTACTAATGACACTTGCCTGGAGCTCGGTCCGGCAGATACTCATGTGATCCTAAGACCTCGACTGGGCTATGTGCCCATGGTTCCTACCACGCCCCCTGGAGATCTGGGAGGAGGCAGACCCAGCCCTCTCACTGTTGTGTCCGGTATGTGCCTTGCGTGCCTACCTGGAACGCACCCAGAGCTTCAGGCGCTCTGAGCAGCTCTTTGTCTGCTTTGGAGGACAGCAGAAAGGGACACTGTCTCCAAATAGAGGTGTCTCACTGGGTGGTGGATGCCATTCAGTTGGCCTATCACACCCAGGCCATGCCCCCCCCTTACGGGTTTGAGCCCACTCCACTAGGAGCGTGGCATCCTCATGGGCACTGGCGAGGGGCACCTCCCTAGCAGACATTTGTAGAGCTGCGGGCTGGGCAGCACCTAACACCCTTACGATCTCAGGGTTGAGTCAGTCTCGTCCCGTGTTCTCTCAGGTCCGAGCCCGTAGAACTCGGTACACGTTGACGATCTGACCGGGTGAACCGCTTGTTCCAGCGCCGTTTCCCTCTGCCAAGGTAAAACAGTGCGCTTTTGTCCCAGAGGACCTAGGTCCCTGGTTGATTCCTCCCTAGCCCTTCGGGCCCGCAGCAGTTCAGCGGAGGAACGTGCTGGTCCAGTCCACTATGGGTACCTCCGGCTACCCCTACTGGAATAGGTGCTCCACAGATCAGGCCTCCTATGGGACTCCTCCTGTGTGTATTTCCGCGGTATGGTCACCTTACGAGCTGACCCGCGTCTCCCTTAGGCAGTCCTTCGCTGCCCTCCGGTCGCCATGTTGTAGCAACTCCCCCCTCCTCGAGGTTGGATCTACCACCGCACCATTTCCTCCCACATGCCTAAGTGGCCATGTGATGTATTTTGCCACCTTTACCTCCCCTGCTGGGCGGGTGTGGCCTCCGCAGGGTCTTTTCCCCCTAAAAGGATAGGAATTCGGAATAAGACCCCCTTCCCTCGATGCGGTAAGGGCCCCGGCTGCTCTTGCTCTATGCCGAGAAAACATAGAGAGAAAAGAGGCCCAGCCAGGCTTGGCCCGTTCCCTAGTTGGGAGCGTCACCTTGTTCCCCCCTAGGGTAACCAAAAGGATGCTGACGCTTTTTCGGGGCATTGGGGAAGAGTACGTGCAGCCTGAACACAGTTGGTCGCTTGTGCACGTGCAAATACCTGCCCGCTTCTGTGTCAGCAGTACACGTACACGGCTCAGCGCATGGCGAGTTATGAAGTGGACCCCTAGTGTCGCTTCTTCGACACGACGTCGAAGTGAGCGACAGACGGGGAACGTCTCGGTTACGTATGTAACCTCCGTTCCCTGATGGAGGGAATGAGACGTTGTGTCTTCCCGGCCACGTCGCTGAGCCGAGCCGCTGAGGTGCCCGGAACACTCCCGGCTCCTCAGAAAAATCCTGAATGAACGAGCGTATTTCTCTCGCCTTTATATCCGTATCCGGAGGCGGAGTATGCAAATACTGTTCGCCAACTCTCATTGGCCTTTTTTCAAAGATCAGAGGTATCTTTCGGCGCTCAAGAGAGACCCCTAGTGTCGCTTCTTCGACACGACGTCTCGTTCCCTCCATCAGGGAACGGAGGTTACATACGTAACCGAGACGTTTTTCTCTCAACTCTGACTAAAAATAGCGATTGATTAAATATTGCATTGATGTAATCATTGAGATGTTTTTCAAAAACAATTCATTTTATTTATTTATTTATTTATTCAGTTTATTTATTATTATTATTGTAGGGCATTCAAATTGGTTGTTATGTTTAAAAAAGGTGTTTAAATGATGTGTCTTTTAATGGTTGCAATGCTTGGTGACAAACTGGGGGTGTTAAGATTTTTAATAAATAGGTTTATTTTACTCAAACACATTAAGGCATTTAATTTTGGCTCTAACAAAATGTATTTAACAAAGTGGTGAAATGTGTTTCTAAACAGAGGATATTGACTGAGCAATCTCATTCAAATGATCACTTTAAAATAATGAATAAATGTTTGACAAAGTGTTATTTTACCAGAGACTAAAATGTATTTTAAACCAGATGTTTAGATTGTCAAACACAACAAAGGCACTTTAAAATGAATAAATGATTAACAAACTTATTCTTTGGTAGGGTTATTTTTACTAAACACAATATTTAATTTAGCTGTAGCTCTAACAAAATGTCTTAAATTTTAAACGAAATAACATGCATTATAAAATGTATCTTTAGCACAAAGATTCTTACATATTTCTGTTCAAAGTCCTTTCATGAGATCAAGTTGTTTTATGATCAGTCTGTTTGTGGCGGTATATTGACAGACCTTTTAAATGATTCAAGCATAGATTAAACTATCAAATATACCAATGTCGCTTAATTCAGTTCTAAAAGAGTTTTTAGCAAAATATACATCCAAGAAGTATTTGCTTTATGAATCACTGTATGCATTTTTGTTCCGCATATCTGGGTTAATAAATATCCATTGCTGTGGTTCTTCACACACAATCGTCTACTAAAAATAAACTAATACCATCAATAATAATATTATAATTAAAAAAAACAGCTACAAACTCTGTAACTATCTATTTTCTCGTTGTAAAAAACAAGCTGAATGGAATGTTGTTTTTCACTTTCAAATCATTTGTTCTATTATTTCTGTAAGTGGTTAAACAATTATTAGCTATTAATTATTTTCTACAAAATGTTTTACAATGTTTATACACGTGTATTAATCGGTGGTCAATCGGTGGTCAATCTAAAAAAAAATAATATTTTAAGCCATAGTAAAAACTATTTACATTACACATGCTTTTTCATATTTGAAAACCCAATCCATTTAAAACGGAATGCCAAGCGTATTTTGTATGCAAGTGGGTTTATCTATTGAGAATTATATAAAAGAGATTTTTAAACTGTTAAGTCATTTTGGAGTGTGTCATGACAAGGAAATTTAAATACATTTTATGACCTCGGTGCGGGGTTGTGAGAGGGTGTCGCGTTAATTTGTTTTATGATTCAGACTTTAAGGTGACAATCGGCGGGGGGTTTGTGGTGGTCTTGTGTTGCGATAATTTGTTGTATTATTCAGACTTTAAGGCAATGATCCTTCGGACTAATGCTTTGCGGGGTTTGTTAACAAGATTTCGAAGTGTCATTTTAAATCTTTGATCTCTGAATATTTCACAACAAAAAACGGGGGTTTGGTATATCGACAGTCCTTTTAAATGATTCAGGCATAGATTAAACTATCAAATTGTTATGAAGAGGGCAGACGAGGGAGTAAGGATCCAGATGCAGCTTTATTAGAATATCAAAAGTAAAGGCAGGTACAAAAAAACAGGAACGAATGAAACCTCCACGAGGGGAGAATAAAGAAATGAACATAAGAAGACAACACGAGGAATCTAGCAAGGAGGGCTTAGGCAGGATTATTCTTGGCTCCTCAGTGAAAACCTATCAGACATTCACTTGCCCGCTCCCCTTTATACCCATATGTCTGGGGACGGGGCATGCAAATTCTGTCTGCCAACTTGACATTGGCCTTTTCTCAAGTTCAGAGGTATGCAAGGCTCTCAGAAGAGACCCCTTGTGTCACTACAATCGACATAACATCTCGTTCCTTCCATCGGGGAACGGAGGTTACAACAGTAACCATGATGTTTTTTTGCCAGGTACCATACCACAAGGAATTTGGCCTCTGAAGGGAAGCTTCCAATGAACACAGAAATACAGTACAACAGCTAGACACAGAATAACAAGATAAGATGTTTAATGTATGTAGAGTTAAATGTAAAAATAGTAGTTCCCCTTCTGTCACTCTCTCGACGTAGTGTCGAAGGAAGTGACACAAGGGGTCTTCTCGGACGCCGAATCGTACCTCTGAACCTGAGAAAAGGCCAATGTCAAGTTGGCAGACAGAATTTGCATGCCGCAACCCGGACATACGGGTATAAGGGGAACCGGGGCAGCGAATGCCAGTCAGAATTTTTCTTCGGAGCCGAATGGTTGTACCGCAAGCAGCTGAAACACACACCTGTTTCACTCACCTCTATCAGCGGGAAGCATTGCTGTTGGATCCGCACGGCGCATTTTCCAGCTGGCGTCTCTCTCTCTGCATGCTGTGCAGTCCACACCCCTGGGCGCTTCGACAGCGCTTCTTTCTGTTTGAAAGAGTGTTTCTCCTCCTAAAAGAGTATATTTTCTCTAAAAGAGTTTGAGTTCCCACTCATAAAAGAGCAATACACAGCAGGCGTTGAACGTCCTTTTCAGGACGCGTCTTTTTAAAGATGTCTTTCCGCCTCTGTGTAGTTCCTGGATGCGGTCGATTTCTCTCCACTTCTGACGATCATAAAAAGCTGCCTCGTGTGCCTGGGCTGCGATCACACGCAGGCAGCGTTTTATGAATGGTTCATGTTCTCAGTGCGAGAACATAACCATGGCTACATTGCGATCGCGCTTTCTTTTGTCATGAGAGAAAGCCACTTAAGCCGCCCCCTGCGTCGTTCCTTCTTCCCACGGGATTGAGGTCGACCTGGCTGGCGATGAAGGCGATTTGGGGATGACCACGGGCTCGGTTTCGCCAGGTAAATCCCCATGAACCATCCGCCCCCCAGCACACTTGTTTGCTTGCGTCCGAGCTCGGGAAGAGTGCAGCTCGCTTCCCCGCCAGCCGGCATTTTCCCTTGAGCTCCCGGAATTGGATGACGACATCGCCGCTGCATCGGAGAGCGTCACAGCGGCGTCTGATGGTGATGGCTCGCCTGGGCTGCCACCTCCGGGTCTGCTCGCCCAGTCTGAGGCTGATTTTCAGATGTCCGCTATGCTTTCCCGGGCCGCCGCGAGCACAGGCTGGGCTGGAGATCTCCGCCCCCTCTCGGCTACTCGATCGGTTCCTCGGGTAACGGCGCCGCTTATAGCCACGCCCCCCCTTGGTTCCGTCGTTCCCGGAAGTGCATGACGAGCCAACGCGGTCGGAACCGCCCTCCGCTTGTCCGCTCTCACTACCCTGGATGGCGGAACACCGCCACCTGGCGGGACTGAACGGTACTACTCTCCAGAGCCGTAGAATGACGTCATCACTGACCTCAAAAGTCTACAGCACCACTGGACAGGCCGCCTCCGCCCTGCAAGACCTGCACCTGGGTAGTTCCAACCCCGATGTGCTACAGTAACTGCGCTCTGCTCCAACCTCGCTCTCAGAGCTACGAATGTCACGGCGGAGGCACTCAGGTGGACGATGGCCACACTCGTGGTCCAGGAGCGCCACCTCTGGCTGAACACGGTCGAGATGCATGGCGTTGACAAGTCACGATTTCTCAACGCCCCCGCCTCCCAGCTCGGCCTCTTCGGCGACACCATCGACGACTTTGCCCAGCAGTTCTCGGTGTTGAGGAAGCAGACGGGGACAGTTCCTCACATCATGCCGCGGCGCCACCCAGTCAGCGCGCCCGCGCCCCGCCTGCTCGCCGAGGGTGTCCCCCCCCTGCGACGAGAAAGCAACAAAAGGTAGCTCCGCAACCTGGGCCCAGCTCTCAGCCCCAGCGTCGAGCACCTCGCAGGCGGCGTACGCCCACCATCTCCAGGACCCCCTCTTGGACCAGAAATGCTCCGAAGCGCTCCTGAGATGGACACCCCAGGCAGTCGGATGTTCGCTCCGGAGATGGTTTCAAGACCACTCCGTCCCCCGGTGGAGGGCCGGGAAGAGAATCCTTGTTTTCACCTGCCGCACAGCCTTTGGGCTACGGTACCTACAGAGCGATTCCCTCACTCCCTGGGTCATTCAGCAGGTGTGTGCCGTTCTCACGGCACCCCGGCCCTACATCTCTCCAGTCCCGGTTTTCCGGACGCAGCTCTCTCGCCTCCGGCCCCGCGACTGTCCAACCCCGGCAGGCCAGCGCTGACGAGTTTCGAAGACGCCCTCTCGGGACCTCTTCCTCAGTCTCTAATCCGCCCCCTGCCGGGTGTGCGGAGTAAGGTAAGTGCTTTGAGTCTTTTCTCAGCACCTCAGCCTCGGGACACTCTTTTTGCCTCCCGAAGCATTATTACCTGCTCCCCCCCGCCACGAAGCACCGCCCAGTATGTCAAATGTGATCGTCCCCTTAGTTCCCCTCGCACGGAGTTTGGACGCGTGGTTATCGCTTCCCAACCTGTCGCGCTGGTTGGCCAGGACCATCCGACTCGGCTCTGCGATTCAGTTCGCCCGGCTCCCGCCTCGTTTCAGCGGTATTCGCTCCACTCTAGTGCACGGCCAACAAGCCAGTGCTTTACGAGCAGAGATTTTTACACTGCTCCTCAAGGACGCGATAGAGCCCATCCCTCAGCCGAGATGAAGAAGGGTCTCTACAGTCCTTATTTCATCGTACCCAGAAAAAGTGGCGGGTTGCGACCAATCTTGGACTTGCGAGTTCTCAACCGGGCCCTGCTCAGACTCCCGTTCAAAATGCTCACGCAGAAGCAGATTCTCACCTGCGCGTACTTCCACGTCTCTATTTTGCCGCGACACCGACCCTTCTTACGGTTCGTTTTCGACGGCCAGACGTATCAGTACAAGGTCTTCCCCTTCGGCCTGTACCTGTCCCCTCGCGTCTGCCCCCCTAAGGGAAGTGGGCATCCGCATACTCCACTATCTCGACGACTGGCTCATTCTGGCCTACTCTCGAGTTACTGTGTGCTCACAGGGACCAGGTGCTCAGGCACCTCAGCCGTCTAGGGCTTCAGGTCAACTGGGAAAAGAGCAAGCTCACCCCGGTTCAGAGCATCTCTTTTCTCGGTATGGAGTTAGACTCGGTCTCAATGACAGTGCGTCTCACCAATGAGCGCGCCCAGTCAGTGCTCAGGTGCCTCGCTCACTTCAAGCCTGGCACATCGGTCCTCTAAAACAATTCCAGAGGCTCCTGGGGCATATGGCATCCTCAGCCGCGGTCGCGCCGCTCGGGTTTGATGCATATGAGACCGCTACAGCACTGGCTACAGACCCGAGTCCCGAGATGGGCATGGCGCCACAGCACGCATCGTGTGGGGTTGGGGCACCGTGTGCAATGGGCACGCTGCCGCTGGCACCTGGAAAGGTCCCCGGCAGCATTGGCACATCAATTGCCTAGAGTTGATGGCTGTTATTCTTGCTCTACGGAGGTTTATTCCACTAATCCGAGGCAAGCATGTTCTGATTCGCTCAGACAGCACCGCGACGGTAGCGTACATAAATCGCCAGGGCGGCGTGCACTCTCATCATATGTCACAACTCGCCCGCCATCTCCTCCTCTGGAGTCAGCCGCGACTCAGGTCGCTGCTCGCCACTCACATCCCTGGCAACCGTAACACGACAGCGGACGCGCTGTCGCGACAGGTTTCGCCCAGCGGAGAGTGGAGGCTCCACCCCCAGGTGGTCCAGCTTATTTGGGACAGATTCGGCAAGGCACAGGTAGACCTCTTTGCCTCCCAGGACAACTCCCATTGCCCGCTCTGGTATTCCCTGACGGACGCTCCCCTCAGGACAGATGCGCTGGCACACAGCTGGCCCCGGGGGCTGCGCAAGTACGCATTTCCCCAGTGAGCCTTCTTGCATCGGTGCTGTGCAAGATCAGGGAGGACGAGGAGCAGGTCGCCTTGGTGGCCCCTTACTGGCCCACCCGCACCTGTTTTTCGGAACTCACGCTCCTCATGACAGCCCCTCCCTGGAAAATCCCCCTGAGGAAAGACCTTCTTTCTCAGGGACGGGGCACCCTCTGGCATCCGTGCCCAGACCTCTGGAATCTCCATGTCTGGCCCCTGGACGGGACGCGGAAGATCTAGTAAATCTACCACCTGC
Organism: Moxostoma hubbsi; assembly: GCA_032164185.1. Classification (NCBI taxonomy): domain Eukaryota; kingdom Metazoa; phylum Chordata; class Actinopteri; order Cypriniformes; family Catostomidae; genus Moxostoma; species Moxostoma hubbsi. The sequence goes on from JAVLUX010000046.1 coordinate 4,023,560, forward strand.
TGTCGTAGATACGATCAATCGAGCCAGAGCTCCCTCAACCAGGCAACTCTACGCACTAAAGTGGCGTTTGTTCGCGAATTGGTGTTCTTCCCGAGCCGAAGACCCACAGAGATGCGCAGTTCGGTCAGTGCTTCTATTCCTGCAGGAGAGACTGGAGGGGAGGCTGTCCCCCTCCACCTTGAAGGTGTATGTTGCTGCTATCGCAGCCCACCACGACGCAGTAGATGGCAAGTCCCTTTGTAAGCACGACTTGATTATCAGGTTCCTGAAAGGCGCCCGGAGACTACATCCTCCCCGGCCTAACCCGTTTCCCTCTTGGGATCTCTCAGTGGTCCTCTCGGGCCTTCAGAGACCCCCATTTGAGCCGCTTGATTCAGTCGAGCTCAAGGCCCTCTCCTTGAAGACAGCCCTCCTGATTGCGTTAGCCTCAATCAAGAGGGTAGGAGACCTGCAAGCGTTCTATGTCAGCGTCTCTTGCCTGGAGTTCGGTCCGGCACTTTCTCACGTTATCCTGAGACCCTGACCGGGCTACGTGCCCAAGGTTCCCACGACCCCTTTCAGGGACCAGGTCTTGAACCTGCAAGCACTGCCTTGGGAGGAGGCAGACCCAGCCCTTTCGTTGCTGTGTCCGGTGCGTGCTTTGCGTACCTATGTGGACCGCACGCAGAGCTTTAGATACTCTGAGCAGCTCTCTGTCTGCTTTGGCGGACGGCGGAAAGGGAACGCCGTCTCCAATCAGAGGCTAGCCCACTGGGTCATTGATGCTATTGCCTTAGCCTATCACGCCCAGGGCATGCCCGCCCCCCTGCAGGTCCGAGCACACTCCACTAGAAGTGTGGCGTCCTCATGGGCACTAGGCCACGGCACCTCCCTAGCAGACATCTGCAGAGCAGCGGGCTGGGCAACACCCAATACCTTTGCCAGATTTTACAATCTAAGGGTTGAGTCGGTCTCATCCCGTGTTTTGTCAGGTCCGAGCCGGTAGAACTCGGTAAAGCGGCACAACCGACCGGGTGTTCCGCTTGCATCTTGCGCCCTTCACCAATGTGATCCAGTGCGCCTTCTATCCCAGGTCAGCCACTGAGTGTCGCTGCCTGGATGCTTTTTCCTCCCTAACCTTCTGGCCCGCGAATTCAGCAGAGCAACTCACTGCCAGACCCAGTACGAGTCTTAGGGCTCTGTACTGGGGTCGGGCTCCATGGGCATAGTTCCCTCTTCAGGCTAACTCCCCGTGATGTATTCTCCGCGGTACGGTCCCCCTCTCGGCGGACCCGCGTTCCCTCAGGCAGCCCCGCTGCCTCGGCCCCGTGTCTGTAGAGTCCCCCCATCATTAGGCTGGACCTACCACCGCGCCGTCTCCCACGTCCGGCTTCACAACCCTCGTGGTGTATTTGCCATACATTACCTCCCGCTGGTCTGGGCAGGGTATGGCCTCTGCAGGGTCTTCCCCTCCTGAAAGAATAGGAAATCTGCAGGCCGGACAGCTACCTTGCCTCCGGTTCTGCCTCAGCGCCCGGCACACCGGCGCCAATGAGTTTTGAAGACACCTCCTTAGGCCTCTTCCTCAGTCTCTAAGCCGTCCCCTGCCGGGTGCGTGGAGCAGGGTTAATGCTTCGAGTCTTCTCTCAGCACCGCCCAGGCTCTCTTGCTCCCCCCCGGGGAATGACCTCCTTCCCCGACATAGGTTGGGCCCCAGCCGCTCTACATCCTATTTGAGAGACATAGTGAGAGAGAAGGCCGCGGCTGTTGGGCTTGCTCCCATGCTAGCATGTAATACCTTTTTCCCCCAGGGGTGCGGGAAAACCTAAGGTGGATATGCTAAAACTCTTTGAGGGGGCGTTGGGGAGGGCGACGTGCATTCGGTTCAGGTGCCTCTAACACGCAATATCCTGCTTTGCCCCTGCTCCGACAGTCACGTCACATGGTCAGTGCATGGCGTTTTTATATGGACCCCTTGTGTCACTTCCTTCGACACTCGTCGAGAGAGTGACAGAAGGGGAACGTCTCGGTTACTGTTGTAACCTCCGTTCCCCGAGGGAGGGAACGAGACATAGTGTCCCTCCTGCCACGGCACTAGACCTAGCACTGTAAATGGCCGTGCTTCATCCTTCGGCTCCTCAGTGCAAAATCCTGACTTGCATTCGCTGCCCCGGTTCCCCTTATGCCCGTATGTCCGGGGCGGGGCATGCAAATTCTGTCTGCCAACTTGACATTGGCCTTTTCTCAGGTTCAGAGGTACGACTCGGCGTCCGAGAAGACCCCTTGTGTCACTTCCTTCGACACTACGTCTCGTTCCCTCCCTCGGGGAACGGAGGTTACAACAGTAACCGAGACGTTTTGCATATTAAGTTTGTGTTGGTAGCATGTATAAATATGAATGTACATGTTTTTTACATGCATATACTATTATATTGCACTATACTTATACTGTATTGTATTGAACTTTACTGTACTATAATGTACAATGGCATTGATAAACACAACATGAATGTCTTTTAGACATTTTGTCTGAGACAGTAAGCTCCGTACATCTGTTTGAAAAAATAAAATAAAGTAGCTTAAATGAGCAAGCTACTTTTGCCACGTGGCTTGTAGTGTCACTTGCTACTTTTTCTGAAGTGTAGCTATTTACTTAGCTTAACTAAATTAAGGCTGGGAAATTTAACTTTATTTTAACATTATTTTCTACTATTAAGTAAAGTTAACATGACATTTAATTGGTGAATATATGAAACAGGCATTTCTCGTTTTGGCATGAGCCACATCGGGCAGTCAGAAGAAATTGCTACTCGAACCGTCAGATCCTGCCGGAAATAGAAGTCAGGGGCAAGGTTTCTACCCCCGTGCAGGATGGGACTCGAGCAGTGGGGAGGTGGAGTATGCTGAACACTGAAACAGCAACATGATAGATTGTAAGCAGACTCATAAAGGCTGATACATGATTAGTTAGGAGCTACCTAGATAGTGGCATGATTATGTACAGCTGAGTCTTCCCGCCTGAATTGCGCTACGCTTATATTTCTGACCGTTTTCCAATTTTTATGTGATGAAGCTGGAAAATTGAGTCGTTTCATTATTTTTGTCCAAAAAAATATTTTTAATTCAGATTTTTATCTAAAACAACTTTTTAACAAGTCATATTGTGCTTAACAAACAACACATTGATTATTAATTGTTTCCATTTTCATTTTCCAATATTGACATTCTTGTCCCAACCCAGTAACACCCACTAGTGTACTTGCAGTTGTAACAGGTGTAAATATGTTCTGTGTTTTATAAATGTTTCATGTATAGAATTACACAAAATATTAATTTGTATACCTAATGTGTCTGGTTGTATATGTGTGCATCTTCCCCTTTAATTTCCTGTTTCTGGCTCCTCTTCTTCTCTTTTGGCATGTGCCTGCATGGTGTATTTTGAGCTCCTCTAAATATAATTTCATCTTGGTTTTAAAAAATAATTTGTATACATATGTTCTCTTTTATTTTAAGTATATAATGTTATTTTACTGATATGGTTGATTATTTTTATGTTTTTATTTGTATTGGGGTTATTTTGGGTTTTTCTGTTTGTCATTAGGGCTGAGCACATGGTGATTGCATTGGGTATTATTTGACAGTCAGAAACTGTTTGCTCACCCTCTGCGATCTGTTTTGTATTTCTTTCTCTCATCATGTATGTTGATTGTTGGTTTTATTATTATTACTGTATCTCGTACTTTCTTTTCTCTGGCCCTTTTGACATGTGCCTGCTTGTTAGAGATTTTGGAGGGATTACAGACTGTTTTGTATTTCTTTCTCTCATCAGAAAGTAAATGTTGAGCTGATTCTCCCATCGCTGCCTGGTATCCGATTATTTCCACACAAAAAAAAAAACAACGCAGACTACACCGGTCACACTTTGTGCTGTGATCATTTTGGGTCATCAGATCAGTGCTTCGCTGATCGCAGGGATTGCATGTCTCGCCTGGTTGTCTCCTGGTTCTCTTCTCCATCTGGTTTGCCGCAGCTTCTCATGTTTGGACATATAGAGGTGTGCATGTGCATGTGCATGTTATTTGATTTAATATATATCATTGCATATTCTGTGGAGTATACATTAACGTTTGTCATTTGTTATGGGTTTTAGTGTCTGGGACTATTTAATAATTGGTAGTTTTTACATGTTTTGTGTTTTCAATTTACATTTGAGACATGTTTCAGGATACTGCTAGCCAAGACAATTTAGCCCAGTGAAACTATCTAATGTTGCATTTCCATTGGGTAGGGGTTGTGGTGTAGCAATGAGAGGGCATCATAAATTACAGCTCATTGTCATCGGAGGGGTAGAGTGTTGGATAATGATGAATTTGACTGTGAGCATGCCGTGGATTCCATAAATGGCACTCCAGTGGGTCCAGCGGCTATACACCCAGATACTGAGCATGCGATTAGTCCTGAGTCATTAGGGGACATTATATTAGATCTTGCTCAGAAAATAGGCGAGAGTATTTCGGCTAGCCTTAACCTTGCACACCAGCACAGCATTGTTCAGCCTATTCTTTCTTCCCAGTCTCAGCATGCTAGTGAATGCATTAATACACCCACGCTGGAGTTGATAGTGCAGCAAGATGCAACACCTCCACCATTTTTCAGGGGCGACAAGAATGATTAATTTACCGTGCATGAGTGAGAAGATATGATGTGCAGTTATCTGAATAGGATGAAATGCAAATTCCAATATGATGTCTCTGGTCTTATTATGAGCAGTTTGGATGGCAAAGCGAGGATGTGGTCAAAGTGTCATTACGCAGCTGCCCTGAGCTGAGTGCCACATAACTGCCTATTACAGCGTTTGACATACTGAAACGCAATTTCAGTGAGCTGGTGTACTCAAACATGCCCATGGCTGATTTTTATAATACTGTCCTGTGAGTAGATGAGAGTCCGATGGATTACTGGATATGAATTAACAAGGCAATAGATGTCGCTGACGAGTGCTTGCCTAGGCGTAATGGGAGTGTTGAAGATCCCACTGCTGAAGCTGTCATGATGTTTATTTCATATTGCCCAAACCCCAGTCTTGCTATGTCTTTTCAGTTTAAGCCAGCTGAGAAGTGGAGTACTGCTGAGGTCCAGGAGCAGTTAGATAGTCATCCAAGGGATCTAAAGAGAGTCTCTTTAAGAGCGCAACACTCAATATCTGTGTCAGTTTGCAATCAGAGTGCTGTCACAGTAAGCCCAGAGTCTGTATTCAGTTCTCCTCAGCCGCCTGTTTCTGTGCCAGTCCAGTCACCACCCACCGTGAATCATCTTAATCCCAACGCAGTAGCGTTCTCTCCAGAGGCTGGTATTCAAATGGTTGGCATGATGGATAAGGTCCTGTTATTTTGTACCGCTTCACTAAGTTCACCCAATATGGTTCATGCAGGCAAAACCAGAGACTTTAGAACTGGCCCTGTCTCGGCATGTAGATCGAGAGAGCATACTACTCTGTAAGGAGTTAAAGCTCATATAAGGGGAATTGTATAATCACTAATCAATAATTCATAATCAATAACTGATCATACGGGTTATGAGTTATCACTTACAGTTTTAAATTATCCCTAAAAGGGAATACGTTGCCAAGGTCCTTATATGGCCACTAAACGCAACGGGTTGCGCTGTTACAAATATAGGCAGGCAAAAATAAAGCAATTGTATATATCAACATTCAATCACAACGGATTATAATTAAACATTAATATATCAATTGTCTAGAATCGTTCGATTCTCGAGATAACTCCTAAGGGGATTAATTTGTTATATAATAGTCTGCTCGCCAGCGAACTGACCATAAAATCTTTATTAACCCTTAAGGAATTATTCGTATAACTTAGAAAGGCAGACTATTTCTCTTGGCCACGAAAAACAGCTTCCCTTTTCTAAACAAAAATACTATTTAAAGTATCAACAGTTTAGAGCTCGTAGCTTAAAAATCGAACATCTCAGGGACCTCGAAATCATGAACAGAGTCAATCAATGAATATAGTATTTAATACTGGAAAACTACGTATATATCGGTGACTACAGTTACACGGAATAAATGTATTTACAACATGATAAACAACAAAACAATGAAAGAGAATTAGAATAAGAGAGTGAGAGAAAGAGGGAGAGTTGTGTAAAATCACAGACAAGTTGGACCTTAAAACAGAGACAGCAAGGAACTCAAAATTACCCTAAAATGGGCAAAACCTTACAGCATAATAAATCTTGATAAGAAATAAATACTTGCACAATGGTTCTCTCAGGGTTGTTGAGGAAAGAAGGCGTGTGTGTGTGTGTGTCCTTCGAAGCGCATGCTCCTGGTCCCTTCAGGCGAACAGAGTTGCGGCAAGTTTTAAGAGTCTCTTGAAAGTGGAGTTACCAAAGAGAATAATTCAGCCTAAGTTCCTTTCACTCATGTGGAAATGAACAAAGGCGAATTACGAAAAGGAAAATAAAACAAACAAAAGAAAAAGACAAGAAAAGGTGACGACTCAGTCGAAAGACAAAAACTAAGCAACGTATAAACTGGAGTTCCTTTCTTTTAAGGAAAACCTAGTCCACACCTCTCTGAAGCGAACTGTCCAATCGTTGTTCAGAAAATCTTGAGCGGGAAAGTTTCTTTGTCTTGTCAGGCCGATTCATTTGCATAAGTTATGGCCGTGGCCGAAATTCGTCATTTTTCCTCCGAAGATGATTAAACATAACAAGACACATTTTATCCTAACCTAATACATATATCTGGCTCAGTCAGACAAAGAGGAGTACAAAGACATCAAACACTACATGTAACAATGATAGGAATTCAAGTTTACATCTCAATGCGTAATTACAAGTATTTATAATTCCCTTGATACTACGATAACATCATAGATATTCCAATAGGACAAGGGCAAACAGACAAACGTAAAAACATATCAAATATATCTCAGTAAGGTCTTTAAATGAGGAAATTCCTGAAAAGTTCTTATGTGTGTGTGGGTAGGTATCTGTGGGTCTTAGAGAGGTCTCTTGCTCTCCCTTCTTAGACTTGGGAGGGTAAGATTAGGATCTCTTTGAAGCTCGCAACGGCAGGGAAACATCTGGTGTGTGTTGTCTGTTCACACTCAGGGTGTCATAGAAGTTGTCATCGAACCATCTATTGCAGACTGGCTGGAGCTGAAGGCCTAATTTACCTTTTGAGTTCAGAGGCCAAAAGCTCTTTGGGTTTTAGCAAGAATGTGCGTTACATGATTCATTAATACGCTACAACGTACACACATTGTAGACTTCAGAGGCTGTGTCGTCACTGTCTTAGTCCAGGTCACTTTAAGAATAATTGTCCAAAAGCAGCGTGCCCTGTTGCTCGCTCAGACAATGTTCAGTTAAACTGAAGAGCCCATGTGGTGAGAAGGGTAGCATTAGCAGCATTAAAAACACCCTCAAAGAAGAGACGGATGTGCAAACCATTTTCGTTACAGTTGCAAGTTATTACCAGAAAACAAAACTGAGCTATTTGTGGGGTCTCAGAGAATTGATGGGGCAAGTGAGTTTCTGAGGTTTCTGAGATTTGGAAAAGAAAATTGGCAGATCTTATTGTGTCATATCAAAATGTATGCCAGTTCCCCGTCCGTCGCTCACTTCAACATTGTGTCGAAGAAGCGACACTAGGGGTCTCTCTTGAGCGCCAATTATACCTCTTATGTATGAAAAAAGGCCAATGAGAAGTTGGCAGACAGAATTTGCATGTCCCGCCCCCGGATATATGGGTATAAAGGTGAGGAAATACATCTGTTATGTTCAGAAATTTTCTTCGGAGCGGATGGTCATGTATGCAGCGAGCTGCGAGTCACACACACCTGTTCCTCTTACCTCTGGTGATCTGCTGTTGGATCTACGGTGCACTTCAGCGGCTTTCTCCTTCTCTCCACGGCAGTGCAGTTTGCCCCTGGGCACTTCGACAGTGCAAACAAAAAGAGTTTACAAAAGAGTGATTTTCTCTAAAAGAGTATTTTCCTCTAAAAGAGCAATACACAGCAGCGTTGAACATCCTTTTCAGGAAGCATCTTTATAAAGATGCCTTTCTTCCCCTGCGTAGTTCCTGGATGCGGTAGAGTGCTTTCCGTTTCAGACGGTCACAGGTGCTGTCTCGTGTGTCTGGGCTGCGATCACACCGAGGCAGTGTTTGTGGATGATTCATGTTCTCATTGCGAGAACATGACCATGGCAATGTTGCGGTTGTGGCTTTCCTTCAACCAAAGGAACGCCACTCCAGCCGCCCCCTGTGTCGCTCCTTCCCACAGGATTGAGGACGAAGCGGCTGGCGATGGAGGCGATCAGGGGATCGCAGCGGGCTTGGTTTTGCTGGGTACACCCCCACGAACCACCCACCCCCTGGCACGCTCGTTGACTTCCGTCCGGGCTCGAAGCAACAGCGGCTCGCCTCACAGCCAGCCTGCCTATCCTCTGGAGCCCCCCAAGCTGGATGAGCTCAACGCTGCATCGGAGAGCGGTCTGGCATTTGACGCGGATGACTCGTCTGCCCTGCCACCTTCGAGCCAGCACGCCCAGGCTGAGGCCCAGATGTCCGATGTGCTTGCCCGGGCCGCCGCCAGCATGGGGCTGGACTGGAACCCTCCATTCTCCCCACAGCTGTTGTGGTTGGATGATTGGTTCCTTGGGTCTCAAAGCCACGTCCCCCCCACCCCCCCGGTCCCTTTCTTCCCGGAGGTACATGAACAGCTGACAACTGCATGGAGAGCTCCCCTCTCCACTCGTCACAAAGCCCTTTGCTCATCCGCTATCACAACCCTTGACAGCGGAGTGGCCCACGGGTACATGGCGATTCCCCAGGTGGATAAGGTGGATCGCAACACCCCATGTCCCGAGAACGCCGGACCTCCTCCTCAGTCACTAACCCACCCCCTGCCGGGTGTGCGGAGCAATGTAAGTGCTTCAAGTCTTTTCTCAGCACCTCAGCCTCAGGACGCTCCTTTACCTGCTCCCCCCCTGCCGCGAAGCCCCGCCCGGTACGTCAAATGTGATCGTCCCCTTAATTGCCCTTGCATGGAGTTTGGACGCGTGGTTAGCGCTTCCCAACCCGTCGCGGTGGTTGGTCAGGACCATCCGACTTGGCTACGTGATTCAGTTCGCCCAGCTCCCACCTCGTTTAAGCGGTATTTGTTCCACTCTAGTGCGCGGCCAACAAGCCAGTGCCTTGCGAGCAGAAATTTCTACTCTGCTCCACAAGGACGCGATAGACCCAGTCCCTCCAGCCGAGATGAAGAAGGGTTTCTACAGCCCTTACTTCATCATACCCAAAAAGAGTGGCGGGTTGCGACCAATCGTGGATTTAACCAGGCTTTGCACAGACTCCCGTTCAGAATGCTCATGCAGAAGCAAATTCTCACCTGCATTCGACAGCTAGATTGGTTCGCAGCGAAGGACCTGAAGGACGCATACTTCCATGTCTCCATTTTGCCGCGACACCGACCCTTCTTACGGTTCACTTTCGATGGCCTGGCGTATCAGTACAAGGTCCTCCCCTTCGGCCTGTCCCTGTCCCCTCGCGTCTTCACAAAAGTTGCAGAGGCTGCTCTTGCCCCCCTAAGGGAAGCGGGCATTCGCATACTCAATTACCTCGATGACTGGCTTATCCTAGCTCACTCTCGAGAATTGCTATGCGCTCACAGGGACCAGGTGCTCCGGCACCTCAGCCGTTTAGGGCTTCAAGTCAACTGGGAAAAGAGCAAGCTCGCCCCGGTTCAGAGCATCTCTTTTCTCGGTATGGAGTTAGACTCGGTCTCGATGACAGCGCGTCTCACCAACGAGCGCGCTCAGTCAGTGCTCAGCTGCCTCGCTTTCTTCAAGCCCGGCACAGCGGTCCCTTTAAAACAATTCCAGAGGCTCCTGGGGCATATGGCATCCTCAGCCGCGGTCGCGCCGCTCGGGTTGATGCATATGAGACCACTACAGCACTGGCTACAGACCCGAGTCCCGAGATGGGTATGGCGCCACTGCACGCATCATGTGACAATCGGGGGTGATTGTCACACGATGTCCCGTGTGTTTGCAGCCTGCCATCAAACTTTCAGCCCATGGACAGACCTCTGCTTCCTACGGGCCGGAGTTCCCTTGCAGCAGGTGTCCAGACGCATCGTGGTAAACACAGATGCCTCTCGATTGGGTTGGGGCGCCGTGTGCAACGGGCACGCTGCCGCTGGCACCTGGAAAGGCCCCTGGCAGCATTGGCACATTATTTATCCGTTATCCTTGCTCTACTGAGGTTTATTCCACTAATCTGAGGCAAGCATGTTCTGATCCGTTCAGACAGCACCGCGATGGTAGCGTACATAAATCGCCAAGGTGGCGTGCGCTCTCGTCATATGTCTCAACTCGCCCGCCATCTCCTCCTCTGGAGTCAGCCGCGACTCAGGTCGCTGCTAGCCACTCACATCCCTGGCAACCGCAACACGACAGCAGACGCGCTGTCGCGGCAGGTCTCGCTCAGCGGAGAGTGGAGGCTCCACTCCCAGGTGGTCCAGCTCATTTGGGACCGATTCGGCAAGGCACAGGTAGATCTCTTTGCCTCCCAAGACAATTCCCATTGCCCGCTCTGGTATTCCCTGACGGATGCTCCCCTCGGGACAGACGCGCTGGCACACAGCTGGCCCCGGGGACTGCGCAAGTACGCATTTCCCCCAGTGAGCCTTCTTGCATCAGTGCTGTGCAAGATCAGGGAGGACGAGGAACAGGTAACCGTGGTGGACCCTTACTGGCCCACCCGCACCTGGTTTTCGGAACTCATGCTCCTCGTGTCAGCCCCTCCCTGGAAAATCCCTCTTGCACCAGCACCCAGACCTCTGGAACCTCCATGTCTGGCCCCTGGACGGGACGCGAAAGATCTAGCTCATCTACCACTTGCTGTCGTAGATATGATCAATCAAGCCAGAGCTCCCTCAACCAGGCAGCTTTATGCCTTGAAATGACATTTGTTTGCGAATTGGTGTTCTTCCCGGTCCGAAGACCCACAGAGATGCGCAGTTCGGTCAGTGCTTCTATTCCTGCAGGAGAGGCTGGAAGGGAGGCTATCCCCCTCCACCTTGAAGGTGTACGTAGCCGCTATCGCAGCCCACCACGACACAGTAGATGGCAAGTCCCTTGGTAAGCACGACTTGATTATCAGGTTCCTGAAAGGTGCCCGGAGAATACATCCTCCCCGGCATAACCTGTTTCCCTCTTGGGATCTCTCAGTGGTCCTCTCGGGCCTTCAGAGACCCCATTTGAGCCGCTTGATTCAGTCGAGCTCAAGGCCCTCTCCTTGAAGACGGCCCTCCTGATCGCGTTAGCCTCAATCAAGAGGATAGGAGATCTGCAAGGGTTCTCTGTCAGCGACTCTTGCCTAGAGTTTGGTCAGGCATTTTCTCACGTTATCCTGAGACCCCGACCGGGCTATGTGCCCAAGGTTCCCACAACCCCTTTCAGGGACCAGATCATGGACCTGCAAGCGCTGCCCCAGGAGGAGGCAGACCCAGCCCTTTCGTTGCTGTGTCCAGTTCGTGCTTTGCGTACCTATGTGGACCGCACGCAGAGCTTTAGGTGCTCTGAGCAGCTCTTTGTCTGCTTTGGCGGACGGCGGAAAGGGAACACCGTCTCCAAACAGAGGCTATCCCACTGGGTTGTTGACGCTATTGCCTTAGCCTATCACGCCCAGGGCGTGCCCGCACCCCTGCAGGTCCGAGCACACTCCACTAGAAGTGTGGCGTCCTCGTGGGCACTAAGCCACGGCACTTCCCTAGCAGACATCTGTAGAGCAGCGGGCTGGGCAACACCTAATACCTTCGCCAGGTTTTACAATTTGAGAGTTGAGTCGGTCTCATTCCGTGTTCTGTCAGGTCCGAGCCAGTAGAACTCGGTAACACGGCACAACCAACCGGGTGTTTCGCTTGTATCTGCGCCCTTCACCAATGTGATCCAGTGCGCCTTCTGTCCCAGGTCAGCCACTAAATGCCGCTGCCTGGATGCCTCTTCCTCCCTAGCCTTCTGGCCCGTGAATTCAGCAGAGCAACTCGCAGCTAGACCTAGTATGAGTCTCTTGGCTCTGTACTGGGGTCGGGCTCCACGGGCATAGTTCCCCTTCGTTAGGCTGTGATGTATTTTCCACGATATGGTCCCCCTTTCAGCGGACCCGTGTTTCCCTCTGGCAGCTCGCTGCCTTGGCCCCGTGTCTGTAGAGTTCCCCCCTTATCAGGCTGGACCTACCACCGCACCGTATCCCACGTCCAGCTTCACAACCCTCGTGGTGTATTTGAAATACATTTCCTCCCCCTAGACTGGGCAGGGTATGGCCTCGCAAGGTCTTCCCCTCCTGAAAGGATAGGAAATCTGCGGGCCGGATGCTACTTCGCCTCTGGTCCCGCCTAGGTGCCTGGCACACCGGTGCAGACGAGTTTGAAGACGCCTCCTTAGGCCTCTTCCTCAGTCTTTAAGTCGCCCCCTGCTGGGTGCAGGGAACAGTCCGCTGTGCCAAGCACAGCCTCTTCTGCTCCCCCCGGGGAATGACCGCCTTCCCCGACATAGGTTGGGCCCCAGCCGCTTTACATCCTATGTGAGAGACATAGTGAGAGAGAAGGCCGCGGCTGCTGGGCTTGCTCCCATGCTAGCACGTAATACCTTTTTCTCCCTCAGGGGTGCGAGAAATTATGAGGTTGGTATGCTAAAACTCTTGAGGGGGCATTGGGGAGGGCGACGTGCATTCGGTTCAGGAGCCTCTAACATGCAATAGCCTGTTGTGCCCCAGCTCCGACAGTCGCGTCACACGGTCAGTGCGTGGCGTGTTTATATGGACCCCTTGTGTCACTTCCTTCAACACTACGTCGAGAGAGTGACAGAAGGGGAACGTCTCGGTTACTGTTGTAACCTCCGTTCCCCGAGGGAGGGAATGAGACGTAGTGTCCCTCTTGCCATGGCACTAGACCTAGCACTGTACATTGCCGTGCTTCATCCCTTCGGCTCTTCAGTGCAAAATCCTGACTGGCATTCGCTGCCCCGCTTCCCTTTATACCTGTATGTCCGGGGCGGGGCATGCAAATTCTCTCTGCCAACTTGACATTGGCCTTTTCTCAGGTTCAGAGGTATTGTTCGGCGTCCAAGAAAGACCCCTTGTGTCACATCCTTTGACACTACGTCTCGTTCCCTCCCTTGAGGAACGGCGGTTACAACAGTAACCGAGACGTTATGTATAGGTAGAGTTGGGGTACTCGAGTTCAGACTCGAGTCAGAGTCAAGAGTCCAATTTTAATGGACTTGGACTTGTCACAGACTCTGATGCATTTTTACTCAGACTTGACTTGGACTCGAGCCTTAGGGACTCAGGATTTTTTCAGAGTCCAACTAAGTTCATGGCATTTGATTTGTAATGCAATTAACAAAATAAATAAATAAAAATAATGAAACAGAAATAAATGGACAATCTGTCTGAAAGCAGTTGTAGCACCCCCTGACGTCGAAGTTTGTTTCAAACGAGTTTGTTTCACCATGTTGATCAAACACCTGCAGAGTGGCACACTCAGTCAACCAATATGCTTGAATGTTACTTGAATGTTACAGACTGCTGTATAACACTGATTACCGAGATGGCTGGCAGGACAAAAACATAAAGACAGGTATGTAGCCAGTGTACTAGAAACTACAAGGCAGTTTTGCATGGCACGGGACCTGACAACTGGTAAAATCACATGCGGCATTTGAGCAGTTAAGACGGTGCTCGCATTGCGGATTCATCATGGCTAAGAACTTCATTAAGTCAAGTCACCAACATCATGTCTCTCACAGTTTATTAAAACAACATATGCAAATTTTAATTCAGAAAAATATTATTAATATTTGGCTATTAAGTCATTTGGTGTAATGTATCCACACATGTAGGCTTCTGTAGTCTCTTGTGGTCCACACAGTGTTGTCAACTTAAACTGTTCCTTGATTAATTAACTGTAACTTTTTAAATATGTAGGGGAAAAATGGTTCTTGCTAAAGCAGACTGCAACAGATAAACAGAACCCATTTATTGTTTTTCTATTTTAAAAGCATTGACGAGCTGCTTAAAATATTTTCTTTTACTTTTTTTCACAATAAAATGCACAATGAAATATGAATTTATTTTGGGCAGCAAAATGTTTTGTTTATAATTTAATAATAGATTGGGTGACCAGACATCACGTTTTATTACACAGAACAGTCCCGGTTTTTGGTAGTCACTGATTTTTTTCTTCTTAAATAAAATCTCCTCATTGTCATTCTTGCTTTTGTCTCTGGTATCGTTTGCCAGAGAAGAACATTTTGCTGCATCACATGTTGATTTGATGATACATTAATTCTAGTCTTCAGCAAATAAGCTGAAATGTGTCTGGTTACCATGGCAATGACGTCACGCGCTTAGCGCTTGTGCTTTATATTATCCTGTCAGTTGGCTGGGCTCAAGATGGCGACGTGAGCGGTTGTGGTATTTTGAGTTGAGACAGAAACATACGGTCCACTTAATTTAATAAGATTTAAATCGTATGGTTGCTTAGTATTAGTATTTATGCATTTGTAAAGACACTTTTGGAGACTTTTAACAAAAGTTTTGTGTATAAACGGTACTTTCTCACCCGCTTGGTCGATGGACACCTCGAAAAGTTCAAAGATGGAGGATTCTTTGGAGGTGGAGACTGAATCTGTGAAAGAAAAAAGGTGTATTAATGATCTCCATTCTTATAGTTGTAAAGTGGTTGAAGGAGGTACCTGTAATACAAATCCTAATACTCCAGTGAAACGTCCACCAAAGAAAGCTAAGAATGATGGAGGAAATGAACTTTCTTTGACTGAGATGCAAGAGAACATCATTCGCATTCTGACGGCGAAAATCGACGAACGATCTGATCAAATTGACATGGCAGTCAAACAAAACACTCTACAAATTGAAGGACTCAAAAAATCACTCGATAACTGTTATCAAGACATTGCCGATTTAAAGAAGGAAAGTGCATGTCTTTAAAAACAGAGTGTGGAATCTCAAAAGAAGATTCATGATCTGGAGCAGAAGTTAAACGATGCTGAGCGATATAACAGACGATGGAACTTGCGTCTCTATGGATCCCCTGAGAGACCAGAAGAAGACGTTAAAGCGGTTGTGAAAGAAATATGCAAAG
The DNA here is from genome assembly GCA_032164185.1 of Moxostoma hubbsi. Classification (NCBI taxonomy): domain Eukaryota; kingdom Metazoa; phylum Chordata; class Actinopteri; order Cypriniformes; family Catostomidae; genus Moxostoma; species Moxostoma hubbsi. The sequence continues at coordinate 4,038,733 of JAVLUX010000046.1, forward strand.
GAATCCTTCCAGAAACTGAATGCACCTTTGTGACAGTTGCCATCGATGTAGTCCATAGGATTGGCAAACCTCCAGAGATGAAGAGCAACGTCACACCGCGACCAGTGATCATCAGGTTTCTTTCACGGACGGCAAGAGACTTGGTATGGAGAAATGCCAAAGCAAATGAATATCTAGAAAGAAAGCATCTCCGTTTTAAAGAGGATCTGACCGCTGCAGTCAAAGAAGCACGCACAAAGTTATGGCCTCTTGTTGAAAAAGCACACAAAGAGGGAAAGAGAGCGTACTTTGTAGGTAACAAGGCTTACATAGATAAGAAAGAAGTTCGAGTTAACTAATGTTTCAGTAACTGAAATGTTGAGTACTTGGAGCAAATAATTTTATTACTTTTGAGTAGCCTATGTAGGCTGTATAAGTAACAAGTTATGTTAGGAATGGTAGGCTACCTATACAATGTAGCCTATATTACATTTAAAATTGTGTTTGCTAAATCTTTTGTGTTCATATGCAATTATAAGTACAAAATTTGTATTTATAGGTTGTTAATTTTTTCAAGGCATATTGCAGAGCATTATATAGAAGATATTTAAATGCAACAAACAATAGTTTTAAAAGACTCTAGTTCAATAATTTGTAATAATAATAAATAAAAAATAGTGTAAACGTTGATGTCTATATCAGTTTTTTCAATTAATGCCAGATGTTTACGTGATCTTTTGAAAAGGAAATCCTTATTTTTATATTGAAAGGGTGTCGATTTTTATTTTGTGCAAGAAACGCATGCTTGTAAGGAAGATGAAAAGTTCTGGAGAAGTCAATGGGGAAATGACATATGGTTCTCACATTTCAGCAATAGAGCTGCAGGGGTCGCTATACCTAAAGGAAATTTCAAAGGTCAGGTTCTTAGCCACGAAATCGATAGTTTGGGAATAATGGTAATATTGCATGTTAACATTGATCAAACTCATTACACTCTTGTGAATTCATATGCCACCAATAATAGACAGCTTAATGAAACATTTTTCAAAAATATAGAAATTAAATTGAAATGAGTTATAACTAAATTTCCCTTAGCAAAAATAGTATGGGGAGGTGATTTCAATAGTGTATTTGATGAGGATTTGGATCGATGGCCATCAAGAAGCAATGAAACTCATTGTGAAATCGGAAATGTATGTACCCGTGTTGGTTTAGTTGACATCTGGCGACTCAAAAATCCAGACAAAAGAATGTACACATGGAGCAACAAAGATTATTCCAAACAATCACGCATTGATTTTTTTCTAATATCACATGAACTGGAACAGTGTATCCAGATGGTTTCTATAGAGCTGTCAGTTTTAACTGACCATAAGGGTATTTCACTCTTGATAAATACTCACGGTCCAGATGAATCTAAATTAAAAAGGGGTTATTGGAAATTGAATAAAAAGTTATTAGATGATCACAAATTTAAATTGATGGTATCAAAGTTAATTGATAAGCACTGGTCTGAGGCTAAAATAACAAATGTTTATGGAGAACATTGGGAATTAATGAAATACAAAATTAGGAACCTAGCTATTTCAATGGGGAAATCGATTGCTTCAGCTAAAAGACAAAAAGAATATATTGTTATTAAAGAAATAATGAGCCTATCAAGTAAAGAAAATTTGAACACGCAGGAACTAATAGATTTATCATCATTACAAATACAACTGGATAACAAGAAAAAGCAGAGGGTGCATTTATCAGATCTAGATATAAATGGTTGGAAAAGGGGGGAAAGAAATACTAAGTACTTTTTTAATTTGGAAAAAAGAAATGGTGAATTGACCTCTATAAATAAATTGTTAATTAATAATACAGTCACAGAGGATGAAAAAAAGATATCACAGTTTGTTACTGTTTTACAAATGTCTGTACGCTTCTAACTTTGTGTCTTCAGATCTGAATGACTTTCTAGATAATGTTTTAGATAAAGCCAAAGTTATTGAGGATGATTTTAAATTGTTTTGTGATGGTGATTTAAGGTTGGAGGAAGTTAAAGAGTGTATTGGCAACTTTAAAGATAATCGTTCTCCGGGTAATGATGGACTTCTCAGTGAGTTTTATAAAGTGTTTCGAGATAAGTTAGCTCCATTTTTGTTGGCTGTATTTATAGAATCTATTGAAAAAGGGGAACTGCCCTCCTCTTTAAAACAAGGTTTTATTACATTAATTCCAAAGCCAAACGTCTCGGTTACTATTGTAACCTCCGTTCCCCGAGGGAGGGAACGAGACCTAGTGTCGAAGGAAGTGACACAAGGGGTCTTCTCGGACGCCGAATCGTACCTCTGAACCTGAGAAAAGGCCAATGTCAAGTTGGCAGACAGAATTTGCATGCCCCGCCCCGGACATACAGGTATAAGGGGAAGCGGGGCATCGAATGCCAGTCAGGATTTTGCACTGAGGAGCCGAAGGATGAAGCATGGCCATTTACAGTGCTAGGTCTAGTGCCGTGGCAGGAGGGACACTACGTCTCGTTCCCTCCCTCGGGGAACGGAGATTACAACAGTTACCGAGACGTTCCCCTTCTGTCACTCTCTCGACGAGTGTCGAAGGAAGTGACACAAGGGGTCCATAAAAAAACGCCACGCACTGACAGTGTGACATGACTGTCGGAGCAGGGGCAAAGCAGGCTATTGCGTGTTAGAGGCACCTGAACCAAATGCACTTCGCCCTCCCCAACGCCCCCTCAAAGAGTTTTAGCATATCCACCCTAGATTTCCCACCCCTGGGGGAAAAAGGTATTACATTCTAGCATGGGAGCAAGCCCAACAGCCGTGGCCTTCTCTCTCACTATGTCTCTCACATAGGACGTAGAGCGGCTGGGGCCCAACCTATGTCGGGGAAGGCGGTCATTCCCCGGGGGGGAGCAGGAAAGCCTGGGCGGTGCTGAGAGAAGACTCGAAGCATTAACTCTGCTCCATGCACCCGGCAGGGGGCGGCTTAGAGACTGAGGAAGGCGCTGGTGTGCCGGGCGCTGAGGCAGGACCGGAGGCAAGGTAGCTGTCTGGCCTGCAGATTTCCTATTCTTTCAGGAGGGGAAGACCCTGCAGAGGCCATACCCTGCCCAGACCAGCGGGAGGTAATGTATGGCAAATACACCACGAGGGTTGTGAAGCCGGATGTGGGAAATGGCACGGTGGTAGGTCCAGCCTAAAGAAGGGGGGACTCTACAGACACAGGGCCAAGGCAGCGGGGCTGCCTGAGGGAAACACGTTGTCCGCCGAGAATGTATTCTGTAATCTGTAGTGGAATACATTTCAAAAGTAACCCTCTCAACCCTGAGTGTTGACTCATTTTCCCAAACCAGTCAGCAGATAGAAACAAAAAAGAAATATCAGCATATATTAAATTGGAAGGACAAATTGAAAATGAAGCAGAAATAATAAACAAAATAAAAATTTTCTCGGTTACGTATGTAACCTCCGTTCCCTGATGGAGGGAACGAGACGTTGTGTCAAAGAAGCGACACTAGGGGTCTCTCTTGAGCGCCGAATATGCCTCTGATCTATGAAAAAAGGCCAATAAGAGTTGGCGAACAGTATTTGCATACCCCGCCCCCGGACATACAGGTATAAAGGTGAGGGAAATACACATGTTCATTCAGGATTTTTCTGAGGAGCCGGGAGTGTCCGGCCGCGTCAGCGGCTCGGCTCAGCGACGTGGCCGGGAGGACACGACATCTCGTTCCCTCCATCAGGGAACGGAGGTTACATACATAACAGAGACGTTCCCCATCTGTCGCTCACTTCGGCGTCGTGACGAAGAAGCGACACTAGGGGTCCACTTTAAATCATGCCATGTGCTGAGCCATGTACGTGTACTGCTGACACAGGAGCGGGCAAGTATTTCACGTGCACAAGCGACCAACTTTGTTTCAGACTGCACGGACCCTTCCCCAATGTCCCAAAAAAGTTGTCGGAGTCTTTTTGGTTACCCTAGAGGGGAACAGGGCAATGCTTGCCAACCTGGGAACGGGCCAAGCCTGGCTGGGCCTCTTTTCTCTCTATGTTTCTCGGCATAGAGCAAGAGCACCCGGGGCCCTAACCATATCGTGGGAAGGGGGTCTTACCCGTTTTCCTATTCTTTCAGGGGGAAAAGAACCTGCGGAGGCCATACCTGCCCGAAAGGGGAGGTAAGGTGGCGAAATTCATCACATGGCCTCTTCGGTCACATGTGGGAAAAAATGGTGCGGTGGTAGATCCAACCTCGAGGAGGGGGGAGTTGCTACAACACGGCGACCGGAGGGCAGTGAAGAACTGCCTAAGGGAAGTATACACAGGAGGAGTCCGTGTAGGAGGCCTGACCTGTGGAGCACCTATTCCAGTAAGGGTAGCCTGGGGTACCCGTAGTGGACTAGGTCAGCAAGTTCCTCCGCTGAACTGCGGACCCAAGAGGGCTAGGGAGGAATCGACCAGGGACCTAGAAGGATATCCTGGGAAAGAAGGCATGCTGTTTTACCTCGGCAGAGGGAAAGGGCGCTGAACGCAAGCGATTCACCCGGTCAGACTGTCGATGTGTACCGAGTTCTACCGGCTCGGCCTGAGAAAACACGGGACGAGACTGACTCAACCCTGAGATTATAAAATCTTGCAAAGGTGTTAGGTGTTGCCTAGCCCGCTCCCCTACAAATGTCTGCTAGGGAGGTACCCCTAGCCAGTGCCCACGAGGATGCCACATTCCTCGTAGAGTGTGCTCGAACCTGTAGGGGGGTGGCACGGCCTGGGTGTGATAGGCCAACAGGATGGCATCCACCACCCAGTACGACAGCCTCTGTTTGCAGACAGCGTTCCCTTTCCGCTGTCCCCCAAAGCAGACAAAGAGTTGCTCTAAGCGCCTGAAGCTCTGAGTGCGGTCCAGGTAGGCACGCAAGGCACGTACCGGAAACAGCAGCGAGGGGGCTGGGTCTGCCTCCTCCCGGGGCAGCGCTTGCAGGTTCACTACCTGATCTCTGAAGGGCATTGTAGGAACCATGGGCACCTTGGGTAGATAGCCCGGTCGGGGTCTTAGGATCACATATGTGTCTGCCAGACTGAACTCCAGGCAAGTGTCATTAACAGAGAACGCTTGCAGGTCCCCGACCATCTTGATGGAGGTGAGCGCGATCAGCAGGGCCGTCTTTAGGGAGAGGGCCTTGAGTCCAGCTGATTCTAGCTGCTTGCAGGGGGATCTCTGTAGACCGGCGAGGACCACCGAGAGATCCCAGGAGGGGAACAGGTTTGGCCAGGAGGGATTTAACCTCCGCACCTCTTAGAAACCTGATGATTAAGTCGTGCCTACCCAGAGACTTGCAGTCTACTGGGTCATGGTGAGCTGTGATAGCAGCAACATACACCTTCAAGGTGGAAGGGGACAGCCTCCCCTCCAACCTCTCCTGTAGGAACAGGAGCACTGACCTAACTGCGCACCTCTGTGGGTCTTCTGCCCAGGAAGAAAACCAATTCACGAACAAACGCCATTTCAGGGCGTAGAGTTGCCTGGCAGAGGGGGCTCTGGCTTGGATGATCATGGCTACGACTGTAGGTGGTAGACCAGCTAGATCTTCCACGTCCCGCCCAGGGGCCAGACATGGAGGTTCCAATGGTCTGGATGCGGATGCCAGAGCATGCCCCATCCCTGAGAAAGGAATTCATCAGGGAGGGGCTGTCACGAGGAGTACGAGGTCCGAGAACCAGGCCCAGGTGGGCCAGTAAGGAGCCACAAGAGTGACTTGTTCCTCGTCCTCCCTGACCTTGCACAGCACCTGTGCAAGACGGCTCACTGGGGGAAATGCGTACTTGTGCAGCCCCACCAGCCAGCTCTGTGCCAGTGTATCTGCCCTGAGGGGAGCCTCAATGCGTGCGTACCAGAGCGGGCAGTGGGAGGTCTCTCGGGAGGCAAACAGATTTACCTGGGCCTTGCCGAACCATTACCAGATCAGCTGAACCGAGTGGGGGTGAAGCCTCCACTCTCCGCCAGGCAAGTGCTGTTGTGACAGGACATGTTTGTCTCAAACTAACGGGAGAAACTTCTGCAGGGCAAAAAAGACAGTCAACAACTCAAGGCAGTTGATGTGCCAACGCAGCTGGGCCCCTTTCCACTGGCCCGCTACTGCGTGCCCGTTGCACACGGCGCCCCAACCCAATCTGGAGGCGTCGGTCGTGACCAAGACGCTTCGGGACACCTGCTGTAAGGGTACTCCTGCCCGTAAGAAACAGAGGTCTGTCCAGGGTTTGAATGTTTGGCGGTAGACGGGGGTGATTGTCTCATGGTGCGTGCCGCAGCACCATGCTCGTCTCGGGTCTGAAGCCAGTGCTGAAGCGGTCTCATAAGCATCAACCCCAGCGGCGCGACCGCCGCAGAGGACGCCATATGCCCCAGGAGCCTCTGGAAAAGATTTAAGGGGACCATTGTGCCTTGCCTGAAGGCGGCGAGGCACCTCAACACTGACTGCACACGCTCGTTGGTGAGACGTGCTGACATAGCGACCAAGTCTAACTCCATACCGAGAAAAGTGATGCTCTGGACTGGAGTACGCTTGCTCTTTTCCCAGTTGATCTGAAGCCCCAAACGGCTGAGGTGCCTGAGCACCTGGTCTTTTTGAGTGCATAGTAATTCTCGCGAGTGGGCCAGGATGAGCCAGTCATTGAGGTAATTGAGTATGCAGATGCCGGCTTCTCGGAGCGGGGCAAGAGCTGCCTCTGCGACTTTCGTGAAGACGCGAGGGGACAGAAACATGCCGAAGGGGAGGACTTTGTACTGATACACCTGGGCATCGAATGCAAACCGCAGGAAGGGGTGGTGTCGAGGCAGAATAGAGATGTGGAAGTACGCATCCTTCAGGTACACTGCTGCGAACCAATCTAGATGCCAAACGCAAGTTAAGATATGTTTCTGCGTGAGCATTTTGAACGGGAGTTTGTGCAACGCTTGGCTGAGTACTCGCAGGTCCAAGATTGGTCGTAAGCCACCACCTTTCTTGAGTACAATGAAGTAAGGGCTGTAGAAACCCTTCTTCATCTCGGTTGGAGGGACAGGCTCTATCGCATCTTTGAGTAAAAGAGTGCCGATTTCCACGTGCAGGGACTGGGCATGTTCGCCGTGTACTGCGGAAAAGCAGACGCCCATGAAAGGGGGCGGGGGCCTGGCAAACTGAATTGCGGAACCGAGTCGAATGGTCCAGGCCAGCCAGCGAGACGGGTTGGGAAGTGAGAGCAACGCGTCCAACCTCTGTGCTAGGGGCACCAAAGGGTTGATTAACTTTGACGTACCCGGCGGGGCTTCGCAGCGGGGTGGAGCAGGTAGGGCAGCGTCGGGAGGCGATGAAGCATCCCAAGGCTTGGGTGCTGAGAAAAGACTCAAAGCACTTACCTTGCTCCGCACACCCAGCAGATGAGGTCCAGGGTAGGCGTTCTCTAGACTCGTCGGAACCGGCCGGCCGGGGAACAGTCGTCGGGCTGGAGATGGGTGGTCTGTGTCCAGGAAGCCGGGACTGTTGAGATCTGGCGGCAGAGTGCCGTGAGAACGACATTTGCAGGCCAGGTGACCCAGAGACAAAGGAAATAGCTCTTTTATTGAGAATGCGTGTACCGCAGCCCTATCTAAGGGGGGCAGCAAATGAAAATTGAACAAAAGATTCTCCTCCCAGCCCTCCACCGGGGGACGGAGTGGTCTTACCATCTCCGGAGCTAACGTCTTGGTCCCTGTGTCGTGGCAGGATGTGAGAGATGGCCTCTGTCTGCTTCTTCACCGTGGAGAACTGCTGGGCGAAGTCCTCGACGGTGTCGCCGAAGATGCCAAACTGGGAGAGGGAGGCGTTGAGGAAGCGAACTTTGTCGGCCTCATGCATCTAGACCAGGTTGAGCCACAGATGACGTTCCTGGACCACAAGTGTGGCCATCGCCTGCCCAAGTGCCTGGCTCTCAGGGCAAAGTCGGTCGCTGAGCGCAGTTCCTGTAGCACATCAGTGTCAGGGCTACCCTCGTGAAGATCCCTTAGCGCCTTGGCCTGGTGAACTTGCAGGATGGCCATGGCGTGCAAGACGGAAGTGGCCTGTAGGCTTTGGAGTTGAATGAGGATGTCGTCCTACAGGCCTTGGAAGGGAGTATAGGGCGACCGCGCCAGGTGGTAGGGTTTCCGGGGCATAGATGGAGTGCATCAGTCCTATCCACCTGGGGAATCGCCGTATACCCGTGGGCTGCTCCGCCATCAAGTGTAGCGAGAGCGGATGAGCAGGGCTTGTGACGAGTGGAGAGGGGGGCTCTCCACGAAGACATCAGCTCGTCATGCGACAGACGGGGAACTCTGGTTTTAATGATTAATGCAGCTTTCACTTTCTTTAGTCTATGTTTGAGTGTAGGGGAAAGCAATAAATAAATGAAATGTTAACAGAACTCAAGTGTGTTGAAGGACAGTTTTGTTTTCTTACACCTAAAGCATATGTTTTAATACTGGAACCACTCTGAAGTTTGTTCAGCAGGATAACTAACAACTAATCATAAAATATAGAGGTGTTTTTGTTAAAGTTATATTAACAATTGTGTTTTATAGTTGTGAAAGTTCAAATAAGCTTAAATTTTGATGTTGAGTTTACGGTTACAATTTGATTTCAGATTCATGAACAGATTCATTCAGGCTCGGACTCGGCCTGTTATGGACTCGGCCTTGGGTCCGCCTCTTTTGGACTCAGACTCGACTCTGACTCAGTTGTTTAAAGAATCAGACTTGACACAGACTCGACTAATGTGGACTCGAACCCAACACTATGTATAGGTTGTGTTAAGATGTGGTAGATTTTACATTTCAGAGCAAACTTAAATTGTACTGACTTTTTCCTCATGGGAACTTTGCAATTCATGAGGACCTGTTTTTAATTTCATGTTCAATACTTGAGGTTTATATGTTTTAAAATACTGGCCTGGTACATTTATTGAAGACTGTTTATTTCATGCCGTTTTAAGAAATGTATGTTTAAGAAGCGTGTTAGATCCTACTTTAAAAAATAATTGGAACATTTAACAAATGTTCGTGTTAGCATGTTAGATCCTACTTTAAAAAATAATTGGAACATTTAACAACAATGTAGTCATTGTTAAGCCACTTCATACAGTGTCTCTGATCATTTTGAACAAAAAATATAGTTTTTGTTTAAAATGTAGTGTTTTTGATTACAGAAAGAATGCGTACTAATTGAAGCAGTGGAAAATGTTGTTCAAAATAGTAATAATAATGTTTATTCCATTAGGTTTGCAGGTTTACCCAAGAATTACCTCAGCAATTCAGGTGTGAAATGTCTCGAACACATATGCAAATTTGCCATTATTCCTCCTCACTTGAAATACAAATTTAAGCCAGCTGGCCCATAATTAAGAAAGTTAACTTTAAGGAATGACGAAGATGAAGGAAAACAGACAAAAATGCACCTTATCATATCTTCATTAGCTGCTTTGACAGCAAGTTTGACTTCCACCTGGATACATCATCAGAGTAGAGTCAGTCATTTCACCGGAAGATCAAGTCATGATATTTTGATTAACGATTGCGAGGTCAAAAAAATTTATAAAATAGAAAATGTGCATGGATGAATATTTCATAATAAGAGCTGTAACATGCATTAGTAAAATAAAGAGGGTCAATTTTATTTAATAGAACATTGTTCCAAGTGATTTCCTACTTAGCTGTGCTAGTTAAATGTCTCAACACTCTCTTTCTTCGCACATAATAATAATTTCAATTCACATCCATAAAATCATGTCTCTTTATTTATTTGGTAAGAATCTGTGTAATAAGCTAAATGGTATAATTTGCAGTCAGTGCCTCACTGTAACCTTGATTGTTTTTTTTAAAAAAAGTTTCTAGACAAAATAATTTTTTGTGGAAATAACCAATATTCCACAAATGCTGTCGATTGAGCATAAGGAATTAAATTTGTAGTGTTCCTTTGAACATCATCAGTTATTCAGAGTACATTTATTTAAAAATTACAGATGAGAGAAGTGAATGGATTTGTATGTGATTTTTTTTTTTAATCCTTTTGGGATTTTTCAAGATGTTGGAACCTCAAAATTTGTATGAGCATCTCATATCTGCAGTGTAATCCAGCATGTCTTGGAAAAAACAGGCCTATATTGTCTACTGCCACAGAAGAAAAAATATGTCCTTAACACTTACAAGCCTCATTCATTAAACTTTCAGTAAATTTGCAGAAATATTGCACGTAAAATGGAGCTATCTGGAAGCTTTAGAAACACTTCGTACTCCCCAGATTGGTTAGCTCAATGTGTTTATATGTTAGTGCATTCCTAACATACTCAAACATGAAGTGTGTGCACATTCATTTACAATTATCATAATCCATGCCCATGAACACAGCCAATAACAAATGTATTGAAATATAGTAAATGAGAACAGGGATATGTGGAACAGTAATGAAAGCGTTTTTAAATTAAATGCATTCAGGGCTCCAGACTAACATTTGAGTGCGGTAGCACCGGTTTCACCAACTTTACAGATGGTTGCTGCTGAGTGCTCGAGACTGGTTCACGTGGAAAAGAACATGCTCTGCGCTGATCTGTACACTGAGCCTTGAACGCTTACTATTCCAGGTAGAACGGTTTCTTTCATGTTTGGAATGTTTGCCATTTAATATTTCTCATATGCAACAAAATACGAGAACACACAATCAGAGTGTCAGCCTACATTGATGAAACTTCTTGATGTAAATTGTTATGGTAACATTGATATTTCAATGGGGAACAGGTTTGGCCGGGAGGGGTTTAACCTCCGGGCACCTCTTAGGAACCTGACGATTAAGTCGTGCTTACCCAGAGACTTGCCGTCTACTGGGTCATGGTGAGCTGCGATAGTGGCAACATACACCTTCAAGGTGGACGGGGACAGCCTCCCCTCCATCCTCTCCTGTAGAAACAGGAGCACCGACCTAACTGCGCACCTCTGTGGGTCTTCTGCCCGGGAAGAACACCAATTCACGAACAGACGCCATTTCAGGGCGTAGAGTTGCCTGGTAGAAGTGGCTCTGGCTTGATTGATCGTGGCTATGACCGTGGGTGGTAGACCAGCTAGATCTTCCGTGTCCCGTCCAGGGGCCAGATGTGGAGATTCCAAAGGTCTGGGTGCGGATGCCAGAGCGTGCCCCGTCCCTGAGAAAGAAGGTCCTTCCTCAGGGGAATTCGCCAGGGAGGGGCTGTCGCGAGGAGTACGAGGTCCGAGAACCAGGCCTCTGAGCGGGCATACCAGAGCGGGCAGTGGGAGGTCTCTCGGGAGGCAAACAGGTCTACCTGGGCCTTGCCGAACTGTTCCCAAATCAGCTGAACCGAGTGGGGGTGAAGCCTCCACTCTCCGCCAGCCAAGCGTTGTCGTGACAGCGCGTCCACTATCACATTGAGGTTGCCGGGGATGTGAGTGGCACGCAGCGACTTGAGTCGGTGCTGGCTCCAAAGGAGGAGACGACGGACGAGTTTTGACATGTGGCGGGAGCATATGCCGCCTTGGCGATTTATGTACGCAACCGCAGTGGTGCTGTCCGACCTCACTAGGATATGTTCATCCCGAATTAACGGGAGAAACTTCCACAGGGCCAAAAGGACGGTCAGCAACTCGAGGCAGTTGATGTGCCAACGCAGCTGGGCCCCTTTCCAACGGCCTGAGGCTACGTGCCCTTTGCAAACAGCGCCCCAACCCGATCTGGAGGCGTCGGACGTGACCAGGACACGTCTGGACACCTGCTGTAGGGGTACTCCTGCCCGTAAGAAACAGAGGTCTGTCCAGGGGTTGAATGTTTGGCAGCAGGCAGGGGTGATTGTTACCCGGTGTATGCCGTGGCGCCATGCTCGTCTCGGGACTCGGGTCTGAAGCCAGTGTTGGAGCGGTCTCATATGCATCAACCCCAGCGGCGCGACTGCCGCGGGGGACGCCATATGCCCCAGGAACCTCTGGAAAATCTTTAAAGGGACCGCTGTGCCCGGCCAGGATGGAGACGTGGAAGTACGCGTCCTTCAGGTCTACCGCTGCAAACCAGATTCCGGACGCAGGTTAAGTTGTGCTTCTGCGTGAGCATTTTGAACGGGAGTTTGTGCAACGCTCGGTTGAGAACTCGCAGGTCCAAGATTGGTCGTAAGCCGCCGCCTTTTTTGGGCACGATGAAGTACGGGCTGTAGAAACCCTCCTTCACCTCGGTTGGAGGGACAGGCTCTATCGCGTCTTTGGCCAGAAGAGTCACGATTTCTGCGTGCAGGGACTGGGCATGTTCGCCGTGTACTGCGGAAAAGCGGACGCCCATGAAGGGGGGCGGGGGCCTGGCAAACTGAATTGCGTAACCGAGTCGGATGGTCTGGGCCAGCCAGCAAGATGGGTTGGGAAGTGAAAGCCACGCGTCCAACCTCTGCACTAGGGGCACCAAAGGGGCGATCAATTTGGACGTACCCGGCGGGGCTTCGCAGCGGGGCGGAGCAGGTAAGGCAGCGATGGGTGGCGACGGGGCAACCCGCGGCTGGGGTGCTGAGAAAAGACTCAAAGCACTTACCTTGCTCCGCACACCCGGCAGGGGGTGGGTTAGCGACTGAGGAGGAGGTCCTGGGTAGGCGTCCTCTAGACTCGTCGGAACCGGCCGGCCGGGGGACAGTCGTGGGGCTGAAGACGGGTGGTCCGTGTCCAGGAAGCCAGGACTGTTGAGATCTGGGGGCAAAGTGCCGTGAGAACGGCATTTGCGGGCCAGGTGACCCAGAGACATAGGAAATAGCTCTTTTATTGAGAATGTGGGTACCGCAACCCCATCTAAGTGGGGGCAGCAAATTAAATTGTTTAAAAACAAAAACCACCTCCGGAGCTAACATCTGTGTCACTGAGTCGTCCGTCTCAGGACCACCTGGGAGCCTTCCGGGTCCTCGAGGGAGTCCGGGAGACGGGTGGCGTCTGCTTCCTGCGGTGTGCTCGCATGGGGACGCCCTCAGCGAGTAGACGGGGCAGTGGCCTTGGCGGCAGGTTTGCGGCGAGGCAGGATGTGAGATATGGCCTCCGTCTGTTTTTTCACCGTGGAGAACTGCTGGGCGAAGTCCTCGACGGTGTCGCCAAAGAGGCCAAGCTGGGAGACGGGGCGTCGAGGAAGCGAACTTTGTCGGCATCACGCATCTTGACCAGGTTGAGCCAAAGATGACGTTCCTGGACCACAAGGGTGGCCATCACCTGCCCGAGTGCCTGCGCAGTGACCTTCGTGACTCTGAGGGCGAGGTCGGTCGCTGAGCGCAGTTCCTGCAGCACATCGGGGTCAGGGCTACCCTCGTGCAGATCCCTGAGCGCCTTGGCCTGGTGGACTTGCAGGATGGCCATGGTGTGCAAGGCGGAGGCGGCCTGTCCCGTGGTGCTGTAGGCTTTGTTGTTCAGCGAGGATGAAGTCCTACAGGCCTTGGAAGGGGGTACAGGGCACCCGCGCCAGGTGGTAGGGTCTATCCACCTGGGGAATCGGATGAGCAGGGCTTTTGACGAATGGAGAGCGGGGCTCTCCATGAAGACGTCAGCTCATCATGCACCTCCGGGAAAAATGGGACAGGGGGGGGGCGTGGCTGTGAGCGGTGCCCAGACCCCAGGAACCAGTCATCCAACTGTGACGGGTGTGGGGAGGGTGGAGGTTTCCAGTCCAACCCCACCCCGACGGCGGCCCGGGCAAGCATGTCGGACATCTGCGCATCTGCCTCAGCCTGGGCGTGCTGGCCTGAAGGCGGCAGCCCAGGGGAGGAGTCAGCGTCAGATGCCGCGCTCTCTGACGGAGCGGCGAGCTCATCTGCCTCAAGCTCCAGAGGATAGGCAGACCGGCCTGGAGGCGAGTCGCCGTACCTCGAGGCTGGACGGAGGTCAATGAGCGTGTCGGGGGGCGGGTGGTCCGAGGGGGCGTACCCGGCAGAACTGCACCCGCTGCCCTCCCCAAATCGCCTCCATCACCAGCCGCATCGTCCTCAATCCCGTGGGAAGAAGGAGCAATACAGGAGGCGACTGGAGTGGCATGCTTTCTGTTGAAAGCAAGCCGCGACTGCAACGTTGCCATGGTCATGTTCTCGCAGTGAGAACATGAACCATCCACAAACTCTGCCTCGGTGTGATCGGCGCCCAGACACACGAGACAGCGCCTGTGGCCGTCAGAAGCGGAGAGCACTCTACCGCATCCAGGAACTACACAGGGGTTGAATGGCATCTTTATAAAGATGTGCCCTGAAAAGGGTGTTCAACACCACTGTGTATTGCTCTTTCAGAGAAATAAACTCTTTTATAGAGAAAATTACTCTTTTTAAATGGAACTCTTTTAACTCTGCGCTGTCGAAGCTTCCAGGGGCAAACTGCACGCCGGCAGAGAAGAGAAAAGCCGCTGAAGTGCGCCGTAGATCCAACAGCAGCAGAGCGTCAGAGGATCAGAAGCAGGATCAGTTGTGTTACTTGCAGCTGGCAGCATACACACGACCATCGGCTCAGAAGAAAATTACTGAATGAACGAGCGTATTTCCCTCGCCTTTATATCCATATCCGGAGGCGGGGTATGCAAATACTGTTCGCCAACTCTCATTGGCCTTTTTTCATAGATCAGAGGTATCTTTCGGCGCTCAAGAGAGACCCCTAGTGTCACTTCTTCGACACGACGTCGAAGTGAGTGACAGACGGGGAACTTCTGCTATGAGCAGCACAAAGTTTTTCTTACTAGGTTGCATAAACCTTCACAAAAGCTTACTGGGATAACTCCGTCGAATTGATCACCAATCCTTGATTTTCTTCTTTCACATTTGTTCATAAACCTAAATTTTAAACTTTACAAACGTGTGAACATATCTCCGATACTACTCTTTATAAAAAACATTCAGATTTCTTTGATATCGCTACTTATATCCAACTTTCCGAACTTCCGCTACTAGTCTTAGCCCGCTAGCCCTGCACGCGTGGTCTCTCGCCTATCGATCGTCTTACTTACACCTGTATAACTGAAAGCTATAATTCGCCATTATAGCACATCTGCTATAATGGCGAATATAGCGGATGTGTGTCTAACGCTACCTCTGTGTGCAGGTGAAGACACCTTTGAACTACATTCGGTGCAGTTGGAGCTCGAATCCGTCGAGAGGCAGATCCACGACCTGCTAGAGAGACAGGCCGAGCTGCGAGATCGGCGGTCCGCGCTTGAAGCATCATGCGCCGATGCTCACAGGTCAGTGGTTAATAATTTTTTGACTCCGACCTCGTCTACTCCGTGTGTTTCTCTGCACAGGTCCCGAGCAACCAGGACGCGATCCTCCCTGGCTTCATTCACTCCGGCACCGACACATCACCACGGACCCTGGGTGATTCCACGGCGGAAGACGCAAGCCAGGACCAGACCAAGGACCTCCCCGCCCCTCCCGGCTTTCGAGATCTCCACCCGGAACCGCTTCTCACCTCTTCGCGAGTCGGAGCGCGACGACGCCGTGATCATCAGCGATTCCACCGTCCATCATGTCCGCGCTATCTCTGGCAAAGGTAAGGTGCGCACTCACTGCTTTCCTGGTGCTCGTGTTCTTGATGTCTCTACGCAGGTTCCCGAGATCCTGAATGGTGACAAGCGCGTCAGAGCTGTCGTGCTGCACGTGGGAATGAACGACACCAGGCTGCGGAAGACGGAGGTACTGAAGGAGGACTACAGGAGCCTGATTGAGACGGTACGCAGCATTTCGCCAGAAACAACGATCGTCGTGTCTGGACCGCTTCCCACGTACCGACTAGGACAAGAAAGGTTCAGTAGATTATTTGCTCTAAATGAATGGTTAATGTCATGGTGTAATGAACAGAGACTGCTCTTTGTTAATAATTGGAATCTGTTTTGGGAGCGACCTAGGCTCTTCCGTGCTGATGGCCTTCACCCCAGCAGAGTCGGAGCGGCTGTTCTGTCGGACAACATCTCCAAGACGCTACACACCATATGACTAGTAAGTCAAAGTCCAAATCACAGTATTTGCTGTCCCAACTTAATTGATATAAGTACAAATGTAGAACATTATATAGAAACTGTGTCTATTCCTCATTTAGTAAAGCCAAACAATACATCTACTGTAGGATCTAGGAAAAATCTAATTGTAATTAAACCAGAAAATCTCAATATCAGTGAACAAAAACCATTTCTAAAGCTAGGTCTTCTAAACATTAGATCGCTCACACCTAAGGCGGTTATTGTAAATGAAATGGTCTCAGATAATAGTTTTGATGTATTTTGCCTTACTGAAACCTGGCTTAAACCAAATGATTATTTCGGTCTAAATGAGTCTACTCCGCCAGGATACTGTTATAAGCATGAGCCCCGTCTGATTGGTCGTGGCGGCGGTGTTGCAACAATCTATAGAGATATTCTTAATGTTACTCAGAAAATAGGTCACAGGTTTAATTTGTTTGAAGTACTTGTGCTAAATGTTACACTCTCAGATGTAAGAAAAAAATCTCTATTATCTCTAGCCTTGGCTACCGTATATAGACCTCCAGGGCCTTACGCTGATTTCCTAAAAGAGTTTGCAGACTTTCTATCAGATCTATTGGTCAATGTCGATAAAGCAATAATTGTTGGAGATTTTAACATACACGTAGATAACACAAATGATGCGTTGGGGGCTGCGTTTACAGATTTGTTAAACTCCTTCGGGGTCACGCAAAACGTCAGTGGTCCCACTCATCGCCTAAATCATACGCTAGATTTAATTATATCATATGGAACCAATCCAACCGATATAGATATTATACCGCAAAATGATGATGTCACTGATCATTACATGGTAACTTGCATACTACGTACCACTGAAATCTGTCATATTGAGCCACGTTATCGACCAAGCAGAACAATCCTTCCAACCACAATATATAGATTCTCAAATAGCTTACCTGATCTATCTCAGCTGCTCAGTGAACCCAAACAAACAGATGAACTAGAGGAAATGACTAGCAGTTTGAGCACCATTTTCTCTGGTACATTAGAAATTGTTGCACCAATTAGATTAAAAAAGTTTAGAGAAAAAACTAGAGCACCATGGTACAACAGTGCTACGCATGCTATCAAGAGAGAAACTCGTAACTTGGAGCGTAAATGGAAACAAACTAATTTAGAGGTCTTTAGAATCGCATGGAAAGACAGTATGTCACGTTACAAAAAGGCTCTAAAAACAGCTAGGGCTGAGCACCTCCGCATACTAATAGAAAATAACCAAAATAATCCAAGGTTCTTATTTAACACCGTGGCTAGACTAACAAATAAACAGAGATCACCTGAGCAAAATATTCCGTTACAGTTTAGTAGTAATGATTTTATGAATTTCTTCACTGAGAAAATAGAAAACATCAGAAACACAATTGTAAACACAACTGTTAATGTACAATCTTTTATGGTGTCTTATGATTCAGCCTCAATTATCGCCCCTCAAGAACAACTACACCGCTTTACAACTATAGGACAGGAAGAGCTAAATAAACTTATCATTGCATCTAAAACAACAACATGTTTACCAGATCCAATACCCTCTAAACTACTGAAAGAAGTGTTACCTGTAGTGGAAGAGCCTCTTCTCAATATTATTAACTCGTCTTTATTTTTAGGTCATGTTCCAAGAATATTTAAGATGGCAGTTATAAAACCTCTCATTAAGAAACCACAATTAGATCCAAATAACCTAGCAAATTACAGACCCATCTCAAATCTTCCATTTATGTCTAAAATATTAGAAAAAGTTGTGTCCGCTCAATTGTGCTCTTTCTTGCAAGAAAATGATATCTATGAAAAATTTCAGTCAGGATTCAGACCGCATCATAGCACAGAAACTGTGCTAGTTAAAATTACAAATGATTTACTTTTAGCTTCTGACCAAGGCTGCATCTCAATATTAGTTCTACTCGATCTTAACGCTGCGTTCGACACTATAGATCATAAAATACTCTTGGATCGACTACAAAACTACACTGGTGTTCAGGGACAGGCATTAAGCTGGTTTAGATTGTACTTATCAGACCGTAAAATAACGTCAGTAGACTATGGAGTGCCACAAGGATCTGTGTTAGGCCCTCTATTATTCTCAATATATATGCTGCCGCTTGGTAAAATTATAAGAAAACATGGAATTAATTTCCACTGTTATGCTGATGACACTCAATTATATATCTCATCACGACCAGATGAAAACACTAACTTATCTAACTTGACAGAGTGTCTTAAAGATATAAAATGCTGGATGACGCGTAATTTCCTGTTATTAAATTCCGATAAAACGGAGGTATTACTTATTGGTCCAAAAAAACTACCCACAAAATCCCTTACAATACAACTTTAATTTAGAAGGATGTCCTGTTACATTATCCACTACAGTAAAAGACCTGGGTGTTATACTAGACCGCAACTTGACTTTCGAAAATCATATTTCATCTGTTACGAGAACAGCCTTTTTCCACCTTAGAAACATTGCTAAGCTACGTAACATGCTATCTGTTTCTGATGCAGAAAAGTTAGTTCATGCATTCATGACCTCGAGACTAGATTACTGTAATGCTTTATTAGCTGGTTGCCCTGCATCCTCAATAAACAAGCTACAGTTAGTCCAAAATGCAGCCGCTAGAGTTCTTACTAGGTCAAGAAAATATGATCATATAACACCGATTTTATCATCTCTACACTGGCTACCTATTAAGTTCCGTATCAATTACAAAGTATTACTACTGACCTATAAAGCCCTAAATGGTTTAGCTCCGGTGTATTTAACGGATCTTCTATCGCCATACAATCCATCGCGCTCTTTAAGATCACTAAATTCGAGGCTTCTGGTCATACCTAAGATATCTAAGTCCACTAATGGAGGGAGGGCGTTCTCACATTTAGCTCCTAAACTCTGGAATAGCCTTCCTGATATTGTTCGAGGCTCAGACTCGCTGTCCCAGTTTAAAACTAGATTAAAGACGCATCTCTTTAACCAAGCATTCACATAATGCTTACTTTTTATACTACTGCTGAATCAGTTATAATGCATTAATATTATGAACATCGGCTATGCTAATTATTTCCCATCTGCTTTTCTGCTGTTATCTCGGGACGCCAGTCCCGAGGTAAATAGCGTTTGTCAGCTCCAGTTTGTATCCAGCCTCTCTCGGAGACTTCAGATGCCCCATCACCATGGACTACGATCTTGAAATGGGATACATAGACTAATTATTGCCAACAAAAGCCTTCATCAGCCAACAAGGACAATTGCATCTAAGTGAACTTCTGGAATTTAATCAAGGATGGACTTCAAAGACACTGGTCACTAATCTTGCAGTTCAAACACAATCACTGTCTAAATACTGACCCTTAGCACTTAATAAGTTTAATAATTTTTTAAATCATGTTTTTTAACTATAAATAATTCTTATTTACATTATTCATGATGTTAGCCAGAGGGGAACTGGCCCCCCACAGTGAGTCTGGTTTCTCCCAAGGTTATTTTTCTCCATTAACCATCATCTTTTGGAGTTTTGTGTTCCTTGCCACAGTCGCCTTCGGCTTGCTCACTGGGGTTAATACAATTATTATTTAATTATTTTTAAACACTATAAAGAATCATATCTTATCTAATTCCACAACAAGGCTCCAAACAAAAAATCAATTAAGGAGCCACTGGCTCCTATAGGGGGAAAAACAGGCGCCAAATATTTTCATTTTTAACCCCTTCCATTCCTTTTCGTCCCGCAGCTCGCATGCAAGAAAAACTGCACATGCTAACAGTGTAGTCTGTGGAGCATTCTTCGCAATTATGTGATCACGTGCATTTTTTATGCTCGTTACTGTCACCGTGTTTTCTCACAGTCTCTTTTTTTTGAAATGGTTAGTTCCTGCAATGAACTCCGTTTTCCCCGCTATTTCTTTTGATATAAACTTTTGTAATGTATCTCGGGAAATGCAAATTTTAAAATAAAAGGGAATAAATTTTTACTGTCGCCAATGGCGACCTTGACAGAAATTACACTCGCAAATAAATTTATTTGGTCATAAATGCGACCATTTTTAGTCGCAGTTTGGAGCCCTGCACAAGGATGATGATTTATCGACTTTATAGACATTACATTTTTATCGTCTGTTAATGCTGAACTTCTGTAAAGCTGCTTTGAAACGATGTGTGTTGTGAAAGGCGCTATACAAATAAAATTGACTTGACTTGACTTGACTTACTCTTAACTCATCTTCCCTGATCATACCTTCTTCTCTCATTCTTATTGGTTCTCTTGTTGCCTTTCTGATCTGCCCTCTATCATTACCATCTTCTGACTACTCCTTGCTCCTTAATTCTACTACTTTCTATTACTTCCACTGCATTCTTCCTAACTTCACAGCTCCCATATGCAACATTATGTGCTCCACCACAATTGCAGCACCTAACCTCAGCAACTGCTTCACACCTACCATAAACATGCTCAACTCCACAACGAGCACATCTCTTTTTTGCCTTACGGACTTTAGTGATGTGTTCATATCTCTGCCAATTATAACATCTTACTGGTGCTTTCACACATTCCCTTACTGGATAATTAATATAACCTATTTTAACTCAATCTGGTGATATCTCACCTTCAAACTTTAGCATTACAGAAAATCTATCCACTCTACTTCCCTTTCTATTCACCTGCAAACGTCTGGCCTCACCAACTTTCCCTCCCTCAATATTCCTCTTTATCTCTTCCATTGATACCTCCAAGGGTACTCCATAATTACAACATTTATCCATAATCTACCTCCTACTGACCTACAACTCATTACCACTCATTACCTCTTGCTTACACACTGTTTTTAATCCCATTACTTTATTTCTCTGTTTGTCATTGCTGCATGTCACCAACGAAGCCCCATCTTGCATAACTCTAGTACTGCTAATTTCCCCTAACTAATTTATCAACACAATATGACTAATCCCTATCATACCACTTCTATCTTTGAACCGGACCATAATTTTAAACTCATCACTTCTCCCTTCTACCACACCTTCTTCTCTACTCTCCCCTGTGCTACTTGCTAACCCTTCCCTGCTATTCTTTTTCCTCTTCATTGTACAATTATTTATGGATTTACCTCTCCCTTCTCCTACCTGTGTCCATCCTACCTTCATCTCATCTCCTTCTCCCTCCTCTCCCTCCTCTCACTCCTCTCCACAATCCTTAGTCTCTGGTTCAGCCACACTCTTTTTATTCATGATCTGAGTCATCTCTCCACTTCCCGACAGCTGTCGCCACGACCGAACGTCCGAATTCCAAAATCGTTCAGCAACCCCCGCACACATTCACTCTTACTTCCAATTTTACCAATGAACTCTCCAAATCCACAATCGCCATGCACACCGTCTCAGACTCTTCCAGAAACCGACCGTGTCAACAGAACCAAGGGTCATCGAACTGAGAATAAGTAGTAGCTTACCCTTCTATTCCAGAGTCGCCATTTATATCCCTGCCGAGTGATTATTGGAAACTGCAGGTAAAATAATTACAGCAAAACGCTTTACAAAAAGGTTTAAAAAGGTTCTTACGGTAGACAAAATTAGTCAATTTTGTTTAAAATAGTATTAGATGAAGAAAGTATGTCACACTGCAGGACACTGCTTATAATACTTGAAATTTCATGTCAACTACCCACATAACTGTGCATAAATGTATAAAATTTATTTAGAGCGTCTAGGTTACGCACTGTATGTAACCTCCTTTCCCTGATGGAGGGAACGAGATGTCGTGTTGAAGAAGCGACACTAGGGGTCTCTCTTGAGCACCAAATATGCCTCTGATCTATGAAAAAACATAGACAGTATTTGCATATCCCGCCCCAGACATACGAGTATAAAAGCGGGGAAATACGTTGAGTTCATTCAGGATTTTTCTGAGGAGCCGGAAATGATCTGGCCACTACAGTGGCTCGGCTCAGTGACGTCTCGTTCCCTCCATCAGGGAACGGAGGTTACATATGTAACCTAGACGTTCCCCGTCTGTCGCTCACTTCGACGTTGTGCCGAAGAAGCGACACTAGGGGTCCACTTCAAATCACGCTATGCGCTGAGCCGTGTATGTGTACTGCTGACACAGGAGCGGGCAGGTACTTCACGTGCACAAGCAACCGACTGTGTTTCAGACTGCACATACCCTTCCCCAATGCCCCAAAAAAGTCGGCGGAATCCTTCTGGTTACCCTAGAGGGGAATAAGGCGCCGCTTGCCAACCTGGGAATGGGCTAAGCCTGGCTGGGCCTCTTTTCTCTCTATGTTTCTCCGCATAGAGCAAGAACAGCGGGGCCCTTACACGCATTGAGGGAAGGGGATCTTACCCAGTTTCCTATTCTTTCAGGGGGAAAAGATTCTGCGGAGGCCACACCTGCCCAAAAGGGGAGGTAAAGGTGGCGAATACATCACATGGGATTTTTAGGCAACATGGAACGTGGCGCAGTGGTAGATCCAACCTCCAGGAGGGGGGAGTTGCTACAGCATAGTGACCGGAGGGCAGCTAAAACTGCCTAAGGGAGATGCGGGTCCACTTCGTAAGGGGACCGTACCACAGAAAATACACAGTCCGTGTAGGAGTCCCGATCTGTGGAGCACCTATTCCAGTACAGGTTAGATTTGAGTACCTGTAGTGGACTGGGTCGACAAGTTCCAGACTAGGAAAAGAGCAAGCTAGCCCCGACTCGGACCTGAGAAAACACAGGACAAAACCGACTCAACCCTGAGATTGTAAAATCTCACAAAGGTATTGGGTGTTGCCCAACCCGCTGCTCTGCATATGTCTGCTAGGGAGGTGCCCCTGGCCAGTGTCCATGAGGATGCAACACTTCTTGTTGAGTGTGCTCGGACCCAAAAGGGGGGGGGGGTGTGATAGGCCAAT
This sequence comes from Moxostoma hubbsi, assembly GCA_032164185.1. Taxonomy (NCBI): domain Eukaryota; kingdom Metazoa; phylum Chordata; class Actinopteri; order Cypriniformes; family Catostomidae; genus Moxostoma; species Moxostoma hubbsi. The sequence continues at coordinate 4,061,622 of JAVLUX010000046.1, forward strand.
GTAATGGTGTCTATTACCCAGTGGGAAAACCTCTGTTTGGATGACTGAGAGATCCCAGGAGGGGAACAGGCTTGGCCGGGAGGGATTTAATCTCTGGGCACCTTTTAAGAACCTGATAATTAAGTCGTGCTTACCCAAAGACTTGCCATCTACTGTGTCATGGTTGGCCGCGATAGCGGCTACATACACCTTCAAGGTGGAGGGGGACAGCTTCCCCTCCAACTTCTCCTGCAGAAATGAAAGCACTGACCTAACTGTGCACCTCTGTGGGTCTTCTGCCCAGGAAGAACACCACTTCGCAAACAAGCACATCTTCAGGGTGTAAAGTTGCCTTGTAGAAGGGGCTCTGGCTTGGTTGATCATGTCTACAACGGCAGGTGGTAGATCAGCTAGATCTTCCGCATGCCGTCCAGGGGCCAGACGTGGAGGTTGCAGAGGTCTGGGTGCGGATGCCAGAGCATGCCCCATCCCTGAGAAAGAAGGTCCTTCCTCAGGGGAATTCGCCAGGGAGGGGCTGTCACGAGGAGTACGAGATCCGAGAACCAAGCCTGAGTGGGCCAATAGGGGGCCGCTAGAGTGACTTGTTCCTCGTCCTCCCTGAACTTGCACAGCACCTGTGCAAGAAGGCTCACTGGGGGAAATGCGTACTTGCGCAGCCCCATGGGCCAGCTGTGTGCCAGTGCGTCTGCCCCGAGGGGAGCCTCTGTTTGAGTGTACCAGATTCTTAGCCACAGGAGGACGCCCTCGGCAAGCAGATGGAGAACTGTTGGGCGAAGTCCTCAATGGTGTCGGCAAAAAGAACGAACTGGGAGACAGGTGCATCGAGGAAACGTGTCTTGTCCATTTCGCGCATCTCGACCAGGTTCAACCACAGATGATGTTCCTGAACCATGAGAGTGGCCATCGCCTGCCCGAGTGACTGCATGGTGACCTTCGTGGCCCTGAGGGCAAGGTCGGTCGCTCAGCGCAGTTCCTGCAGCACGTCAGGATCAGGACTACACAAGTGCAGATCTTTAAGTGCCTTGGCCTGGTGGACTTGCAGGAGGGCCGTGGCATGCAAGGCGGAAGCGGTCTGTCCAGTGGCGCTGTAGGCTTTGGAGGTCAGTGAAGACATCATCCTACAGGCCTTGGAGGCGAGCACAGGGCGACCCCGCCAGGTGGTGGTATTCTCGGGGCACAGATGGATCGCAACAGCTCTATCCATCTAGGGGAGCGCCGTGTACCCGTGGGATGAGCGAGAGGCACGGTGACGGGTGGAGAAGGGTGCCCACCACAAACTCGTCAGCTCATCATGCACTTCCGGGAAGAAAGGGACCGGGGGGGTGCGGCTATTAGTGACGTGCAGGCCCGAGGAACCAATCATCCAGCCGCGAATGCTGTGTAGAGGACAGAGGGTTCCAGTCCAGCCCTACGCTGACGGCAGCCCGGGCAAGCATGTCGGACATCTGGGCGTCAGCCTCAGACTGGGCATGCTGGCCCAAAGGCGGCAGCCCAGTCGAGTCATCCGTGTCAGACGCCGGACCGCTCTCCGATGCAGTGGCGAGCTCATCCGGCTCAGGGGGCTAAAGAGGATAGGCAGGCTGGTTGTGAGGCAAGCCGCTGATGCCTCGAGCCCGGATGGAAGTCAACGAGCGTGCCGGTGCTGCTGCCATCCCCAGATCGCCTCCATCGTCAGCTGTGTCGTCCTCAATCCGTGGGAAGAAGGAGCGACGCGGGGGTGGCTGGAGTGGCGTTCCTTCTATTGAAGGAAAGCCACGACCGCAATGTTGCCATGGTCATGTTCTCACAGTGATTTGAATGTGCTTTTATTTGGCCATTAAGTTTCACAAAAAGTGCATCAGTAAACTCATTTCATGATCCTACAGGGCTGCATAATTAATCAAATTAACATAAAAATTGCGTGTTTGTCATATGTGATTATTAATCCACAAAAGGCTAAGATTTAAAGACAGATAAACATGGTCTGTGTGCAATTCAGAACAAACCGGTGACGCTCTCAGATCAGTTCATGTGCATTGCAAAATCAGTAAAGCAGGTTCAAGCATTCTCACAATTCCAAACATTAGCAACCGCAATAAGTTATATTACAAATTAGAAACGTGGCACAGAATAACAGAAAAGGAGGAGATTACAGCATTTCAGGAACACGGAACATTGTAAACTGTCAAATACAAATTGCTTTTTCTGTGTTAAAATAAAAGTAAATACGTAATAAATTTCTATGTCAAAATAGAAGCCCCAGGTGAAAGTTAAGAAAACAGAAAATAAATAAATTGCATTGCATTTGTATAATGCAAATCTAATCAAAGAAATGGAATCACTGCGCTCTGCACTAGTTCAGGGTGCGTAGATTCATAAACCTTAAACAGTCTCACAAAAGACGATCTACGCTCCTTTTTCTCCATTCTCTTTTCTTTTTTTTTTTACATTTTATTTTGTAACTCACAGAACAGGAGAACACAGGCATATAGACCTCACAGCCTTCCTCAGTGTCTGTGTCTATAAAGAAAATCTAATGATCAAAATAATCATGCATAATTTAGCATTATATTATAATAATCATCCTGACGTGCACCACAGTAATAATTTAGTATTATGCAATGTTCATCTGGGTTACAAATAAAAGTTAGTGATGTAGCTTTGCACACCTTGTTAATTTACAAAAAGGTTTTAGTAAAAACATATGTAGGTAAGAACGTGCATATCAGTTTAGTTTATTTAGTAAAAAACTAATTATGTTTTAATAGATTTTGAATAGATTTTCATTTAATGTCTCTTAAATATTGAATCTGCATGGCTACAATGGCTTTTTGGATGAAATGATGGCCATTTCAGAGCAAATACAGAATGATCTAGATGTATATCGAAAAATCATCAATAGGCTGAAAAATATCGAGATATTTTTTTATTTTGCCCAGCCCTAGTGACATGAATGAGTGACGTTTTCAGTGAACAGCCAATCACATAAAATATTGATAGCATCTTTCAGAATCACTTCTCACAAGAGTCAGCAGGATTTACCTCTCCACTTAAGGCAGATCGTTATGAAAATAAGTAATTTAAATAAATTTAAACAGCACAATAACAGATTGTCATAAATATATGAAAAATTAAAACATAATTCACACAGCAAAAATGATTACAAATGACATTTACACAGCAAGACGAAACACCACAGCTGCTACAAGAGCTCAAGAGGACTGCTAATAGAAAAATCTGAATGTGATTAAACAAATAACAAAACCAAAAACAGCTGATAAATCAATGCAGAAGTGATATCATATATGACAAGAACACACACAGGCTTATTTCTTTTAAAAGTTAAAAACTTTTCTTATGTATAAATGCTTTTATACTCATTTAAATTAAAAGCTTAATATAATTTAAAAGCTTAATATAATTATAATTAATACAATTACAAATTAATATAGGCTTTTACTGAATAATTAAAATGTGAGCACTCTGAATACTGTATACTTATTAAAAATACTTATGAATATTTATTAAAAAATAAGATGTTAAAATAAGAATTTAAATGAAATCAATTAAAGTGTTTTTAAATAAAATACAATACTCCATCTCCAAAATATATATTTAGACTCTCAAATAAATAATTTAACACGAAGAGCCGATTTTGTGGATTTCCAAGATTATTCTTCTGTAAAATACGTTTAAAGAGAGACAAGGGTGTGTCCTCTTTGCATCAGAGATGTTACTTTACTTCTAGTATATTAGTTCAATGTCTGTTTGCTATCTGTTACCCAGAACAAAGCATGCTACTGAGCATGTTAGCTGTGGAGAGTGTTACTATAGCGATGAACGATGTTTTTTCGGCTTTTGGAGGAGGAGGGATACGCCATAGCAGAGTTCTCGCCACTACCATCCACCCCAACGGAGCAGCCGCTGACCGTGAGGGCAGATGGTCAGGACCGCTGCCAGGGGCGGAGGAGTCCCCTACCAGCTGCGGAAATGCAGCGGGGTTTGAGACCGTGAGCGGGGAGGGGCTCACTGCAGGCAGCCTGGAGTGGGAGAACCAGTTCCAGGGTTGGGGGAGACCCCTTCTGTTCCCCGAGAACGCTGTGGGACATTCCGTCCGCCAGGGGCTGGAGGACTGCCTCCGATCCGCCCGGGGAGGCGCAGCTGTCATCCGTTAGAGGATGGAGGAGTGGCCGTGGACCAAGCTACGGTGTATCGGAGAACTGGCCAGTAAGTATTTTTTTTTTCAACTCTCTCTCTCCTCTCTGTCTCTCACTGCCGCTCCGCGTTGACCTTTTCCCACTCTTTTAAATTTGACATACTCTGTTACAGAAAGTACCCCCCCATTTTAATTATTTCTGTTTGCCTCTCCTTGTCCCCTCCCTCATCCAGGTAGACGGGGTTGACCTGCCGGCAGATGGGGAGGAAGGCATGCCAGTCTGATCGTTTTCTCCTGACCACTCAACGCAACAGGAATTCCAACTGCTGAAATCACACAGGATTTCCCAAGTAAGGCTTGATATCTGGGCAGATTTAGTTTAGAAACTGTGACTTTAAACTAAATCTTATATTTGATGCTAAATGTCTGATGTTTTGAGCATAAATTTGTATGTTTAACTCCAAACGCTGTATGCTGTTTTAATCTGTGAGATCGTCAATTTTGGGTGAAATGTTGTTTATTGAGTGATCTGAACTAGCGATTCAGTCCCGCTGTTACGAGCGGTTACCCTCAGTTAGATTGTATGCACCCCTGTTTGTTCGCTCCCTCTCTCTCTCTCTCACTAAAATTCATGGCGTGAGCTGCACTGCGGTTTATTTCCAACTCAGGCTGGTGTTTCAATTCTCCAGCCTGTTTCATCAGTTCATTTGTATGCCTGCTCATTTCCACCCGCACGTGGTATTAGATCCGTTGCTCTGGATCTGATCCAGCCATCTTTCTTTCCTCCTTTCCCTCCACATTCAAATTATCATTGGCCTTTTTTATCAAGTCCATTTTGAACATGGTTCACCGTCTGTCGCTCACTTCGACGTTGTGTCGAAAAAGCGACACTAGGGGTCTCTCTTGAGTGCCGAATATGCCTCTGATCTATGAAAAAAGGCCAATGAGAAGTTGGCAGACAGTATTTGCATACCCCACCCCTGGATATACAGGTATAAAAGCGGGGAAATTCAGAAATTTTCTTCGGAGCCGATGGTTGTATCTTTACGCCCTGAAGTGGCACCTATTCGCAAATTGGTGTTCTTCCCGGGCTGAAAACCCACAGAGGTGTGCAGTTAGGTCAGTGCTCTTATTTCTGCAGGAGAGGCTGAAGGGGAGGCTGTCCCCTTCCACCCTAAAGGTGTATGTCGCTGCCATCGTGGCACACCACGACGCAGTAGACGGCAAGTCTTTGGGTAAGCACGACTTAATCATCAGGTTCCTAAGAGGGGCCCGGAGGTTGAATCCCTCCCGGCCAAGCCTGTTCCCATCATGGGACCTCTCAATGGTCTTCTCGGGCCTTCATAGACCTCCCTTCGAGCCACTACAATCAGCTGGACTCAGGTCCCTCTCTCTAAAGACGGCCCTGCTGATCATGCTCGCCTCCATCAAGAGGGTCGGGACCTGCAAGCGTTGTTAGCGACACTTCCGGCAGACACATATGTGATCCTAAGACTGCGACCGGGCTACATGCCCAAGGTTCCTACCATGCCCTTTAGAGACCAGGTAGTGAACCTGCAAGCGCTGCCCCGGGAGGAGGCAGACCCAGCCCCTTCGTTGCTGTGTCCGGTACGTGCTTTGCGTACCTACTTGGACCGTATGCAGAGCTTTAGATGTTCTGAGCAGCTCTTTGTCTGCTTTGGCAGACAGCGGAAAGGGAATGCTGTCTCCAAACAGAGGCTTTCCCACTGGGTAGTGGACGCCATTTCATTGGCCTATCACACCCAGGCCGTGCCCCCCCCCTTACGGGTCCGAGCACACTCGACAAGGAGTGTTGCGTCCTCATGGGCACTGGCCAGGGGCACCTCCCTGGCAGACATATGTAGTGCAGCAGGTTGGGAAACACCTAATACCATCATGAGATTTTACAATCTCCGGGTTGAGTCAGTATCGTCCTGTGTTTTCTCAGGTCCAAGCCAGTAGAACTCGGTAACACGCTGACGTTCTGGCTGGGTGGATCGCTTGCGCCTAGCGCCCTTTCCCTCGCCGGAGGTAAAACTGTATGCTTTCTCTCCCAGGAGATCCCACTCTTTCGGATCCCTGGATGATTCCTCCCTAACCCTTTGGGTCCGCAGTTCAGAGGAACTCGCCGACCCAATCCACTGTGGGTACATATTCTACCCTGTATTGGAATAGTTGCTCCGCAGGGCAGGACTCCTATGCAGACTCCCCCTGTGTGTATTTTCCATGGTACAGTCCCCTTACGAAGTTGACTGTACCGGCTGCTCTCTGGTAACTGTGTTGTAGCAACTCCCCCCTCTAACAAGGTTGGTCACTTCTTCGACACAATGTCTCATTCCCTCCATCAGGGAACGGAGGTTACATCCTTAACCTAGACATTCTCCATGGTGGACCTGATCCTTCATTTTGAATGTATTATTCCATTTTGAATCTAGTTCACCATTTTGAACCTAGTTCTCCATGTGGACCTGATCCTCCATGTTGAAACTAGTTCTCCATTTTTAAACTAGTTCTCCATGTGGTATTTAATCCTCTATTTTGTTTTCTTTGTTACCATATCTAGACACACCCCCACATAGACACATACATTCACTAGCACATAGCTCCACTATTTAGATTTTTGTTATAATTTTGTGTTATATACATATAGTATTGGCGGTGTTCATTGCTGTTTGATTATAATAAATCTTGTCATATTATAATAAGAAATACTCCTAGTTGTTTGTTTGAATATTGTGATGAAGCCAGCCTCTGCCACGTCAAGAACTCCCATATTACTTCAGTGTATTATTATTTTGTTGTCGTTAGAAGCCAACTGTAACCAGATTACTGTTGTATTCGTATGGCAATAAATTGACTAGTTCCTCCCCTTCTTAATTATTTTGATTAATAATCAAAAAGATATTTATGAGACTCAATCAGTAACTTACTATCATTTTTCTCTTGTCAAAGAGTGGTGCCCCGAGGATAGAATTTAATGAGTTAAATTAATATAAAATGTATCTAAACATTCATAGTGATGCTGCAACCTTGACTGAAACGTTTATTGCAGAGCTTACAAAGGTCAACCTTAAAACTTAAAGAATTCTCAGCCAGGTCTATGATGGGGCAGCGGTTATGTTGGGTAAACCCTGAGCTGTGCAGAAACATTTCTTAGACACACTGTTTCAATCACAAACTCCATCTAGTGGTTGTTCAAGCTTTGTTGAGTGCGAGTGTGATCCAAGACTCAGTGTTTGTGATTTACTTTACAATTCTTTAGAAAGCCAATAATTGTGGTGCATTACAATGATGGAAAGTTAAAACCTTTTCTAGATCAGCTGGGTACAGGCTATCTAGCCACATTTTTTGTTATTCTCAAGTCATTTGAAGAATGATGTGCATTGTTGATGTAGATAAGCAATGATCATGCTCATGAAGCAGACAATTAAGTTGAGACGTGGGACTGATGCGATTAATGACAGAACCTAACTTCAGCTTAATTGCAGGTATGGTACATAAGATATTGCAACTTCTTAGCAAACAAAATGCTGTTAGCAGAAGTCATTGATTTACTCTCAGTCATTATGTTTGTGAATTGTGCAACTGACTGTCAGCAAACTTTGATCTGAGGAAGAGTTGAGCTTTGGAGAATTAGCTGTGATCTGTGAGTGCTGTAAATGTCTTGGCTTGTAAGTCCATCTCTGGTTTCTCTTTTGAGGTAATTTGTATTTGAAGTCTTCCAAAGTTCTGGATACTACTTGCTTTATTATTAGGTAGAATGCGCAACAGAACATTAGTCTGCTCACAATTGAACAATGTAGATTCAGGTAAATAAATTTTATTTAAAAAAGCATTTGTCAGTATAGCAGTTTGCCATGGTGGGGAAAACAGACTATCACTTATATCAGCTTTTGTGACAACTTTCGGTCATCTCTTGGACAAATTAATTGCATAACTTGACATCTGTGTCAGGTTAAGAGGGAAGAAGGACTCAAATGCAGGACAGGGATATGGGTATATATGATAAAATGAATATATCATTAATAAAATAATTAAAAATAAAATTTTAATAAAGTCACAAAACAAAGAGAAAAACTAAACAATATGTCAACAAAGCGACAGGAACAATAAGCTAGAATAAAAGCCACAACACAAAACAATTCAGCAACTAACTGAAGAACAAGACAGGTATACTGTATATACACAGACAGGTTATTGAGAAACAGGTGACACTAATACACAAACAAGAGAGTATTTCCAGGAAGAAAAATAGTGAAGAGGAGCAAGTAATTGAGACAGAAACAAGGGATGCTTCTCATTTCAGAAACTGTGCATCTCCGTTTCCTTTCCTTGCTTCCTTTCCTCACTTCGCAGCTCCTTCCTCTTAGGAAACAAGCAAATGATCCATGGAAAGGAAATGAGGTCAGCGTAATGAAAGCAAAAGAGATTTGTAAGAGGGGATGAGGATGTGTGGCTCCAGAGCAGGAAGAGTGTCATGTGGCTCCAGAGAAGGGATAAGGTCAGGCGGCTCCAGAGCAGGAGCAGGTGGATCCAGTTTGGGAGCAGGGTACCAAGGAGGCAAATGCATTGGAGACCCAACCCATGTTAGGGCAGACAGGGGAGCAAGGCCTGGTTGGATAGACAGGTGAGTGTGTCCTGGTAGGGTAGACAGGAGAAAATTTTTTGGAGACAAGTTTCTACCAAAGCCAGACTGATGTAAGGAGCAAGGACAAGTTTGGACTCATGACCAAGGATAGAAAAATGTACTTCCAACCTAGGTCAAAGCCTCAAGGGGAGTTGTAGCAGTGAGGGTGTGTGCTTCCAGGGGAGGCTGCAGCAGAGAGGGAGGGTGCCTCCATGGGGGGATGCAACAGGGTGATCATAATTGATTCATTCCTCCCTCTTAATTTCTCTGACTGTCATTTTCTCGATATGTGTTCTTGTCTGGTCTTACGTTCTCGTGGACTCGTTTGATATCATCATCCACCATTGAAAATTAATTCCAGTGCTCAAGAATGCAAGTACTGAGAATGCACGTTATTACCTGGATGTGTTCTTGATCAGACCAAATATTCAGGATGCATTGGATGGTGACTTATCCAAAATAACCCATTTGAAGTCCCAAAAGTCACAGCGATACAGTGGCAAACAGTGGACATTTATTGTTGTGTTTTCCCTGGAGAATTTTGAAACAATAAACTTGTGAAAGTCTTGTGGCTCGAGAGAATCGTCGCACTCCATCAGCATTTGATGTTTTGTTGGGAATCATTTTAATAAATTAATAAAGTAAACTTTGTCAGGATAAGAGGGAGGAATGGCTCAAATACAGGAAAGGATATATGATTAAAAAAAAGTCACAAAACAAAGAGAAAAACAAAACAGGAAGTAAATAAACCGACAGGATCAGTAGGCACTACTGAGAGACCTAAAATAAAGATTCAGCAAATAAATGAGGAACAAGACACAAATGTATACAGGCAGGTTAATAAGAAACAGGTTAGAATAATACACAAACAAGGGCTAACAAGAAGGTGCAGCCAGGGAGAAAATGAGTGGTGAGGAGCAAGAAGGCGAGACAGTCAAGTAATTTTTATTTGTATAGCACTTTTTAAAACACATCATTTCAAAGCAGCTTTACAGAAAATTATGACCCAAACAGGCTGAGGAACACATGGGAGCATTTTATAGTGCCAAAACACAAATAGAATGTCAAAAACAACAACATAGAACAGGGGTGTCAGGATCCTGACAGTCAGACTGGCAAATTTAAAACTCTCACATTACATATATTTAGAAATTTGGGAAGTGGTAAAATGGACAGTTGTAAAGTTCTTTGATTAAGGCATTTATATTTATGCATCTGGCATATTGTTTATTTTGAAAGTGACTTCTGCATGCATTCAAGGTATACTGTATTTAATAATATTTCTTATAAGATTAATTTTATGACAATAAGTTACATTTACATTTATGCATTTGGCAGACGCTTTTATCTAAAGCGACTTACAGAGCCCTTAATACAGGGACTTATTACAGGGACAATCCCCCCGGAGCAACCTGGAGTTAAGTGCCTTGCTCAAGGGCACAATGGTGGTGGCTGTGGGGTTCGAACCAGCGACCTTCTGATTAGCAGCCCTGTGCTCTAGCCACTACGCCACAGTTTATTAGGAAAATAATTATGTTGTTACAGGAAATCAAACCTCACTAATTTAAAGCAATTGTTCACTCCAAAATGTGTCACAGTTTTTGCAGGAATTGTGACTAAAAATGCAGGAAAGTTAAAAAAAAAAAAATATTTTATTGAAAAGAAAAACAAACTGGAAACACAAAACTCTCACAAGGGAGAAAACTGGTGAGGGAACAAAATAAACAAAACACTAGTAATGGGTGCTTTCGAAGAACTGCTTCATGAAGCTTAGAAAACTTTATTAATAATTTGTTTCGAACCAATGCTTCGGAGCATGTATCAAACTGGCCAAGTCACGTAATTTCAGCAAACGAGGCTTTGTTAAATCATACAGTTTTAAAACAGTTTCTAAATGTTGCTGTTACCCTAGGGGCACAGTGAAACCCCCCATCTAAATGAATCTAAATGTTGTGTTCATGAGAAAGAAATTTGAGAGAGACTGTGGCAGCCGGGTGTGGTCAAGCACCCGTCCGTAGAGAGAGAGAAAGCGGTAAAGGCACTTACACCTGAGCTAAATTATGCCTAACACCTGTTTCTAATTCCAGTGAGCATGGGAAGAGTGGCATAAAAGCATCCACACAACCAGTAGTCCAGGGAGAGAGCCTGGCCGGAGCTATCTTCATCAGCTCCACAAGATGACTTGAGGGTGGGAGAGTCTGCAGCCCCTCCTATCCTCAGAGGATTTCCCTCTGGAGCAGTCGTGAGACAAAACCCTCAGGGGTTGCCAAGTTGCAACAAGTATTTGCAGATGTGTCCTCCCCTCTACTGTGTTGTACGACCCTCATCCAGCAACACGTCGAGAACGAACCGGGAGTGGTGGTACGTAACCGTTCCTATTGCTTGCGCAAACACAAAAAGAAAATAGTTTGGGAGGAATTGGATGCGATGCTCGATTATGGGTGTAATAGAGGAATCCCACAGTGATTGGTTGTTTTGTTCCCAAGATCGACGGGTCTGTACAGTTCTGTGTGGATTATAGAAAAGTCAACACGCTGTTGACGAGTTGCTCAATCGTTTAGGTACTGCTCGATTTTATTCTACATTGGATTTGACAAAGGGTTATTGGCAGATCCCCTTGACACCAATTTCCGGCGAAAAAAACAGCCTTCTCCATGCCATTTGGATTGCACCAATTTGTGACGCTTCCATTCGGTTTGTTTGGGGCCCCAGCTACGTTTCAACATCTCATGAACCATATCCTCTGTCCGCATTCGGCTTATTCGGCAGCGGCATATACAGCATCTGAGGGCGGTTCTGAGATCGCTGTGATGGGTGGGGCTCACAGCAAACCCCAAGAAGTGCGCAATTGGGTGGGTGGAGGCACAGTATCTAGGGTTCCACTTGGGCCACGAGCAGGTGCGTCCCCAAATTGACAAAACTGTGCCGATTGCAACCTGTCCGAGTCCCAAGACCAAAAGGGGGTGAGACAGTTCCTGGGGCTTGCTGGCTATTACAGGAGCTTTGTGCCTAATTATTCAGACGTCACCAGCCCGCTGACAGATCTCACTAAAAAGGGGGCTCCATACCCGGTCCAGTGGACAGAGCAGTACCAACAGGCGTTCATGCAGGTTAAAGCCGCACTTTCCATGGGCGCACTTTTGCATTTTGTATTGCAGATGGACACTTCGGTCAGAGGACTGGGTGCTGTATTCTCACGGTGCTGTACATCAACCGTAAGCTCTCTTTAAGAGAGACAAAGTACAGCACCGTACAGTACGTGGATACACCAGCTGGCATTAACAGCATGTCGCACACCACCTGTGAACATCGCTGTGAATGCCCAGCCAATAAAAATGGGCCATTAGCCGGCTCAGTGTCTTCCTCTCCCCTAAGTGACCCACAATCGGATTATAATGAGCTGCCTAGAATAACATTTCCTGGCGGCTTTACGATATTAAAAGCTGGGTTGTATCCTCTTTGATTGAGTGTCCTGCGTCATTCGATACAACTGCTCTCCTATTATTGCAAAATACGGAAATGATATTGATAAGTGTGATATTTGGCTGGAGTTTTTGACCATCAAAAACTTTCACTTGGTTGAAGGTGAGCCTGAGGGTTTCGTCCCTCGACTGCTCCAGAGTGAAATCTCTTTCAGGAAATCCCCTGAGGATGGGAGGGGCTGTAGCCTCCCCTCCCCAAGTCACCCTGCCATTGAGCTGATGAAGCCCCAGCTCTGCCTCCCCTGCCAAAGCATCATATGTTTCACATATGATTTACAGCTTTCACGCAGGACCCACCCACACATATACCCTTCAACACATTTTTAAAATCAGACCAATTAGTACCCAGGTTTAACGGATGGGTGAGGCAGGGACTAACCGCCACCTCCACTCTATACTTTGTTCCTTGAAATTTAATAACGAGGGTCACTACCGGTTAGATGTGAATACCCCCATGCACACACTTCACTCTCACTCTTGGTTGTGTCCAAAGCCTTGTGTTGAATCAAGCATTGGTGGACAGTATTCTTGTTACAACCCATGTTCACCAACACTTGGTGTGTACTCCCCTTGACTCTTACCAGTATCCTGTACCCTACAGCCCGATCGGGGGCAGCCTGTGGAGTGTCAGGGTTCCAGACCACAGTTCCCAGCTCCATAGCAGGAGTTAATCTACGAAGTTACCCAGATCCCCGCAGCTCCAGCAGGCTGGCCCAGGCACCATATCCACACCTGCGTCAGTGGGCACATCCACATGAGTGGGAGAGCGGTGGGGCATTGAATTCACAGGGGAATTAACAAAGCCGGTGCTGGGATGGGTTGTGGAGAGATAGCAGAGTGACAGGGTATTAGCCATTTGGGAGCTTAGTGATTCAAGTTACCATATAAGGGTTATATAGTAGTGTATGTACAGTTTCCATATGAGATTACTGTTACTTCGGAGACATTATCAGTGTTGGCATTGATTTGTCCTGGCCCTAATACTCCTGATCAGATGCCAATGAAATTGGGGACCAATGCCAGTTTGTTTAGGCCCCTTTTGACTTTGTGTGGTGAAACTAGGTCAAACAATAGCCCACGTTTTCAATATTAGCAGTATATTTCCAACTGCTGCTGAATCTGTTTTGTGCAATGCCAGTCCGTTAGAGCAAGATGACATTGTGGGACAAGGGAAATGGATGGGTCCTGGTTTGCTGACTATTTCACTCATTCCATTTGTTGACTATTCCAGAAAATTCTAGTATTAAATTTAATGTAGAATTGTGTACATCAGTAACGTATGGTGTTGACATGGTTGAAGCTGATGATGTAGTGCCATTGCCTCAGGGTCTAATTTTTCAACCTATGATAGTCCCTGTGTCCACTATCGAGGTGGACAGTTTTTCTGTTGTGATACAGAATAATTCCAAGGAAGAAGGGACACTCATGGGAAGGATGTAGTCAGCTGGTATGGCTGTTCCACCAGTAAAAGAGAGTGTGTCTGATATGGTTGATCCAAGCCTTTTTGATTCTGGAGATTCACCTATTCCATCTGAATGGAAAGAGAGGCTTAAACATAAGTTGTCAGAGTGATGCAATGTTTTCTCCTTAAATGAGTAGGACGTTGGCTTTGCAAAAGGGGTAGAGCACCGTATCCGCTTATCTGACCCCTGCCCATTTCATGAGCGATCAAGAAGGCTGGCTCCAGCGGACATAGAGGATGAACGTAGACATTTGCAAGACTTTCTAAATGCCGATATAATTAAAGAATCCATATACTTCTCCTTTAAACATTGTTCATAAAAAGAATTGTATTGCAAATATGTCTATAGACTACCGGACTTTAAACAGTAAGACTGTGCCAGATCAATATACCACTTCTCGCATTGAGGATACCTATGGCTGAGGATGATAAAGAAAAGACAGCCTTTATCTGCCCATTAGTGTTTAATCCATTTGAGCGGATGCCGCAGGGGATTACTGGGGCCCCTGTGACATTTAATTGTTTGATGGAGAAGGCTGTTGGAGACATGTATTGGTATATTTAGATGATGTGATTGTGTTTTGAGCCATTTTGGAGGAGCATGACAAGAGGATTCTAAAAGTATTAGACTGTTTAGAGGAGGTAGGTCTTAAGATATCTTTGGACAAGTGTAAAATATGTAAATATGTAAAATATAGAGTAAAATATGTTGGTCATATAGTGTCAGCTGAGGGCATACCTACAGACCCCGATAAAGTAGAGGCTGTTACAAAGTGGTCATGGCAAACTAATTTAAAATCACTTACGTAATTTTTTTTTTCTGGGTACTATCATCGATTTGTAACCAGTTACACTCTTATTGTCAAGCCCTTAACAGAACTAACTACAGGGTACCTACCGGTTAGGAAGGGAAAAAATCAAAGGCTGTAACTGACAATACCTACAATGATGAGTCAGAATCATTTGGCTCTAGGTGGACAGATTTGTTCACGCAGGCTTTTCATAAGATAATTTATTGCCTCACTAATATCCCTGTGATAGCATAGGCAGACCCTAATAAGCCTTATGTACTGCATATCAGTAGGATAGGGGCTGTGTTAAATCAGATGTCTCCTGAGGGACTTAGACCTGTCACATTCACTAGTCGAGGGCTAAATGCCGCAGAACAGAAGTATCATATCCACCAAATGGAGTTTTTAGCCCTTAAGTGGGCTGTAGTGGATACATTTCATGATTATTTTTATGGGGTGAGATTTACAGTAATGACCGATAATAAGCCACTCACATATGTATTGACTACTGGTAAGCTCAATGCCACTCTGCATAGGTGGCTTGCTGCTCTGGTCACTTATGATTTTGAGTAGTATCATCCTGGCAAGATAAATGTTGCTGCTGATTTGATGTCTCACCAGTGGAGTAATTTACAGGTAGAACCATCGATAAATCTCTCCAGGGGTGAGGTGAAGGCCATTTGCACTCATGTACAGGTAGAGGAATTGTCTGAGGAGCCTGTGCATTTGGCAGATAGGTTAGGGGCACCAGCCGAAGGTGTTCCAAAGTTGTACGCTTTTGCTACTCACCTTGAGTTTGGACAGCTAAAAGAGTTGACTCAAGAGGATTTATGGAGAACACAATTAGAAGAACATTTTTGATTACTGGGATATGGCCCCCTGATTTAAATAAACTTCAACCTAATTTGGCTCTGTTGAAACAAGAGTGATTAGATGAAAATTAGAGATGGATTGTTGTATAGAGTAGTAAAAAAATTTCAGGAAATTAGAAATTTAAGATACTGCTACCTGAAAAATTCAGACTACAAATCATTCAAGTTTTGCATGACAATATGTGGCTGTAATGTGGTTGAAGGGAAAGGAGGAGACAAGAACTGGCGTGACAATATAATAAGGTTTTAATAATGAACTTAAAACAAAGGACACAAACAAATGGCGACGGACATGTCCGTAAATGATCTCTCTCTCATCTCACCACCGTCCACCATCGGCCTTTATCCCTCTCGGAGGCTTGATTAGCCTGATATGGGACCGGGTGTATATCATCACGACCCGACCCCGCCCTCCCGCAGTGGCATTTAGGGGTAGAATTTGGATTTAGTACACAGATTTTACTGGCCCTGAATGACACAGATGATAAAACAGTATATTAAAAACCATGGAGGATCTTGGAAAACTCCATGTTCCCTGGGCTTCTCCGTTACACCAAATCAAATTGGGAGGTCCCATGGAACTTGTGTGTATAGATTTCTTGACCCTTGAATCAGATTCAAAAGGATTTGGCAATATACTGATTGTAACTGATCACTAAAGTAGATATGCCCAAGCCAATCCTACCAAAGATCAAAAAGCCACCACTGTGGCTAAAGTCTTGGTGGAGAGGTTTTTTGTCCATTATGAAATACTGGCCCAAATCCATTTGGATCAGGGTCAAGATTTTGAAAGCAAAGTGATCCACAAACTCTTGAAGAGTTTAGATATTTGGAAGTCATGAACTATGCCCTATCATCCCCAGGGTGATCCACAGCCTGAACGTTTCAATAGAACATTGCTGTCTATGCAACAGCACAAAGAGTGATGCAACAGATTTCAACAGATGTTTGGAAGAGAAGCTAGATTGCCTGTGGCTATATATTTTGAAAGAAATGATAGCAGAGTCAGTCACTATGTGGAGGGTCAGAAACAATATTTGAAACTTGCTTATGATCAAGCAACCAAATCAACCACCAAAGTACACATTAGAAATAAGAGGGTGTATGAGAGAGTTTTGAGAGACCAGGTTTTGGTCAAAGGAGATAGATAGTTGTTGACAAATCTGGGGTTAAAAGGTAAGCATAAGTTGCAGAGCTGATGGAATCACTTACCTTTCAATGTGCTTGAGAAGCTGTCAGATTTACCTGTGTATAAAATACAGCCTGAGAGTGGCACGGGTCGAGTGAGAACTATACACAGAGATCACTTGTTGCCTAATGGTCCCTTAGTTCATATACCTGATGAGACATGTATCCAATATTCAGTGACCAGACCAGTGACTAGTAATCAAAGACGTGCCCGGGTTCAAGGGTGACACTGTTTTTCCTCTTTGTCTAAATCTTTTAATGATACGAGCAGTGATTCAGCGTATGATACTGAGCCATGCTGTTGTGGAAGAATGCACAAACCGCAATGAAAGCTGAGTGATGTGACAGATGGTGCCAAAGCCCTAGATATAGTAGAGCCTTTACAGTTATTTATTTGTTTATTTTTTCTTTTTTCATAAATTAATTCTATATGCTGTAAATATAGGGGTATAAATAAAGTTATTCAAAATTTTGTAAAGTTGGGTTGTATGTGTTACACATTGTTTTTGTTTTCACATTTTACTTTAAATTTATAATTTTTTTAATGTTTTAATTAGATTCCTCCTGTAGGAGGGAATCTATTGTTATTGACAGTATTATTATTATTATTATTATTATTATTATTATTAGATTCCTCCGAAAGGAGGGAATATATTGTTTTTGACAGTTTAATTATTATTATTATTATTATTATTATTATTATTATTATTATTCTCCTTGAGCCCCAATATCTCAAAAAGTCACTGGTCAAAAATTTTCTAAATTGGCACATAGATACTCCATGCCAATGGGTACCCCCAAACCAAGAATGGCCCACATTCGCCCATAGGTGTCGCTACAGGCCACGCCCAAAACAAATATTTTCAAAGTGATGGAATTTCCACGCCATTTGTCCAATTATTCTGAAACCTGGTGTACATGCCTCATTTCTCATGGGGAACAAAAAAGCCTCAAGGACCCATAACTTCCGCCGTGATGGATTTTCAAATGGCAAAACAACTCAAATAAATGTTTGCGAGCCGTTTGTGTGAAACAGCAAGCCGCGTCGCGTCTAACGCACGCGCCCCGATGAGAGTTACTGCACTAAGGTCAGTCAATTGTGTTTTAATGCTTCCCAGTTAGAATATTCAAGCAATTTTACACTATTCAACTCAACAAATGGCAAAACAACTCAAATAAATGTTTGCGAGCAGTTTGTGTGAAACTGCGAGCCGCGTCACGTCTAAGGCACACGCCGCGATGAGAGTTACTGCACAAAGGTCAGTCAATTGTGTTCTAATGCTTCCCAGTTAAAATATTCAAATGATTTTACACTATTCAACTCAATAAATGGCAAGACAACTTAAATAAATGTTTTCAAGCAGTTTGTTTGACACAGCAAGCCGCATCGCATCTAACGCACGCACCCCGATGAGAGATCGCTTTCGCTTCTTCTTGAGTTTGAACTGACAATTTCATACAACAAAATGTCAAAATACATGATATATTGGGGAGTCTGTTTTATCTCAAGTGAACATAAAGAGTTGATGATGAAATCGGGATTCATTATATTGAATTCTGGCATTATTCCGTGGGTCAGCACAGACGCTGATGTTATGTCCTGCTAGATTTTCTCTCGAAACAGCGGAAACAACTTAAACAAAATACTGCGTCATTTTTGCCCATTCAGATACATGGAAGATATTGTTACAAACTATAAAAGGTCTACTTTTATTTGTGTACACTTACAATAACAAAAAAAACCTTGTGCTTTTGTAAAATAACGAAAATAAACAGGGTGCACCGTCTCTGTCTTCGCAAGCATCTGTCTGAAACATGTCAGAAAAATCAAGTGAAACTCCGCGAATACTTATCACACAAACATGAAACACATGTCTAAAGAAAGAAGGGATGGGCAGATCGATCCTAAAGTATCAATACTTCCGAGAATGATGCTTTATCAGGGTTGTCTCTGACAACACTCGATCTGTGAGGCGAGATCATTTTTGATCGCATCTTCACAAAGGTTTGTCTGTTGTATGTGTTTTTAATACTTTCCTGTTTGAACTTTCAAGCAATTTTACACCATTCAACTCAACAAATGGCAAAACGACTCAAATAAATGTTTGCGAGCAGATTGTGTGACACAGCGAGCCGCGTCGCGTCTAACGCACGCGCCCTGATGAGAGATCGCTTTCGCTTCTTCTTGCGTTTGAACGGACAATTTCATACAACAAAATGTCAAAATACATGATATATTGGGGAGTCTGTTTTGTCTCAAGTGAACATAAACAGTTGATGAAGAAATCGGGAATCTAAATCTAGTATCAACACTTCCGAGAATTATGTTTTATCAAGGTTGTCTCTGACAACACGTGATCCGCGAGGCGAGATCATTTTTGCTTGCATCTTCACGGAGGTTTGTCGGTTGTATGTGTTTGCTTGAATGTATTTGAACATTCACGCGATTTTACACCATTCACGCAGTCTGTATTTTATCATCTCACACCCAAACAAATGAGGGTGTGAGAGACGAAACTGATGTTGCTCAGCTTCACTTGGCAGCGCGGGAAGGATCACGGAAGATCCATCGAGAACAGATAAACTATACTAATAGCTGAATGTGCTTCAAGCTCAACATCATTACAAGTTTAATTCTGACTGCAGTCTCACAATCTCAATCAATGAATCAATGAAATTAATACAGATGTAACAGCACGACAAAGTACGAAAATAATGAGACTTCACAGTTCTCAAAAGATTAAACTCAATGAAACAAACTGCACAGACTGTGCCTTGAATGTCGTATCATCCGATAACCCCCCTTAAAGAGACAGTAACAATTGAGCTTTCGTCCTGAACACTGACATTCCAAGTAAATAAAAAGTACAAATGGTATTATTTTTAGTTTTTTATTTCACTCTTACGTTGTAAAATGTAAAAACAATCACTCAATCTCCATTGTTTCACTGGATCTGTTGCTATTTTAATGATCTAAAATACAAAGCACTGACCATTTAAAGTGTGAGCGTGTACATCTTGAAAGATTTAGAAACCATCACAGCTATACAGTGTTATTATGTGCCTAGATAGTCTTTCAAATAAACTTAGTTTACCCCAAAAATAAATTTCTCTCATCATTTACTCACCCTCATTCCATCCCAGATGTGTATTATTTTCTTTCTTCTGCTGAACACAAATTAAGCTTTTTAGAAGAATATCTCAACCCTGTTGGACCTTTCAATGCACTTGAATAGTGATCAGAACTCAGAAGGTACAAAAATCACATACATGCAACATAAAAGTAATCCATACTTTCAAGGTTCAAGGTTCGGTCTTTCTCAAGCCAACATCAAAGTTTGTCTTGACAAACTTTTTTTTCTAGTTCTGATGCAAAGAATGGCTCACATTCGTCCATAGGGGGCGATACAGGCCACACCCAAAAGTCCCATTTTCAAAATGATTTCATTTCCACCCCATTTGTCCAATTCATCTGAAACTTGGTGTACACACTTCTCGTGGGGAACAAAAAGCCTCATAGATCCATCATTTCCACCATGATAGATTTTCCTGTACAGTGAAAATTTGGAAAATCCTACAAAAATCTTCTCATAAACCGTAGCTCCAATTGACTTGAAATTTGGTACCCATGTGTATAATTGATGTCTTTCAATTTGTTACTTAGCAAAAATTAATAAAACACAAAATGGCTTAAAGGGGTGTATTTATGTAAATGTCCACATTGCATCAATATATATGTGTCAATAAATCAAATGTCATTTTGACTGATTGTTTTTTAAACCTAACATTCTTCAAGATGACATTACTATACAAGTACTATGCAAAGATGGCCCACATTTGCCTTTAGGGGGTGCTACAGGCCATGCCCAAATGTCCCATTTTTGTGAATTGGGTCAAAAATGTTCTAATTTTGTACATTGATACTACAGGCCAACGGTAACCCCTAAACCAATAATGGCCAGCATTTGCCCTTAGAGGGTGCTACAGGCCATACTGAAAAGACCCATTTTTGGGTCAAAAATGTTCTAATTTTGTACATTGATACTACAGGCCAACAGGAAACCCCACACCAAGAATGGCCCACATTTGCCTTTAGGGGGGCGCTACAAGCCATGCCCAAATGTCCCATTTTTGGCTCTAAAATTTTCAAATTTTGTACATTGATACTACAGGCCAACAGGAAACCCCACACCAAGAATGGCCCACATTTGCCTTTAGGGGGCGCTACAAGCCAAGCCCAAATGTCCTATTTTCAAAGTGATGGCATTTCCACCCCATTTATTCAATTCTTTTGAAACTTAATGTTCACACCTAAATTCTCATTGGGAACAAAACAGCCTCAAGGATCCATAAGGTCCAGCATGATGGATTTTCCTGTACACTGAAAATCTTTTGTTTAGGATTAAGACAGAAAGACATGTTTTTTGGATTCCTCCATTGGGAGGATTTAACCCCAACCCTATTCTGATCAATTATGAATGATTTGCCATTTTGAGGAGGAATCGCATTGCTGCTTGCAGCTATATTTTAATTTGGTCTTGTGGACTGAGTTTAATTTAACAACCTATCAGAAGTGGTATGTGGTCAGCGACCATCACAAGAGGATCAACAGAGTGATTGTACTTGCTGGGTTTTGAGGGATTTGGTAGGAGTGAACTGAAAATATTTAATCCAAATTATTAATTCATAAAATGAACGCGCCACCTGTAATATTCTCATCCCGAGATAGGGGGCTTTACATATATATGTTTGGCAACTATTGGCATAGATATTTACCAATGTTTTGATAGATAACTAACAAATAAATAATTGTGGTATGTCTACAGATAAATGTTTTCAACTCCTATCTGATCAATTATAAGCACTTTTACAGAACTCTGTACATTATTCAGGTTCCAAAAAGCAACTATCAGCAACCATTAATCCTTTTTGATTATAAATGTGATTATACAGCTGACCATCATGTGTGTTTGTGTCTTGTTTATTTCTTCATTAAACTTATTTATATTGTCAAACAGGTTCTCGCCTACTCCTTGCCCGTTTATATCGCTTTACACTGTTGCCAAAGACCCAGGAAGGAGGAGGGATACGCCGTTGTAGAGTTCTCGCCACTACCGTCCACCCCAACGGAGCAACCCAGCCGTCTGGAAGCGGAGGATTGGCCGCTGACCGCGAGGTGAGAAGTGGCTCCTAACCGACCACCTGGAGCGGTCAGGGCTGCTGCCAGGGGTGGAGAAGTCCCCTACCAGCCGCTGAAACGTGCCAGGGTCTGAGACCGCCGACCGCAAGCGGTGAGGGGCTCGCTGCCGACCACCTGGAGTGGGAGAACCGCTTCCAGTGGCATGGGAGACCCCTTCTGATCCCCGAGACAGGGTGTTCCATCCGCCAGGGGCTGGAAGACTGCCTCCGATCCACACCTCTCCTCTCTCATTGCCGGTCTGCGTTGGCCTTTTCACTCTCTTTTAAATTTTACAGTGGTTTATTAGTTGTTTAGTGTTCTACAATGTTACAGAAAGTACCCCCCCTGTTTTAATTATTTCTGTTTCCCTCCCCTGCCGGCAGACGGGGCAGAAGGCACGGGAAAGGGGGGGGGGGGGGGGGTTGTACATCATGCTGGGGGCTCCCCAGCCTGAGAGAACGAGGGAGGAATGTGACATGGTGGAGGGCGGGACCGGGTCATGATTATACACACCGGTCCCTTATCAGGCTAATTAAGCCTCAGAGAGGGATAAAGGCCGACTGCAGATGTTGGTGCAATGAGAGAGAGATCGTTTACAGTCAGCTGACCGCCATGTGTGAGCTTGTGTCTTTTGTTTAAGTTTCTCATTAAAGTATTATTTATATTGCCAGGCCGGTTCTCGCCGCCTCCTTGCCCATTTATCCCTTTACATATGTCTAATGATTAATGATTTTAGCTCATATCTGATCAATTAAAATAACTTTTACAGAACTCAGTATTCAAGTTGCCAGGCTGGTGTGTATTCCATGTTGTCACTGTTTAGTGTAATTGCCTCCTTACCAGAGCAAAGCACCAGTACATGTAGCATGCCGTTCTGAACATGGACAATTTCTTGCTCAGCTTTTAGCTTTTACACTGACCATGTAATGATACTTCATACAAATTGGCCAGTAGTCTTTAGCTGATTCTTTGAAAACAGGTTCAAAGCCAGCAACTTCAACTCCAACAAGCTAGCTGGCTAAATAGGTCCCTTCCTTATTAGTCCTATCTTCCGTGTGTTTGGCTTTTGGTTGAGACTGAGTTAAGACTTGATATGTTTCTGTGTTAATTAAATTCCACCATACAAAGGCTGAAAAAGTATTAATTTAGACAGATTAGACCAAGAACCTGATTAAGAGCAACAGGAAGTGAGAAAGCAGACGCAGAACAAGAGCAGACATGAAAGAGTGAGTGTGTGAAAACAGCAAGTAAGGCAAACAAAGCTAGTGTTAAAATGTCTGTAATAACAGTTATCTGCTCTCTCATTGAGCAGCGGCTACAGGATTCCTTAATGACACTTTACTGCCAGCGTTCCTGCTTTACTTTGTACTTCGCACTGAGGCATGTAAGCATGAATTATTGAAGGAGATGACAGATGAGTTTCAGAAAGAAAATCATGTTTACCAACTCTGAAACAAAACAACTATTCAACTAAGACTAACGGTTGCCACACACCTGCTTGAAATATATATTTGTTTACAAACATGTTAGCAGTTGATGCATTGTGTCCATACTTTTTTCATAAACATCAAGATTTAAAAAATAAATATATATAATGGAAACTAATTGGTAAACATTTCTGTTCTCACCAATAATTTTATTTTATTATTATTATTTTAATTATTAATCACATTTTGCATTCACTAATACATTTAAATTTTTCTGCATTGTGACATGAATTTTTTAAAATACAAATGTTTTAGTACAACAAGTAGTCTCATTTAATGAGGTCATAAAGCTGCATGCATAGTAATTACAAAGAAATTAATACAGCAGGACATGTCAACTGTGAGAAAGTATTTAATGTCAACTACCCATGTATGCACACACACATACACACGCACACGCACGGTGATGAGCTGACATAAAATAACACAAGATGTTTTCATTTTTGTTCTATACTTTAGAAAGAACATGTGAAGAAATTAGGAGGTTAAAGCTTAAGTGTCTGATTTCTGCAGCACTAGTGTCATCAGACGTAATTGTAAAAATATCAAGACAAACTTTGATGTTGGCTTGATAAAGCCTAGCATGAAAGTTTGAAGTAGCTGTAAAATCTTGAATTTTAAAGGTTTTAAGTTTGAAGTAGTTACAAGTTTAAGTAGTAGTTTTAAAAGTTAAAAGATTATAAGACAGACAGACAGACAGACAGACAGACAGACAGACAGACAGACAGATAGATAGATAGATAGATAGATAGATAGATAGATAGATAGATAGATAGATAGATAGATAGATAGATAGATAGATAGATAGATAGATAGATAGATAGATGGATGGATAGATACTCAATAGGTACTCAATGATACTCAATAGGCTCCTTGCTACCCTGAGTCCAATGAATGAAACAGAAGTTTTTATGTTGTTCTGGTGCAGAGATATGTGATTTGTTTCTTGGTTGCTAAGGTAAACCTACCTGGTTGCTAGGCAGATACCAAGGTGAAACGCAAAAGGCTCCTCGCTACCCTGAGTCCAATGAACAAAACCAAAAGTCTTTATGTTGTTCTGGTGAAGAGATATGTAATTTGATACTTGGTTACTAGGGTAACCCAATCTAGTTAATAGGCAGTTACCAAGGTGATACTAAAAAGGCTCCTCGCTAACCTGAGTCAAATGAACGAAACCAGAAGTCTATATGATATTCTAGTGCAGAGATATATGATTTGTTACATGGTTGCTAGGGTAACCCCATCTAGTTGTTAGGCAGTTACCAATGTGAAAATAGAAAGGCTCCTTGCTACTCTGAGTCCAATTAACAAGACCGGATGTGTCTATGATATTCTGGTGTGGAGATATGTGATTTGTTACTTTGTTGTTAGGGTAGCCCCAAGTGATTGCTGGCAGTTACCAGAGTGATACTTATTGAGGCTCTTTGTTATCCTGAGTGAAATAAATCAACCCGGAAGTCTCTTAAGATTTTCCTGTGCAGAGATATGTGATTTGTTACTTGGTTGCTAGGGTAACCCTTTATGGTTGCTAGGCAGTTACCAGGGTGATACTTAACACTCTGGGGTCGACGGACGCGCCGGCGAGTCCTGCTGGATTTTTTCACCATTACAGAGGAAACAACATAAAATACTCCGTTATTTTGGGGCATACAGATAAGTGTAAGACATCATTAGAGACTATAAAGGGTCTACATTTATTTGTGTACCCTCAAAATAACAACAAAACCTTGTGCTTTTGTAACAAAGAAAATGAAAAGGGTGAGCTAATAGCAGTCTCTGTGTTCACAAGCATATATCTGAAACACATCACAAAAATGAAACGCCACGAATACCTATCACGCAAAAATGAAACATATGTCTAAAGAAAGCTTAAAATGTCTATTTTAAATAAAACAATTCAAATTTGAAAACAAATATACTCCTGCAATGTAATCTGTATAAAATAAAGTGATGTACACTTTCTCCTGGCTCAGCTAATTATCCCTAATGTGATCACACCCACGGGCAGAAGGCGCTATTATACGGTAATGTGCTGAGCCGATCAATGCTAATGGTAAACGCCCCTGACTGTGCCTTAAAAACAACTAGTTCATTCACTTTTCTGTGCGTTTCAAAGATCGCAAGATACACAGATGAGGAAACGCTTGGATTGTGACGAAGAGTTAACATTTTCCTCAGAAGAAGAGCGGGACTCCGATGATCATTTGAAGAGTAACTTGATCCAGCCGAGGATACAATTTCGAAATAGGACCTAATAGGCAAGTTTTAGTTACATTTAAATGTTTTTTCGGCTAAATCAGGTATTTAAATTGTACGCTGTATGATATATATATATATATGGTATGTAATATGATATAAAAATAATATGAATGTTTATTTTATCTAGTGCTTATGCTGCCTCATTATCATCAACAAAGCTTGTACTTGCAAATATGTATTAAGTGCTATGAGTAAAATGCACTTTAAATATGACCATATTAGAAAATCAGTATATTATAATGATTTCTGAAGGATCATGTGACAATGAAGACTGCACTAATGATGCTGAAAATTCAGCTTTGATCACAAATAGCATTTTACAATATATTAAAATAGAAAACTGTTCAGAGTTCAAAATATCAATCTTTTTACTGTATTTTGGATCAAATAATTGCAGTATTGTTGAGCAGAAGAGACTTCAACGGTATTGTAGGTCTAAAATTGATCCAAGATGGTGGCGTAGTAGCACGCAGCGGCCACTCCAGATCCAAAATGGTGCTACTTTTGTCACTTAGCCCGACTTTTATGGCACATGGACATTGGAGAAAGTGGTATTCATGTCTACCATCGCCAGCCACTGCTAAAATATAAGATTCATGCAACAACCAAGCTGCATGATGATCTGCAAGAGAAGCTACCAAACTTGGCTTGCTGTGGAGACCAGGCCTCCAGTCCTTGGCGTCGAGGATGCCGGTGACCGTAGGAGGGGACGTCGTAAGTGGTGTGCGAGAAAACGGAATCACGGCAAGAGGGTGGTGGTCCATGCTAGGCTAAAAACAAACCCTAGCCGGCTGACTCTCCCATCTATCCTGCTTTCAAATCTTTGCTCCCTGGACAATAAACTGGACAACATCCAACTCCAGCAGACTACGCAGCATGAGCTTAGAGACTGCTGCATCTTTGTTTTCACAGAGACGTGGCTCAGCGACAGTGGCACTCGCAGTGGTGGCTTGTGTGTTTACATCAACACGGAATGGTGCAATAACTCTATGCTAGTCTCTAGTTACTGCTCATTGCTGGTGGAGCTTGTGACTATTATATGCAGACCTTTTTATTTACCATGGGAATTCACCACTGTTATTATAACTGGAGTTTACATTCCCCCCAGCGCTAAAGCTAAGGAAGCACTTGGTGAACTGTATGGGGCTATTAGTGAACTGCAGAATGTTCACCCTGACAGACTGTTTATTGTCGCCGCAGATTTCAACCATGTGAATCTCAAGACAGTGTTCCCTAAATTTCATCCAGTATGTGGACTTTGCAATGAGAGGGGCGAATACACTTGAACATCCCAGGTGCGTACCAGGTGGAGCCCCGCCCCCACCTCGGCAACTCAGACCACATCTCTGTTATGCTTATTCCAGCATACAGACCGCTCATCAGATGCACAAAACCGCTCCAGAAGCAGGTGAAACCTGGCCAGCAGGAGCCATCTCTGCTCTTCAGGACTGCTTTGAGTGTACTGACTGGCACATGTTCAGGGAGGCTGCAACATATGGCGACTTTACCAACTTGGAGGAATACACAGCATCAGTGACCAGCTAAATCAGCTAGTGCATTGATGATGTCACCTTCTCCAAGACCATCACGATATGCTCCAACCAGAAGCCGATGTGCCAAGTTGATGACTGCGGAGGTCTATGCGCTGCTGAGGACCCGAGACTCCGCCTTTAGAGCAGGCGACAAGGCTGCCCTAAGAACAGCGAGGGCCAAACTGTCCTGGGCCATCAGAGAGGAAAAGAGCGCACACACCCAGAGAATCAACATTCACTTCCAGGACAGCGGCGCCACATGTGGCAGGGCATTTGAGCCATCACCAACTACAGGACAACATCAGTTGCCTGTGACAATGATGCCTCCCTTCCAGATGATCTGAATGACTTCTACGCTTGGTTTGATGTGCAGAACGACATGGTAGCGAGGAAGACCACCCCTCCTCCCAACGACCAGGTGCTCTACCTTACCACGGCTGATGTGAGGAAAACTCTACGTAGAGTCAACCCATGGAAGGATTCTGGAATGTTGTTGGAATGTTGAATCTTCAACATCTCT
Source organism: Moxostoma hubbsi (assembly GCA_032164185.1). Lineage (NCBI taxonomy): Eukaryota > Metazoa > Chordata > Actinopteri > Cypriniformes > Catostomidae > Moxostoma > Moxostoma hubbsi. The sequence continues at coordinate 4,089,156 of JAVLUX010000046.1, forward strand.
CTGAGCTGCACCGTCATTCCAACGTTCTTCAAGGCCACCACCATCATCCCCATGCCAAAGAAGTCTTTAGTGTCCTGCCTCAATGACTACCGTCCCATCGCACTCACACCCATTATCATGAAGTGCTTCGAGAGGCTCGTCATGAGGCACATTAAGACCCAGCTGCCCCCCTCACTAGACCCTCTGCAGTTTGCGTATTTTCCCAACCGTTCAACAGACGACGCCATCACCACCACCCTCCATCTGGCCCTCACCCACCTAGATAAAAAGGACTCAGCTCAGCATTCAACACAATTATTCCTCAGCACCTGATTGGAAAGCTGAACCTGCTGGGCCTGGACACCTCCCTCTGCAACTGGATCCTGGACTTCCTGACTGGGAGACCTCAGTCAGTCCGGATCAGGAACAACATCTCCACCACCACACTGAGCACTGGGGCCCCCCAGGGCTGTGTGCTCAGTCCACTGCTGTTCACTCTGCTGACTCACGACTGTGCAGCAATAAACAGCTCGAACCACATCAATAAGTTTGCCGATGACACGACCGTGGTGGGTCTCATCAGCAAGAACGACAAGTCAGCATACAGAGAGGAGGTGCAGTGGCACACGGACTGGTGTAGAGCCAACAACCTGTCTCTGAATGTTGACAAAACAAAAGAGATGGTTGTTGAATTTTGGAGAGCACAGAGTGACCGCTCTCTGCTGAACATCGACGGCTCCTCTTTGGAGATCGTCAAGAGCACCAAATTCCTTGTTGTTCAACTGGTGGAGAACCTCACCTGGTCCCTCAACACCTGCTCTATTGCCAAGAAAGCACAGCAGCATCTCTACTTCATTCAAAGGCTGAGGAAAGCACATCTCCCACCCCCCATCCTCACTACATTCTATAGAGGGACTATTGAGAGCATCCTGAGCAGCTGCATCACTGCCTGGTTTGGAACTTGCACTGTTTCGGACCGTAAAGCCCTGCAGAGGATTGTGAGGACAGCTGAGAAGATCATCGGGGTCTCTCTTCCCTCCTTCAAAGACATTTACAAAAAACACTGCATCCTGAAAGCAATCAGCATTGTGGATGACCCCACACACCCCTCACACAAAGTCTTCACCCTCCTGCTGTCTGGCAAGAGGTACCGAAGCATTCAGGCCCTCACGGCCAGACTGTGTAATAGCTTCTTCCCCAAAGCCATCAGACTCCTCAACACTCAGAGATTGGACTGACTTGCAAACATGTGTCCTGAGTTGCACTTTAATTATTGTCACTTTATACCTGGTTACTACCTCAATAACTGCAATGTCCATAGATTACTATTTCATAGTACGTTACGTTTACATTTGGCACTTTTAGAAACTGTCATCTTTTTTCACGACTTTGTACTGTTTGGCGCTTCCTCTCTGTCCGGCGCTGTCTCTCACTGTCTATCACTGTGCCTATTGTCCTATTCATTTTTAGTAATTTATTGTTCTGTCCCATACTTTTTGCATATGTGTGCACGTGCACTTTATATAGGTATGTTATTCTGTGTTGTCTCATTTGGTTCTGTGTTTGTCCTATGTTGTTTTTTGCAGCACCATGGTCCTGGAGGAACGTTGTCTCGTTTCACTGTGTACTGTACTAACTGTTTATGGTTGAAGAACAATAAAAACCACTTGACTTAAAAATTAAGTCTTTATGTAAAGAAAATGTATAGTCATTTTACAATTTTACAAGTTTTAATGTAAAACTTGATTTTGATAATTAAGTCTTTTTGTCACATTCCTCAGTGATAAGCCCAGGGGAGGGTCTTTGTCTCCTCAGGTGTGAAATACATCCATATTCATGATAGTTCAAGCCTCCTTGCATATGACCTTTCTAATACTAAAAGTGCCTTACAAATGTTAAATTACTATGTTGTTTTGTATAAATGATTGATCAGGATGGTTTTCATATCATTTTGTAGCAAAAACTCAAGGCTACAAGATGCAGTTCTCAAAAGTCTTGTGGACAAATGTTGAGTATATGTTATATGGCCTTATTTCAATTACTTAATTTTTTTTTAAAAAACCACATATTATTGTAGCCCAGTTTTTGTTGAATATAGTGTTACTAGCCATTAATATGTTTTTAAGCAACTGAAAAAGCACAAATGTCAAGGCATGTCAAAACAGGGCCCAAAGCACCCTCAGGCCCCAGTGTTAACAAGGCTGCTTTCTATGCTGAGTGAAATAAGTCAACCCAGAAGTCTCTAAGATGTTCTGGTGCAGAGAAATATGATTTGTTACTTGGTTGCAAGGGAAACCGCATGTTGTTGCTAGGGAGTTACCAGAGTGATACTTAATAGGGCTCCTTGTTATACTGAGTGAAATAAGTCAACATGGAAGTCTACATTATATTCTGATCCTGATATAACAATCTTAGTGATTTTGAATGGAAGTCAAAGGGATTGGTTGCTAGGGTGCTCTAAATGGTTGCTAGCATGTGGCTAAGTAGTTTCCATGATGATACTTGAAGACTGATTGCTCATTCAATTAAAAAAAACAACTCTCTGTAGGACATTCTGATCTGAAGATATCACACAATGAATGGAAGTCAAAGGGGTTTGGTTGGTAGGCTGACATGTCAATATTGTAAATACAGTCATTTAAATCAATTTTGATTGCATTTAATAGAAATAAAGACTAAATAGAGTGGCCTTAAGCAGTTACCAATGTGATATTCAAAAGGATCCTTGTCATCCTGAGTGAAATAAGTCAACCCGGAAATCTCTATGATTTTCTAGTGCAGAGATATGTTATTTGTTACTTGGTTGCTAGGGTAACCCCATATGGTTGCTAGGCAGTTACCAAGGTGACAGTCAACAATGCTCCTTGCCATCCTGAGTGAAATAAGTCAACCTGTAAGTCTCTACAATGTTCTGATGTAGAGATATGTGATTTGTTACATGGTTGCTAGGGTAAGCCCATATGGTTGCTAGGCAGTTACCAAAGTGATACTTATCATGTCTATTTTCCATCTTGAGAGAAATAAGTCAACCCGGACTTCTCTACAGTTGTCTGGTGCAGAGATATGTGATTTGTTACTTGGTTGCTAGGGTAACCCCATCTGTTGCTATGCAGTTATCAAAGTGATACTTATAGAGGCTACTTTCCATCTTGAGTAAAATAAGTCAACCCGGACTTCTCTACAGTTGTCTGGTGCAGAGATATGTGATTTGTTACTTGGTTTCTAGGGTAACCCCATCTGGTTGCTAGGCAGTTATCAAAGTGATACTTATCAAGGATACTTTCCATCTTGAATGAAATAAGTCAAAAAGGAATTCTCTACAATTTTCTGGTGCAGAGATATGTGATTTGTTACTTGGTTGCTAGGGTAAACCCATCTTGCTGCTAGGCAGTTACCAGGGTGATTCTTATTAAGGCTACTTTCCATCCTGAGTGAAATAAGAATACCCTGAAGTCTCTAAAATTTTCTGGTGCAGATATATGTGATTTCTTACTTGGTTGCTAGTGTAACCCCATCTAATTGGTTGGCAGTTACCAAAGTGATACTTGTCAAAGATACTTTCTATCCTGAGTGAAATAAGTCAACCTGGAACTGTCTACGATTTTCTGGTGCAGAGAGATGTGATTTGTAACTTGGTTGCTAGGGAAACCCCATCTGGTTGCAAGGCAGTTACCAAGGGGACAGCCAAAAATGCTTCTTGTCATCTTGAGTGAAATAAGTCAACCCAGATGTCTCTATGATTTTCTGGTGCAGAGATATGTGATTTGTTACTTGGTTGCTAGGGTAACCCCATCTGCTTGCTAGGCAGTTATCAAAGTGATACTTATCAAGGCTACTTTCCATCCTGAGTGAAATAAGTCAACCAGGAAGTCTCTACGATTTTCTGGTGCAAAGATATTTGATTTGTTACTTGGTTGCTAGGGTAACCCCATCTGGTTGCTAGGCAGTTATCAAAGTGATACTTATCAAGGCTCCTTGCCATCATGAGTGAAATAAGTCAACCCGAGAGTCTCTACGATTTTCTAGTGCAGAGATAAGTGATTTGTTACTTGGTTGCTAGGGTAACCCCATCTGGTAGCTAGGCAGTTTACAGGGTGATACAATTTAAGGCTACATTACATCCTGAGTAAAATAAGTCAGCCAGGTAGTCTCTATGGTTTTCTGGTGAAGATATAGGTTATTTGTTGCTTGGTTACTAGGGTAATCCCATCTGGTTGCTAGGCAGTTACCAAGGTGACAGCCAACAATGCTTCTTGCCATCCTGAGTGAAATAAGTCAACCCGGTTTTCTCTACGATTTTCAGTGCAGAGATATGTGATTTGTTAATTGGTTACTAGAGTAAACCCATCTGGTTGCTAGGCAGTTAACAATGTGATTCTAATTGGCTACTTTCCATCCTGAGTGAAATAAGTCATCCCGGTAGTCTCTACAATTTTCTGGTGCAGATATATGTGATTTCTTACTTGGTTGCTAGGATAACCCCATCTGGTTGCTTAGCAGTTACCAAGGTGACAGCCAACAATGCTCTTTGACATCCTGAGTGAAATAAGTCAACCCGGTTTTCTCTACGATTTTCTGTGCAGAGATATGTGATTTGTTAATTAATTGCTAGAGTAAACCCATCTGGTTGCTAGGCAGTTACCAAAGGTATACTCATCAAGGCTACCTTCCATCCTGAGTTAAATAAGTCAACCCGGTAGTCTCTACGATTTTCTGGTGAAGAGATATGTTACTTTTTGCTTGGTTGATAGGGTAACCACATCTGCTTGCTAGGCAGTTATCATAAGTAAACTTATCAAGGCTACTTTCCATCCTGTGTGAAATAAGTCAACCCTGAAGTTTCTACGATTTTCTGGTGCAGAGATATGTGATTTGTTACTTGGTTGCTAGGGTAACCACATCTGGTTGATTAGCAGTTACAAAGGTGACAGTCAACAATGCTCTTCACCATCCTGAGTGAAATAAGTCAACCAGGAACTCTCTACAATTTTCTGGTGTAGAGATATGTGATTTTTTTACTTGGTTGCTAGGGTAACACCATCTGGTTGCTAGACAGTTACCAAAGTGATACTAATCAAGGGTCCTTGCCATCCTGAGTGAAATAAGTCAACCCGGGAGTCTCTACGATTTTCTAGTGCAGAGATATGTGTTTTGTTACTTGGTTGCTAGGGTAACCCCATCTGGTAGCTAGGCAGTTAACAGGGTGATACTATTTAAGGCTACATTCCATCCTGAGTGAAATAACTCAGCCCGGTTATCTCTTTAATATTCTGGTGAAGATATATGTTATTTGTTGCTTGGTTGCTAAGGTAACCCCATCTGGTTGCTAGGCAGTTAACAAGGTGACATCCAACAATGCTCCTTGCCATCCTGAGTGAAATAAGTCAATTCGGAAGTCTCTACGATTTTCTGGTGTAGAGATATTTGATTTGTTACTTGGTAGCTAGGGTAACCCCATGTGGTTGCTAGGCAGTTATAAAATCGCTGGGTGGAGTACAGAGTAAAATTAAGGCTCCGCCTTTCAAGACGACACAGAATTTGACCGCACTTCCTGGCTATTATGAATAAAAATACACTACATTTTTAAAAATAGACTTTGGAGACTGTTTCACATATTAGACTCTAATATATAAGATAATATACACTTTTACAACATGATTGATGCTCAGATTGCATAGTTTGTTGAAGAACGATGACAAAGGATAATTCTTTCATGCGAGATCGCATGTAAACAATGGAGAATATATCAATATTTCTTGGATGTATCACTTTTATGGACAAAAAGTGCTATCGGATGTTTTTCAATGAACGTTATTAGCTAGGGGAATAAGATCTTTTTCTCTTTCCTAGTCAAATGTGGACAGAGGTGTTAGGTCTTTTCCCTCCAGAGTACAGTTCCATAATAACAGGTAGTAGTAGAAGAATTTAGGACATGAATTGGTCATTTGAAGGTAATAAAAGGTGACTGACTTGTGAGATTGTACTCTGTGAAAAAGTCTCAATGGGAGGAATATATGGTATATTTTCAAAAATGTTAACAAACACTATATCAGTAAAAACTTGTGATATAAGCAATTAGAATGAGAAAAGCACATGTATAGAAGAGGACCAGAGCAAAAACAGACACTCGTGATGTGCAGCACATGACAAGAAAGGCCCAGTGTTTCACTGCATTATTTTTCTGCTGAAAATACACAGTTGCTAAAAATTTAAAAGTAATGGGTAGGCTGCTAGTATTCCACCAATAGAAAGGATTCTGATGGTTTGAAAAATATTGGTGGCGAGCTGAAATGATGTAAGATGCAAGTTCATGGCTGAAGATAACCAAAGTGAAAGATTTATGCGTTTAGAAAGGATAGCAAAATGTATAAATGGAACTGGGAGGGGAGAACGCACAGCTGGCCTTCTCAGGTTTTTTGGTAGTTCTATAAACTTATACCTCTGACATCTGGAACCCTTGACTCTGAGAGATTTCTTGCAAAGAGTGAAAGACTCTTCGACTTTTCTCCACAATATGCTCTGCCATTACTAAAGAAGAAAAAAAAATGCTGACTGATTCTGAGCAGCAACCAGAAATACACTGCATAACTACCAGATTGTCAGAGGTTTTGCTGGTAGAAATTTGGATTCCAAGCAATTAAGAATGCAATTAGTTATAATCTGACCGCTACACAGTTACTTGTGGGCAAAAGTAGCTAGCTACACTGTTGTGGCAGCGGGGGCGTGGCCAAGCGCCTGTCCGGGGGGAGAAAGCGGTAAGGGCGCTTGCACCTGAGCCAAATTATGTCTAACACCTGTCTCTAATTTCAGTGAGCATGGGGAGAGCGGCATAAAAACGGCCACAGAACCTCCAGACGAGAGCGAGCGTGATATCCAATCCAGTGTTAGCATATACAAAGAGACACGAAAAGCCTTTTGTTAAATTGAGAAGTTATGTTTTTGTTCACGATATCATTTCAGTTGTAAACATTGCTGTGGCCATTAAAGAAAACCTTACTTGTGAAGAGCCCTGCGTCCTCGTTCCCTCCTTGTTAACAGACCTTGTTACAACTGTTTTTAAAGTAGCTGAGCTGCTGTCAAGCTACTGAAAAAATGTAGTTAAGTTAGTAACGCCACTACTTGTAGTTTGATACTCCATATAGATAATTGAACACTATATAGATAATGAAAATGACACACTGGGATTAGCATTTATTAATATTCTCAACTCTCTTTGAGACAAAATGTGATGATCAACTCATTGTCAAAATCAAATTCTTTATTTAATTCTGTCATATGGATTTGATGTTGATAATATAGCAATTCTGCAATTGTCTGCCACAGCACCGCAGAAAACAGTGTCTCATAATTTTCCCCACGAGCAACTTCAATCCTTCGCTGTCATAGTTCAGAAAGAGCTAACAAAACTTATTGAAACTTAAAAAGCAACAAAGTTTTTCTTAGATCCAATACAAACTAGGTCCTTAAAAGAGGTGTTTTCTGTAATCTCAGAACCTGTTCTTAATATGATTAACTCGCTATCCTTAGGGCATGCCTCAAGAACTTTAATCTGGCAGTTATCAAACCACTTATTAAGAAACCACTGCTTGATCCTGGAGAGTTGGCAAATTATAGACCAATCTCAAATCTCCCATTTATGCTGAAAATATTAAAAAAGGTAGTGTCTTCCCAACTATGTTCATTTCTACAGAGAAATGGTATATATGAAGAATTTAGACCCCATCATAGTACAGAGACTGCACTTATCAGAGTTACAAATGACTTTTTGATCGCATCTGCATTTCTTTTAATTGAATCAACTGATCGCAGCTGCATTTATCTTCTAGTGCTTTTAGATCTTAGTACTGCCTTCGGCACAATAGATCCCGACATTCTCTTGAATAGGCTTGAGATTTATGTTGGAATTTGTGGACAGGCTGGACAGTCCTATTTATCAGACTGCTACCACTATGTATCTGTAAACGAGGAATTGTCAAAGTAAGTTATGTATGAAGTGCCAGCAGGATCACTTTTAAGGCCTCTTCTCCTTTTGGGAGACATTATCAGGAATCATGGAATAACTTTCCACTGTTATGCTGACAATACACAACTTAAAATTTCTTCAAAACCCAACGAAATTTCACAATTCCCAAAATTAGCAGAGTATCAATAAAATCAAAGATTGGATGGTCAGAAATGTCCTCCTACCCAATTCTGACAAAACAAAGGTACAAATTATTGGACCAAATATATCTAAAAATAAACCACTAAAATATTATTTGATACTCGATGAGTGTACTGTTAAGTTTTCTACAGTGAAGAACTTAGGTGTTATATTTGATACCAATCTGTCCTTTGAAAATCAAATTTCCAATGTTTGTAGAACAGCATCCTTCCACCTCAGAGATAAGTTACGACGCATGTGCTCTGTTGCTGATGACAAAATACTAATTCATGTGTTCATGAACTCAAGACTAGATTATTGTAATGCATTACTGGGAGGATGTTCTGCAAGTTCAATAAATCAACTTCAATTGGTTCAAAATGCAGAAGCCAGAGTGCTGACTAGAACCAAGAAATATGACCATATTAGCCCCAATTTATCGTTGTTAAATTGGCTAACGGTTAGATTTTTTATTAATTTTAAAATGTTAACTATGTACAAAGCTTTGAATGGTCTAGCTCCACAGTACTTAAGTGACCTTCTATTATGCTATATTCCATCACGTTCATTACGATCACAAAATTCTGGCTTGTTAATAGTACCTAGAATTTCAAAATTAAAAAAAGAGGTAAATCCTTTTCCTATTTGACTCCTAAACTATGTAGGTCTTGTGGATCCACACCTGGGTGGATAAGTTATAAAATAGAGACTCGGAGACCCCAAAAGATAACCTCAAATGGCATCTGAATAGCTTTAAGCAGCCAGGGAAACAAAGGATGATGTGTCCAAGATCATGCTTACTCTGGAGAGTACTTTTTCCCATAAGGGACCAAAATCCCCTTTTCCTGTTGACACATTAATTAACTAAATTAATAGCTAAATGGGAAGGACATTCATGAGACACTATCTTCCACATTACCTGAAAGAACTTGTTAACAACAAAAGGAGATTGTCTCCCTGGAGTTTTATGACCTCTGAAGAGAGAGAGAGAGATCAGCCACAACATTAAAACCACCTGCCTAATATTGTTTAGGTCCCTTTCGTTCTGCCAAAACAACACCAACCCGCATCTCAGAATAACATTTTGAGATGCTATTCCTCTCCCCAAAATTGTAGAGAGCGGTTATCTGTGTTACAGTAGAATTTGTCAGATCGAAGCATTCTGGCCATTCTCTGATGACCTCTCTCATCAACATGAGAGAAATGTTTTTGGCAGCATTCAAAGTAAATTCTAGAGACTGTTGTGTATGAAAATCCCTGGAGAGCAGCAGTTACAGAAATACTTAAACCAGCCCATCTGGCACCAACATTCATCAATGTGATTATCTAATCATCCAATCATGTGGCAGCAGTGCAGTGCATACAATCATGCATATGCAGGTCAGGAGCTTCAGTTAATGTTCACATCAACCATCAGAAAGGGGGGAAATGTGATCTCAATGATTTGGAGTGTGGCATGATTGTTGGTGCCAGATTTGATGACATTATGCCTCTCCTGGCGCAAAAATTCAAGTAACTCAGCTTTGTTTGATGGCTTGTGGCCATACATCTTCCTCTTTGTCACATTCCAGAGGTTTTTAACGGGGTTCAGGTCTGGAGTTTGGGCTGGCCATTATAGGGTCTTGATCATCACCGATCCTCTACCAAGTTTCACAGTGAATGCGAGACACTGTGGCTTGAAGGCCTCTCCAGGTGGAGGATCGGTGATGATCTGTGGGTGCTTCAGCAAGGCTGTAATCAGACATATTCACCTTTGTGAAGGATGTATGAATCAAGTGACGTACATGACTATCCTGGAAGAAAACTTGCTTCCTTCTGCTCTGACAATGTTTCCCAACTCTGAGGATTGTTTTTTTCCAGTAGGACAATGCTCCATGCCACACAGCCAGGTCCATAAAGGTGTAGATTGAGGACCACCAGATCAAAACCCTGTCATGGCCAGCCCTATCTCCAGACCTGAACCCACCCCAGCTTCATCTATCTAAATCTGCTAAATGGGGATTATTTGTCATCTCTATTTGTACAGCAGCATGTCAAAATGCTAGATGCAGCATGTTTTGCATTTTGTCTAATTGGGCAGACGTAGCAGCAGCAGCATGTCCAAATGCTTAACTCAGTATTCTGTGTATTTTCTAACAGTAGCAAGACTCCGTAATTGCAAGCAGAAGCAGTAGCAGCGTAGCAGATCTAATTCTCAGAGACCAATGTCCTATAAAGATGTCATAACCACATTAACATGACAAATAATTCAGAGAGTTGTCATGACTGAAATATAAGTCAACTGATTAATTGCATCAATTCAATGTTAATGTATTCAATAATGATACAGAAAAAAATTTGTCTCTAAAGATACAATGAATACCTATGAATAAGTATAGCTGAGTGATGATGACTAACTGCAGCTTGTGCCAGCCAGACTTTACTTCAGTATACTATGATGGACTTCAAAGAGGATGTATTGATGCCAACTCCAGACATGGCATACTTCATGTGCCATGGTCTGAACCTTGGACTCAGGATGGACTTCACAAAAATGACCTGCTAAAAGCTTCCAGTGTTGTGTTTTTTTCCCCCCATTTGTGGCAAACTCACTCTCAAAGACTTGGAGTTTTTGATTTCAGAAGAATAGACTTTATTACCAGACCATAAAGCCAAGTTGCCCCTGCAGAAACAACTGATGTGTCTTGAGTTTGCACACGCTTACATAGGTTTTAGCCACGCCTTGTGAGACCTTTCGTATCCTTTTTCTTATAGTGTTTTGAAAGAAAAACATCTTTGGGTGACCCCAACCGATCTTCATTATCTTCAAACCAGAAGGCGGCTTCAGTTACATCCTGTGAGCAATTTTCACACTATGTAAAAACACTTTACTAAGAGGGGGCCTCAACATATATTTTCTTTTGCTTCAAAAGAAGTAAATAGGAAACATCTGCATGTCATTAATGTGTGAGTGTCCATGTACCTCTGACATTCCATTCCCAGACTTTTATGCTGAACCACTCACATACACAAAAAACACATATGACCAAGAGAAATAACTGTAGAATAAAATGGCATCGATTACACTTGATTAATGTATACTTAACTTGATAAAAATACACCACACCAGCTGGACTGCGATGACCCTCACAGACTGTTGGCTTTATCTTCTTGGTCAAAAGGATCTACTACACTCTCTTAAAATGGATCACATAGACAATTAATTTGCTGCAAATAAAGCCTTCATCAGCCAAATAACAAAGGACACTGCATCTACGTTCATTTCCACAGTTAATACAGAATGGTCTTCAAAGACATTGTCACTAATCTTACAGTTCATACAAAAACATTTTGTTTAAACATTGGCCCCTTAATTTGACTTGTTTTACACATAAATAACTAATATTGTCATTATATTCATGCTGTTTAGCCAGAAGGGTACTGGCCCCCAAAGTGTGCCTTGATTCTCCCAATGCTATTTTTCTCCATTAACAAACATCTTATGGAGCTTCTTGTTTCTTGCCACGGTCCCCTTTGGCTTGTTCACTGGGAGTCATACAAATACAATTATTATTTACTTATTAAGGCAAAATCTACAATCACATTTTTCTTAAATCGCATAATGATGGCCAAGTAATTTCAGATTTTCTGTTATAGATTCACATTGTAATATTAAAGTAAAATCAAGTCAAGTAAATTTTATTTCCATATTTATTTTTGTGCTTTTCCCAATACATATGGTTCCTTAGCAGCTTTACAGAAAATCAGCTGAGAGCTCAAAAACATGAATAACCAACACACCTTGAAACAAACAATTTGATAAAAAATAAATAAATCTGACATTCTATAGATTGGTATTTATTAAAAATGTTACACCTTAGTCCCGCTGTCCCCATATGAGGACATACATTTTTAGGAAAACCATTTTTTTGCACAATTATTAATGGGCTACTAGTTACAAATCAAAAAGGGAAATAAAAAATGTATACATCAGTCACACTTGGGTCTCAGGAGGACAAATGTGAATTTTTATATTTAAAAATGTAGAATTTATTTGAAAAAGATTTACTTAATATTGCAATTTATATTAATACATTCTAAAATATATAAAAATATATACTATTGTATTTAATATGCTTTTTTATTGTACTTCCCTCCTTCCTTCAGATGTAACCATTTTGGTTGAACTTAGCTGATTTTTGCTAAACTGGTGTAGCTAAAAACAATTGTAGCTTTTTGTCTGTTGAGAGACTATCCATCCTGACATTTTTTCCAGCAAAGTCAATCTTCTTGTTTTTGTAAACTGCCATCCTCTAATATCACACAGCCCAATGCTCAGTAGAATACAGGTCTGAAGGAGAAGGGTTGCTGGAAGATCTGCTTATACTGGGGAAAATACCTCACATGAATTATTGATTGAAACTTCTGGAGATCGTGTTTACCAGCAGACTGTCATTATGAGAGTAAGACCACATTTAATATGGAAGGAAGACATACAGCTAAAAAGAGAAAGAAAATGGAATAAATAATTCATAAACATAGACCAAGAGACCAGTTGCACCTACCGACCGCTCAGCAGTAACTAGAGAAGGAAACTTGGCAAAGAGAAATTAATAACAAAGAACTAAGATGTATTGGATTGTAGGCTAGCTATTAAAACAACAGAAGCATCCATTGATTCCACTTTCAGCAGTGTTTGAGTAAAAAAGTGAGCACAAGAGAAAGTTTTCTTTAGGACGCAGGAAAGTGTAACAAAAAAAGTGTAACATACTGGTGTATGAGGAATGTCGAGTCGACATGCGTGTTTCTATCGCGTTCCTCCTCAGGAGCTGCACCTGAGGAACCAGATAACAGATGCTACCCAGACTAAAGTATTGCACACAGTCATCAACATGAAGGTAAGACGGATGTCACAAACACATGCAGGCTTACATTAAATCACATTTAACATATAAACAGAAGTAAAAACAAAGTCTAGATTTTGAAAATTCAGTTGGAAGGTTTAAAATATTAGTAGTTATCATAGCTGTTGTGATGCAGTAGAAAAGATGCTGGAGTTGGATATATGGATATACCTGGAGATCTCTTGCCTTTAGTGGTTCCATTCAATGGTAGTCTCTCATCTGCTGCCATCTTTATTTTTTAGGCTCCAGAAACATTTGTATTTTTTTAGCTCTAAATGACATGCAACTGATGAAGGTGGCATGCTATATTAGAACTTCTTGCAGCAGAGGACAGATAGAACCCTTTAAAATGAGGTCTTTAATGAAACATCAACTGCAATAAAATACTTGGGAAAAATAAATAGCTCTTAAGCTTCCTGTGTTGTGAATCAGTATATGGTGAACACAAATTCAGGCACTGGCATGTCTATTGATACACTGTACATTGGCAGACTTATGTCTCAAATGCCTGCGACACAATTACTAGGTCACGCATTGAAACACATTTGGTATTAATCAATAGCATTTCTGTATAAATGACACTGTTGTGCATTTGCATAGTAGATATTAAATATTACATATTACAAATATCATCTCTTTTAGAGCAAAAATAAGACTTAATTTTACACTTGCACTTGACTTATAACAACTTGAAAGATTTCAGAAGATATGGCAATGTTTCCGGTAAAGAAACATATCGATCAACGGTGCTCCCTGATTTTTACGATCCATTCAGGGAATTTTAAGGGAGCAAACATTTCAGTGCAATGAAATGATTATGAAATGGGACTCCCACAGCAGACTCCCTGGTCAGTACCCTGACTTCTGAACTTGGGAACTGATTGAGACACACCCATACAGAGTGTATATTTGGTTGATGTATTTTATATATATATAATTTATTTTATTAAAGTCTGCTGGTGTATGTGTCATTTGTTCCCCGTCTGTCGCTCACTTTGATGTTGTGTCGAAGAAGTGAGCGCCTTTTGCATCTCTGATCTATGAGAAAAGGCCAATGAGAAATTGGCGGACAGAATTTGCATGTCCCGCCCCCGAACATACGGGTACAAAGGGAGTGAAATGCATCTGTTTCAGTCGACTGGTTGTGTATGCAGCGAACTGCGTCACACACTGTTCCTCCCATCTCTGAGTGTGATTGCTGTTGGATCTATGGTGCATATCAGCTTTGCCCCTGGGTGCTTCGACAGTGCAGTTAAAAGAGTTTATTTCTCTAAAAGAGTTATTTCCTCTGAAAGAGCAAATACACAGCTGGCGTTGAACGTCCTTTTGAAGACGTGTCTTCATAAAGATGCCCTTCCTCCCCTGTGTAGTTCCTGGATGCGGTAGAGTGCTCTTCACTCCTGACGGCCACAGGCGCTGTCTCATGTGTCTGGGCTGCGATCTCACCTAGGCAGCGTTTGTAGATGCCTCATGTTCTACTGCGAGAACATGACCATGGCAACGTTGCGGTCATGACTTTTCTTCAAAAGAAGGAACGCCACTCCAGCCTTCTTCCCATGGGATTGAGGACAACGTGGCTGGTGATGGAGGCGATCTGGGGATGGCAGCAGGCTCGGTTACTTCCGTCCGGGCTCAAGGCAACGGCGGCTCGCCTCACAGCCAGCCTGCCTATCCTCTTGAGCCTCCCGAGCCGGATGAGCTCACCGCTGCATCGGAGAGCGGTCTGGCATCTGACGCAGATGGCTCTACTGGGCTGCTGCCTTTGGGCCAGCATGCCCAGTCTAAGGCTGATGACCTGATGTCTGACATGCTTGTCCGGGCTGCCATCAGTGTGGGGCTGGACTGGAACCCTCCGTCCTCCCCACAGCACACCTCCGCGGCTGTATGATTGGTTCCTCGGGCCTATGCGCCGCTAACAGCCACGCACCCCCCAGCCCAGTCCCTTTCTTCGCAGAAGTGCATGATGAGCTGACGAGTTCATGGAGGACACCCTTCTCCACCCGTCACCATGCCTCTCACTCATCCGCTCTCACTACCCTCAACGGAGGAGAAGCCCATGGGTACTCAGCGGTCCCCCAGGTGGATAGAGCGGTTGCGATCCACCTGTACCCCGAGAACGCCTCCACCTGGCAGAGTTGCCCTGTGCTCCCCTCCAAGGCCTGTAGGATGATGTCTTCACTGACCTCCAAAGTCTACAGCACCACCGGACAGGCCGCTTCCGCCTTGCATGCCATGGCCCTCCTGCAAGTCCACCAGGCCAAGGCACTTAAAAATCTGTACTTGGGTATTCCTGATCCCGATGTGCTGCAGGAACTACGCTCAGCGATCGACCTTGCCCTCAGGGCCATGAAGGTCACAGCACGGTCACTCGGGCAGGCGATGGACACTCTTGTGGTTCAGGAACGTCATCTATGGCTGAACTTGGTCGCACGCCCCCCTTCTCGCTGACCCCTTCGAGGACCCGGAAGGCTCCCAAACGGTCCTGAGATGCCCGACCCAGAGACCAAGACGTTCGCTCTGGAGCTGGTAAGAAGACCACTCCGTCCACCGGTGGAGGGCCTGGAGGAGAATCTTTTGTTGAATTTATTTAATTTGCTGCTCCCCCTTCGGGCTATGGTACCCACATTCTCAATAAAAGAGCTATTTCCTGTGTCTCTGGGTCACCTAGCCTGCAAATGCCATTCTCACGGCACTCTGCCGCCACACCTCAACAGTCCCGGCACGTTGGACGCAGACCTCCGCCTTCAGCCCCATGACTGTTCCCCGGCTAGCCGGTTCTGACGAGTCCAGAGGATGCCTCCACGGGACCACCTCCTCAGTCACTTACCTGTCCCCTGCCGGGTGTGCGGAGCAAGATAAGTGCTTCGCGTCTTCTCTCAGCACCAGAGCATTGGGACGCACCCTTGCCTCCCAATGCCACATTACCTGCTCTGCCCCGCTGCGAAGCCCCGACAGGTATGTCAAAAATAACCGTCCCCTTAGTGCCCCTAGCTCGGAGTTTGGATGCGTGGCTCTCACTTCCCAATCTGTCACGCTGGCTGGCCAGGACCATTCAACTCGGTTATGCAATTCAATTTGCCAGAAACCCCCCCCTTGGGGGTGTCCGCTTTACCACAGTACACTGCAAACATGCCAAATCCCTGCGTGTGGAAATGGTGACTCTCTTACTCAAAGACACGATAGAGCCTGTCCCTCCAACCGAGATGAAGAATGGTCTCTACAGCCCTTACTTCATCATACCCAAGAAAGGCGGTTGCTAACGACCGATCTTGGATATGCGAGTTTTCAACCGGGCCTTGCACAAACTCCCATTCAAAATGCACACGCAAGAACACATTTTAACTTGTGTCCGGCATCTAGATTGGTTCGCAGCAGTAGACCTGAAGGATGCTTTCTTCCACGTCTCAGTATTGCTTCGACATCGACCCTTCCTATGGTTTGCGTTCGGCGGCCAGGCGTATCAGTACAAGGTCCTCCCCTTCGACATGTCCATGTCCCCTCACATCTTTACGAAGGTCGCAGAGGCAGCCTTTGCCCCACTTCGGGAAGCCAGCATCCGCATACTCAACTACTCAATGACTGGCTTATCCTGGCCCACTCTCGAGAGTTACTATGCACCCACAGGGACCAGGTGCTCAGGCACCTCAGCCGTTTAGGGCTTCAGGTCAACTGGGAAAAGAGCAAGCTCGCCCCGGTTCAGAGCATCTCTTTTCTCGGCATGGAGTTAGACTCAGTCTCAATGTCAGCGCGCCTCACCAACGAGCGCGTGCAGTCAGTGCTGGAATCCTCCGCGGAGGTCACGCCACTGGGGTTGATGCATATGAGACTGCTTCAGCACTTGCTTCAGACTCGACTGCTGTGACGAGCATGGCACCGCAGCACGCACCGTGTGATCATCACCCCCGCCTGCCGCCAAATGTTCAAACCCTGGACAGACCTCTGCTTTCTGCGGACAGGACTCCCCTTGCAGCAGGTGTCCCGATGCGTCCTGGTCACTACCTACGCCTTCAAATTTGGTTGGGGCGCCGTGTACAACGGGAACGCAGCTGCGGGTCCAGCTGATTTTGGAATGGTTCGGCAAGGCTCAGGTAGACCTGTTTGCCTCCCAAGAGACCTCCCACTGCTCGCTCTGGTACGCCCGAACGGATGCTCCCCTCGGGGCAGACGCGCTGGCACATAGCTGGCCCACAGGGCTGCGCAAGTACGCATTTCCCCCAGTGAGCCTTCTTGCACAGGTGCTGTGCAAGGTCAGGGAGGATGAGGAACAATTCACTATAGTGGCCCCCTATTGGCCCACTCGAACTTGGTTCTCGGATCTCATACACCTCGCGACAGCCCCTACTTGGGGCTGTCTCAGGGACGGGGAAAGCTTTGGCATCCACACCCAGACCTCTGGAACCTTCATGTCTGGCCTCTGGACGGGATGCGGAAGATTTAGCTGATCTACCACCTGCCGTCGTAGACACAATAAACCAAGCCAGAGCCCCTTCTACTAGGCCCTGAAGTGGCGCTTGTTCATGAATTGGTATTCTTCCCGGGCTGAAGACCCACAGAGGTGTGCAGTTAGGTCAGTGCTCTCATTCCTGCAGGAGAGGTTGGAGGGGAGGCTGTCCCCCTCCACGTTGGAGGTGTATGTAGCTGTAATCGCAGCCCACCACAACACAGTAGACAGCAAGTCTTTGGGTAAGCACGACTTAATTATCTGGTTCCTAAGAGGCCAAGCCTGTTCCCCTCCTGGGATCTCTCAGTGGTCCCCTCGGGCCTTCAGTGACCCCCCTTCGAGCCGCTAATCAGTCTGACACAGGGCCCTCTCCCTAAGGACAGCCCTCCTGATTGCACTCACCTCCATCACGAGGGTCGGGGACCTGCAAGCATTCTCTGTCAGTGACACTTGCCAGGAGTTTGTTCCGGCAGACACTCATGTGATCCTAAGACCACAACCGGGCTACGTGCCCAAAGTTCCTACCACTCCCTTCAGGGACCAGGTCGTGAACCTGCAAGTGCTGCCCCGGTAGGAGGACTTCATTTACTATTGATGTGTCGTGGTAGGTCAGGCAGGATCTTAAAGTTTGTATTTGTTTAGGCTCAGGGCAACCAGAAGGTTGCTAATTTCATCCCCACAAGACCTTGAGCTAAACACTTAACCTAAAGATATCATCTAGAAGATTTTACCTGCAAAAATTTCATGGCACTGTTCCATGGCAACATCACCTGCTCTGCAAATATTAAATTCTATTCAATTAAGTATTTCTTTACTCTGGTTTTAATGCAGATAGTGACATTTTCAGAACACAATTGATTAATGCCAACAAAATGTCCGTATTCTGCCATTAACGTCAGTGGCAAATTTTCACTTCACATTTCTGTACACCCTGTATATTTCTGTTTGACCTTCTATTTCAATAACATCACAGTCCCTGCATTTCATATGCAGGACACTAAGTTCGTGTCTCTGGAGCGTAATATTAGAGATTTGGAGGACGAGATTCAGACTCTAAAGACTAAAGGGCTTTTACACACTGACGACTGTGGAAAAGAGTTCAAAGAGATGGCGGTCTACAAGAACCACTCAAAGTTCATGAAGAAGAAGGTGAATATGCACTCCCTATTAGGTCTACAGAAGAACTGATGGATGGATGAATGGATGGATGGACAGAAAGAAACTTTATTAATTAAATGGCATGATTGTGAAGTAAATATACATAGTTAAAATGAAAAATGTCATTTTCTCTCCCTCAAATTGTTCTAAACATGTGCTGTTATTTTTCTCATGGAATACAAAATTAGATTTTTTTTTATTTTTTTTTTTATGAAGCTTCATGCAGCTCTTTTCTACGTAATGACAGTTCATAGTGACCACATCTGTCAAGCTCCAAAAAGTACAACAAAAGCACCATCTGAAGTCATATTATAACTTTGTGCAAGGAAAACTGTGTTCATTCAAAATCTTCCACTCTGCCAAAGCTATCAAGTTCATAAAACAGTTCTTCAAATTCAGACTCAAAAATGGTTTTGACGCCAAAATGGCATTGGTTCTTGTGTGTGTCATTGTCACATTTTCCCTTCATTCTATGCAATTTGGTTTTAGAACTCAATATTCCACGGAAACTGCAAATTGTTTTTCATGGAAAATATTAAACATCTACTGGATAAAGGTGGTGTGGTTGGAGCTGTGTTTCTCGATCTAAAAAAGGCCTTTGATACTGTAAATCATAAAATATTATTAAGCAAATTAAATAAATTAAATTTTTCGTCAGATGCAGCAAAATGGATAGAATCATATCTATCGAATCGCCCACAGTCAGTCAGGATTAGTGACTGCCATTCACCGCCCCTTGTCATGTGTACGGGGGTTCCTCAGGGTTCTATTTTGGGACCACTGTTATTTTCACTTTATAAAAACGATCTACCGTCAGTTTGTCCAGACGTCTGTATTCAAATGTATGCTGACGATACAGTTATTTATACCCATGGTAAAAATAGGAAACAAGTTGCTGAAAAGCTTACAAAGTCAATGGTTCATGTTTGTGAATGGTTAAATCAATCTTGCTTAAAACTTAATGTAAATAAAACAGTTTCGATGTACTTTTCGAAATCAAACACTACAAATAATCAGCAAGATATTTATGTGTCAGGGGAAAAAATAAAAGTTGTGTCAGAATTTAAATATCTAGGCATCATAATAGACTCTAAACTAACCTTTAAAACAGATAAAACTAGTTTGTAATCGAGTTAAATTTAATATCGCAAATTTTCGCTTTATAAGATCACACCTATCAACTGAGGCTGCCAAAATGTTCATGTACAGTATGGTTTTGCCTCACATCACTTATTGTCTTACAACATGGTCACAAGCAAAGAAAATAACTTTAAAACCATTAGAGTCACTTTACAAGCAAACAATCAAAATTGTAGATAAAAAAACATTTAGATCTCACCATTGTGCCATATTACAAAAGCATAAACTTTTAAGTTGGGAAAATGTTATCAAGTATTCTAACTTATGTCTGTTATATAAAATAATTTATGGTTTGTCATCTCCCCCACTCAGTAAGTTTGTAAACATCAGGAACCCCTCACAGCGAGTAACACGAGGGTCGGCCCGAAGAGACTGTGTTGTTCCTTTGCGGAAAACTGCATTCAGCCAGCATGCTTTTTCAGTCTCAGCAGCACAGGATTGGAACTCTGTTCCTCAGAATATTAGAGAACTCACTACAAACACTTTGTTTAAAAAGCACTTAAAAAACTGGTTCATAATACACCAGTCATGTCAGCATTAATGAGTATATATAATTTCCCTCTACCCGATCGTGCTGCCATCTGTGTCCCTGTTGGGTAACTGTGTTCAACATTATTATATTTAATTTTAACCTAATGTTGAAAATATAGTGAATTTGTACACTGTATTCATCTAAAGGACTTAACGAGTTTTATTGTTTTTATATTTTGTATTCTCCTTGTAATGTTTTAATGCTGTTTTTCTTTTTAAGGTAGACAATATTAAGATCTGTCCAGGGACAATGGATGAAAAATAGCCTTTTGGCTAATTCTGGTGCATTTGCAGCAATGCTAATTAATGTACACTGTCCCTGTCAAATAAATTAATTAAATAAATAAATAAAAATGTGTGTTCCCTTTACAAAAAGCTTCACTAGGATGCTGCGCTGAGGAAAGCGTTTTGGGAACAATCCTGTATTGAGACCAGCTGTGAATATATGTGTAACACGTCAATGAACATTGACCGGAATTTATATCCTCGGCTGGTGAAATCGTTAGATGCACCTGTGGCCAGGCTATAAATAGAGGCGTCACCAGTGTGTTGTCAGATCCTTTTTTTTTCAAGAGCCATTTTGTGCTGTGTGTCTCACAAGCCTGTCAAACTTTCTTTCCTCTGTTAGGAGTTAGATTCTGTTAGGCAGTGTGCATTGAACCTTTTCTCCTTTCTATTTCCTCTGATAAAGAAAAAGGAAAAAAAAGAAGAATGATTGATAAACAAAACAAGCAGTTTTTGTTTTGTGTGTTTGGGGAAGAGCATGCTGCTCTTGCGTTGGGGCGGGGCAGGTGCAAGCCTTGCGATCTGTTTACAGTCGAAATGCTTCGCGCACGCCTTGGGAGTCAGCGCCCACACTTCATTGGTGGGGCTCTCGTATGGATCTGGATGAGGAGCGAGAGACAGGTTCATCCCTTTCGCTCGCTCTCTCCCCAGATCCAGCTGATCCTCGTAAGCCTGAAGCGCGCCTCGGTGCCTCTTCGGTTCACGAGGACACTGAACCTCTGTATGTCCCGTGCATAATAAAGCGGCTGTGGAATTAAGAGAGAAATGTGACCGTTGCAATCTGCTTTCGGGCAAAATGCTTCACGCTCGCCTCGGCAGACGATGCATGGATGCAGCACTGGCTCCTCTGCGACTCCAGGGCATCCGCATTCTGAAATACATAGACGACTGGCTGATCCTAGCGCAGTTCCAAGAACTGGTAGTTCAGCACAGGGATATCATCTTGACTCATCTGGTTTCTCTGGGTTTGAGACTCAACGTCAAAGAGCGTTCTCTCTCCCACCCGGGGATCACTTATCTGGGGGTTATATGGAATTCGGTCACGATACAGGCACAATCGTCTCCCGCATGAATCGTTTCCATTCAGAACACCCTGAGAAAGGTCAGGCTAGGTTGAGGTTGCACTGCTCATCAGTATCATCGAATACTAGGTCTCATGGTGTCTGTGTCCGCGGTGATCCCTTCGGACCTTCTGCACATGAGACCGTTTCAACAGTTGCTAAAAGCCAGGTGGTTTTATCTGAGGGCCAGTCCCCTAAGGCAAGTTACGCGCTATGAGGGTTATGAGGGTTATGCGCTGTGTGCGTCGTTCCCTTTCTATGTGGTTCAGACCCCGGTTTCTTACCTTGGGTCCCACTCTAGGTGCATCTTGTCGTCACAGGCTGCTAACGACAGACGCCTCCCTGACGGGCTGGGTAGCGGTCTTAAGTGATTGTCCAGCTCAAGGGGAATGGGAGGGTCGTCAGCTCGGTTGTCACAGTAACTATCTCAAGCTGATGGCTGTATTTCTGGCCCTGAAATACTTCCTCCAGAGGCTGCCATGTCTTGGTGTGGGTGGGCAATACAGTGGTAGTCTCTTACATAAACCATCAAGGAGGTCCACGTTCATTTCAGCTGAATTTCTGGCGTGTCGGATTCTCCTTGGGGCCCAGGGAAAGCTCCTGTCACTCAGGGCTGTTTATATCCCTGGATGCCCGAATGTGGGAGCAGATTTACTGTCCAGACAGAAAATACTGACGGGGGAGTGGAAACTCCACCCCGAGGTAGAGGAACAAATCTGGGTGAGATTTTCCAGGGCAGGAGAGGACCTCTTTGCCTCCTAACGGACAGCGCAATGTCCCCCCTACTTCTCTCTGAGTCACCCAGCCCCCACCTGGGTCTGGGCGCGATGGCGCATACATGGCCCAGAATGCGTCTGTTTGCATTTCCCCTGGTTTCTCTGCTCCCGGGAGTCTTGGCCAGAGTTCACCAGCAAGGGTCTTGCCTCTTACTGATAGCGCCGCACTGGCCGAACAGGGTATGGTTCTCGGAGGACACGGTGGCGCATACATGGCCCAGAAATCTGAATTGAACCTGAATTTAAAGGGATAGTTAAAAAGGAGGTTAAGGGGATGTGGCAAGACATGTGGGCCAGGGAGGTAAAGAGAATACATCTGTACAGTATTCAAAGGGAAGTAGGTCATGAGTGAATCGATTTATGGCAATAGAAGGGGTGATACAGTTATATCACATCTTTGTTTTGAACACACTGCATGGAGGGGCTAGACTAAGAATTGTTCACAAAGACTCCATGATAAAAACTGGAGCCAGGCCCAGATGGAGGGCTCGTCGGCGAGCGCCTGGTGGCTTGTCACGGAGCCCAACCGGGCACAGCCCAAAGAAGTGACATGAAACCCCCCTCTACATCCCTTGGCTCCACCACCCATTGGAGAAACCGCAGGAGTCAGGTGCACTCCCATATGGGTGTCAGTGAAGGTCGTGGGTCTAGACGGACCAGATCCGGGCGGCAAAGGCTAGCTCTAGGGATGTGGAACGTCACCTCACTGGGGGTGAAGGAGCTGGGACTGGTGAGGGAGGTGGAGCATTACCACTTGGATCTGGTGGAACTTACTTCGACACACAGTTTTGGCTCTGGATCCGTATTCCTGGATAGGGAATGGACTCTATTCTTCTCTGGAGTTTCCCAGGGTGTGAGGTGATGGGTAGGTGTGGGGATACTCACGAGTCCCCGGCTGAGCGCCGCTACGTTGGAGTTTACCCCAATGGACGAGAGGGTCGCCTCCCTACGCCTACAGTTTGTGGGGGTGGAAACTCTGACTGTTGTCTGTGCATATGCACCTAAAAGCAGTTTAGAGTATTCAGCCTTCTTGGAGACCCTGAATGGAGTCCTGAATAGGGCCCCAGTAGGGGACTCCATAGTGATGCTGGGTGACTTCAACGCGCACGTGGGAAATGACAGGGACACCTGGAAAGGCGTGATCTGGAGGAATGGCCCCCCTGATCTGAACCCAAGTGGATGTTTATTATTAGACTTCTGTGCTATCATGGATTATCTATAACAAACACCATGTTCAAACATAAGTGTATGTGGTACCACCCCCAGGGTGCCTAGGCCGAATGTCGATGATCGATTTTGTAATCGTGTCAACGGATCTGAGGCCATATGTTTTGGACACTCGGGTGAAGAGAGGGGCAGAGCTGTCAACCGATCACCATCTGGTGGTGAGTTGGGTCAGGGGGTGGGGAAAGACTCTGGACAGACCTGGGAAGCCCAAGCGAGTAGTGCGAGTGAACTGGGAACATTTGGAGGAGGTCCCTGTCCACGAGATCTTCAACTCACACCTCTGGCGAAGCTTTTCAGACATCCATGCAGAGGTTGGGGACATTGAACCGGAGTGGGCAATGTTCAAAGCTTCCATTGCCGAAGCCATGGTGGAGAGCTGTGCCCTCAAGGTTTTAGGTGCTGCAAGGGGTGGTAACCCTCGAACACCATGGTGGACACTGGTGGTCAGGGAAGCCATCCGACTGAAGAAAGAGGCCTTCCAGGTTTTGTTGTCCCGGAGGTCTCCAGAGGCAGTTGCAAGGTACCGACATGCCCGAAGGGCTGCGGCCTTGGCCGTGAGGGAGGTAAAGCAGTGGGTGTGGGAAAAGTTCGGAGAAGCCATTGAGAAGGACTTTCGGTCCGCACCAAAGTGCTTCTGGAAAACCGTCCACCACCTTGGGGAGGGGAAACGGGGAACCATCCAAGCTGTATTCAGCAAAGATAGGACGCTGTTGACCTCAACCGAGGAGGTTATTGGGCGGTGGAAGGAACACTTTGAAGAACTCCTAAATCCCAACATGCCCTCTATGCTAGAGGCAGAGCCGGAGGCTGATAGGGGATCAGATTCTAGTTCCCTGGGGGAGGACACTGAGGTAGTCAAACAACTCCGCAGTGGCAAAGCCCCAGGGATTGATGAGATCAGACCAGAAAAGCTTTGGATGTGGAGGGGGTGTCATGAATGACACGCCTCTTCAACATTGCGTGGAGGTCTGGGACAGTGCCTAAGGAGTGGCAGAACAGGGTGGTGGTTCCCCTCTTCAAAAAGGGGGACCAGAGAGTGTGTGCCAACTACAGGGGTATCACACTTCTCCTGGTAAAGTTTACTCCAAGGTGCTGGAGAGGAGGGTTCGGCCGATTGTCGAACCTCGGATTGAAGAGGAACAATGCTGGTTCCGTCCTGGCCATGGAATGATGGATCAGATCTTTACTCTCACAAGGATACTGTCTACTTGTGTTTTGTGGATCTGGAGAAGGCGTATGACCGGGTACCCAGGGAAAGACTGTGAGAGGTGCTGTGGGAGTACGGGGTGGGGGGTCTCTTCTTAGGGTGATCCAATCCCTGTACGTCCAAAGCGAGAGCTGTGTCCGGGTCCTCGGCATAAAGTTGAGTTTGTTCCATGTGGGAGTTGGTCTCCGCCAAGGCTGTGCTTTGTCACCAATCATGTTTGTGATATTCATGGACAGGATATTGAGGCGTAGTCGGGGTGGGGAAGGTGTGCGGTTCGGTGGGCTGTGGATCTCATCACTGCTTTTTGCAGATGATGTAGTCTTCATGTCATCATCGGTCCGTGACCTTCAGCTCTCACTGGATCGCTTGGCAGTTGAGTGTGAAGTGGCTGGGATGAGGATTAGCACCTCTTAATCTGAGGCCATGGTTCTCAGCAGGAATCCGATGGAGTGCGTACGCCGGGTAGGGAAGGAGGTATTTCCCCAAGTGAAGGAGTTCAAGTACCTCGGGGTCTTGTTCACGAGTGAGGGGACAATGGAGCGGGAGGTTGGCCGGAGAATCGGGGCAGCGGGGGCGGTATTGCACTCACTCTATTGCACCGGAAAAGAGAGCTGAGCCGGAAGGCAAAGCACTCTATCTAACCAGTCAATTTTTGTTCCTACCCTCACCTATGATCATGAAAGCTGGGTCATGACCCAAAGAACTAGGCTGCGAGTACAAGCGGCCGAAATGGGCTTCCTCAGAAGGGTGGCAGGCTTCTCCCTTAGAGATAGGGTGAGGAGCTCAGTCATCCGTGAGGAGCTCGGAGTAGAGCCGCTGCTCCTGCATCGAAAGGAGTCAGTTGAGGTGGTTTGGGCATCTGGTAAGGATGCCCCCATGGCGCCTCCCTAGGGAGATGTTTCATGCACATCATCTAATATTTGGTTTGTGTGTGTTTATTTATTTATTTTAATTATTATTTTTTTCTTTTCTTCAACATTAATGATTCACATTCCATCCCAGTAGGTGTGGCGGACATGCATCAAAGTTAGTTTGCCAACCACCATGAAAATGTATCGGTTGTCAGTAATTGTTTGTGTAACACTGTTCTCTTTGTCTGTTAATTTCTTTAATTATAGACTAGTCGAGTCTTTTGTTTATTTCTCATATCTGTTTGGTTCTTATATTGTTTAGATTTCAATAAATACTGCACTTGGCTTCACATCATCACGTCGTCTTCATCTCCTGCCTGTCCTATCGGCCTACATAGTTACAGTCATAACTACATGTGACCGACCATTTTAAATATGTGAAATGGACAAATAAATAGGGGAAGATTTTCATTGTCACATGAACTGCTTTTATTATACTTTTAATGTATATATTTTTTGTCCATTTTGGATCTTGACATAGTCACCAGAATTGCCATTCTATGGAAAATATTTTTTCAAAAATGTTTCTATGTTCCATGGACAATATAACAGCATACATACAGGTTTGTAAAAACATGCACTGTGTTTTCATTCTTATGGACAACCGACTTTTGTGTCATGACAACAGCAAAATGGCTGTGATATGCAAATTAGTAGTTTTGAAGCTGTCAATTACAATTTTTTTCCTGGTTTTCTATTTTATCAATACAATAATTATTAGTACATTCATGTCTCAAACTCCCCCTCATCTCTGTGTATCTGTCTCACTGTTTCAGATTGATGTACTTAAACAGGAAGTGGTAAAGAAAGAGTCTGAATCAATGGCACTGCAGACCAAACTTGACACACTGACCAATCAGAATTCAGACTGTAAGCAGCACATCAACTTCCTGAAGGAATCACTCACAGCTAAAGAACACAGAGCCAATATACTTCAGACTGAGGTCAGTTTTTAGTGTTTTTATTTGCATTAAAAATATGCCATTTTGTTGGGGCAGTGTTTGTCTGAGCCTCAGAGAGTACACCCATGGACTGCCCACAGTCCAATGCATATTGCATTAAAACTGTTAAATGCTTTTTCGATCTACTAAGTGCCAGTCTGACTGAACTTCTGCAAGTAAAAGCACACAGGAGTTTGTATTAATCTGCTTGAAACAGAGTTGTGTTCACAAGGTTTTGGGGTGATTTTTTTATTATGGTATATTGCAAGTTATTGAAAAATCACAATGCAGGATGTACATGTCATAGCATAAAGCTGTTTGTATGTACAGCATATAAAGTCATGTTAACAAAATACACTGCTCAGCTACAAGAAGTTTACTAGGCCATACATATTAGGTTCAAAATAATACATGCTGAATGTAATAAATTAATATACTCTTCCACAAACATGCATTTATGATTTAACAGTTATGTAAAATAATCTTAAACATGACATTAGCTTATCTTGATATTGATATTAAAGTGTTTGTTAAAGTACTAAACCTTGAAGCAGCAAAACTTTGTAGTTGCCTAATACTGTGCTTCAGTCCAAGTGTGAAGTAACCTGATCTTCCTTTCTCACATGTCTAATCAGACACCCCCTTGCATTTTTAATAACCTGAAATGCTGTAACTCTTATACCCTGGCTATCAGTGTATACAGAATGTATGTATGTATGTATATGTATCTTGAACATGTCTTTTCTGATAATAAAAAGAAACTTAATCATAATAACTTATATAATAAAAAAAGTAATTGACTGCACTATTTCTCCAGGGGTTGGGCTTGTTGGGGCCATATAGCCTTGTCAGTCATAGGCCACATACTTCAGACATAGGCCAGTTAATTTGGCTGTAGAATATGGTTTTTACTCCCGTAAATGTAAATATGTATTCCGTCATTAGGATCCTGAACCCCCCTTCCAAGGGAGTCCCCCCACTTTGGCTGTCCCTCCCTTAATTAGCCAAATCCAAGCACTGTGATGACCCATAAGCAGAAAAGGAGGAAGAACAGCCCTCTCTCATTCCTTGCTACAGCTCCGCTGGTGGTGGCTGAGTGTTCTGCAGCTTCCCTAGAGCCTTTAGCTTCACTTTGACCTTGTCGAAGAAAGAAGAGGTGTAGGAGGATTCTTGCCTCGTCTAGTCCTGCTGCAGCCATGAAGGCCATTCCTCTGCCGCCTGTGCTCCCAGCCACGGAGGCCGTTCCCCTGCCACCAGAAATTCTACAGCCAACAGCACTCTCCCCAGTGGCCGCTGCTAACCCTGTCCTCTCCCCAGCTTCTGCCGCAGACCATATCCCTTCCCCAGTGGCCGCAGACAATCCATCTCCCAAGTGGCCCCTGAGCCTCCATATTTCCCAGCAGCCCCTAACACTCATCCATCCCCCCAGTGCCCACCGAGTCAGCCCTTGTTCCTACGCCTGTTACTGTACCTTTGTCTGTTCCCCTTTGCCCTGTCTGTTCCCCTTGGCTCACTGTACGATCATGCATCCCTGTTTAACCCTGATTCCCTTACTGTCGAGGAGACTGCATACCAATTCAAGGTCCACCCTTCGGGTCGTACCTGGCTCCTCGCACATTCAGGAAATGTATTGGCTCTGCTGAAGCTGAGCGGTCTCCGCATATTGAATTACATTGACGATTGGCTGTTTGCTAGCTCTATCAGAGGTACAGGTGTAAAAGCACAGGAATCTGTTGCTCTCACATTTGGAGCAGCATAGACTCAGGGTAATCTGGACAAAGAAGGTGTTGGTGCCCAGTCAGCAAGGCCCTCTGGCCAAGGCTCCCTCAATATGCCTGGTGACATTGTCACTACCACCTCCTAGCGACGTGTCTGTGTTTAGCCATGCTAGCTATTTGGAGGAGCTTTTTGGAAAAGGTGTGACACTCACCAAGATTAGCAGACAGAAATTTGTCATCACAGACCCGTCCAACACAAGCTGGAGGAGACCTATGCAAAGGACATCAAGCATTTGGCACCTGGACAGGTGCACAAACTGTGTGGCACATAAATTGCCTGAAACTGCTAGCAGTCCTCTTAGCTCTGAAAGCCTTTTGATCAGACGTGCAGGAGTCTCAATCCTGATCCATCTGGACAGTACAGCATTAATAGCATACATAAATCCCCAAGGAGGAGTTAGGTCCCACTCAGTGCTGATCCTGGTGAACCATATTCTACTCTGGAACGAGTTGTCTCCTATCCATATGTGCAGGGGATGTCTCCGGTCACCTGAACAGAGGATTATATTTACTCTTGTGCCAGGGTGTCAGTATTGAGGAATGGATGTTCCACCCTAAGCCAGTTCAGAGGATTTGGAAGGTATTTGGGTTTGACCTTTTTGTCTCACTGGAGACCACACATTGTTGCCACTGGTACTCCATGACAATGTAAGCTCCACTAGGCTTGGATGCCTTGGCTCACAAATGGTTAGCAGGATGCAAATATGTGTGTGTCCCCCATCTGCTTGCTTACGTCAAGTATTGTGGAAGATATAGGATGACAAGTAAACAATGTTACTAGCTGCACAGAAGTAACTCTGCAGCAACTGGTTCCCAGAGATGGTAGAGCTGCTAGGTGCTCCCCCTTTGAAAAATTCATTTCCAGACAGATCTGCTCTCGCTGGTATGATCTGAGATCCTTGGCCAGATCTATGGAGACTGCATATCTGGCCTTGGCACAGGGCTCATCTGATACAATAAGGTTGTTGCAACTGCTTGCCTCAGTAAGCAACTTTGCCTCCCGATGCAAAACTACCTGCTCCCTGCCGCTGCAAATCCCCACCGCTGTGAACCCAAGATTGGTTCACAGCGGTAGACCTGAAGGACACGTACTTTAAATTTTTCCCCGGCACCAACCCTTTCTACAGTTCGCGTTTGAGGGCTGGGCGTACCAGTACAAGGTCCTCCCCTTCGGCCATTCCTTATCCCCTCGCATCTTCACGAAAGTCGCAGAGGCTGCCCTTGCCCAGCTAAGGGAAGTGGGCATCCGCATACTCAAATACCTTGATGACTGGCTGATCTTAGCTCACTCTCGAGAGGCACTATGCACTCACAGGGACCAGGTGCTCAGGCACCTCAGCCGCCTAGGGCTTCAGGTCAACTGGGAAAAGAGCAAGATCTCCCCGGTTCAGAACATCTCTTTTCTCACCATGGAATTAGACTCAATAATAACACACCTCACAAACGAGTGCGCGCAGTCAGTACTGAACTGCCTTTAATCATTCAAAATTGCCACTGCGGCCCCTCTAAAACAGTTCCAGAGACTCCTGGGGCATATGGCATCCTCAGCCGCAGCCGCAGCCGCACCACTAGTGTTTCCTGGACTGAACTCTGTTTTCTCCAGACAGGTGTCCCCCTGCAGAAGGTGTCCAGATGCATCGTGGTCACCACAGATGCCTCCAAACAGGGTTGGGGCACCATGTGCAACAGGCACGCAGCTGCTGGTTCCTGGTCTGGCCCACAGCTACGTTGGCACATCAACTGCCTAGAGTTGCTGAATGTATTTCTTGCCCTGCGGAGGTTTCTCCCGCTGATCCGAGGCAAGCACATTTTGATACGTTCAGACTGCACCATCTCCTCCTTTGGAGTCAGCACTGACTGAGGTCGCTGCACCCCACTCATATCCTGGGCAGCCTCAACTTGACAGCGGACACGCAGTTGCGACAGGCTCTGCTCAATGGAGAGTGGAGGCTCCACCCCTGGTGGTTCAGCTGATCTGGAACCATTATGGCAAAGCACAGGTAGACCTGTTCACTTTCCAAGAAAACTCCCATTGCCTGCTCTGATACTCCCTCAGGTCGGAGGCAAGTCCCCTTGGGACAGCTGCGTTGGCACACAGCTGGCCCCAGGGGCTGCACAAGTACGCATTTTCCCCAGTGAGCCTACAGGTGCTGTGCAAGGTCAGGGAGGATGAGGAACAAGTCACTCTAATGGCCTCTTACTGGCCCACCTGCACTTGGTTCTCGGATCTTTTGCTCCTCGCGACAGCACCTCCCTGGCAAATCCCCCTGAGGAAAGACCTTCTTTCCTCGGGGGGGGATTTCCCCAGATATCTGGAACCTCCATGTCTGGCCCCAGAATGAGATGCAGAAGATCTGAGTGGTCTACCACCAGCTGTCGTAGACATGATCAAAAAAGCTAGAGCTCCCTCTACCAGGCAGCTTTACATCCTAAAGTGACGTCTGTTTGCAAATTGGTGTTCTTCCCAATCTGAAGACCCGCAGAAGTGCGCAGTCAGGTTAGTGCTCTCATTCCTACTGGAAAGCTGGAGGGGAGCCTGTCCCCCTCCACCTTAAAGGTATATTTAGCCACTATAGTGGCCCACCATGATGCAGTGGACGTAAGTCCCTAGGGAAGCAAGACCTGATCATCAGTTTTCTAAGAGGCGCCCAGAGGTTGAACCCTCCTAGGCCATGCCTGTTCCCCTCATGGGATCTCTCCGTGGTCCTTACAGGCCATCAGAGAACCCCCTCGAGCTGCTTGAATCAGTCAAGCTAAGTGCCTTCTCCCAGAAGACGGCCCTCCTGATTGCACTCACTTCCATCAAGAGGGTTGGAGTCCTGCAAGCATTCTCTGTCAGCGACAATTGCCTGAAGTTCAGTCCAGCAGATGATCATGTCATTCTAAGACCTCGACCGGGCTATGTGCCCAAGGTTCCTATGACCCCTTTCAGGGACCAGGTAGTGAACCTGCAAGCGCTGCCCCAGGAGCAGCTTTGTGTACCTATTTGGACAACACACAAAGCTTTAGACTCTCTGAGCAGCTCTTTGTTTGCTTTGGTGGACAGCGGAAAGGGAACGCTATCTCCAAACAGAGGCTTTCCCACTGGGTAGCCGACGCTATCGCATTGGCCTATCGGACCCAGGCGATGCCCGCCCCCTTGCGGGTTCGAACAAACTCTACAAGAAGTGTGGCATCCTTATGGGCACTGGCCAATGGCACCTCTCTAGCAGAAATCTGTAGATCAGCGGGCTGGGCAACACCCAATACCTATGAGAGACTCTACAATCTCTGGGTTGAGACGACTGACCGCTTGTCACCTGAGTTGTAATTTCTTTAACACCTGTCTCTCATTATAGTGATGGCAGTGGGAGAGTAGCGGGAGAGTGGGATAAGGCATGCCAGAGTGTTAGAGTGAGAGAGAAAGAGCGACCGAAAGCACAACAGCAACGTTCTGAGAGAGTGTTAAATATCTGAGAGTACTTCTATTGCAACTTTTTTTTGTATTTATGTTATCGACGGTAAAATACTAAACAAACAAAAAATATTGTTTAAAATTTTAAAGCACGTTGTTCTGCTAGACACATCCGGTATGCGACCCCCATTAAGATGGATTTAATGTGTTGGGATTAGATTTATATTAGTTGCATTGTAGTCATAGAACATTTAGATTTCATCATGTTTAATATGTAACTGTGTGACCTGTCTCCCGCCAACAATTATTTCTATTATCTGCATGAATAAAAAAGAACGTTTTATCAAAAGCATGGATTTCTGTGGCCTTTCCCCCAATATGTGTGCCAACCTCTCTTTAATCGCATTACCAACAAACAAAAAGAGGAACCAGAATATGATTGACTCTTAAAGTGGAAGCACTTCATTTTTCATAGTAATCCACACATAACATCATGAACATTAAAATGAGTTTGGTAGTGTATAATAGTATAACATTTATAAGAATGAATTTTAAATAAGAGGGAAAATAATCAAATGATATAAGATAAGATTTCCAAAATATTTCAAAACAATGAAAATAATTAGACAACCAAAAGGGAAAGACTTTGCATGAAATTAACAAGGTAACCCATAATTTTTTAAACAATTGCACAGTTAAAACATGCAGGGTTTTTGAAAAATGTAACAAACACAAATAGTTGTGGATGGCACCTCAACATTTACTAGTCATTGGGCCTCATTCATAAAATAGTTTTTTCAAAAATCGTTTGTAAAGCCAGTTTGATTTAAATTTATGGATTCATGAAAGTTAAATTTTTTTCAAAATGTTAGTTGGTACAAACAAAATTTACACCTAATCCCGACCATGTATAAATCGTGCGTGTGACATCCGAACGTGTTGTGTTCTTTCAGACAAACAGCCATGATTACATTATTGTTAAGTAAAATTAAATAAGTAATGAAAAAATTACATGAAATTAAATAAATTATTAAATGAGTGATATTAAAATTATTATTATTATTAATAATAATAATAATAAACTTTGCTTTATTTTTAAATTATAGACTAATTATTTAGTAATGCTTCTTTGCAGCTTGTATTTATTTTTTCAAAGTAAAGTTTTTCCAACTCTGCTTATCATTTTTCCAGCAGAAGCACTTGGCATGGAAAGAGCCCCTAACGTGACTGGTTGGATATAATTTTTTAATTAAATATGACCTCTATAATTTAGGCTTCAAAATTCAGTATTGGCATCGGTAAATCGCATACAGTTGATAACATATGGTCAATGCTAATGCTGTTAAACCCATAAATAAACACATTGCGGGCAGGTGCGTACAGAATACAAAGGCGGTATGAAGGTGAAAGATTTTTTTCCATGTTTCAATGGAAGTATCACTGTAGCCTACATTCTTGTGTTTACTCAAGAAGTTTCACCATTGATGCTGGCGATGCTCTAAACCTAACCAGAGAAGGTTAATGATGGTGGACATCCGAACTCAACATTTTTTACACTAAAGCTTCATGTCAAACCATTTTTATTGTGTGTATTGGGTAGTTCCTGGATGCAGTCGCTATCTCTCCAAATCGTGATGGCCACGATTGCTGCCTCATATGTATAGACCGTAACCACGCTGAGACAGCATTCGTGGATGGTTCATGCTCTCACTGCATTGCAGCTTTCCTTCTTCAGAGGGAAAGCCATCCCAGCCACTCCCCTCTCCGGTCCTTCTGCCTACGGGTATCAGGCCGGGATGGTTAGTGCTCTCATTACCATCAATGGTGGGGCAGCCAGGGGGTACACAGAGAATCCTCAGGTGAATAAGACTTGTGCCTACAAAATGCCGCCATCTGGCGTAATCGCCTGGGACATCCATCCAAGGCCTGTTAGTGTACATTGTCCCTGACGGCCAAGGCTTACAGTGCTGTTGGACAGGCTGCCTCCACCCTGCATTCCATGGCCCTCCTGCAACTTCACCAGGCCAAGGCATTGAGAGAGCTACACGAGGCTAGTCCTGACCAGGGAGTGATGCAGGCGCTGCGTTCGGTGACTGAATTCACCCTATAGGCGACGAAGGTCACGGCGTGGGCTCCCGGGCAGGCGATGTCCACCATGATGGTCCAGGAGTGCCACCTGTGGCTTAACCTGGTTGAGATGAAGAATGGTGACAAGGTTCACTTCCTTGACGCCACCATCTCCCAAGCTGGCCTGTTTGGCGACACTGTCGAGGACTTTGCTCATCATTTACATTTACATTTATTTATCCAAAGCGACTTACAGAGCCCTTATTACAGGGACAATCCTGGAGTTAAGTGCCTTGCTCAAGCACACAATGTTGGTGGCCGTGGGGTTCGAACCAGCGACCTTCTGATTAGCAGCCTTGTGCTCTAGCCACTGCGCCAGCAACACTCACAATGGTCAAGAAGCAGTTCTCAATGGTCAAGAAGCAGATGGAGGCTATCCAGCACATCCTGCCCCAGTGTGGTGGTCAAGATCCTGCTGATGCCCCCCATCCCACTATCTTGCACCAAGAACCCCAGGAAGGCTTTGAAGCGCCCCTGAGTTGGGCGACCTGCTGAAAGTCTGGAGGGGGTGCACAGACCACTCTATCCCCTAGTGGAGGGCCAGGAGGAGAATCCTTTGTTCCCATTTGTTTTGTTGCGCCACATGCCCGTGAGGCTGCAGCACCCACACTTACAAAAAAAGAGCAGTTTCCTCACTCACTGGGTCACACACTCAGTGTTTACGGCCATTATTGTCATGACTGCCATAGATTGAACATTCACGGCCGGGGTGCTATGAATGCGATTTCCCTGCCTTCGCGCACCCAGCTGCGGTATATACACACCCACATTCAGGCAGTTGTTAAGAGCCACGAGGATGCTCAGCCTCCTCCCCTGTCACCGAACGGTCCTATGGTGTGTATGCGGAGCTTTAGAGTCTCTTTAAGCATGAAAACGGGATGTGAGGCTCCTCAAATTGGCAGTTACTGCTCAGTCCAGTCACAAATCCTCATCTGGTAAATCAAACGCTATTGTCCCCTTGGTACCCCTCGCTCAGAGGTTAAAGGCATGGCTAGTGCTCTCCAACCCATCGTGTTGGCTGGCCAGGAGGATCCGACTCGGCTACCCGATTCAGTTTGCCAGGGGCCTGCCCAGGTTCAATGCATCTATTTCACCTCAGTAGGATGCAGCTGTCCTGCATGCAGAAATCGCAGTCCTTCTACAAAAGGACAAGATAGAGCCTGTCCCTCCAGCCGAGATGAAGAAGGGGTTCTACAGCCCTAAATTCATCGTACCAAAGAAAGGCGGTGGGTTGCGACCAATTTTGGACCTGGAAATGCTGAAACGGGCCCTACACAAACTCATGCGTCCGACATCAAGATTGGTTCAAGATTGGGCATATCAGTACATGGTTCTCCCCTTCTGTCTGTCCCTGTCACCTCGCATCTTTACGAAAGTCACAGAGGCAGCCCTTGCCTCGCTTGTTGGCGTCCTCATTCTCAATTATCTTGACAACTAGCTGATTCTAGCTAACACTTGAGATCTATTGTGTGTGCACAGGGACCTGTTGCTCAGACACCTCAGCCAATTGGGGCTTTAGGTCAACTGGGAGAAGAGCAAGCTCTCTCTGGGGCAGAGCATCTCTTATCTCAGGATGGAGTTGGACTCGGTCACAATGATAGCATACCTCACGAACGAGCATGCCCAGTCGGTGCTGAACTGCCTGAAGTCATTCAGGGGAAGAACAGCAGTTCCACTGAAACCATTTCAGAGTCTCCTGAAGCATATGGCGACCTCGGCTGTGGTTACGCTGCTCGGGTTGATGCATATGAGACTGCTTAAGCACTGGTTTCAGACTTAAGTCCCAAGATTGGCATGATGGCATGGTACGCATCATGTGGCTATTACGCCGATCTGCAGCCGCACGTTCAGTCATTGGATGGACCTTGCATTTCTGTGGGCAGAGGTCCCCTTAGAACATGTGTCCAGGTGCGTCGCAATCACGACAGACACGTTACGCTGGGGCGCCATTTGCAATGGGCATGCAGCCACAGGTTCCTGGACAGGACCTCAAATGCGTTGGCATATCTACTACCACGAATTGATGGCTGTATTGCTAGCCCTGCAGAGGCTTCGGCTGTTGATCCAGGGCAAGAATGTGTTGGGCCGGATGGACAACACGGTGATAGTAGCATATCGAAAACAACACAAAAGGGAACAAAGGATTCTCCTCCTGGCCCTCTACTGGGGGATAGAGTGGTCTGTGCACCACCTCCAGACTCCTCACCTACCTAAGGGAAGCAGAATAGAATGGTGGTAGCATAGCTGTTAGGAAAAGGGGTATTGTATGTGGGTTTGAGGATGCTGCACGCCAGCCCCCCAAAATGTTTTGCGGGCTGGGCCACGGGCATTAAAGAAACTCCCCAGAATGAGCATTTCCTCTGTAGTTCAGCCTTGACCCAAGTGATGGAGGCCTCACGTCCCACCTCTGGCTTAAATGAATGGGTGCCTTCACCATTCATATTGATGGCAGGCGGGCACCTCTCAGTGCAGTGCTGTCCCTCGTTCAATTTTTCACACATTGTTCTTTTAATGGGGGAGTGGGATACAATCCCCCCCAAAGACCAATGTGCCACCCAGGTGCTCCACAGACCCACTATATGCCCCCGACCAACTATTTTGCCCAAATTGACCAGTGAGACCCCCTGACCCCTGTGTCTCAGTGGTACTTCAAAGACTTCCTGGGGTTCTTGGTGCTGGATTGTGGGACGGGGATGTCAGTTTCCTGTGGGGGGGGCTCTACACCAGGGCTGAGCAGTTGGCTGCCGCATGAGGATGCCCTTGGCGTCGAGGCAGTTTATGCTTATGTCACTTGTCGCAACTCACCTGCCGTCTCCTCCTTTGGAGTCAGCAGCGACTGAAGTCGTTGCAGGCCACTCAAATCCTGGGCAACCTCAACCACGCAGTGGATGTGCTGTCACGGCAAGTGATGCTCAGGGAAGAGTGGAGAATCCACCCCCAGGTGGTTCAGCTGATTTGGTTTGCTCCCACTGCCCGCTGTGGTACTGTCTGGCCGAGGCCCCCCTTGACACAGATGCTCTGGCACACAGCTTGCCTCAGGGTCTGTGCAAGTATGCATTTCCCCCAGTGAGCCTGCTTGCACAGATTTGTGCAAGGCAAGGGAGGAAGAAGAACAGGTCGTGTCGAAGGGGAAGGCTGTCTCCAAACAGAGGATAGCCCACTGGATCGTGGATGCCATTGCTTTGGCATATCAGGCCCAGGGTATGCCATCCCCCCTGGGAGTATGAGCACACTCCACTAGGAGTGTGGCATCCTCCTGGGCCTTGGAGAATGCCACCTCTCTAGCAGACATCTGTAGAGCAGCAGGCTGGGTGAAACCCAATATCTTTACAAGGTTTTATAATCTCCGGGTTTTGCCAGTTTCGTCCCGTGTGTTGGCAGGTCGAACAGGTAAGCATGTGGGCAGCTGGCCGGGTGTACTGCTTTCATACAGCACTTTTCCCCTCCCAGAGGGGAGAACATGCACTTTATTCCCCCATGTGAGTTCCAGAGACCGGTGAACCCTTGATGTCTTTCCTCCTCAGCCCTGAGGCAGGCGAATTCGTCAGAGAAATTCGATACCAGGCCCAGTACTTGCGATAGTATTCCCTGTACTGGGGAAGGTGCTCCACATGTGTTGGTTGCCTGTGGTAATCCCATGTGATGTGTTTTCCACATTACGGTTTCCCTGACGGCAAACCCGTGTCTTCCCTCAGGCAGAGTCTCCTCTGCTCCCAGTCACCGCATTTGTGGAGCTTCCCCCTCCGGGTAGGACCTACCATTAGGGATTCATTCCACATGTGTACTACCTGTTGGTAAATCCATGTGATGTATTCTCCATGTTAACCTCCCCTTCGGGCAGGATGTGGTGTCCGCTGTGTATTTTTCCCTTGGGAAAAAGAATACCTTCCCCGACGCTAAAACATCTGGCCCCAGCTGAATGATTTTAAATTTTTGTGGGAGAAAAAAAGAGAAAGGGCATGAATTGTCAGGAGTGGCCTGTTCCCATTGTAAGTGCATCCTGTCCCCCCCTTTTTGGGACTTTGCAACATTTGTGGGGTGTTGGGCAGGTTACGTGGGGGCTGAGTGCACTTGCTACTGGGCACGCAGTGGCCTGCCTGCACCTGCACCAACAGTCCACCTAACACAATTCAGCGGGTTGTGGCATTTTGTATAGGGACACCTAGTTTCACTACATCAACACAACGTTGAGTGAGTGACAGATAGGGAATGTCTTGGTTACTGTTGAAACCTCCACTCCCTGATGGAGGGAACTAAATGTTGTGTCCCTCTTGCCACAACATTGAACTACCCACTGAAATGGCCAGGACTCTGTCTCGGCTCCTCAGCACAAACCTGAATGAGTGGTTGCAAGCCGGCTCCTTTTATAACCCGTATGTCTGGGGGTGTGGCATGCAAATTCCACTCACCAATTTTCATTGGACTTTTCTCAAATTTCAAAGGTGTTTGAGGCTCCCAAGTGTGACCTCTAGTGTCAACACAATGACTTTTAATGGTTTTACAGAAAATGCATTTTTTGCATGTGTATTTTGTCTTACTGTACTGGAGTTTTTATAGTCAATACAAGTGAAAAAATACTTCAGAAGTTAAATATTATACATATGAATGGTGGTTCCCTAGGCGACTGCCTAGTTCGCTTATGCCTAGAAACGGTCCTGTCCATATATATATATATATATATATATATATATATATATATATATAGCCCCATTGACCAATGTTTTTTTTTTTAAACAGCTGTCAGAATAAAACCCCAAAAATATATTTTTGGATCCTTTGTTGTTTTACAACCATCGGATACCCTTATATGGCGTTTTCATGTGCATGGATTATGATAATTGTGAATGAACGTTCACTCGCTCTCTAATTACGAACATTTGGAATTCAATAACATACATATATTTTAATAACAAATATGAGGAATATGAAGCAATTGTGATGCTCCATTTTACACATAAATTGCTCTGATTTATTTGTATATTTATGAAATTTGAATGAATAGTATGCATTACACAGTAATTTTAAACATATGTAAATAACAAAAAAGGAAATGCATGGCAATAACTTATCTGTATTGCTCCAATTAACATTTCTCAACTTCTCCAGCAGGTGAATTTAAAAAGTTTGTGAAAGTGACTTTTCTTTCTTGTTGAGGAAATCAGCAACAAACTTGTCATAGCTTCTGCAGCTTTTTTTTCTTGATCAGCTTGCTAAAAAACTTGCTTGATTTTCTTTCGCACTGTTTTACCATGGTTGTTTTGCAAATATTTTGAGTAGTTCGTCTTATCTGCTTTCTCATCTCATTCTGTCTTTTTCATGTTGCATTTGGTTTGAAAGCCTTTAAAAGCCATTATAACTGTAAAATATGATTGGTAGATGTGAAAATTGTTCAGAATGGATATTATCGAAGGAACTTGCTAATATCATGGTAAGCACAGATTCATCCAGTAACGTGCATTTACATAGTCAAGTGTTTTTTTTTTTACAAATTTTTACCCCCCTGAAATCTGAAGACCATGTCTAATTTTCAGTATTATATTAGAAGTAAACTTCAAGCAACATTTTGTTTGGCTGCAGGGTCATGTTTAGGAAACTCATTAGTGTTACTGATGAACATCAGACAGAAACTGCAGCCAAGCTACAATATGTCTGTGCTATGAGAACATATTTTAGAAAGAAAAGAAAATTCCACTTTATAACATGCTATCTGTTGTTGTTAAGGCTAGTTCAGCCTCTTATGACAAAGGGCTCTATTTTCATGACCGCACTAGGTGCAGTGCTAAATGTGTTTGTTACATATGGTCTCCATTGTAGTCTAGCTTATACCTCAAATGCAAAATTGTATATCTTTACAAAATAGGTTAATCTGATGCCTATAAAAGACATCCATTACCAAAAATTATTACCAGTAAAATTTGATCTGAAAAGCAAAGCTCACGGTAAAGCTCACTGCTGTGTTTGTCTCTTAGGTGGATGCTCTATGTGTGCATCTGGAGGAGAGAGAGTCATTCCTCAACAAGAATATTAAACAGATTCAGGATCTGATAGAGGAGAAGAGAACTCTGAATGGTGAGGTATGTGACCTGAAGGACATGCTGGAGGTCAAGGAAAAGAAGATCAACATCCTGCAGAAAAAGGTACTCAAGATATACAGTAAGCATGTGGGGCCATTCAGGAAATAACACATGTATTATTATAATAAACTGCGTGAACATTGGTCCACTGGTTGACAATGAGGTTTGACAAATGCATTGGTTTATAATATATTGGTATAACCATGTGCATTGGTTTTAAAGGACCAACACTGATTAAGCATAACATATGGTTTCTGTCTCTGGTTACTGGCTTTTAAGAAGAATATATACTTTTGAGTATATACAGTACACTGGTTTGCTGAACTGCAGTATGCATTGATTTGCCTTAATCTGCATTAGATTACTGCCACATACATTGGAAAAATGTCTTTTTTATTTGTATAGCACTTTTCACAACACACATCACAACACTTCACAACACACATGAAGCATAGCAGCTTTAAAGAAAATTGTGAAGTAAAAGAGAATGAAGTAATATCTGGGATGTCTTAGTGTCATCATTGTGTTGTTTATAAAAAATGTAATTGTAAATTGTGTCTTACAAAAAATTATTAAATAATTACTTAAATAATCCTTTTATTTAGAACCCCAGTGAGCAAGATGAAGGCAACTGTGGCAAGGAACACAAAACTCCATACTAATGTTGGTTTATGGAGAAAAATAACCTTGTGGGAAACCCACATCCTTTTGTGGATTTTGATATTCTAAGTACTATAAACAGGCCAGAACGAGATGGAATATAGAATAATATATATAGAATAATATATATATATATATATATATATATATATATATATATATATATATATATTCACTACCTACCTACCTATATATATATATTATCATGGTGGCTGTGTGGAGTTCTAACATCAGAGCTGCGGTATCTGGGGTGCTCCATTGTTTACGTTAGTTTTTAAGTTTTTCTTAAATGCTAAAATCTGCAGTGATACTGTGTATTCTGTGGTAAACTGTGATCATACACCAACGATCAACATAGAAATGACGCCGTATCTACACCTCACTGCAAAGCTGATGAACTGTGTGGTCATTGAAAGGCACTGTACAAGCCAGCGCTAGCTACACACCAGGATAATGCCACCGCTCCACTCCACCGCCAACTTCTATTCAATCAACAACCACCTTCATTTGGACTGCGTTGACATTCACCGAGAAACTGGACTAATTCGCTGTCCGCTTCACAGAGGCTCTGGTCATATGTTCAATTACAATTACTCAACCTCAAACTCCATTCCATCCACCTAGTCCTGTTTGCGCACCACCCCTTCTTCAATACATCATCACAACTTACGACACGTCCACCTGACCAATCTTCGCCCCATCCTTCGGTCCTCTGAATTCACCACGACGCAAAGTCACCTGAAACTGGCTTTGCTCATCACCCGCTCACTAAACAATAAAAGCCTCATTTTAAATGAATTCATTACTGACAATAACCTGGATTTTCTCTGTATCACTGAAACTTGGCATAAACCTATGGACTATTTCGCACTTAACCAGACTACACCTACAGGATATACATACATGGACAAACCCCGAACTGAGGGGCGGGGAGGTGGTGTCACTGCAGTGTATAGAAAGGACATTAAAACATCCATAATTTCCATCCCTGCTGTTCAGTCCTTTGAACACATCACTTTCAAACTCTCTGGTCCCACTCCTCTGGTCACTGCCATAATATACCGACCCCCAAAACCTAATCCTTCCTTCCTCTCTGACTTTTCTGACTTTTTAAATCAGTTATCTGCCATATCACCTTCTGTTCTGCTCCTGGGAGATTTCAACATCCACATTGACACTGTAAATTTGCTACTGAATTCTTGGAACTGATACATTGCTTCAATTGCACCCAACATGTCAACTTTCCAACCCACAGCCGTGGTCACATTTTGGATCTGGTGTGCTCTACTGGTTTCACCATACAGCACCTCGAGACCTGGCAATCACCATGAACATTGATCTCCCTATTTCTATTTCTACAACCAAGGCCAAAAGGACAATTTCTTTCAGAAATCTTAAATTAATCTCTAGTTCTGCCCTTTCAGACTCCTCTCCCTCACCAGTGACTGACAACCCGTCTGACCTCACCAACTATTACAATGAAACACTTACCACCAGTCTCGATCATCTGGCTCCCATCAAAACTAAAACTGATTTAGATAAGAAAACTAGTTTAACTCTACAAGCTTACACAGATTACCTTCAGCAGCATAAGGAAGCTCTTAACACTACCCGGTCCACCTACTACTCACACCTCATACATTCTGGTTCTACCAACCTGAAGGCTACTTTTCTACACAGTAAATAAACTTCTTAAACCCAATGACAATATTGTCAACTCATTCACAACTGATAAATGCAATACCTTTCTATCATTCTTTCAGACCAAAATTGACACCATTTACACCAACCTGTCCTCTTCTTCACCCACCACTGTATGCTCAGTCATTCCATCATCTGCCCCCCCCCCCCCCCCCACACCTCTCAGCCACTGTCTCAGTTCTCCCCAGTGTCACCAGGGGAGCTGTCTAAAATCTTGACAGGGATGAAAACATCAACATGTGTCCTGGAACCCATCCCATCGCACCTCATCAAAGATTGTTTACCAGCTATCTCCACACTCATAACAACAATTATTAACTCCTCTCTCAACTCTGGCTCAATCCCACATTTACTCAAACTGGCTGCTGTCACCCCCATTCTCAAAAAACCTGGACTTGACCCCAACATTATGTCAAACTTTCGGCCCATTTCCAATCTCCCCTTTCTGTCTTAAGATACTGGAACGCACTGTCGCAAAACAACTCAAAACCCACCTCTCCTCAAATTACCTGTTCGAACCATTTAAATCTGGCTTTCGTTCACAACACAGCACTGAAACAGCCCTCCTCAGAGTTACCAACGACATCCTCCTCTTTGCAGACTCTGGTCACCTCAGTATCCTCATCCTCCTGGACCTCACTTCAGCTTTTGACACTATCAACCACACCGTTCTTCTCTCTCGCCTCAAATCTACTCTCAACATCACTGGCACCGCCCTCTCCTGGCTCCAATCTTATCTCACCAACAGACAACAGTTCATCCATATCAACAACTGCACCTCCTCCACCGCTCCGTTGTCCCAAGGTGTCCCCCAGGGCTCGGTGCTTGGTCCTTTGCTCTTCATATTATAACTGCTTCCCCTTGGCAACATCATTTGCCACCATGGTCTTAACTTTCACTGCTATGCAGATGATGTCCAGCTCTACATCTCCACCAAATCCATCCGCCACCCACTCCACTCTTTCTAACTGCCTCACTGACATTAAATTGTGGATACACACTAATTTCCTTAAACTTAACTGTGACAAAACAGATATGATCATCATCGGTCCCAAATCTATCACTAAATCTATTCGCAGTTTCTCCATCACTGTTAGCACCAATACAGTGTCTCCATCCCTTCAAAGTCGCAACCTTGGAGTAATTTTTGACAATAACCTCTCCTTTGAACACCACATAAAACAAATCACCAAAACTGCCTTTTTTCACCTCAAAAACATCTCCAGACTTCGCCCATCACTCTCTTTCTCTGCTGCAGAAACCCTCATCCACGCCTTTATCACCTCCAGAATCGATTACTGCAACAGCATCCTATACGGTACCTCAACCAAAACATTAAATAAACTCCAGTACATCTGGAATTCTGCTGCTCGACTACTCACTCACACCCGCATCGGTGACCATATTACCCCTGTCCTCCAGAACCTCCATTGGCTTCCGGTCCCACAACAAATTCAATTCAAAATCCTCCTCCTCACACATAAAGCCCTTCATAACCAGGCCCCTTCCTACCTCACTGACCTGCTCCACCGCCACAACCCATCCCGTAGCCTTCGCTCATCTGAC
The DNA here is from genome assembly GCA_032164185.1 of Moxostoma hubbsi. Taxonomy (NCBI): domain Eukaryota; kingdom Metazoa; phylum Chordata; class Actinopteri; order Cypriniformes; family Catostomidae; genus Moxostoma; species Moxostoma hubbsi. The sequence continues at coordinate 4,133,139 of JAVLUX010000046.1, forward strand.
GCCAACCTCCTGACTCCACCTCTCAGGACCAAGCATCGAACCTAGGGCAACAGAGCCTTCTCAATAGCTGCCCCCTCACTTTGGAACTCACTTCCAAAACAAATCCGTGACTGCACCGACCTTCTAGCGTTCAAATCATTGACTAAAACTTACCTTTTTAAAATTGCTTTTAATGTTTAGAAAACTTTGCTTTGTTTTTAGTGTATCTTCCAATTGATGTTGTTTTTGCTGCTTTTATGATTTTATGTAAAGTGTCTTTGAGTATTTAGAAAAGCACTCACAAATAAAATGTAGTATTATTATTATTATTATTATTATATATATATGAGATCAAGCTTTTGACACTAAGGACAACTGAGGGACTTGCACAACTATTACACTAGGTGCAAACATTCATTGATGCTCAAGAAGGCAACACACTACTATATGCATACTATATTTTATGTCATTATCTGTAATGTAGATTGTGAATAGCAGTATTAAATAATGCAATCTTTTCTATCTTATATTTGAATAAATTATGAAAGGGGTGTGAACATTTGAGACAAAAGGAAATGTAAACTTATCTTCTCAACCATATATTCTGTTTATCAAACCTCCGATTAACAGGTTATCATCTGTCTTCCTTTCTTTGGCTTTCTATCTTGTTTCTGAACAGCGATCTAAATAAAACTATTTAGCGCTTGCAGGTTCACTACCTGGTCTCTGAAGGGAGTGGTAGTGATCTTGGGCACATAGTCTGGTTGTGATCTTAGGATCACATATGTGTCTGTCGGACCGGAATCCAGGCAAGTGTCGCTAACAGAGAATGCTTGCAGGTCCCGGCCCTCTTGATGGAAGTGAGCGCGATCAGCAGGGCCGTTTTCAGAGAGAGGGCCCTGAGTCCAACTGATTCTAGTGGCTCAAAGGGGGGGGGGGGGGTCTCTGGAGGCCTGTGAGGACCACTGAGAGATCCCAGGAGGGGAACATGCTTGGCCGGGAGGGGTTCAAACTCCGGGTGCCTCTTAGGAACCTGATGATTAAGTCGTGCTTACCCAGGAACTTGCCGTCTACTGCATCATGGTGGGCCGCAATAGCGGTGCTAACCCTTAAGGTGTGGAAGGGGACAGCCTCACTTACAGCCTCTCTTGCAGAAATAAGAGTATTGACCTAACTGCGCACCTCTGTGGGTCTTCAGCACAGGAAGAACACCAATTCGCGAACAAGCCTCTGAACAGGCATACCAGAGTGGGAAGTGGGAGGTTTCCCTGGGCCTTTCCGAACCGTTCCCAAATCAGCTGGATCAACTGGGGGTGAAGCCTCCACTCTCCACCGGACAAGCGTTGTCATGACAGCGCATCCACTAACACATTGAGGTTGCCGGGGATGTGAGTGGCACGCAGCGACTTGAGTCCAAAGGAGGTGACAGTGGGCGAGTCGTGACATGTGGCGGGAGTGTACACCACCTTGCCGATTTATGTACACTACTGCAGTGGTGCTGTCTGACCTGATCAGGTTGTGTTTGTCTCGAACTAGTGGGAGAAACTTCCACAGGGCAAAGAAAACAGTCAGCATCTCCAGGCAGTTGATATGCCAGCGCAGCGGGGCCCCTTTCCAACAGCCTGCAGCTGCGTGCCCATTGCACATGGCGCCCCAACCCAATCTGGAGGCGTCGGTCGTGACCAAGACGCGTCGGGACACCTGCTGCGAGGGTACTCCTGCCCGTAGAAAACAGAGGTCTGTCCAGGGTTTGAATGTTTGGCGGCAGGCAGGGGTGATCGTCACACGGTGTGAATCTGAAGCCAGTGCTGAAGCGGTCTCATATGCATCAACCCCAGTGGCGCAACCGCCGCGGATGATGCTATATGCCCCAGAAGCTTCTGGAAAAGTTTTAAGGGGACTGTTGTGCCCGGCCTGAAAGCGGCAAGGCACCTCAACACTGACTGCGCATGCCCGTTGGTGAGATGTGCTAACATTGAGACTAAGTCTAACTCCATGCCGTAAAAGAGATGCTCTGGACCGGGGTGAGCTTGCTCTTTTCCCAGTTGACCTGAAGCCCTAAACGGCTGAGATGCCTGAGCACCTGGTCTCTGTGAGCGCATAGTAACTCTCGTGAGTGGGCCAGAATGAGCCAGTCATCGAGGTAATTGAGTATGCAGATGCCGGCTTCTCGGAGTGGGGCAAGGGCTGCCTCTGCGACATTCATGAAGACGCGAGGGGACAGAGACATGCTGAAGGGGAGGACTTTGTACTGATATGCCTGGCCGTCAAATGCGAACCGGAGGAAGGGTTGGTGTTGAGGCAGAATTGAGACGTGGAAGTACGCGTCCTTCAGGTCTACCACTGCAAACCAATCTAGATGCCAAACGCAGGATAGAATGTGTTTCTGCTTGAGCATTTTGAACGGGAGTTTGTGCAAGTCCTTTCTTGGGTACGATGAAGTAAGGGCTGTAGAAGAAGGCTGTCCTTCATCTCGGTTGGAGGGACAGGCTCTATTTGGTCTTTGAGTAAGAGAGTAGCGATTTCCGCATGCAGGGATTTTGCATGTTCGCCGTGTACTGCGGAGAAGCGGACATCCGTGAAGGGGGGCAGAGGCCTGGCAAACTGAATTGCATAACCGAGTCGGATGGTCCAGGCCAGCCAGCGAGACGGGTTGGGAGGTGAAAGCCAAACTTCGTGCTAGAGGCACCAAGGGGACAGTTATTTTTGACGTACCCGGCGGGGCTTGCAGCGGGGCGGAGCAGGTAGTACGGCATCGGGATTCTTCTTCATTTCGGTTTGAGGGACAGGCTCTATTGCGTCTTTGAGTAAGAGAGTAGCGATTTCCGCGTGCAGGGATTTGGCATGTTCGCCGTGTACTGCGGAGAAGTGGATACCCGTGAAGGGGGGCGGAGGCCTGGCAAACTGAACTGCGTAACCAAGTCAGATGGTCCGGGCCAGCCAGCGAGACGGTTTGGGAGGTGAAAGCCAAACTCTGTGCTAGAAGCACCAAGGGGACAGTTATTTTTGACATACCCGGCGGGGCTTGCAGTGGGGCGGAGCAGGTAGTATGGCATCGGGAGGCGAAGATGCGTCCCGAGGCTCTAGAAAAGACTCAAAGCACTTACCTACCTCTGCACACCTGGCAGGGGGCGGGTTAGCAACTGAGGAGGCATCCTCTAGACTCATCAGAACCGGCCGGCCGGGGAACAGTCGTGGGGCTGAAGGCGGGAGGTCCACGTCCAGCGTGCTGGGACTGTTGAAATCTGGTGGCAGGTTGCCGTGAGAATGGCATTTGCAGGCCCAGAGACAAAGGAAATAGCTCTGTTATTGAGAATGTGAAAATAAATTCAACAAAAGATTCTCCTCCCGGCCCTCCACGGGGACGGAGTGGTCTTACCTGCTCCAGAGCTAATGTCTCAGGCTCTGGGTTGAGCATCTCAGGAGGGCCTGTGAGCCTTCTGGGTCCTCGAGGGGGTCCATGAGATGAGGGGCGTCTGCTTCCTGCCGGTGCTCGACGCTGGGGCTGAGAGCTGGGCCCGTTTGAGGCGGAGCAGGGTGTTTCATAGCTGCAGGAGGACGCCCTTGGGGAGCAGACAGGGCATAGCCCATGGCTGCAGGTTTGTGGAGGGGCAGGATGTGTGAAATGGCCTCCGTCTGCTTCACCGCTGATGACTGCTGGGAGTACAGAGCTGGGAGACGGGGGTGTTCGAGAAGGCATGCCTTGTCTGCCTCCCACATTTCGACCAAGTCCAGTCCATAAATTAAATTTCTGGACCACACAGGTGGCCATCGCCCATTCGAGTGCCGGCGCTTCTGACCTTTGTGGCCCGGGGGGGCACGGTTTGTCATTGAGCACAGTTCCTGCAGCACATCAAGAACAGGACTACCCGAGTGCAAGTTTTGAAGTGCCTTGGCCTGGGGACTGGTTGCAGAAAGGGCCAAGGCATGCAGGGTGGAAGCGGTTTTGGACTGCTCCACCATCGAGTGTAGTGAGAGCGGAGGAGCGAGGAAACCATGGCTTACACAACTCGTCATGCACGTCCGGGAACAAAAGAATCGGGGGGTGGGGGGGGGGTTGTGGGCTGTGAGCAGCGCACATGCCCACGGGACCATGTAGCCGAGAGGGGGTGGACGGGGTTTACGGTCCAGCCTCGCGCTCGCGGTAGCCCGGGGAAAGCATAGCGGACCTCTGTGCATCAGGCTCAGACTGGCGAGCAGACCCGTGAGTCATCAGCATTAGACACCACTGTAACACACTCCGATGCAGTGTTGATGTTATCCAATTCTGGGAGCTCAAGGGACCGGCCGGCCAGCCGTGAAGCGGGCCGCACTCATCCCGAGCTTGGGCTTTGAAGCAAGCAAGCGTGCCGGGGAGGCGGGTGGTTCGAGGGGGTTTACCTGGCGAAACGCAACCCGTCATTATGAAGGCAAAAAGCCTTCATCGCCCGCGGCGCTTGCCCCAATCCCGTAGGAAGGAGGTGATGCGCGGGGGGGGTGGCTGAAGTGGCTTTCTCTCATGACAAAAGAAAGCTGTGACCGCAGTGCTGATACGGCCATGTTCTTGCACTGAGAACATAAACCATTTGAGAGAAATCACTCATCCCGAACTCAGATGGAAGCAAGCAAGTGTGCCGGGGATGCGGGGGGCGGCTGAAGTGGCTTTCTCTCATGACAAAAGAAAGCCGCGGCCGCAATGTTGCCATGGCTATGTTCTCACACTAAGAACATGAACCATTCATAAAACAGCCCAGGCACGTGAGACAGCTTTTATGACCGTGAGAGGTGGGGAGAAATCACTGCATCCAGAAATTACACAGGGGCGGAATGGCATATTTAAAAAGACGCATTCTGAAAAGGACGTTCAACTCGCTGTGTATTGCTCTTTTCAAAGAAATATCACTCTTTTAATATGCTCTTTCACTGTCCAGGGAAAGCTGCTGCAGTGCGCTGTAGATCCAACAGCAGAGAGCGTCAGAGGAACAGGAACGGGTGTGTGACTCGCAGTTTGCTGCAGTACAACCATCGGCTCCGAAGAAAATTTCTGAATGTATTCGACGTATTTCCCCGCTTTTATACCTGTATGTCCGGGGTGGGGTATGCAAATACTGTCTGCCAACTTCTCATTGGCCTTTTTTATAGACCAGATGCATATTCGGTGCTCAAGAGAGACCCCTAGTGTCGCTTCTTCGACACAATGTCGAAGTGAGCGACAGACGGGGAACGTCATGTTACTGTTGTAACCTCCGTTCCCTGATGGAGGGAATGAGACGTTGTGTCAAATGTAGTGACACAAGGGGTCTTTCTTGAGAGCCTCGCGTACCTCTGAACTTGAGAAAAGGCTAAAGAGAATTTGGCAGACAGAATTTGCATGTCCCGCCCCCGGACATACAGGTATAAATGGAAGTGTGGCGTGCATCTGTCAGTCAGTTTTTTGCACCGAGAAGCCGAGAATAAGGTACGGCCAATCACAGTGGTAGGTTTAGTGTCAAGCAAAGGGGACACAACGTCTTGTTTCCTCCATCAGGGAACAGAGGTTACAACACTAACCATGACGTTCCCCTTCTGTCACACACTCAACGTTGTGTCGAATGTAGGGGTCCCATTTCACAAGACACAAGGGGTCCCATTTCAAAGGACTATGCACTAGACCGTGTTATGTGAACTGCTGACACAGGTGCAAGCAGGTTGCTGCATGCTAGAAGCAACTGTACTGGCCACATGTAACCCTACTCAACGCCCCCAGAAAAAGTTGTCATATACAGACCTCAGGTTCCCAACACCCCTAAGGGGGGGAATAGGTGCTACATGTACAGGTGCCATCATGGGAGCAAGCCAGTCAGTCACTGCCTTTTCTCTCTCTATGTTTCTCGCATAGAGCGTAAAGCAGCTGGGGCTATCTTAACGCTATGAAATGCATTGGGGAAGGCAATTTTTCCCGATCCTATTCTTTCAGGGGGAAAAGACCCTGTGGAGACCACATCCTGCCCAGACAAGTGGGAGGTGATATGTGGCCAATACACCACATGGGTTGTCAAGCCACACATGGGGATGGCGCAGTGGCACGTCCAACCTGATGATGGGAGGAGCTCTACAAACAAGGGAGACGCAGGTCCACAGACAGCAGAAAATACATCACAGGGAGTTGCCTGAAGAGGGAATTAAGCCTGTGGAGCCCTACCCCGGTGCAGAGCACTTGCGGCTCGTAGTGGGTCTGGATGCAAATTCCTAAATTTGCCAGCCAGAAGGCTAGGGAGGAAGAACATCCAGGAAGTGAGAGCTTAGTGGGTAACCTGGGAGACAAAGCGCACTGGATCAACTTGGTGAAGTGCGCTAGGTGCAAGCGGAACACCCGGTCGGCTGTTCCGTATTACCGAGTTCTACTGGCTCAGATCTGACAAAACATGGGACAAGACTGACTCAACCCTGAGATTGTAGAATCTCACAATGGTGTTGAGTGTTGCCCAGCCCACTGCTCTGCAGATGTCTGCTAGGGAGGTGCCGTTGGCCATTGCCCACAAGAATGCCACACTTGTCGTCGAGTGTGCTCAAACTCGCAAGGTGGCGGGCACAGCCTGGGTCTGGTAGGCCAGAGGGATGGCGTCAATGACTCAGTGAGCTAACCTCTGTTTGGAGAAAGCGTTCCCTTTCTGCCGTCTGTCAAAGCAGATAGATACGCAAAGCACGTACCGAACACAGAAATGAAAAGGCTGGGTCTGTCTCTTCCCGGGCAGTGCTTGCAGGTTCATGATGTGATCCCTGAAGGGGGCCTTAGGGACAATGGGCATGTAGCCCGGTTGTGGTCTTAGGATGATGTGAGTATCTGCTGGACCGAACTCCAGGCAAGTGTCGCTGACAGAGAACACTTGCAGTTCCCCAACCCTCTTGATGGAAGCAAGCTCTATCAGGAGGGCCCTCTTAGGTAAGGGCCTTGAGCTCAACTGAGTTAAGCGGCTCGAAGGGGGGTCTCTGAAGGGCCGAGAGGACCACTGAGAGATCCCAGGAGGGGAACAGGCTTGGCCGGGGAGGGTTCAGCCTCCGGGCACCTCTAAAGAACCTGATAATCAAGTCGTGCTTACCCAAGGATTTGCTGTCCACTGCTTCGTGGTGGACCGCAATAGCAGCTACATACACTTTCAAGGTGGAGGGGAAAGCCTCCCCTCCAACCTCTCTTGCAGGAATGAAAACACTGACCAAACTGCGCATCTCTATGTGTCTTCAGATCGGGAAGAACACCAATTTGCGAACAAACGCCACTTTAGGGCATAAAGCTGCCTGGTAGAGGGTGCTCTGGCTTGGTTGAATGTGTCTACGACTGCAGGTGGTAGGTCATTCAGATCTTCTGTGTCTTGTCCTGGGGCCAGACGTGGAGGTTCCAGAGGTCTGGGCGCATATGCCAGAGGGTGCCCCCTCCCTGGGAAAGAATGTCCTTCCTCAGGGGAATTTGCTTAGCAAAATTCGCTTAACAGGGCAAGGACTGCCTCTGCGACCCTTGTGAAGATGCTAGCTAGACAGGCCGAAGGGTTGGACCTTGTACTTATACGCCTGGCAGTCTAAAGGACAAAGTGGTCTTGGAACCAGCTCTGGAGTGAACATCTGACTGTGCGGGTCTTCCATCTCAGGAGCACTTAGGAGCTTTTCGGGTCCTAGAAGGAGTCCTGGAGACGGGGGGCTGTGAGCTGGGCTTTGAGGTTGAGGTGCCTGTTGTTTGGCCACAGGGGGATGCCCTTGGTGGGCAGACGGACTGTGGGCTGTGCTGGGGCGGCGCCACAACATGATGTGGGAAATAGCCTCCGTCTGCCTCTTCACCACCGAAAACTGCTGGGCCAAGTTGTTGACAGTGTCGCTGAGGTTGGGAGATGGGGTGTTGAGAAAGTGTGCCTTGTCAGTCTCACTCTTCTCAACCATGTTAAGCCAAAGGCGGCGTTCCTGGATCACGAGTGTGGCCATCGACCACCCGAGTGCCCGCTCTGTGACCTTCATGGCTCTGAGAGCGAGGTCGGTGGCAAAGCACATTTCCTGCAGCACATCGGGGTCGGGACTACCCAGGTGCAGTTCTTTGAGTGCCTTGGATTGGTGGACCTGCAGGACAGCCATGGCATGCAGGACGGAGGCAGCCTGTCCAGTGGCACTGTAGGCTTTCGAAGTCATCGACGTCGTCATCCTACAGGCCTTGAGGGGAATACTGGGCGATTTCGCCAGGTGGTGCCGTTCTCAGGGCACAGGTGGATCCCAACCACTCTGTCCACCTGGGGGACCTCCGTGTACCCGTGGGCCGACCCACCGTCAAGGGTAGTGAGAGTGAACGAGTGAAGGGGTCAGTTCAGGGCAGTACAAGGTGCCCTCCACGACCTTGTCAACTTGTCATGCACCTCCAGGAAGAAAGGGGGGAGGGGGTTGGCATGGCTGGGAGCGGTGCCCTGACCCAAGTTACCAATCGTCAAGCTGTGAAGTATGTGGGGAGGATGGAGGGTTCCAGTCCAAGCCCACGCTCACGGCAGTCTGGGCAAGCATGTCAGCCATCTGCGCGTCGGCCTCAGACTGGGCGGGCTGACACGAAGGTGGCTGCCCAGTCGAGTCCTCTGCGTCAGACACCTGAACGCTCTCCGATGCAGCGCTGTCTCAAAACGTATTCAGTCCCTTCAGAGCATGACAACAAAGACACGTACCGAGTTTCGTAACAATATGCAAAGTCATTGGTAAATACAGAATTTTACAATTGAATTCAAAACGGCCAACATCCAAAATGGCAGACATAGGAAAATGTGGTATTGTTCGACTCATTATGTAGCACTTGATTTAAAGAGACAATTTTAATTATTTTTCAGCAAGTGTTCAAATGTTATAAGCCAAAAAAAAAATCACTTTTATCTATCTCCTGACCAGTAGGGGGCAGTGTGCAAAAAGCGACAGGTAACCTCAAGGCCTAATGGTGATGACACATACCAAGTTTCATCCCAATCCCTCAAAGTGTTATGGAGAGTTCAATTCAAGTTAGATTTTGCGCATTCTTTGTCAAATTCTTTAAAGCGCCATTGGAAAACAGTATGGTTTATCAAAACTCTGTGAATTTCTTTTTGTCATGCATGCCTCTAGATAATTCAGGAGGAGTTCGAAAAAGTAGTTTTTTCAGAAAATTCAAAATGGCAGAAATATTTTCATGATGGAAAATTACATCATAGGGTGCATTAGAATCGTCTTGAACCCTAGAATCAAAGGAAATTAATTTCTAGGACTCACGGTTCAAAAGTAACTAAAATAAATGTGAGTGCTAGTTTGAGCAGTTGGTGTCGCTATAGGGTTTGAGGAAGAGACGCCAAATTTGTTGCGGTAACACATCAGATTGTCCTCTATCCGTGTGCCAAATTGTATAAATTTCCCACAAGCAGTTCTATGGGCTGCCATAGACTCAAGAGCAGAACATAATAAGTTGTTGAAGAATCTTGGCTGTGTTTGACCACCAAAATAATATAGGGATATACGTGTAAGACAAATGACAAGAAAGCAGATTGAAAATCTGATTAAAATTCTCCAACATTAAATATGTATTACAACAGGCTCGTTATATCTGTTAATAATTTATATGAAAGGAATTTAGCTCAAGAAGGGAATTATGCTTAATTCAAGGAATATTGACAGAATTAATGTTTATGTCTGATCAACCTGCGGTCAGCGCGGAGTTAATGTGATGCATCTGTTAACCCTTTAGGGTAATACTATTCTCATGGCCATTGAAAATAGTATCACAATATGTTGAAATATTGTTTGAGCATGAAGCGTAGATCTTAAATTCAAGTGACAAATGTATTTATCAAAATATAACAGTCATCTTCTCTTTGAATATAAACAAACTTTATTAGCTAATCTACAACCTAAAACTAAACTAACACACATCAGACAAACATGAACAGGTTAATGAATGAGTTTGTACAGAGAATTAATGAAATTAATCTGTCTATACGCCTTCTCTTGAGTTTCTCACTCAAAAAAGGGCAATGTTTGCGTCATGAACTTTATATCTTAAATACAAAGATTATAACGATAAATTAAATTCACTCATTGTTCTCCTCATGGAAAGACAAACTTTTGCATATCAAAGACAATATATCAGCTCTGAGTAATAGTTGACTATTTCAACATGGATAATACAAGATTTAAAAATCATAATAATCAGTTATAGAAGTGATTACAAGTCATCACACACATGTTAAAAGTCACATTAGCTGCAATCATTTGTATAAGGTTAATCTGTTCATATTAAGTATCAAAAATAGACTGTGCATTTCGCAGTGCAAAATTATGATACAATTGCGCCTTTTGATAGTGTTAAAGTTCAAAATATATGTACAGTATATGCATCGTAAAACTGCAAAATTGTCTTTTGAAGAAACAAGAAACACATGTAAATTTGTGTGCAAATAAAGGAGAATACAAAAGGATCATTACAAAGCTTCCAAGTTTCCCAGGCTCTCTCTTGTCTAGGAGTTTAAGAATATGAGTCAGGATTCCGCAGGAAATGTCTCATGCTCCCTTATTAGTCTATTTTTTACGTGTCGCAAATTAGATTGTTATATCAAAGGACAAAGACTGGATTAGTTCTGAGTGGGGTTTTGGGGAAAGGTTGTAGAAAACTTCCTTTGTTTTCTGACAGTTGACAATCTGCAGTGTAACTTTTTTAGTCTCTTTTCAGGCCTCTTAGCTCATTTATGCACAGTTGGTAGAATTGTGTGCGTCTCCTTGGCAAAGTCTTTAATTTATGAAATTGAGGAATTTTGTGGGCCTCTGTATAATTTCTGTCTTAATTCTTCTGCTTCTTCAGGTCCTCAGTTCTTACAGCATCTGCTGTGAAGTGTAAGGTGACATTTTTTAATTACCTCAAGCATTAAAGGACTCACACTGGAGGATAAATCAGTACAGGAAAAACTTGTGTGCGAAAGGGTTAAGCAATATTCTGTCATGCTTTATTCACACAGATTACTTCTTATATTCTATAATGGTGCTTTACAATAAATTGAATGGCACATATGCTAAAAATGTTCCATTTGCTTCCTCGTCTTATCCTTGGGAAACTCATTCCAAGGTTATCAGAGCCTGTCAGATCCAAAGAATATGAAACAAATAGACAATGAACTACTTCAAGGTAGGGATGCTACTCTCCCTAATAACCTGGACCTGTAGCAACTGGTTAATATGGGATTTAACTACCTCATACTTAGTAGGTGGAATGCATCTATAACACTGTCTGACTGGGACATCATCCATAATCTGAATGGCATGGGATGAGGATGATGCAACCCAAATCCCCTTCATGGGCAGAGAAGTCATTGTGATAGTTCTTCTGCAAAGACCTTACCGGATCTTGTTATTGTATCTGACTGGGTGGCTACAGTGGCTACAGTCTTGATTTCTATGATGTATGTAGGCAAACTAACTATAGGCATAACTTACAATACCAGGATTTTGTGAGAATACAGATGTATATAATTAGTCCCAACATTATCTACTGGGATGTAAACACCTCTGTTCACTCTCAGTACAGACAGGACTCACCCTTATGTAAAACCTAAATAAACATATAGAAACAAGGGAAATATTGCTTAAAATGATTGCATAGCAACTTCACACTGGCAGAGTGGAGAAGATGTTTTAAAACGAGCAAGGCTGGACGTTTCAATACATACTATTCCATTCTAGAATCATAGCGAAGCATTGCAGCCAAAATACTGACATACTATATGCAGAGTAAGCATGCATAAAGCATACCTCCAGATCAACAAAAGGGAAGCTGAGTAAAAGATTTACAGACACACAGAAATATATTTTGGGACCGGACTGATAATGCACACCTTACTGAGCCAGAAGAATCCTTGAAATTTGGCAGAATTCCTAAACATAAATGCAGGCAAACTGGGTTCTGATCGCATGATCATGTATTTAGCCCCAGAATTAATTTACAACATACATATACATGCATGATTGATTCTCTTTCAGGTTGAAAACCTTCAGGAGCAGATAAAGGACATGGACAAACAGCTGGAAGGTCTAGGAAACAAAATGACATCTCTGCAAGCTGACTCAAGCAATACGGACACAGCTCTCATCACACTGGAAGAGGCTTTGTCTGAGAAGGTACTAGATAGATGTATGTGCGTGAAAGAAGAAACATCAATGTGTTTACTTATCGTCAGTTAAATCATAATGAAAATACAATATAAAACTTCTTGTTTTTTGTTTTGCGCTTACACTGCTGTACAAACTTTTACACAATATTCAATCTTTTACACAAAATACACATTTACATTTGATACATTTTGACAAACTAATTTCTAATTTCTATAATTTTCAGGACACTCTTTGTCTCACACATCCGCAAGTGCTGACTTACAAGTTTCTAAAAAATGTAAACTGTTTAGATGCTGCTGACCACAGTAGGCCTGCCACTCCACTCGTGTTCGCCTTTCATGCACCTGTTGGTGATATTTTACTTGTTAAGCTTCGATGATTATTAAATTCCATGTTCACTGGGCCTCATTCATGATGCACGAGCAGAAAAAAAATTTGTGTAAATCATTCATGAAGCAGGTCTGACGTAAATTTTAGGATTCATGAAAGTTTTCATATTTTCAAAATGTTAGTTGGAACAAACAAAATTTGCACATTTGCACAAATGTTTCTTTGCTGCTTTCATTTATTTATATATTTTAAAAATATATTTTTTCCTAACTCTGCTTATCAATTTTCCAACAGAAGATCTTGACATGTTGTGAAAGGTTCATGGAAAGTCTCAGTTTGAATTAGATTTTCTCAAAAAAATAAATAACAAATAATGCCATCTAAGGCATTCCTCTACTGAGGGAGACAGGCCCCGATCAATTGTGGCCAAATTTCTGGGATCATTCGATAAAGATCTTGTGTTAAGTGAGGCGAGGAGTAAAGGAAGTCTTTCTTGGAAGAACCACAAAATGTTCTTGTTCCCAGACATTGCGAATTCAATAAGAGAGAAACGCAATCAGTTCAAAGAATGCAAGAAACTCTTACTTCAACTGAAGGTTGCTTTTGCACTGATGTTCCTGTCCAAATTGAGAATAGATGCTAAAAATAGCCACAAAGCATTTACTTGTCCCCAACAAGCATTGTCCTTCAAGAAGTCAATGGAGTAAGTCATTGTGTGATGCGCACATTGCAGCCAAGTAGACCGACTCACTGTACAGAGTGAGAGACAGAAATCCGAGGAAGCTGGGCACCTTTTTTTCTTTGTTCTTTGTTGGTTCCGCCTAGCAACTGGAGTTTGTTTTGTGTAGAATACTCCTTCAAGAAACTCTTGCATTAAAGGAAGATCGCTTTTGCTCTGATGTTCCCAGCCAGGTTGAGAATAGATGCTAATGATGGCCGCAAAGTATTTACATGTCCCATCGAGCGATGTCCTTCAAGGAGTTTTGTATAGTAACAGTTATTATATAGGGACAGTTATTTCTAAAGCACACTCAAACACAGCAATGCTGACCAAAGTGCTGAAGAGAAAATTCTACAATACAATAAAATAAAACAAATAAATGAAAATACGTACAATAAAATGTGACAAGACAATCTCAATTAATACTGCAAAATGCTAGATAATACAAGTGCGTTTTAAGCCTGCATTTAAAAATAGACAGTGATGTGATGAAGCTTGTCTAATGTCCACTGGTAGCTGATTCCATAGCCTAGGGGCAGCAACTGCAAAGGCTCTATCACCCTTACATATAAGACGTGACTGGGGAATATGCAATAATAGTTTGTCAGCAGATCTTAAAGACCTAGCTGGTAAGTATGGCTGTATTAAATCCCTAATATATGATGGGGCCTGGTCATTAAGAGCTTTAAAAACAAACAACAGTATTTTAAAATGCATCTTGAAATAAACAGGAAGCCAGTGCAGAGAGGCCAGGATTGGAGTAATATGATCACATTTTCAAGAGGATGTCAAAAACCTGGCCGCAGCATTTTGAACCAATTGAAGAGGGAAAAAGAGAGGATTGAGGAAGACCAAAATAAAGGTAATTACAATAATCCAATCAAGAGGTGATATAGGCATGAATAACAGCCTCCAGGTCTTGAAAAGATAAAGCCGATTTAAATTTAACAATCATTCATAACTGATTAAAACTCTTTTTCACTACTGAATTTATCTGTCTGACACTGACTCTAGATTCAGCAGAACCAAAAATAATAATTTCAGTCTTATCATTATTTAGCTGGAGAAAGTTACTCAATAACCACTTTTTTATGTCTTCAATACATTCCAAGAGAGGTTCAACAAATCAATCAAATCAAATCACTTTATTGTCACACTACTGTGTACACGAGTGCAACAGTAGGTGAAAGTCTTGTGTGCAGTTCCGAGCAACATTGCAGTCATGACAGTGACGAGACATATACCAATTTACAATAAACAACATATTTACACAACACAATTTACATAACAAATGCACACATAATTACACAACAATTTACATATCAAATGTACACATAATTACACAAAATAGTACCGATATACAATGTACAGTAAACAATACACACAATATAGTATCCACATACACTAGATAGGGTATATAAAAATAAATATACACTAATTGAATTGGGGAGAATATATTGACAGTCCAGTGTGTGATATAAGATGAAGATTAATAAAGTGCAGTGCTGATTGTTGATCGTGAGAGATCATGTGTTCAAAAGTCTTATTGCTTGTGGGAAGAAGCTGTCATGTAGTCGGCTGCAATACCGCCTGCCTGATGGAAGCAGTGAGAGCAGCCCATGACTCGGGTGGCTGGAGTCTCTGATGATCCTCCGAGCTTTTTTCACATACCGCCTGATACACATTTTTTCACATACACAGAAGCTCACCTCCGATGATGTGTCTGGCAGTTCGCACCACCCTTTGCAGTTCTTTGCGATTGTGGACGGTGCTATTGCCGTACCAGGCGGTGATGCAGCCAGTCAGGATGCTCTCTACAGTGCTGGTGTAGAACCGTGTGAGGATGTGGTGGTTCATTACGAATTTCCTCAGCTGTCTCAGGAAGAAGAGGCGCTGGTGAGCCTTCTTCACAACGGCCTCAGTGTGGACGGATAATGTGAGTTCCTCAGTAATGTGGACACCGAGGAACGTGAAGCTGCTGACTCTCTCCACTGGTGCTCCATTAATGGTGATGGGGCTGTGTCTTTCTTCCTGAAGTCCACTACAAGCTCCTTGGTCTTACTGACGTTGAGGGAGAGGTTGTGCTCCTGACACCAGCATATCAGAGTGTGCACCTCCTCTCTGTAGGCTGTTTCATCATTGTCAGACCTACCACCGTCGTATCGTCAGCAAACTTAATGATGGCATTGGAGCTATGTGTCGCCACACAGTCATGTGTGTAAAGGGAATACAGGAGTGGGCTGAGAACACAGCCCTGCGGGGCTCCAGTGTTGAGGGTCAGTGATGAGGAGATGTTGTTGCCCATTCTAACCACCTGACGTCTACCTGACAGGAAGTCCAGGATCCAGCTGCACAGTGAGCTGTTTAAGCCCAGAGCCCAGAGTTTCACATCAAGCTTGAAGGGCACTATGGTGTTGAATGCTGAGCTGTAGTCTACAAACAGCATTTTCACATATGTGTTCCTTTTTTCCAGATAGGAGAGAGCAGTGTGTATCGTAGATGCAATGGCATCGTCAGTGGAGCGGTTGTTGCGGTAGGCAAACTGTAATGGGTCCAAAGAGGTGGGCAGAACAGAGCAGATGCAATCTCTGATTAGCCTCTCAAAGCATTTGCTGATGATGGGGGTCAGAGCAACAGAACGCCAGTCATTTAAGCAAGTGATTTTTGATTGCTTCGGTACAGGCACAATGGTTGATGTTTTGAAGCATGTGGGGACTACAGACAGGGAGAGGGACAGGTTGAAAATGTCCGTAAAAACACCAGCCAGTTGGTTCGCTGATGACGCGGCCCGGAATGCCGTCTGGACCCGCGGATTTGCAGATATTCACCTGTCGAAAGGATCGGGTTACATCCGCAACAGAGACGGAGAGTGAACCAACCTCTGTAGTATCGGCCGAGAGTGTTCTCTCCGCGAGGGAGGTGTTGTTGTCCTCGACACGAGCATAAACTGTATTAAGCTCATCCGGGAGAGAGGCAGCGGTGTTCATGGCGGAGTTTTTATTCCGTTTGTAGTCCGTGATGGTGTTAATTCCCTGCCACATACTTCTAGAGTCAGTGGTGTTGAACTGTCCTTCAATTTTGTGCCTGTACTGGCGTTTAGCTGCACTGATAGAGTTACGGAGGGCATAACTGGCTTGTTTACGCTCATCCGCATTCCCGGAATTAAAAGCGGTGGTCTGCGCAGTAAGTGCCGCGCGAACATCGCCATTAACACAGGGTTTCTGGCTGGGGTAGATCCATATTTTTGTGTCGGAACAACGTCCTCTACGCACTTCCTGATGAAACACGTTACGCTATCAGCATAAACCTCGATGTCGTCATCGGAGGCAGACCGGAACATCTCCCAGTCCACGTGATCAAAACAGTCCTGTAGCATAAGAGTCTGATTGGTCTGACCAGCACTGGATCGTTCTGAGGGTGGGTGCTTCCCGTTTTAGTTTCTGCCTGTAAGCGGGCAGATGCAGAACGGAAGAGGGGTCGGATTTGCCAAATGGTGGGCGGGTTGAACAGAATCACTTGATTTCAATGGCATATAAAGCTTTGTGTCATCAGCAAAAAGATGAAACAAGATATTATGTCTCCTAATAATATTTCCAAGTGGGAGTATATACAAATTAAATAGAATTGGCCCCAGAATGGATCCCATTGGAACCCCACAGAGAACAGGAGCTACAGATGAAGAGAAACTATCCATAGTGACAAAAAATCTGTATGATAAGATTTAAACCACTGTAGTGATGTGCTCTTTATACCAGCCCAATATTCCGAAGCAGCAGTAAGGTCTAATAGAATTAATACAGCATTTTTACCAGAGGCAACCATAAACAATAGATCATTAAACACTTTCAGCAAAGCTGATTCTGTGCTATGGTAAGCTGTAAAACCTGATTTTAGAGGTTCAAAAATGTCTCTTGAATTTAAGAATGGAAGTAATTGGGATAACATCACTTTCTCTAACAACTTTGACAGAAATGGCAGCTTGGAAACAGGCTGATAATTATTTAAGCAATTCTGACCTAAACCAGGTTTCTTAAGTAGATGTTGGACAGTTGCATGTTTAAAACATCCTGGGATAATACCATTTTCTAGGGAAGAAATTTTAGAATTATTTGTATACGTGGACCGATAGTTGCAAAAGTTGTCTTTAAAATATTACCTGGAGTGATATCATGTGGAGAGGTAGTGGGCCTCATATCAATAACCATGTCACTAAGATCAGAGAGAGAGACATGCTGAAAACCAGAGAAAACAGCAGAACCAGTAACCAAATTAAATACAATATCTAATGGAATATTGGTGAAAGACAACAGAATGGTATTAATTTTCTCTTGGAAAAAAGTAATGAATTTGTCACAGATCGCTTAAGAGGAAGCAACATTATAATAACAGCTTGGATTTATTTCCAAATTCATAGTTGAAAAGGTTATTAGGTCTATTAGAATGTGTATTAATTAACTTTCAAAGGTAATTTGTTCTTACTAACATTGACTCGTTCTGAAAGTTCTTCAAAAATCTCATAAGAGACAGTAAGGCAGTCTTTCTTCCATCTCCTCTCAGCTCTACGGCAGGTCTTCCTCAGAGACCGGGTATGGTCATTTAGCCAATGGAAAGAATTCTTTGTTTTTGATTGTTTGTACTTCAGAGGGGCAATAAAATCTAAGATTGTTGAGCAGAATGAATAATATAGTAAAATTAATTCATACATACTAGATGTGGTTTGGGCAGTAGTTAAAATTAACGTTTCAAAAGCATTTTCCTGAGAGCTTTCAGAAAAATGTCATAGTGAAAGAATTAATAAAACGTGAATAATGGACAACAGGATTGACAGTAGATAAAGGGCTATAAGCAGTAATATTGAATACAATGGGCCTATGATCTGAAAAACATGCATCTTCTATAACAATATTATCAACGGGAATTCAATAAGACAAAATTAGGAAGCGTCATTATTGTTTTAGAAGAAATTCAGGGGCAAAGGTTGATTTTGGCTAATATTTACGCACCTAACACTGATGATCAGGGCTTTTTTATAGATCATGAAAGGATGTTGCAAACTGCTGACACGCCTCAATATATAATATATGGGGTAGACTTTAATCTTTTGAAGGACTCAGTCCTTGATCATAGTGAAGTTAAAGTGTGTACGCCCCCAAGAATAACACTGACGCTTTACAGGATGTGTAAAAATCTGGGTTTTTACAGATATTTGGAGTCTTTTGAACTCATCTGGTAGGGACTAGAGTGACATCAATACTGCGTGCAGGGGGATTGCGTATCAACAGGTTAAAGGCTGAAATCAATGTTTATGGCTGAAATCAACTGGTCCTCAGTATCCTCTGTGGGCGTGGCTTGGGAGGAACTTAAGGCGGTTTTTAGGGGCCGGATCATACAGTATGCCTCATTCACCAAAAAAATACAAAGCAGAGAACTTGTGAAGTTGGAAGGGAATATTAAGTGTGAGGCAGAGTTGAAGTGCCAAATTTTGGCTAACCAATTAAGTAAAATTATGACATCTCTTATACATATATAGGTGGGTGTTTATTCGGGGCCACAGCTCCTCTGATAACATTAGATGTTTCATTAATATCATGTGGTCAGTGGCGATTGATCAGACTTCAGTCGCTGCCATCTTACTTGACGCCGAAAATGTGTTTGATATGGTAGAAGGGTTTATCTTTTTAAGATTTTGGAAATATATGGATTCAGGAATATATTGGATGGATTAAGTTACTTTATAGACACCCAGTAGCGGTGGTACATACAAATGGAATAATTTCAGATTATTTTACTCTGGATGGGGCATCTGGCAGGGTTGCCTTCTTTCGCCATTGTTGTTCTGTATTGCCCTGGAACCATTAGCAGCTGTGATAAGAAAGGAAGGTGATTTTCCTGCATGGTGGTGAGAGGTATGGCGCATAAGCTTTTGCTTTACGCAGATTATATTTTATTATTCATCTCTGACACCACTAGATCTATGCCTTGCCTCCTCAAAATTATTAATTAATTTCCAAAGTTCTCAGGATACAGATACAGTTGATCTAAATATGAAGCTTTGCTCTGACAGCGTACTGCCCAGTAATGTTTTTTTTTAGCTGGGAGCCTTCCAGTGGCCCAAACATAGCATTCAATATGTTGGCATTTAATTCCCAGCATTTTGTGTGATTTAGTTAGTTCATTTTGACCCCTTAATAAAAAGGTTTTCGAGCAAGGTGGGCAATTACATTTATCTATTATTCGCAAGGTTAATATTATTAAAATGAAATATTTTCCAAAATTCAACTACCTGCAACAGTCTCTCTCTCTGTAGATGTCCCCCTCACTTATTTCTAACAGTTTGATAGATTAGCGAAGTTCTTTATTTGGAATGGTAAGATTCTTGGGGATTGGTGATTACTGCTTTTGGAAAAGGTCATGAGGCATCTGTGTATTACTCCCTGCTAATTCAAAGTCTGGGGGATGGAGCTTTAACTTCTATCAAAAGATTATGGGAGAAAGATTTATACTTGGTATTGAAGGGATTTTAAAAAACGTCAAGTCTACATCTCGAGATGCAAGGGTGCGCCTAATGCAGTTCAAGATATGACACTGATTCTATTGGACCCCCTCTAGATTTAATAGTCTTGGTCTTAAAGACACACCCACCTGCTGGCGATGTCAATCAGAAGATGGAGACACAATCCATGTCTTTTGGTTGTGTGTTAAGATCCAAGAATTGGCTGGGTGACTCAGGGAGAAGTAGAGGAGACATTGCACTGTTCGTAGTGGTGAAGAGGTCCTCTTCTGCCCTGTAAAATCTCACCCAGATTTGTTCCAAGTGGAGGGAGCCCTAGCACTTAAAATGGTCTCGATAACCTCAGGAGAAAGCCCTGTGTACCTCAGTTGGTACCCTTCAGGGGCCAAGCATGAAAGGTTCCACAATTCAGGCCGGGGATGAAATATTGTCCCCTGTGCCTGAGAAAGGAGAAGGTCCTTCCTGTTCGGAATCACCCAAGGCGAGCCGTCGAGGAGAGATATTAACTCTGAGAAACATACCCTGTTCGGCCAGTGCGGTGCTATCAGTAAGAGGCACGACCCTTGCTGGCGAACTCTGGCCAAGTCTCCCGGGAGCAGAGAAACTGGGGGAAAAAGCATACAGACGCATTCCGGGCCATGTATGGGCCATCGTGTGCAGACCCAGGAGGGCTGGGTGACTCAGGGAGAAGTAGAGGGGATATTGCGCTGTCATAGAGGCGAAGAGGTCCTCTTCTGCCCTGTGAAATCTCACCCAGATTTGTTCACTACCTCAGGGTGGAGTTACCACTCCCTCGCCGGTATTTCCTGTCAGGACAGTAAATCTGCTCACACACACAGGCATCCAGGGATAAAACTGGCCTGAGTGACAGGAGCTGCCCATGGCCTCAAGGAGGATCCAATGTGCCAGAAATTCAGCTGACATGAACGTGGATCCCCCTGATGGTTTATGTAAGAGGCTACCGCTGTATTGCCCACCCGCACCAAGACATGGCAGCCTCAGGAGGAAGTATTTCAGGGCCAGAAATACAGCCATCAGCTCGAGACAGTTTCTGTGACAACCAAACTGACAACCCTCCTATCCCTTTAAGCCGGATGACCACTTAAGGCCGCTACCCAGCCCGACAGGGAGGCATCTGTCGTTAGCAGCCTGCGACAACAAGACGCACCTAGAGTGGGACCCAAGGTAAGAACCACATAAAAAGGGAACGAAGCCCGTGGCGCGTAACCCTTATCAGCTTAGGGGATTTGGCCCTTGGAAGAAATCCCCTGGCTTTGAGCCACAACAAAAACGGTCTCATGTACAGACGGACTAGAGGAATTACCGAGGATGCAGTCGCCTGAGACCTAGTACAAACTTGACCTAGCTTGATTTTGCTCAGGGTATTCTTAATGGACTCGATTCTAGCGGGAGACAGTTGTGCCCGCATTGTGATCGAACTCCATACCCGATAGACAGCGTTCTGAGTGGGAGAGAGGACGTTTATCTTGGTGTTGAGCCTCAATCCCAGAGAAACTAGATGAGCTAAGACGGTATCCCTGTGCTGAACTGCCAGTCACTGGAACTGCGCTATGATCAGCCAGTCATCTATATAATTAAAAATGCAGAGTCACAAAGGAGCCGGCGCTGCATCCTGCATTTATGAATGTGCGGGTTAAGAGGGCTAGGCCGAATGGAAGAACCCGATACTGGAAAGCTTCACCCCCGAAAGCGAACCTCAGGAACTTCCTGTGTTGTAGCAAAACTTCTAAACGAAGAAGTAAAGAAGTGCATCATAAGATCGATGGTGACCAGCCAAACATGATGTTGGGCTTGTGACACGATCATCTTGATAGGCAGATCTAGGAATTGAACACCCAGACAGGGCAGTTCGAGCTTTGAGATCTAAGGCCAGACGCAAACCCTCACCCTCCATGGGAACCAGGAAGTACTCAGTGTAATAACTTGACTCTCTCTCTGGAAGGGGAACACGTTCTATGGCCCCTATAACCAGGATATTTTGCAGGGTTTTTTTTCTCACAGTAGACATGACTGATCCGGTTTACGGTAGTGGGAACCATGCCGTTGAAACACGGAAGGAGGCGAGTGAATTAAATTCTGTAGCCCTTTCCTACTGTTCTTAGGACCCACAAAAAAATATATATACACTACCGTTCAAAAGTTTGGGGTCACCCAAACAATTTTGTGTTTTCCTGAAAAGTCACACTTATTCACCACCATACGTTGTGAAATGAATAGAAAATAGAGTCAAGACATTGACAAGGTTAGAAATAATGATTTGTATTTGAAATAAGATTTTTTTTACATGAAACTTTGCTTTCGTCAAAGAATCCTCCATTTGCAGCAATTACAGCATTGCAGACCTTTGGCATTCTAGCTGTTAATTTGTTGAGGTAATCTGGAGAAATTGCACCCCACGCTTCCAGAAGCAGCTCCCACAAGTTGGATTGGTTGGATGGGCACTTCTTGCGTACCATACGGTCAAGCTGCTCCCACAACAGCTCAATGGGGTTCAGATCTGGTGACTGCGCTGGCCACTCCATTACCGATAGAATACCAGCTGCCTGCTTCTGCTCTAAATAGTTCTTGCACAATTTGGAGGTGTGTTTAGGGTCATTGTCCTGTTGTAGGATGAAATTGGCTCCAATCAAGCGCTGTCCACTGGGTATGGCATGGCGTTGCAAAATGGAGTGATAGCCTTCCTTATTCAGAATCCCTTTTACCCTGTACAAATCTCCCACCTTACCAGCACCAAAGCAACCCCAGACCATTATATTACCTCCACCATGCTTAACAGATGGCGTCAGGCATTCTTCCAGCATCTTTTCATTTGTTCTGCGTCTCACAAACGTTCTTCTTTGTGATCCAAACACCTCAAACTTGGATTCATCTGTCCACAACACTTTTTTCCAGTCTTCCTCTGTCCAATGTCTGTGTTCTTTTGCCCATCTTAATCTTTTTCTTTTATTGGCCAGTCTCAGATATGGCTTTTTCTTTGCCACTCTGCCCTGAAGCCCAGAATCCCGCAGCCGCCTCTTCACTGTACATGTTGACACTGGTGTTTTGCGGGTACTATTTAATGAAGATGCCAGTTGGGGACCTGTGAGGCGTCTGTTTCTCAAACTAGAGACTCTAATGTACTTATCTTCTTGCTCAGTTGTGCAACGCGGCCTCCCACTTCTTTTTCTACTCTGGTTAGAGCCTGTTTGTGCTGTCCTCTGAAGGGAGTAGTACACACCGTTGTAGGAAATCTTCAATTTCTTAGCAATGTCTCGCATGGAATAGCCTTCATTTCTAAGGACAAGAATAGACTGTCGAGTTTCAGATGAAAGTTCTCTTTTTCTGGCCATTTTGAGCGTTTAATTGACCCCACAAATGTGATGCTCCAGAAACTCAATCTGCTCAAAGGAAGGTCAGTTTTGTAGCTTCTGTAACGACCTAAACTGTTTTCAGATGTGTGAACATGATTGCACAAGGGTTTTCTAATCATCAATTAGCCTTCTGAGCCAATGAGCAAACACATTGTACCATTAGAACACTGGAGTGATAGTTGCTGGAAATGGGCCTCTATACACCTATGTACATATTGCACCAAAAACCAGACATTTGCAGCTAGAATAGTCATTTACCACATTAGCAATGTATAGAGTGTATTTCTTCAAAGTTAAGACTAGTTTAAAGTTGTCTTCATTGAAAAGTACAGTGCTTTTCCTTCAAAAATAAGGACATTTCAATGTGACCCCAAACTTTTGAACGGTAGTGTATATATTTGGCAGAAGTTTCTACGCTGCCAGGTTCTCTGAGATGGGTATTAATCTTTTAACACTTCCTGTTGAGGGGGTGTCGAGTGTTTCGTGTCCTGGAAAAATGCAGGGAGCAGCGAAACACCCAACTATTTGATGGGACCCTCTACCACCCGAAACATCGAAGGCCGCGGGAAAGGAGAGGCTTTGCAGGGGTACCGGGAGGGGCGAATTAGAGCACGCACCCCATCCCGGGGGGAGCTACCCCACAAGACTAGGCGCAAGACCATCAGGGTTTTCTTCTTTTAGAAATTAGGGTCCTGATGTCTAGCTTTAGAGGCTGCCGAGTGCGACGAGACTGTCCCCAATCCCTGGGAGGAGGAGCACGACTCGCCACGCTTTGCTTTTGAGCCTCCCTTCTAACAGGACTGAGGCGGGTCTGGGTGGCCGAAGGACCCGCCCCCTGAGTGCGTAGAGGGAGGAATTGCCCGAAAGCTTCCTCGTGGCTTTTCACCTCCTGGAACCTGGAGATAACCTGCTTATGGTGTGTCTGAATAGGCCAGTGGGCGAAATCGGGGCATCAAGGAGGAAAATTTTATCCTTGTCCTTGATGCCCGAAAGGTTGAGCGAAAGGTGCCTCTCCGCGCTGACCAAGGCAGACATAGACCGGCCAATAGCACGGGCGGTTTGCTTGGTCACGCGGAGAGAAAGATCTGTGGCTCGACAAAGCTCAGAAAAAGCTTGCCCGTCGAGTGCAGCACCCACACTCAGGTCGTCCAGCAGGTCAGCATGGTAAGCCAGTGATACAGCCATTGTGTGCAGAGCAGGGCTTTTTAAATGATGATGCCGAGCCCAGCGAGAGATAGCCCACAGGTGTCTCTTCTACCGGCGGCATCAACAAATAGCCCATGTCTCAGCACCTACGAGAGTCGAATATGTCAACATCAAGGACACGAAGACACAGGAAGTAAAAATATTCCTTCATGAATGAGAAAGCTTGTTATGGAGGTCATCAAAGAAAGGAAGGGACTAATATAGCGTTCCCTTCCTTTTTCTTTTTAGCCACCAGACAGAAATCTGTTTTATATTTTGTAGCATTTTGGGGGGGGGGGGGGGGGTCTCTTTTTCGCATGGCCAGTCTAGCTGTAGTCTGGCCACAGCCCAAGTAACCACCTCAAGTAATTTCTCAACTGCTTTATTATTGTGCGTGGAATGTACAGAGGTTCAGCGCCCCCCTCTTGAAACGAAGAGACGCCGAGGCGCTCTTCAGGCTTATGAGAAGGATCAGCTGGATCTGGGGAGAGAGCGAGCGATAGGGACAGACCCGTCTCTCACTCCTCAGCCAGATATATGCAAGAGCCCCACGATGAAAGAGTGTGTGCTAGCTCTTGGAAGTAAGCGAGACGAGCATGAAGCATTTCGACTGTAAACAGATCGCAAAGCTCGCACATACCCCGCCCCAACGCAAGAGCAGCATGCTCTTCCCCAAACACACAAAACAAAAACTGGTGTGTGTCCTTTTCAGCCGTAGAGCGTAAACATGGGAACACACACCACTTGTTTTGTTTATCAATCATTCTTTTCCTTTTTTTCTTTTTTTTTCAGAGGAAATCGAAAGGAGAAAAGGTTCACTGAGACTAACAGAGGAAAGAAAGTTTGACAGGCTTATGATAACACACAGCACAGAATGGCTCTGAAGACGAAAAATCTGATGATGCACCAGTGAAGCATCTATTTATATCCACTGTGCCAGGTGCATCCAATGATTACATAGGCAGAGGCTATAAATTCCGGTCAATGTTCATTGACGTGATGCATACATATTCACAGCTGGTCACAACTGAGACGTGTTCCCAAAGCACTCTTCAGTGCAGCATCATAGTGGAGCTTTTTGTAAAGGGAACTGCTGTTTAGCAGGTAGAATTCTATGAACATCTACATGTTCAGCATCTATTTCTCAAACTAGAGACTCTGATATACTTATCTTCTTGTTTAGTTGTACATCTGGCCTTCCACATCCCTTTCTGTCCTTGTTAGAGCCAGTTGTCCTTTGTCTTTGAAGACTGTAATGTACACCTTTCTATTAAATCTTCAGTTTTGTTTTGGCAATTTGAAACATTGTATAGTCTTCATTACTCAAAACAATGATTGACAGATACGTTTCTTGAGAAAGCTATTTATTGTTTTGCCATTTTTGACCTAATATTGTCCTTAAGACATGCCAGTCTATTCCATAATGTGACAACTCAAAAAAAAAAAAAACATATAGACAATGTTAAGGTTAATTTAATGAACCAAAAAGCTTTCAGCAGTGTTTGATATCATAGCAAGTGTTTTGCAAGTACCAAATTAGCAATTTAACATGGTTACTCAAGGATAAGGTGCTGGAAATAAGGTGCTGTCTAGATTTTATAAAAAATTACTTTTTCAAATAGTGATGGTGCTATTTTAAATCAATTATGTCCTGACTATACTTTGTGATCAGTTGAATGCCACTTTGGTGAATTAAAGTACCAATTTCCTTCAGAATCAGCTAAATCTGTACATTATTCCAAATGTATATATTAATATTAATGATAATGTGTTCATGTACATCTGTATGTCATTTCTTACCTGTTATAATAGTGATTCTAGATTTCTCTAAATGTGTTTTTACTAATTAAAATTAAATGTTACTAGTAAACATACTTTTTCTTTTATCCTATATTTAAAAAATATGAAAAATCAATGTAGTATAAAAATCAATTATT
Source organism: Moxostoma hubbsi (assembly GCA_032164185.1). Taxonomy (NCBI): domain Eukaryota; kingdom Metazoa; phylum Chordata; class Actinopteri; order Cypriniformes; family Catostomidae; genus Moxostoma; species Moxostoma hubbsi. The sequence continues at coordinate 4,159,275 of JAVLUX010000046.1, forward strand.
ACATGTTTGAATTTAAATGTATGACTCATAATAATATGTTAAATTCAGTATTTCAAAAACTGGAAATGGATTTCAGTTGTCACTAAACTGAAGAGTAATTAAAGATATCTTAAAAGGCTTTCTTACTATTTACAATAACATTACTGATATGTGACTGAAATTCACTGTTATCTGTTAGCCAATCGGCTTGCTCATATGTAATATGTTAAACCAATCGGCTTGCATTTTGTAAGCTGATATATACAGTATAATCGAGTAGCCAATTTTCTTGCTCTCTTTCCTTAACATTTAAATTGCTTAATTTTAAAAGTAAGTAGGTTTCACTGCAGTGCTTTGAAAGTTATTTTTTTTCCCTGAAACCCTCCTCCCTAGCTGAGCATGTCTAGATCTGCTATATGGGGATTGTATATATTGCCCATGTCTGATTGTGCAGCAGTATGTCATATATGCTTGATGCAGCATGTCTTGTGTTTTTCTAATCGTGATGCAGCAGCATGTCCACATGCATAACACAGAATATATTTGTATGTTCCAGCAGTAGTAAGTCTCCTTACTTTCTCTGCTGCAGCAGCAGCATAGCAGATCTAGTCCACCAAGACTAATATACTATTAATATGTCATACCCACATTAACATGCTAAATCTTTCCAAAGTTGTCAAGACTGAACTGAAATTGTCACTAGTGAAAACAATTCATTTTTGCTAGTTGATAGTCGATATCTGGAATGGACATTATCAGATATGGACATTATTGAGAATTATTTGCAATTAAAACTAGTTTTAGTCTGCATGGGTGCCTGCATGATTTCATCTGAGGTTACACGCAGAAGTATACCCTTATTCCCTAGTGGGGACCACCAGGAGAATTTCTTTACAAAAACAATACCAAAGAATAAAATAAAGTGTTTTTTTTTGTTGTTGAGTATGTGTAGATTTCAATTGGCTAAAGAATTTATAAAAGACAGCAATCAGTTAGAAAAAACTCTCACTAAACTCTCACTCTCACTGTTCTCTCACTAAAAAAGCAAGACACAGCGCAACAAATCGTCTCGGTTACATACGTAACCTCCGTTCCCTGATGGAGGGAACGAGACGTCGTGTCGAAGAAGCGACACTAGGGGTCTCTCTTGAGTGCCGAATATGCCTCTGATCTATGAAAAAAAGGCCAATGAGAAGTTGGCAGACAGTATTTGCATACCCCGCCCCAGACATACGGGTATAAAAGCGGGGAAATACGTTGAATACATTCAGGATTTTTCTGAGGAGAAACTGCAGTGGCTCAGCTCAGCAACATGGCCGGGAAGACACAATGTCTCGTTCCCCCCATCAGGAAATGGAGGTTACATACGTAACCGAGACGTTCCCCGTCTGACACTCACTTTGACGTCGTGTCGAAGAAGCGACACTAGGAATCCTTCTGGTTACCCTAGAGGGGAACAAGGCAACGCTTGCCAAACTGGGAACAGGCCAAGCCTGGCTGGGCCTCTTTTCTCTCTATGTTTCTCCGCATAGAGCAAGAACAGCCGGGGCCCTTACAGTTTCCTATTCTTTCAGGGGGAAAAGACTGTGGAGGCCACACCTGCCCAAAAGGGGAGGTAAAGGTGGCGAATAGACCACATGGGTTTTTTTAGGTAACATGTGGAACGTGGCGCAGTGGTAGATCCCACCTCCAGGAGGGGGGAGTTGCTACAGCATAGCGACCGGAGGGCAGCGAAAACTGTCTAAGGGAGACGTGGGTCAGATCGTAAGGTGACCGTACCGTGGAAATACACACAGGAGGAGTCCGCGTAGGAGGCCTGATCAGTGGAGCACTTTTCCCAGTGCAGGGTAGATTTGAGATACCCGCAGTGGATTGGGTCGGCGAATTCCTCCGCTGAATTGCGGACCCACAGGGCTAGGGAGGATAAACCAGGGACCCGGGTGGGTGGGATCTCCTGGGAGAGAAATTGTACAGTTTTACCACGGCCGAGGGAAAGGGCACCAGGTGCAAGCAATTCACCCGGCCAGATCGTCAGTGTGTTACCGAGTTCTACCGCCTCGGTACCTGAGAAAACACAGGATGATACTGACTCAACCCTAAGATTGTAAAATCTCGCAAAGGTATTAGGTGTTGCCCAACCCGCTGCTCTACATATGTCTGCTATGGAGGTGCCTCTGGCCAGTGCCCACGAGGTCGCCATACTCCTTGTTGAGTGCGCTCGGACCCGCGGGGGGGGGGGGGGGCATGGCCAGGGTTCGATAGGCCAATGAAATGGCATCCGCCACTGAGTTGGAGAGCCTCTATTTGGAGACAGCGGTCCAAATAGGTATGCAAAGCAGGTACCGGACACAGCAATGAAGGGGCTGGGTCTGCCTCCTCATGGGGCAGCGCTTGCAGGTTCACTACCTGGTCTCTAAAGGGCGTGGTAGGAACCTTGGGCACGTAGCACCTGTGCAAGAAGGCTCACTGGGGAAATGCGTACTTGCACCGCCCTGCAGGCCAGCTGTGTGCCAGTGCATCTGTCCCGAGGGGAGCCTCTGAACGTGCATACCAGATTGGGCAGTGGGAGGTCTCTTGGGAGGCAAACAGGTCTACCTGGGCCTTGCCGAACCGTTCCCAAGTAAGCTGGACCATCTGGGGGTGAAACCTCCACTCTCCGCCGGGCAAGCGTTGTCGTGACAGCACGTCCGCTATCACATTGAGGTTGCCGGGGATGTGAGTGGCACACAGTGACTTGAGTCGCTGCTGGCTCCAAAGGAGGAGACGACAGGCGAGTCGTGACATGTGGCGGGAGCGTACGCTGCCTTGGCGATTTATGTACGCTACCGCAGTGCTGCAGTCTGACCTGATCAGACCACATGTTTGTCTCAAACTAACGGGAGAAACTTCCACAGGGCAAAGAATACAGTCAACAACTCCAGGCAGTTGATGTGCCAGCACAGCAGGGCCCCTTTCCAATGGCCTGCTACTGCGTGCCAGTTGCACTTTGCGCCCCAACCAAATCTGGAGGTGTCGGTTGTGACCAAGACGCGTTGGGACACCTGCTGCAAGGGTACTCCTGCCCGTAGAAAACAGAGGTCTGTCCAGGGTTTGAGTGTTTGGTGGCAGGTGGGGGGTGATCGTCACACGGTACATGGTGCTCGTCTCGGGACTCGAGTCTGAAGCCAGTGCTGAAGCAGTCTCATATGCATCAACCCCAGCAGTGCGACCGCCGCAGAGGATGCCATATGCCCCAGGGGCCTCTGGGAAATTTTTAAGGGGACCGTTGTGCTTGGCCTGAAAGCAGCGAGGCACCTCAACACTGACTGCGCACGCTCGTTGGTGAGACGTGCTGACATTGAGACTGAGTCTAACTCCATGCCGAGAAAAGAGATGCTCTAGACCGGGGTGAGCTTGCTGTTTTCCCAGTTGACCTGAAGGCTGAGGTGCCTGAGCACCTGGTCTCTGTGAGCGCATAGTAACTCTCATGAGTGGGCCAGAATGAGCCAGTCATCGAGGTAATTGAGTATGCGGATGCCGGCTTCTCAGAGCGGGGCAAGGGCTGCCTCTGCGACTTTCGTGAAGACATGAGGGGACAGAGACATGCTGAAGGTGAGGACTTTGTACTTATACGCCTGGCCGTCGAACGCGAACCGTAATCGAGGCAAAATTGAGACGTAGAAGTACGCGTCCTTCAGGTCTACCGCTGCAAACCAATCTAGATGTCGAACACAGGTTAAAATGTGTTTCTGCGTGCCTAACGGGTTTAGACGGGCAAGGAGGAGGCGAGAACCGGCTTGACAATATAAATAAGGTTTTAATAATGAACTTAAAACAAAGGACAAACACACTCGTGACGGACGTGTCAGTAAATTATCTCTCTCTCATCGCACCACCGTCTGCCATCGGCCATCATCACGACCCGGCCCCGCCCTCCGCCCTGCCACATTCCTCCCTCGTTCTTTCAGGCTGGGGAGCCCCCGGCCTGACGTACATCCCCCCTCTTTCCCTGGGGAGGGGCGCGCCTTCCGCGCCATCTGCCGGCAGGTCAACCCTATCTACCTGGATGAGGGAGTGGACAAGGGGAGGGAAACAGAAATAATTAAAATGGGGGGGGTACTTCCTGTAACAGTGTAGTACCCCCCTGTTAGATAATTTTGTCCTCCAATGTATTTAATTTATTTTCTTGATCTGCAATCCACGTCTCGATACGGCTCAGCTGAGGGAAGAAAGACATGACACAGACACCCAATGCTATCAGATCCTTCTTCAACGTTTATTGTTCAGCACTTTGTTATATGGTCCAGAAAAACCACATTCCACTGGACCCCCACCAATGGAATAGCTCATTACCTTATATGGGGGTGACATACATGTCTGAGCTATGTGTGAAACGTGAGAGTAGAGACAAGAAACACATTCCTATAGAACATCCTTGAAACAGGGAACAGCTGCAGCAACACCAACAAAAGAAGTTTAAAAGTGGCCTTCATTATTCCACACCCCCCAAAAAAACACTACAATTTAAAAGTGAGGGAAAAGGCCAATGCAAAGCGGCAGTGAGAGAGAGAGAGAGGAGAGAGAGATTAAAAAAAATTATTCCACACCCCCCAAAAAAAACACTACAATTGAAAAGTGAGGGAAAAGGCCAATGCAAAGCGGCAGTGAGAGAGAGAGAGGAGAGAGAGATTAAAAAAAAAAAAAAACTACTCGCCGGTTCTCCGGTACACTGTCGCATGGTCCTCAATCACTTCTTCACCCTCTCAGGCGGACAACAGCCGCTTCTCCCCGGGTGGACCGGAGTAAGACTCACGCCCCCGGTGGTCAAAACGCCCCTCCGCATTCTGGGCGACTCGTGGGGACACTCCTCCGGACCTCACGGACGGTGGTCTTCCTTCGACCCCTCCGCATTTCTGTAGGATGGCAGGGCTCTCCTCCGCCCATGGCAGCGGCTCCATCGCTCCAGGCGGTCGGGGAGTCCAGTCCCCACTCGCCTCGCAGACGGCGGCCATTCACCCCATCCGGGCGGTTGGTCTACTCCCTCCCCCGGTGGATGGCAGCGGCGCTCCCCTGGGTGGACAAAAGTGTTGAGGACACCGCGACGGGTATCCCTCCTCCTTCCTGGTGCTTCGGCACCAGTGTAACGGGTTTAGACGGGCATGGAGGAAGCGAGAACCGGCTTGACAACATAAATAATGTTTTAATAATGAACTTAAAACAAAGGACAAACACACACATGACGAACATGTCCGTAAATGATCTCTCTCTCGTTGCACTGCCATCGGCCTTTATCCCTCTCGGAGGCTTGATTAGCCTGATTCGAGACCGGGTGTGTATCATCACGACGCGGCCCTGCCCTCCGCCCTGCCACATAATGTTATACATAATGGCTCCTACTTGGTGAGAGATGTGCACGACCAATGGATGTGAGAGAACAATAGGTTCAGCATCCTGTACCATCAACACCGCAGCTGCAACTGCTTGCAGGGAGGCCTTTGGGACTGCATCTAGGTTTTTTGACAAGTACGCCTCTGGTCTTTATGTTCCACCATGGGACTGAGCGAGGATCACTGCTGCTGTGCCTGCCACCTCGTGCATGTACAGATGAAAGGGTTCACCATAATTCGGTAAGCCTAGGGCTGGTGGAGAGCTGAGGCTGTTACGTAGATGTTTGAAAGCAATGTCCATTTCAGTAGTCCACTTTATAGGTTCCTTGGCCCCTGAGAGTGTGGCTTCTCTCAGGATTTTGTCATATAATGAGCAGTTTGGCACCCATGCTCGACAATAATTCACTAAACCCAGAAAACTTTGTTTCATTTTTTTGTTTTTGGTGTTGAAATGTGGTAATTGTCTTCATTCTGTAGTCATGTCTGTAGAGAGACAAACTGTTCCTTTCTGTAGCTCATGAAACAAATTCAGTTTCACCCATTGCAGCTTTTTCTTTGGATGCCTTGAAACCAGCCTTTTCTAACACATTGCACACAATGGTTGCATGACTCATCGTCTGGGCTTGAAATCAGGATGTCGTCAGCATATTGCAATTGACAGGTTCATGGTGGCAGCTTGGTGTCCTTCAGAGTAGCGTTCACTACAGCAGAGAAGACAACAGGCAAGTCTCTAAATCCATGGGGCATTCTGGTACTGTTTGCCTCCAATGCGAACAAGGGCCACATAACAGGTGCGACTGGCATACTGAAAAAGGCAGAACACAAAACAATAACAGTAAAATGATTGTGATCTGCTGGGATGGAGTTAATCGTTGTGCACACATCAGAAACCACTGGTGACAATGGAAATATTAAATAATTAATCTTCCACAAATCTTGCGTTAATCGCAATAAATAGCTTTCTTCACAGGATTAAATGGTGTGTTATATGGTGAGTGAATGGGTTTCAAATTACCTTGTTTCAGGCACTGTTGTATTATTGGAACAATACCTTCCTCTTTTTCCTTTGATAGAGGATACTGTTTACAGTATACTGGCAAGTTAGAACAGAGTTTTGCAACATATGGTCATACCTCAATGAGGCCTGCTTCATCTTTGTGGGCAGGCCACAGTGCTAGGTTGAAGTTGGGCATTTCCTGTTTTGCAGCAAAAGTGTTATTAGTTGTTGAGCTGCAAACTTATCTGCACTCTCCTGTATACACAGACTGACAATATACTGAGGGATACAGCAATTGTAGTGAGTTAGAATCAAAAGTTATTTTTGCCCAAATTTTATGCATTAGATCACTGCCCAATAGGCAGAGAATTGTGGCAAAATAACAAAATTGTGCATTTTAAATAAAGTGGGGTTGTCTGTTGAGGTTACGGGTAATTTGCTTGTCATCTGACACATGTCGTATTTCGGCAGTTCTGTGAATTGAGTTGTAACATTTTTATGTTCAGGGCCTTTATCCCAGAATGGATTAATTTTCTTGCAAACGTTGTATGATTCTTTCATGTATTTACAATCCCATTGCGGATCGCCCCACTTGCCTTTAACCATTGACTTGGCCTCACTCATAAAATGATAGCTGAATGAGCCATCTCTGGAAAATGAACTGAGTTGTGTAGTGAAAATGTTATCCGGATGGAGAACAGGATGGCAGACCAACAGCTTTATGCTTTTTACCTAGAGAAATTTAACTCCGAGATTGAATTCTCCTTCCTATTTATCTTTCAAAATAGGGTTCCCTTGACTATAGTCGCATTTTGAGGTATAAAGCCTCCTTCTTATTTGTCTTTCAAAATAAAATGAAAGTATGTAATATTTCGACAGGGATTCTCAAAATTGTATATAATTTTGACCTACCTGTCTGGAAATATCCCGGATATGAGGGGAGAGGGGAGAAATTACATGGCACACATACACCAAAGCATATCATATCATACTCTGACGTTTATTTTTCAACACATCATTATATACTGTTCAGCAAAGTAACACTTCCACTAGACTAAAAAATTAAATCATTCTTTACCTTATCTGGACTTGACATACATATTTGATATGAGATATGTGAGGGTTTAGGACAGAGAGTACAGATACAAGAAACACATTTCTAAGAATGGCAGTTTGTCGACAAACCCTGATACGAAACAGGAAACAGCTTGCAACACATCAACTGTCCTGCAAGACAGGAAGAACACAGTTGTATTGACTAAGAAGTTATTGAGAGGCCTTATTATTTTACATCAGTCAGAATGCTTTACATTGTCTTATTGCACATCCAGCCACAGAAAAGCATCTTGTTTAGCCAGGTGTAGAGCCTCGACTCCGCCGTTGAAATAAGTTAGCGGACACTCGTTGACAATGTCCTGCATGGTTTCTGGTTCCCCACAGCTGCAGTTCAGGTTTGTGGCTTGACCCCACCGAACAAGGTTGACTGCACATTGACCTTGTCCCATCCGGAATCAGTTCAGCTTTGACCAGTGTTGTCGAGGAAGGTCGAAGCCAGGAGGACAGACCGATGGCTCAGCTATGAGGGCATGGTTCACAACATCAGTTGCTGCCCACTCATCACTCCATGCCGAGTTAGCTGTCATATCCTCTGGCGGCAGGTTCAACCAGACAGGTTTTCTCAATGGCTGCTGGATGCACAATCAAAATGCTATACATTTTAACCAGGGGACTCTCCTCAACCACCACCAGTGTGCAGTGAAAAAGTGGTGCATTGCAGAGGCAAAACGTTCCTATAGAGATGACCCTCTATATGAAATTGCAAATTACATTTTTGTTTTCTGAATATCTTGTGTGGTCATGATGAATTGGGGAATTTAACTGAAAAATATTTTTAAAAGAGTCACCTATCATATGCTTCACAGTCCGGATAATTTTTTTTAATGCCTTTGTGTCTCTTTTGACCAATAGTGCTGAAATATTATAAAAAAAAATATTTGTTTGTGTTTTCCAAAGAAAGAATATCATACACATCTGTGATGGAATGTGTAAATTATGAGAGAATTTTCATTTTTGGGTGAACTATCCCTTGAAAATCCATCAGAGACTGGTTAAAGAGCGTGATGGTACCGCGGCTAATACACAAATGGGTAGTCCACGTAGGAGTCCTGACCTGTGGAGCACCTATTCCAGTACAGGGTAGATTTACATCTAAAGCTCTGCTTGCAGTCCAAGTAGGTATGCAAAGCACGTACCGGACACAGCAACAAAGGGGCTGGGTCTGGATCTGCCTCCTCCCAGGGCAGCGCTTGTAGGTTCACTACCTGGTCTCTAAAGGGCGTGGTATGAACCTTGGGCATGTAGACCGGATGCGGCCTTAGGATCACATATGTGTTGGATCACATATGTGTTTGCAGGACCGAACTCCAGGCAATTGTTGCTAACAGAGGACGCTTGTAGGTCCCCGACCCTCTTGATGGAGGCGAGTGCAATCAGCAGGGCCGTCTTTAGAGAGAGGGCCTTGAGTCCAACTGATTCTAGCGGCTCTAAGGGAGGTCTCTGGAGGCCCGCGAGGACCACTGAGAGATCCCAGGAGGGGAACAGGCTTGGCCGGGACATACACCTTTAGGGTGGAAGGGGACAGCCTCCCTCCCAGCCTCTCATGCAGAAATAAGAGCACTGACCTAACTGCACACCTCTGTGGGTCTTCAGCCGGGATGAACACAAATTTGTGAACAGGAGCCACCAGGTGCTTGGTAAAAGGGGCTCTGGTGTGGCTGATTGTGTCTACGATGGCAGGTGGTAGACCAGCTAGATCTTCCGCATCCCATACAGGGGCCAGATGGGGAGGTTCCAAAGGTCTGGGTGCGGGTGCCAGAGCGTGCCCTATCCCTGAGAAAGAAGGTCCTTCCTCAGGGGAATTCGCCAGGGAGGGGCTGTCGCGAGGAGTACGAGGTCCGAGAACCAGGCCCGAGTAGGCCAATAAGGATCCACCAGGGTGGCTTGTTCCTCGTCCTCCCTGACCTTGCACAGCACCTGTGCAAGAAGGCTCACTGGGGGAAATGCATACTTGCGCAGCCCCGCCCGCAGGCCAGTTGTGTGCCAGTGTGTCTGCCCTGAGGGGAGCCTCTGCTTGGGCATACCAGAGCGGGTAGTGGGAGGTCTCTTGGGAGGCAAACAGGTCTACCTGGGCCTTGCCGAACCGTTCCCAGATCAGCTGGAACAACTCGCTGCTGGCCTCCACTCTCCACTGGGCAGTCAGCTATCACATTGAGGTTGCCAGGGATGTGAGTGGCACGCTGCGACTTGAGTCATGGCATACAGGGCAGAAGCAGCATGTCCAGCGGCGCTGTAGGCTTTCGCGGTCAGCGATGATGTTGTCCTACAGGCCTTGGAGGGGAGCACAGGGCGACCCCGCCAGGTGGTAGAGTTTCTGGGACAAAGGTGGAGCGCAACAGCCCTATCCACCTGGGGAATCGCCGTGTACCCGTGGGCCGCTCCGCTCTCGAGGGTAGCGAGAGTGCTCTGTGCTCTCCACGATGATGTCAGCTCTTCATGCACCTCCGGGAAAAACGGGACCAGAGGGGGCGAGGCTGTGAGCGGCGCCCAGACCCCAGGAACCAGTCATCCAACCGCGATGGCTGTGGGGAGGACGGAGGGTTCCAGTCCAAGCCCACGCTGGCAGCAGCCCGGGAAAGCATGTCAGCCATCTGGGTGTCAGCCTCAGCCTGGGCGTGCAGACCCAAAGGCGGCAGCCCAGGGGAGTCATCCGCGTCAGACGCCGCGCTCTCCGATGCAGCGGCAAGCTCATCCACTTCGAGCTCTAGAGGATAAGCAGGCTGGCTGTGAGGCGAGCAGCTGTTGCCTCGAGCACGGACAAGAGTCAACGAGCATGCTGAGGGGCGTGTGGTCCGAGGGGGCGTACCCGGCAGAGCTGCACCTGCTGCCATCCCCAGATCACCTCCATCGCCAGCCGCATCGTCCTCAATCCCGTGGGAAGAAGGAGCAATGTGGGGGGCGGCTGGAGTGGCGTGCTTTCTATTGAAAGCAAGCCGCAACCGCAACGTTGCCATGGTCATGCCCTCCAAATGAGAGCATGAACCATCCACAAACGCTGCCTCGATGTGATCGCTGCTCAGACACACGAGACAACGCCTGTGGCCATCTGAAGCAGAGAGCACTCTACCGCAACCAGGAACTACACAAGGGCAGAATGGCATCTTTACAGAACGCGTCCTGAAAAGGACGTTCAATGCCGCTGTGTATTGCTCTAATAGAGAAAAGTACTTTTTACATGAATATCACTCTTTTATTTGCTCTTGTACTTTTGAAGCGCCCAGGGGCAAGCTACACTGCCGTGCAGGGAAGGAGAAAGCCACTGTAATGCACCATAGATCCAACAGCAGAGAGCGTCAGAGGAACAGGAATGGGTGTGTGACTCGCAGCTCGCTGCAGTACAACCATTGGCTCTGAAGAATATTTCTTAATGAACTCGACGTATTTCCCCGTATTTATACCCGTATGTCCAGGGGAGGAGTATGCAAATACTGTCTGCCAACTTCTCATTGGCCTTTTTCATAGATCAGAGGCATATTCGGCGCTCAAGAGAGACCCCTAGTGTCAATTCTTCGATACAACTATTGATTTATCAACATATTTGTAAACTGAAATAATTGACATATTGCGAAGATAATGAAAAATGAAACAAAATTAACAAAAGTACAAGAAAAATTAACTGAAAAGAATAAATATGATCAAAAATGAATTATTGTTTTCATAATCATCGAGCATTCACTAATGAAATGGCGGAATAATCTGACCTGTGTAACATGAGATCATATCAAACTCTAATGATGACGTGTTTTAACCAAAGGAGTGCTGCAGCTGGAGAGAAAGAAGATGCACTTGCTGTCCAGATGGACTTCAAGGAGCTTACAAGGATGCAGATAGCAAAGTATGGGCAAATTATACAAACATACTAAAGTAACACACAGAATGAATGTTGCAGAAAAAAAGTGCATCTGGCATTCTGCGGGAGCAAAACTTGCATGTTAGAATATAAAAGGAATATTTCCTTTTGTCTGTAATGTATCCTTAATTCAAGATAATATCAAATAATAAGAAAGGAAGTGATCTAAATAAGCACAAACTCTTAAATAGCATTCCCTGTCTGTCACTCACTTGACGTTGTTTTGATGTAGTAACACTAGGAGTTCGATCTTGAGAGCCCCAATCACCTTTGCTTAAAATAGAAAAGGCCAATGAGAATTGGCGAGTGGGATTTGCATGCTACTCTCCTCCCCAGACATACGGGTATAAAAGGAGATTGCATGCATCACTCATTCTGATTTTTTCTTCGGAGCCGAGGTTGTGTTCATCTTTTCCCCTTTCGCTATGCTGCTGGATTTTTACGGTGCATATCAGCAGTCACCTTTACTCGGTTGAGTGTTGTGCTTCCCCTGGGTGCTTCGGCAGATTAGTCTGCGGGTGTTAAAAGAGTATATTCAAAAGAGTTTATTTTCTTCTAAAAGAGCTTACACAAATGCTTGACGTCTTTTTAAAGATGTCACTACTGGATGTGGTGATAACTCTCCCCTCTGGATACCCATGAAATATATCATGGGTATCCAGCATGCCGAGGCAACTTTTGTGGAAGGGTTGTGTTCTCATTGCAAGAACATGCCCTTGAGAATGTTGCAGTTGCGGCTCACTTCCTTCTTCATGAAGCATGGAGCCAACCTGTTTTTTTTTTTGGGTTGACGCTCACAAGCACCACAGGCATTCTGGATGTGGACAATTGAGCATTTCTGCTGGCTCAGCCCCCGCGGACCTCACATCCCTCAGCATGCTCATTCTATTCGGAAGTGCTGTCGAGTGATACAGGCGGTCCGCCTCAGGTTTGGTTGAATGTGATGATCACAGCTCACTATTGGAAGCAGATGAGTCTTCTGAGCTCCTGCCCATGGGCGGTAGAGCACAGGATGTGGCTGACTCTGAGATGGCAGCCATGCTTGCCCAGGCGGCTACATTTACATTTACATTTATGCATTTGGCAGACGCTTTTATCCAAAGCGACTTACAGTGCACTTATTACAGGGACAATCCCCCCGGAGCAACAAGGGCACAATGGTGGTGGCCGTGGGGTTCGAACCAGCGACCTTCTGATTAGCAGCCTTGTGCTCTAGCCACTACGCCACCACCACACCTGCATTTCTACGGCTACGAACATCGAGCTGAAGTGGAACCCTCTTCCCTGCCCTGAGCGTTCACGGCTCCCAAGGGGGGCTTTTTGGCGACACCGTCAAGGATTTCACCCAAGAAGCAGACAGAGGCGATAAAGAACATCTTGCCACGGCACAACTGCATTCAGGTCTCTGAAGTCCTGCACCCTGTCTGCTTCTCGCCAGAGCCATTCCACTGTGGTGCTGGCCCCAGCTCCCTCATCGTCGTAGAAGATCCTGTATCCTCTCCAGCTCCACCATCACCCCTGGGCCAGTGCGTGGTGAGTATTCCATCGCCAAGTGCCCCCTGGGCCGCGGCACCCACATGGTCATAAATAAAAGAGCAGTTTCTCATTCCCTGTACCAGTTGCTCGATGGGTAGGTGCTGGAAGTCTTTCTGGTCAATCAGGGTGAACGCGAGTACCTCCAGTTCCATCATTCTCTGTTGAGATACAGCTGGGGGCTATGCAAGTATGTGTTTCCTCCTGTGAGCCTCATTGCACAAACTTTGTGCAAAGTCAGGGAGGATGAGCAGCAAGTTCTGTTCGTTTCTCCATACTGCCCAACCGGACTTGGTTCTCGGATCTGATGGTCCAAGGAGTAGCACATCCTTGGTGCATTCCCCTGAGGTATCAGGGGAGGCATCCTCCTAGACTGCACCTGATTCCCTCTTGGGATCTCTCTGTGGTCCTACCTGCCCTATAGAGGCCCCCTATGAGTCCCTGGAGCAGGCTCAGCACTTTGTCTCTGAAGATGGCCCTCCTGGTGGCGCTCACTTCCATCAAGAGGGTGGAGGACCTGCAGGCGCTCTCTGGAGGAAGACACGGCCTTGTCATTGCTGTGTCCAGGTCACGTCCTGCATATCTATCTGGACCACACGCAGAACTTTAGATGCTCGAAGCAGCTCTTTGTTTTGAAGGGCAGCAGAAGGAGACAGCTGTCTCCAAGCAGAGGTTGGCCCATTGGATTGTGGATGCCATTTTCCTTGCATACCAATCACAGGACTTGCCATGCCCATTGGGAGTCTGTGCGCACTGAGGTGTTGTGTCCTCCTGGACACTGGCAAGGGGGCCTCTCTTGAAGATATATGCAGAGCTGCGGGTTTGGTTACACCCAACACCTTCGCAAGGTTTTACAACCTACGCATATAGCCAGTTTCCCGTGTATTTAGGCTCAGTGCTCCATATGTGGGGATTCTTAAGAGACAAAAAGATCTACCTGTACCATGCCTGGAGGTGGAGCCTCCACTCTCCGCCAGGCGAAACCTGTCGCGACAGCACGTCTGCCAGGGATATGAGTAGCATACAGTGACCTGAATCCATCATCGCGGTGCAGTCTGAACGGACAAGATGTGCTTGCCCTGAATCAGCGGGAGAAACCTCCGCAGGGTAAGGAATACAGCCAGCAACTCTAGGCAGTTGATGTGCCAACACAGCCAGGGCCCTACCCAGGAGCCAGTGGCTGCGTGCCCATGCACAGGATCCCCCAACCTCATTGAGAGGCGTATGTGGTGACCACGACACGTCTGGACACCTGCTGTAGGGGGACTCCAGTCCGCAGAAAACAGAGGTCTGTCCAAGGGTTGAAAGTTTCACTAAGTGATGATTAACATACAGTATACGCCGTGGCGCCATACCCATTTTGGGACTCGAGTCTGAAGCCAGTGCTGAAGCGGTCTCACATGTATCAACCTGAGCAGGTCCGCGACCACGGCTGAGGATGCCATATGCCCCAAGAGCCTCTGGAACTGTTTTAGAGGAACCGCTGTGCCGGGCTCGAAGAGAGCGAGGCACCTGAGCACCGAATGCGCGCGCTCGTTCATGAAGCATGCTGTCATTAAGACTGAGTCTAACTCCATGCCGAGAAAAGAGATGCTCTGAACCGGGTCGAGCTTCCTCTTTTCCCAGTTGACCTGATGCCCTAGATGGCTGAGGTGCCAAAGAACCTGGTCCCTGTTAGCGCATAGTAACTCATAGTAAGAATGAGCCAGTCATCGAGGTAGTTGAGTATGCGGATGCAGACTGTTGCATTTTGTAAACTGGGGCACCATGAGAATGGCACACACTGCCTGGATGATCCAGGGAGTGAGGAAACTGCTCTTTTATTGAGAATGTGGGTACTGCAGCCCGAAGGGGTTGCGGCAAAGGAAAATAATGAAAATAAAGATTTTCCTCTCGGCCCTCCACCGGGGGATGTAGTGGTCTTGGTACCAGCTCCGGAGTGAACATCTGACTGCCTGGGTCTTCCGTCTCAGGAGCGTTTAGGAGCTTTCCGGGTCCTGGAGGGGGGCCTTCGGGGAATTCAACGCTGAGGCTGAGAGCTGGGTTGAGGTGGAGCTGCCTTTTGTTTGGCCGCAGGGGGACACCCTCGACAGGCAGGTGGAGCGCGGGCTGCGCTGGGGTGGCGCCACGGTGTTATGTGGGAAATAGCCTCCATGTACCTGTGGGCCGCCCCACCGTCAAGGACAGTGAGAGTGGATGAGTGAAGGTGGCGGTTCAGGGCAGTAAAAGGTGCCGTCCACGACCTCATCAACTCGTCATGCACCTCCGGGAAGAAGGGGGGGGCGTGGCTGGGAGCGGCACCTTGACCTGATGTACCAATCGTCAAGCCGTGAAGGCTGTGGGGAGGATGGAGGGTTCCAGTCCAAGCCCATGCTCACAGCAGCTCGGGCAAGCATGTCATCCATCTCCTCGTCGGCCTCAGACTGGGTGGGCTGACCCGAAGGTGGCATCCAATTCCGGGGGTTCGAGGAAGAACGCAGGCTGGCCGTGAGGCGAGCTACTCTCACCTCAAGCTCGGATGGAAGCAAGCGAGCGTGCCAGGGGGCAGGTGGTTCGTGGGGATTTACCCAGCGAAACCGAGCCCGCTGCCATCCCCAAATCGCCAGCCGGGTTGTCCTTAATCCCGTGGGAAGAAGGAGAAACGTGGGGGCAGCTGAAGTGGCATTCATCTTAAGGAATGAAAGCCACGACTGCAACGCTGCCATGGTCATGTTCTCGCAGTGAGTACATGAACCATCCACAGACGCTGCCTCAGTGTGATTGCTACCCAGGCACATGAGGCAGCATCTATGACTGTCAGTTTTGGAGAGATATCGACCGCATCCAGGAACTACAGGTGGAAGGGCATCTATAAAAAGATGCATCCTGAAAAGGACGTTCATCACCTGATGTGTATTGCTCTTTGTCTAAAACTCTTTTAGATAAACTCTTTTAGGAGGAAACACACTTTTAGAGAGAAGCGCTGTCGAAGTGCACTTGGGCGTGGACTGCACAGCGTGCAGAGAAGGAGAAAGCAGCTGGTGATGTACCATAGATCCAACAGCAGTGCTTCGCCAACAGATGTGAGTGGAGCAGTAGTGAGACTCAGTTTGCTGCTGCACAACAGCTTGTCTCCAATTAAAAAATCTGACTGACATAGACACAGCTTCCCTATATACCATATGTCCGGGGGGGGGGACATGCAAATTCTGTCAGACAATTTCTCATTGGCCTTTTCTCATGTTCAGAGGTATGTGAGGCTCTCAAGAAAGACCCCTTGTGTCACTACATTCAACACAACATCGAGTGAGTGACAGAAGGGGAATCAGAGGTAATGACACTTTTTGGACAGGTCGATATACATTTACGTTGTTCTAAATATTTATTATATTTAGTCCCTACAGCTTAGGTACACTTAGTTAATGATAGTTATATAATTAGTCAGAAAACTAAGGTCCCAGGAAGATGTGCATTATGTTTCAATGCTGGGCCGTTTTTGTGTACTAACTCTGATTGCAGGTAACAAGGATTTAATGTAATCTACTAAAGCCAAACTTTTCAGAATAAGTCAGAAAAGAATCAAGTTTAACAATTTATTAGTCAGGTAAATATGTATAATGCAAATTACATAATCGATTTAGAAATTATCAATACAAAACTTCTCATTCTCAAAAATTAATCTTAAGAGTAGAGTGTGCATACCTGACGTGTAAAAAAAACATTGTCTTGCATGTTCGAAACATGCAGCCCCATGGGGTTCATCTGTCTAAAGAATTCACACCTGAGCAGTTTGCCAGGTCCCCATAAATATCCAGACTGGAGTGATAATTGCATCAAATTACTTTGCACTTTGTGTTAACAAAATGTCTCTTGACATTTTGTGCAGTAAATAGTGAATAAAACAAGAATAAAATGTATGATAAAATATGTTTTCTTCATGATCATAGCAATAAGGGTTAGTGAGTTGCATTACACCACGTTAAGCTTTGTAAGCTTTGTTCTTTATAAACCGGATCATAATAAAATTGAGCATGTATTTATGCACCAATAACCAGAATATGCATGCCAAACATAAAAAAATATAGTAAAAACTGAATCACTTGTTTTTAATTGGCATGTGCACAGTTTACACATACAATAAAAAACTTAACGTGCTTTCTCGATGCCTGCTGCATTATGGTTCTGAAAGAGGTTCACAGATCCCTGGCCAAGCACAAGCAGAGCTTCAGCTTAGGCACGAAAACTGCCGTTTAGGTGAAAAGAAGTGTATAGCCTAAAAGGGTTATATGTCTGAGCAAAACATGTAACACTCATACATTTATACTCATAGTCGTTGATAGTCAACAATAGTATTATTTATTGCCATTGTTGATCAATATCGCTTTCTGTGGCTTTTGGTGTGACTGGCTGTTAGATGGTCTGCTTTTAAGAAATTAACTCATAGACTAAACCATTAATGATCAGTGTTTGTTCAAAGAATGAAACACGACTGCCATCTACTGATCATGTCTCTCATGCACCACCTAATATCACGTAACACTGAGTAAAATCACTGGATCCTTTTCCCTTTTGATGCAGGCTGCATCTGTACCTGGACCTAAACCAATCTAAATCTTCCCTCCATTCCATCACAAAGCCCCAGTGCAACACGAGGACACCAGAACACCCTTTATTTTTGACACTTTTACCCTTGAACAATTTATTTCCCACTTTTTGGTCTTTCTATGTTGGTTATTATTTCAAATAAAGGTCTCTCTGAGGCCTGACGTCACAACCACAATGTCTGTCTCTTGCTCACCCTGCCACACCAGGATATACTGTATGTGTTGAGACATTGCTCCACTACCCGGCATGGTTAATGTCATATCTTCGAGGCTTCGAGCTGTTGGTTTATTGTTCCCACCTCCCTTCCCATTTCTAAATGTGATATCGTGCTGACAGCAATGCTTTTTAAAAAACTATAATGGCTAGTAGGCATTGTACATCAGTTGGTTTTATGGTTTTATGGTATACGGCTCCCATATTATCAGCTTCTGACCCAGAGTCGAAGTTACCTTCTTGAAGAGAACATCTCAGTTACTCACATAACTGAGACTCCCTGGTACTGATTTTCTATTTATTTATTTGTTGCTGTCACTGTAAAAGAGATACTCTTTTCTTCCCTTTAAGTGAAGCTGGACTTCCAATTATGTGCTCTCAACAACGTCAGCATAGGCAATCAATTTAGACGCAGAGACTCATTCCCTACTTTCAGGGAACCATGGGTACATGAGTAAACAATATGTTCTTTATTTAGTAAGAGTTATAGGCATTCTAACTTTGGAAAAACAAAACAAAAGTTGTTTCCTTCTTTTTCAAATTTGTACTCTCGCCATTGACATGTAATGCAACAATGGGTGCAGAATTCAACTGATTTTAGTAATAGACCTACAGGTACCTATCTCTGTGTAAAAATAAATTATGTTAACTCAGTACTGGAAGTGAAGTCATCTTCAGAAATGATGGAAATGATGGAAATGATGGAAAAGAAAAAAAGATAAGAAGGTACTTTATTTAACCTGTAGTTTGCTTCAATGCTACTATGTAAATATTGATCCATGGCATTTAATATTTGAGTTCCCTTTACAAAAAGCTTCTCTCTGAAGCTGCACTTTGCTAAGCGCTTTGGGAACAATCCTAGTTGTGAACGAGCTGTGAATATGTGTGTAACACGTCAATGAACATTGACTGGAATTTATAGCCTCGGCTGATGTAGTCATTAGACGCACCTGTGGCCAGGCTATAAATGGATGCGTCACCAGGTGTCGTCAGATCCTCTTTTTTCAGAGCGATTCTGTGTGTGTTTTACAAACCCTGTCAAAACGTTCTTTCCTCTGCTAGGAATTAGAATTTGTGAGGCAGTGTGAAGTGAAACTTTTCTCCTTTCTGTTGTCTAGAAAAAATATATATCTTTCATGCCTGAACAAGTTTGTGATGCGGCAGGCTGGTCCTCTCCGCTCACATTCATTAGACTTTTATAGTTTGGATGTTCTTGCCACTCTGGGCCCTTATGCCCATGAGTCGACATCTCAAGCTCATGTCTGGTCAAGTTTGTGATGCAGCGGGCTGGTCCTCTCCGCTCACATTCATCAAATTTTACGGGTTAGATGTTTTGCTACTCTGGACTCTTACGTCCTTGAGTCGACATCTCAAGCTCATGTCTGAGGCCTCTCGCGTTCTTGTGAGCACACTTCACAACCGTAGGGGTCCGGACAGCCCCAGTGCGGCGGCGAGGGTATTGCGTTCCCAAAACGCTTAGCAAAGCGCAGCATCAGAGTGAAGCTTTTTGTAAACGTCTCGGGTTACATGTGTAACCCTTGTTCCTTGAAAAAAGTGGAACGAGATGCTGCGCTTCTTTGCCGCACTGGGATGTCCCAGGACTGCTCTTCAAAAAGAAGTAACTGACGACACCTGGTGACGCATCCATTTATAGCCTGGCCACAGGTGTGTCTAATGACTACATCAGCCGAGGCTATAAATTCCGGTCAATGTTCATTGACGTGTTACACACATATTCACAGCTCGTTCACAACTAGGATTATTCCCAAAGCACTTAGCAAAGTGCAGCATCTCATTCCGCTTTTTTCAGGGAACAAGGGTTACACATGTAACCCGAGACGTTTTTTTACCAGAAAAGAAATAGAAAAGAAAAAATATAATAAAGAAATTATTGCACACAAAAAACATGACACAAAAGACAAATTTCCCAGCAGACACACATTTAGAGTCATACATAATACTTGAGTTAAACATAGCCGTACTTTGATTGGCTGGGTAGAAATGTCTGATTTGATTGGCTAAGAAGGATGTACAATACCTTTGAAAAAAAAAAAAATATATATATATATATATATATATATATATATATATATATATATATATATATATATATATATATATCAATTCAGTAAATTTGTGAACACACTTTTGAATTAATGAATCATGTTTTGCATTTGTGAATCATATTTTATGATTGTGAATCTGGTCACACTTTTATGGACTGTAATTATGAATGTTAAATAGGTTACTCATTTGTGATTCATATTTTTTGAAGATATTAATTTTATTTGTGTGTGAATTAGGTGATTAATTTGTGAATCATATTTTCTGAATAATATTATTTTTTAGATCATTCTGTCTCCATAAAATACCTTCACCTTAGTCATCATCAATGTAGGCATGCATCTAAAAATTTAATTTTTTTTCTGAATTCTGAATTTTAATTTGACAGCCTAATTGCAAATAACCAATCTATGTTGTACAGAGCAGGACAAAGCACAAACACCATAAGTGACAAATGAATTTAGCTGTAGTGTGTGTGTCCTTAGTTCTTCTTTTAAAGTAGACCAACCATTATCTTCTTTGACAGACTGAAGAGGTGGAGGTGTACAAGAATGAAAATAAGGAGCTAAAAATCAAGCTTGCCTCCCTACAGACACGTATCTCAGACAAAGAGGTACGTATGTAGAAACATCAGAGGAGATTCAATCCCAAGATCAGGTTCACAGCAGGTTCATTTTCAGGTTTTTTACATGACATTGATACATTTCTGTATCTGTGAGATGTGTGATTTAGACACAAACATATTCAAGTCACCATAGTGATTGCATAAAGTGTTATTATTAAGTGTAATTATTTTTGTGATCCAGTCACCTTCAGTATCACAGTCCCTAAGTATTCACCTTTACCATTTGCTCTCTATCACAGAGAAAGAGAGCTATTGTACTTTATGAACATCCTTATCTTTCCTTGCAAAAGCATTCCTTGTTGTTTAACATGTCAGGACAATCTTTCAGGCAGTGAAAAATTTCGAGGATGTTTTCTCTTGAGAATATACATATCATTGAAGGAAAATTATATCTTCTTACTATTTGACACTTTGCCACATAGACTGAAGATTTCCAAAGAGATGCTTCCATAAACATCCTGAGGCCTTAACAGATTTAATGACAGTATTGGCACACTTCAAACAATCAGCAACACATGAACAGTGAAAATTATCATCTGTTGCCCACAGGCTTCTGTACATTTACACTCATTTGAGAGAGATGTGTACTGAACAAATGGGATTTATTGGTTTATGGCTGTTATGAGTCAGATCATGTTTAAACTGATTAATAGGAAACTTATAAATTGACAAAGATTAAAACAAATGACAAGAGTAAAAATAAAAACAAATGATTCCAAAATACTTTTGGTACTATTCCATTCCTCATATATATATATATATATATATATATATATATATATATATATATATGTTAGATAATTTTGTCATCCAATGTATTTAATTTATTTTCTTGATCTGCAATCCCCGTCTCGATACGGCTCAGCTGAGGGAAGAAAGAAATGACACAGACACCCAATGCTATCAAATCCTTCTTCAACGTTTATTGTTCAGCACTTTGTTATATGGTCCAGAAAAAACACATTCCACTGGACCCCCACCAATGAAATAGTTCATTACCTTATATGGGGGTGACATACATGTTTGAGCTATGTGTGAAACGTGAGAGTAGAGACAAGAAACACATTCCTATAGAACATCCTTCAAACAGGGAACAGCTGCAGCTACACCAACAGAAAAAGTTTAAAAGATGCCTCCATTATTCCACATTGTCCACTTTGATCCTGAAAGGATCACATAGCCCTCTCAACCAACTTCAGTATTAGGTATACGTACATAATGGAGCATAGTGATATTATGCCTGTTTATCATCACATTCAACTTCTGCATTAGTAATTGTAACAAACATGGGCCAAATAATAACATAAGTAGAATGCATACAGCAATCGATATAATGGAGGACATCCAGGGTGCGAACCACCCAAACATATTGAAAAAATTCCCCCATATTCCCTGTTGACCGGCGTTATCAGCTAATTCTTTATTCAACCTATTCATTTCCTTTAATACTCTCGTGAATTCTCCATCATCATCAGTGTGACCCGGGATGTACGTACAGCATTTGTCACCAAACATTTTATATACTTATCCATCCTTAGCCAAGAGGTAATCCAAAGCTATACAATTTTGTTTAGTCATTTCACTTGTGGCATGTAATTGTTCTTTCACCAAATCGAAGGCCCGTTTAGTTTTATTAAAGAAACATTGCTGATTATAATATAAGTAATTGATCCATTCAGTGTTTTTATTTGGGGTTATCCATAAAAAGATGGATTCAGAACCACTGTCAATTTTGTTTCGGGCTTTAAACTGGTTTGGAATACCTCTAGGCTGTCCAACACTGTCTAGATATACTTCAGGGTCACTTGAGGCATCGCCTTCTAGGTACCTTCGTGTCCGGGTGTTTACCCGTACCTTCATAACAGAAACATCTTCCTGTAACATTACCATAAAACATAAACCATCAAATGGGGTGGGGGGGTGTGACAAGAAGTTTCAAATCATTATCAGAACATACCCACCACATATCTGCAACCCCCCTCATGTTGTGGAATATTTGTGTGGGTAAACCGATGCTTTGATATGAATAAGTTTCTACAGCCTTGATCCACCTCACCTGAGAACAGTATTTGATCCGAAACAATTTTTTATGTAATGAAGTTCTGTTACCCGCATCTGAGAATTTATAGCATTCAGTCTTCTTAAACTTAACCCAAGAAACTAGCTTGGGTGGACTGGCACGTGGCACTGGCCAATTTGTACATTGGGAACTGTCCAGCATAGTTTCGTTGACATGTCCACTGGCCCTGTAAAGTAAACAGTTAAAAGGGCACATCACGGTCAGTGCAAGTTTGAGTTGTTTTGTTAGTTCCGGTTAGTGGAAGATTGATTGTATAGTTTAAACATGGAGGCCTCCTCTTAATCTGCACCTCCTGATGAGTTAAACATGTTGATGTATTCATTGGTATAGGGATGACAGAAGAAATTGATGCTGGTGATCTAGAACACACTATACATTGTTTACCACCAGCGGTGTAGTTCATCCACAACCACCATACATTATTTCTAGGAACTGGAATTGCACATGTGACTCCTTGCTGTTGTGTTGATACTGAACGGGCATCGGCAAGCATGACCACCTGCCATATGCAGTGTTAGTAGGAATGTCTTCATGTTGATTGTTCCGGATCCCTCCTCAGGTCCTCCTAATTCGCAGATTCCCGGTTGGCCACTGGCCATGTTCAGCTCCTCCAGTGCTTTCACCGTTCACCTTGAATCAGTAAGGCCCTCCTCTGGAGCAAGCTTCACGTGGCTTGCGGGGATTCACTGTGGTTGAAGGTCAGTCAGCACCCTCGTTGTAGTCACAGCCAGTACAGTAGTTGGGCCCAAATACTTCGGTTCTCCTAACTTCGTTGGTTTCAGACACTTCACCAGAACCTGCTGATTTGGAACAAATGGATGAGTAGGGCTTTCTGCAGGCAGAGGGAGAGAGAGAGAGAGACATCACCATTTATGCCATTTAATGTCTTAATGAGGGAATCCACATATTCGGCAATCACCACCTCCATGTCACCTGTGGAGAGAAAGCCAGCGCGGCCTTTGACCCAAGGGGTTGGGAAAGGCCTACCCATTTTTACCACTGTTTTAGCATTTTCCCTCACACACGGAAAAGCTTCTGTCCACTTAGAAAAACGACCCACAATTACGAGTAATAATTTGTTATTCTTGCATGGCGGCATATGTGTAAAATCTATTTGCAGGTGTTGGAACGGCAATTCTGGGTGCGGTAATGAGTCGTGCTTTGTAGATTTGTGTCTGTTACTCTGTGCGCACATTAGACATGAGTCTAGGATTAATTTTACTGCACTTCGTACCCCACTGATGCAATATGTTTGATTTATTGACTGTATAACCTTTTCTTTTGAAATGTGAGAGATACCGTGATAATGTTGACATAGTATTACTATTGCGGTTTTGGGCAGAGCCAGACGCCCTTGTTCATCCCTTAACAAATTATTCCGGTCTGGTTTCACTTCATTTGAGGCCCAATGTTGAATATCAGATTCAGATGGATTTGCATGCAACAGTTTTATGTCAATGTCTCTTATCAGAGTTGATTGCATCATGGAAACTCTCTCTTCAGCTCGATTCAGATCTGGGCTTACCACAACTTCCTTCGCAGCCCACTTTGCTACCTCATCAGCTAATTTATTTCCCCTCGCCTCTTCCAGTTCCCCTGTCATGTGCCCCGCAACTTTTATTACGGCCAATTTGGCAGGCAACTGTGCTGCTCTCAATAATTCTGAAACCAGGTTATGATGTGATATAGGTTTGCCTTCAGCTGTCTTGAAATCTCTTTCCTCCCACATTCGAGCAAAATCATGTATCACCCCATAAGCATACTTTGAGTCTATATATATATATATTGATTGATTTACATTTAGCCAATTGGCATGCTCTGATCAATGCAAACAACTCAGCAGCTTGTGCAGATTTATATGGGAGCGAATAAGCTTCAATAATTCGATTCGGAAGTTCTGTTACCGCATAACCGCACCAGTATACGGAATCATTTGGCTTGGAACAGGACTCATTAACATACCAATGGTCCCCCTCCTCCAGGGCGGATGATAAAACATCCGGCCTGCAGGAAGTACATGTTTTCAGGCGATCAAAGCAATCATGTGTGTCGTTGGAAAATTCACCTTGGGTCAGCAATTTGTGTAATGATAATGTCGGGCCGTGTACAGTGGAAGTTGGTTTAATGGTCAAATTTGCAGTAGCCAATAAAATAGCTTCATACCCCGATCGACGTTGGGTCGTCATGTGTTGTGTTGCAATGTTGTTCATGATAGTTCCTACCTGGTGGGAGGTGTGGACAACTAATGGATGTGAGAGTACAATGCGTTCTGCATGTTGTACCATCAATGCCGCAGCAGCCACTGCTCGCAAACATGCAGGGAGGCCTCTGGCGACTGCATCTAAAGTTTTTGACAAGTACGCCACTGGTCTATACGTTCCGCCATGGGACTGAGCAAGGATCGCTGCTGCTGTGCCAGCCGCCTCGTGCACGTACAGATGAAAGGGTTCATCATAATTCGGTAAGCCTAGCGCAGGTGGAGAGCTGAGGCTGTTTCGTAGATGTTTGAAAGCCATGTCCATTTCAGCAGTCCACTCTAAAGGTTCTTCAGCATTTGAGAGTGTTGCTTCTCTCAGTATTTTATCATATAACGAGCAGTTTGGCACCCATGCTCGACAATAGTTCACTAAACCCAAGAAGCTTTGCATTTGAGTTTTTGTTTTAGGGCATTTGAAGGTAGTAATCGTTTTCACTCTGTCCTTGGAGAGGCGTACTGTTCCTTCTTGTAATTCATGACCCAGATAGTTGACATTCGGTTTCACCCATTGTAGCTTCTCTTTTGATGCCATGAAGCCAGCCTTCACTAATACATTGCACACAATAGTTGAAGCAGCTATGCATGACTCAATGTCCGGTCCAGAAACCAGGATGTCGTCAGCATATTGCAGCAGACAAGTCTGTGGTGGCAGCTTGGTACCTTTGAGAGTAGCGTGCACTACAGCAGAGAACACAGCAGGCGAGTCTCGAAATCCTTGAGGCATTCGAGTCCAAGTGTACTGTTGGCCTCCATAGGTGAATGAGAACAGGGGCTGCGTAACTGTTGCAACTGGCACACTGAAGAAGGCAGAACATAAATCAATAACAGTAAAATTAGTGTGATCTGCCGGAATTGAGTTAATGATAGTTTAGACATCTGGTACCACAGGTGACAATGGAATAATTAAATCATTAATTTTCCTCAAATCTTGTGTTAAACGCCATGTACCATTAGCTTTCTTTACTGGATTAATTGGTGTGTTGTATGGTGAGTGTGTAGGTTTTAAAATACCTTGTGACAGGCATTGCTGTATTATTGGGCCAATGCCTTGTTCTTTCTCTTTGGAAAGTGGATACTGTTTGCAGTATACTGGTAGGTTAGAGAAGAGTTTGGCAACATATGGTCTTACGTCAATAAGGCCCGCCTCATCTTTGTGGGCGGCCCATAGTGCTGGGTCTACGTTGAGCATTTCCTGTTTCGCAGCAGAAGTGCTGACAAACGTTGAGCTGCAAACTTCTCCGCAATGACCTGTATACACAGACTGACAATATACTGAGGGAAACAGTAATTGTAGTGAGTTAGAATCAAAAGTAATTTTTGCACCAATTTTATGCATCAGATCGCGACCGAGTAGGGAGAACGGAGAGTCAGGCAAAATCACAAAATCATGCATTTTAAACAAGTTTGGGTTATCAGGAGATGTTACGAGTAATTTTGGCGTCATCTGACACTTAACGGGAACGCCATTAATTCCCACAGAGTTTAGAGTGCATCCCGTAATAGAGCCCTCATAGCAATGTGCTGTTAATGAACTTTTAGATGCGCCAGTATCGACCAGAAATGTATACGGTTTGTGGTCGATATTTAAGGATATAAAAGGCAGTGCTGAGTTATCGAAACGCAGCGTTGATGCTAATGCGTATGCGGAGGACTTAGTGCTCTGTGGGCTTCCCTAGCAGGGTGTCCATTCTGTGGGGTATCGCGGTGTGGAGCGGTTATGTGGGCCAAATTCTTGTGGCGGTTCAGATCGCAGTGGTTCAGAGCGCGCTAAATGTTGTCTCTCATTACGGTTACACCAATATGGTTGTCCCAGATCTTTCATCATTTTACGACAATCTCGCTTTAGATGTCCCTGTCTTCTGCAGTAATAGCATATGCGAGATTCATTCATCTGGGATATATACTGCACCATTGCGGATGCCGTTTTCGAGAAAGAACGCTGACAGCCCTCAAAAGCCCCAGCGGTGGACAGCTCACGAAGATGTTGTCTGAATTCGGAAATTGTCATTGCAGTCAAACCAGCAGTTGTGATACGAATTAATCGAGCGGTTTCAGGGTCCATGTTATTTAAGAATGTGTTTATAAATAGAATCACTTGATCATCATCAGTCAAAAGGGATGATTCATCTGTCCACGAAGCTTTAAACTGGACAAAGAATGCCACTGGACCTTCATCCCTTTTTTGTTTCGTATTAGCCGCATGTGTAATATCATGTCTGGATGCGGCCATGCCCTGCAGGAATTTGAGGAGGTCTCCAAAAAATATTGGCAAGGCGTCATTGTCTCCCTATGCCCAGTCTATGGTTGTTCCTTTAAAGTATCTTCCTGACCTGGTTCTTCCATCCTCCACTCGTGGTTGATCGAATTTAAAATCCAGCAAAGGCACTTTTTCAACTAATACCGTTTCAGTTACGTCCGGAGGTAATGTTTTGGACAATATGAATCTATAATCACATCCGGTTAGTTGACTGTACATTGTAAGTTTCTTTAAAATATTCACATATTGCAGTGGAGATCTAACTGGGTCGGGTAATTCCTTGCATATTGCCAGCGCCTCTGACATTGTTAGTGGAATGATTTTATATCCATCTGGGCACTGGATAAAAGGAAATGCAGCTGTTGTATCTTCACTCGTATCTTTCTTTGAATCGGAATCGTACATGTCTGCGGCTGCAGCGAATGAGTTACCATTTACTGAGGTCAAATCAGGATACAACAGTGCGCATGGTTTCGTTGGGAGGTTAGGGGTTAACGCTTTGTTCACAACAATATCATATTTAGGCGGTTGTTCTGACACAGAGACCGCTGCGTACATTTGATTAGCTTCTTTCCGTTCAGGACCTTTGTCCCAGAATGGTTTAATTTTCTTCCATACCTCGTATGATTCTTTCATGTATTTATAATCCCATTGAGGATCCCCCCACCCTTTTTTAACCATAGATTTTGATTTGCTCATGAATCGATCAATAAATGAGCCATCTTTAGGATATGGATCTAATTGTGTTTTTTCTTCTGACCATCCCGCCAGATTACTAATATAAGGTTCAGTATTGAAACCCTGATTATTACGAAACATCCACTGTTTTGGAGTTTCGTTCGATAACGGGCGACTTATTTCCTGTCCCATAATGTCACCCTTTTAATAATAATAATACAAACAATTTCCCGATCGACATGGTTCATGCAGAACAATATTGTAGATCAAATTCTCTGTCTTTTCCTTAGTACAATTTCCGTCCTCTTCTTATTCATACCAGAATAAGGATATCCTTTAAACTACTGCTGCGGTATTGGGGTTTTCCCTATTTATAATAGAGCAAAACCTTCCTTCCTATTTATAATAGGGCAAAACCCTCCCTCTGAAGGGGCCCCTGAGCAGAGTTATTAACAGAGTTAATATCGAGCCAAATTAAACTACGTTTTATTCAATCTCTCATCAGACAGGAATACTTGATACTTAAAAATCAGTCTTACCTGTATGGAGAGATCCCGACGAGCCCCCAAATTGTTAGATAATTTTGTCATCCAATGTATTTAATTTATTTTCTTGATCTGCAATCCCCGTCTCGATACGGCTCAGCTGAGGGAAGAAAGAAATGACACAGACACCCAATGCTATCAAATCCTTCTTCAACGTTTATTGTTCAGCACTTGATATTGTCCAGAAAAACCAAATTCCACTGGACCCCCACCAATGAAATAGTTCATTACCTTATATGGGGGTGACATACATGTTTGAGCTACGTGTGAAACGTGAGAGTAGAGACAAGAAACACATTCCTATAGAACATCCTTCAAACAGGGAACAGCTGCAGCTACACCAACAGAAAAAGTTTAAAAGATACCTCCATTATTCCACAATATATATATATTTCTACCTGTTTATCTATTTATATCTACAATAAAGAAATTAAATTTAGACCAAATGTAAAGTATTCTGTGAAAACATTCAACCTGACAGTGAAATCCATGAATTGACAATGAACTTCTTTAAAATATGATCTTTCAAATACAGTACCTATAGATTTAGCTGATATTTAATATATAAACGTTGGTGATGTAAGTGCTGTTTTGCATGTGTTTGTTTGAAGGTGCATGAAGCTGAAGACACTCATCTGAACCCTGAGCTCTCAGAGCAACTGCAGGCTCACCAGACAGAAGCTGACCTTCATAAAGAGGAATCAGAGAAGTCTAAGATTGAGGTACAGAGGCTTCTGGGTCTTCTGCAGAACATGCAGTCTGAGCGTCTGGACCAGGACAAGAGAATCCTTGAGCTGGAGAGGTACATACAGTATAGTCCTTACTATGCCATTAAAGGGGTAGTTCACCCAAAAATGAAAATTCTCTCATTATTTACTCACCCTCATGCTCTCACAGATGTGTATGACTTTCTTTCTTCAACAGAACACAGATGAATGGGTGCCAAAATTTTGAAGCTCAAAAAATCACTTAAATCAGCATAAAAATAATCCATAAAACTCCAGTGGTTACATTTACATTTACTTTTATTCATTTGGCAGATGGTTTTATCCAAAGCGACTTACAAAAGAGGAAAAACATAAGCAAATCATCTTAAGGAGAGAGTGGTACGAAAAGTGCCATACTACAAAGTTTCACTATCATCAGAATAGTATACAAAACAGATTTAAGTGCAACAAGAATTGTTAATGTTTTTTATGTTTTTTTTTTTTTTAGTGACTGGTTAAGTGCTCTTCGAAAATATGTGTTTTTAGCAATTTTTTGAAGATAGAGAGTGAGTCAGCTTCACGGATTGAGTTGGGGAGGTCATTCCAACGTGGTATGATAAAACTGAAAGTCTGGGAAAGTGTTTTGGTGCCTCTTTGTTTTGGTACGACAAGGCAACGTTCCTTAGCCGACAGCAGGCTTCTGGTGGGAACATAGCTCTGCATAAATGTTTTTAGGTATGCTGGAGAAGACGCAGTGACTGTTTTGTATGCCAGCATTAGGGCCTTGAATTTAATACATGTATGAACCGGCAGCCAGTGGAGAGAGCCAAAGAGTGGTGTAACATGTGCTCTCTTTGGTTCATTAAAGACCAGATGTGCTGCTGCATTCTGGATAATTTGCAGAGGTCTAATAGCATATGCAGGAAGGCCTGCAAAGAGAGCATTACAGTAGTCCAGTCTAGTTATGACAAGTGACTGAACAAGCAGTTGTGTGGCATGTTCAGAGAGGAAAGGTCTTATCTTCCTAATATTGTAGAGTGTAAATCTACATGATCTTGTAGTTTTTGAGATGTGGTCTGTGAAATTTAGCTCGTCATCAATGGTTACCCATAGATTTCTGACCGTTTTGGAAGGCGACACTGTAGTTGGACCCAGCTGCACAGTGATGTTGTGTTCAACATCAGGGTTGGCTGGAAAGACAAGGAGTTGATCATCATGGTTAATCATGGTTAAATGATTGTCTTCAGAAGTGATATGATAGGTGTGGGTATGAAAAAATATACATTTCTCATTCTTCTTGTGTCTTTGGTGATTCACATTCTTCATGCATGTGCAGGGATAAGAATTTCTTGGAAAAAAGGACTTAAATATTGATCTCACCCACACCTAACATATCACTTCTGAAGATATGGATTAAAACACTGGAGTCATATGGATAACTTTTCAAATCGGTCTAATGATGGACTACACTCTTATAATGGAATACATAGACTATCAATTAATTGCCAAAAAAACAACCATCAGCCAACTAAGAAGGACAATGCATCTATGTGAACTTCTGCAGTTAATCCAGGATGGACTTCAAAGACATTAGTCATTAATTTTACAGTTCATACAAAATCTTTGTTTAAACACTAACTTAGTTTAATAATTTTAAACCATGACTTGCACTGCACATAAGTAATATTGGCATTACATTCATGATGTTAGCTAGAGGGGAACTGGCCCCCACAGTGAGCCTTGTTTCTCCCAAGGTTATTTTTCTCCATTAACCAACATCTTATGGAGTTTTGTGTTCCTTGTCACAGTCGCATTTGGCTTGCTCAATGGGGTTCTAAATACAATGATTATTTAATGACTTGTTTTTGTACAATTCACAATCTTATTTGATGAAACTACACAATGATGACTCTAAGACATTATAGATATTACATCTATGTTTAATTTTCTGTTAATGCATGATTTTCTGTAAAGCTGCTTTGAAACGATGTTTGTTTAAAAGATGCTATGCAAATAAAAATTACTTGATTTTAATTTTATGATACCTTTATGTGATTATGTGAGTTTAAAATGTTGTACACACTTGTATTGTATGGACCTACAGAGCTGAAATATTCTTCTAAAAATCATAATTTGTGTTCTGTAGAAGAAAGAAAGTGATAATTATCTGGGATGGCATGAGGATGGAGTAAATAATTTGAGAAATTTCATGTTTGGGTGAACTATCCCTTTAAAGGGTAGAATCACCAAACAGTTGCACCACTTTATTGAGTGGTATTTCAGTGCAAAAAAATCACTAACCACCCACTATCTATTTTAGCAAGCACAATCAGCACTGAAATTGCACTGCATCTTGAGTATTTAAATGAAGTTATTGTCATTCCTTTCCATGCAAACATGCCTCCTTTCTATGTTCATTGTAGTTTGTGCTTCATTCACAAAAATTGCGTGGAGCAATTTAGATTACACTATTACCGCCAAATGAATGTAGGCAGTAAAATTAATTTCATTTAAAAGAGATGTTTGTGAACATTTTCAACCAATCATATCAGCAGCATAACTACTGGCAGTGCTGGGTATGCAGCTGCACTGGAGCCAGGGGAGAGATGGAGGCCCGAAAGCAGAGGCGGACAGGCCATCAGGAGTACCGAGAAAGCATGAAGTGGGCCTGCAATATGCAAACAGAACGTAGCGAAACACATATATACCCAAATATTTTGGGTAACCCGATTGCAAATCAAGATATAATTAATGAAGTATTGATGGTTCTCAGGGCTTGGCCTATAAAGTAAAATTTTCTACATTATAGGTCCTTTCCATTCACCTTCTGTTACAGCTCATTCACCAACCTGTGAATAGGACGTCTGGTCACAATACAGTGGTCTGTGGCATCCTCCGCTAATATAGTGCTCAGAATCAGACCCTGCAAACTAGAGTTTGTGCTGCATTAGAGAACACTGTGAAACCATTGATTTCAAAGGTGATGGTGTATCAGAAGGAAGGAGAAGGAAAACGCAAGGGTTTCTGATAGTGAAGCTCTGTCATGCGAAAAGTTGAGAATGTTTCAACTTTTGCTGCAACGCACTCTGGTGTAGGCATCCATTGACCAATGAGAATCTCTAATGGGAATAGTTACACTGTGAAATCGAAAAATAAAAACATGGTGGACAAACACAAACATGCTGTGTATTCATTTCCTGTCTTCGATTATCTTTCTCTGTCAGGCTGAGAATATAGTAACTATGGAGAGAAAGCCCGAAGAAGAGTTTCAATGTTTACTGGTGCACTGTTGAAAATATATATTTTAAATAGTCATCTCTATCCATGACCACCTCTTCCCTCTGTGGTACACCTTCAAAATGTCCATTTGGTATAAGGACATTTTGTAGTCCCATGCGTCAAGTCATTTTTATTTTTAGTGCCTTTCACAACACACATAGTTTCAAAGCAGCTTTACAGAAAAGAATGCATTAACAGAAAATAAAAACATAATATCTATAAAGTCTTAGAGTCATCATTGTGTAATTTGATTAAATATGATTATGAAGTGTGTATAAGAAGTAAGAAATAAGAATTTTATTTAGAAACCCAGTGAGCAAGCCAAATGTGTCTGTGGCAAGGAACACAAAACTCCATAAGATGTTGGTTAATGGAGAAAAATAACCTTGGGAAAAAACAGGCTCACTGTGGGGGCCAGTTCCCCTCTGGCTAACAGCATGAATATAATGCCAATATTACTTATTTATGTGCAGTGCAAGTCATGGTATAAAATGATTCAACTAAGTAAGTGTTAAGGGCCAGTATATAAACAAAGATTTTGTAAGAACTGTAAGAATAATTACTAATTTCTTTGAAGTTCATCCTGGATTAACTGCAGATATTCATATAGATGCATTGTCTGATGAAGGCTTTTGTTAGAAATGTATTGATAGTCTATTGTATTCTATTTTAAGAGTGTATTCCATCAATAGACCAAGGTGATGCAGGCCGAGATCAGTGAGGTGCTTCGCGTCAAGCTTTCACTACTGTATTAGTACCCTCAGAATTGCGCATGCAAATTGCGTTCAGCAGCGACATTGTGGGCGTGTTTGCGCCGTTGCCTTATCTGCATAATTTAATTCATGAATCAGGTGCTAAACCAGCACAGAGAGCGCTTGCAAACAAATGGCATTTTAACTGGCTGCAATTAATTTTAGTGAAGCTGCCCCTAAGTGTTTTATGCATTTTATTTGTTGAAATAAAGTCAGTTTTATTTATTTTGACTGCAGATGAGTATAAGTGAATGCATATGAAAGTCGTGTTCGTGCATGTATGTTTTTGCAGTTTAGTTGTGTTTGTGCTTCCATGTGTTTTTATGACCTGCCTGTGGTTCAGCTGTATGAGGCTGTCTATTGTTACAATAAAGTTCTTTTGGGTGTTATTTTGAATCCATGAATAACCAGAGGTGTTAGAAGTTGGATCCTCTCATGAGTTTAACTGTAATCTTCTGACACAGCATGTGGTTTGCACAGTAATCCACATTCCACAGCAATCCTACAGCCACCAGGCATGCAGGCAAGTCAAAGCCTCATTCAATATACATGCCAAGGAAAAAAATGGCAGGAGACCCTGTGCTTTGACAACAGCCCAAGTCAGCAGCCAGGTGCCGGAGTACTCAATAGCATGCCTAAAAAATGGCAATGCAATAGTGTGACAATGAAGACAACATCAAAACTCTAATGCTACGATGGTACCGGACTCCTGGAGCTCTACCTTGCCACAGTCTAGCTGGCAGCCTAGCAGAATGGGTGGAGTGAGGCTAAAGTAGCCATTCATCTGGCATTTGCCTTTGAGGGGGCATACACTCAAAATGCTCTTCAAACTTTCCTTAGCATAAAGATAACCATTGTTGTGGAGTGCATCACCTAACATACTTTTCTGTAGCCATCAAGATGTCAACAACACTATACTGCCAGCAACTGTGTCAAGAACAGGAAGAGGATCCTGAACTGGCATGAACTCTGAACCCGAAGAGCATAGTGCTCTTTTCCCAGTGGTGTACTCTGTGCATCAATCATGTTTTGATTTGTTTCACCACTGTGTCCTCAGGATTATTCATAGGGCAACAGGTGTGGTACACTTAGGCATGGCAAAAGTAATTTTACATACAACATAGTCCTTATATACAGTTTACAAGTTATATTCTAGGACCCACAGGTTAGCTCACAGAGGTCACACACAACTGTGAACATGATCCTTAGTAAAGTAAAATACTGGTTTGTTGTAATTTTCCTGCTGTGATTTTCTTTGCTTTTCCAAGCTAGCTCAGGGAAAACACAGCATGATAAAATTGTAGTGACAGACAGGACTGCAGAACCCCACACAATATCAGTCACAAACATTGCCTTGAAAGCACAATGAGTTATGTTAAAACATTTGCCTAAAATTAGTTACAATGCTGAATTTTCATTCAGTGTTACATTATGTACCTGACACACCTCTTTGCAATAGTTAAAATATGATCTGTTTTAGAAAAGTCAAGGAGCAGAACCAGAAGCAGTCTGTGAATCCTGGCCTGCTTGGAGAAATGAGTCCAAATGTTCCCAGACAGGTAAGAACACCTTTCATTAGTTGTCATATGTTAAGACTTTCCTCATATCCCTTTCATTATGGTCACTTCTATGCTGCAGCAGTAGCTGATGGTATGGGAATGCTATCAGGTGTGACGTTTACTGAAGCCCATACAGAATCACACCAACATTGGACATTTGAGTGGGTACAAATGTGTCAAATGTATTTGCGTTATTTCATAAGATGAGCGGATAGATTGCAGATCTAAAGTAATACTCTAAAAATGTATAGTTTTCTTTCATTTTGTTATGTAACCTTTATTGAGTAGAGTCTGTGTTTGTAGCCTGCTAGTTTTTTAGCATCGCTTATATATATATATATATATATATATATATATATATATATATATATATATATATATATATATAAAATCAGAATCAGAATCAGCTTTATTGCCAAGTATGCTTGCACATACAAAGAATTTGTCTTGGTGACAGGAGCTTCCAGTGTACAACAATACAAACAATACCAAAAACAGCAGCAAGACATAGGTAATTAAAAATAAATAATTATACATATACGTACATACACTCACCATCATACATACCCACATACACACACGTAGTGAAAATCTATTACAATCTGTTATATAAAGAACAAAAATACAGTATATTATGTACAGAGCAATGTAAGTAATGGCAGAAGTGGATATGTTGGATAATATAACTAGACTTAAACTGTGTATTGCACATAATTATTGCTCAATGGGGCAATTTAACTGTTCATGAGATGGATAGCCTGAGGGAAAAAACTGTTCCTGTGTCTGACAGTTCTGGTGCTCAGAGCTCTGAAGCGCCGGCCAGAAGGCAACAGTTCAAAAAGGTAGTGGGTAGGGTGAGTGGGGTCCAGAGTGATTTTACCAGCCTTTTTCTTCACTCCGGAAGTGTTTAGTTCTTGAAGGGGGGCAAGGGCCAACCAATAATCCACTCAGCAGTCCTGACTGTCCTCTGTAGTCTTTTGATGTCTGATTTCGTAGCTGCACCAAACCAGACAGTTATTGAAGTGCAGAGGACAGACTCAATGACTGCTGAGTAGAACTGTTTCAGCAGCACCTGTGGCAGGTTGAACTTCCTCATCTGGCGAAGGAAGTACAACCTCTGCTGGGCCTTTTTCACAATGGAGTCGATGTGTATCTCCCACTTCAGGTCCTGTGAGATGGTAGTGCCCAGGAACCTGAATGACTCCACTGCTGCCACAGTGGAGGGGGGACAATGTTGGGGTGTTCCTCCTAAAATCCACAATCATCTCCACCGTTTTGAGCGTGTTCAGCTCCAGATTGTTATGACTGCACCAGACAGCCAGCCGTTCAACCTCCTTTCTATATGCAGACTCATCATCGTCTCAGATGAGGCCGATGACAGGGGTGTCGTCTGCAAACTTCAGGAGCTTGACAGAGGGATCCTTGGTGGTGCAATCATTTGTGTAGAGCGAGAAGAGTAGTGGGGAGAGCTCACATCCCTGGGAGGCACCAGTGCTGATGGTACAGGTGGTGGAAGTGAATTTTCCCTGCCTCACAAGCTGTGCCTGTCCGTCAGAAAGCTTGTAATCCACTGACAGGCAGAGGTGGGAACAGGGAGTTGGTTTAATTTAGTCCGGAGAATGGCTGGGATGATTGTGTTGAAAGCCGAGCTGAAGTCCACAAAAAGGATCCTTGCGTATGTCCCCAGTCTGTCCAGATGTTGCAGGATATGATGCAATTCCATGTTGACTACTTCATCCACAGACCTGTTTGCTCGATAAGCAAATTGAAGGGGATCCAGAAAGGGTCCAGTAATGTCCTTCAGGTGGGCCAATACCAGTCTCTCAAATGACTTCATGACCACAGATGTCAGGGTGACAGGTCTGTAGTCATTAAGTCCTGTGATTTTAGGTTTCTTAGGGACAGGGATAATAACGGAGTGTTTGAAGCAGCATGGGACTTCACACTGCTCCAGTGATCTATTGAAGATTTGAGTGAAGATGGGGGCCAGTTGGTTAGCACAGGAACGAAGGCACACTGGTGAGATGTCATCTGGGCCTGGAGCCTTCCTTGACCTTTGCTTCCGAAAGACACGGCACACATCGTCTTCACAGATCTTGAGTGCAGGTTGTGTAGCAAAAGGGGGGGTTGCAGGAGGTGTTAATGTTTGTGTGAAATGAAGGTCCGAGTGCGTGTGGGGTGTGAAATTGGGCCGTTCAAATCTGCAATAGAACACATTCAGGTCGTCAGCCAGTCGTTGGTCCACCACAGGGTTGGGGGTAGGAGTCCTGTAGTTAGTAACTTGTTTCAGGCCACTCCACACTGATGCAGGTTCGTTAGCTGAAAACTTGTTTTTCAGCTTCTCAGAGTAGCTTCTTTTAGCCACTCTGATTTCCTTATTCAGTGTGTTCCTGGCCTGATTATTCAAGACTTTATCCCCACCCCTGTAAGCATCCTCTTTGGCATGATGAAGCTGTCTGAGTTTTCCTGTGAACCATGGTTTATCATTGTTTAATGATTAAAATGTCCTAGTAGGGATGCACATACCCT
This sequence comes from Moxostoma hubbsi, assembly GCA_032164185.1. Classification (NCBI taxonomy): domain Eukaryota; kingdom Metazoa; phylum Chordata; class Actinopteri; order Cypriniformes; family Catostomidae; genus Moxostoma; species Moxostoma hubbsi. The sequence goes on from JAVLUX010000046.1 coordinate 4,196,245, forward strand.
CACAGAAACTGATGTATGATGTAACAGTATCTGTAAGCTCGTCCAGGTCTGTAGCTGCAGCTTCAAAAACACTCCAATCAGTGCAGTCAAAGCAGGCTTGTAGTTCCCGCTCTGCTTCATTAGTCCATCTCCTTACAGTCCTTACAACTCGCTTTGTTGATTTTAATTTCTGCCTGTAGGTCGGAAGAAGATGAACCAGACAGTGATCAGAGTGTCCCAAAGCTGCACGTGGGACAGAGCAATATGCATTCTTTAATGTTGTATAACAGTGATCCAATATATTCCTGTCTCTGGTGGGGCATGTAATGTGCTGTCTGTATTTGGGCAGTTCACGTGTGAGATTTGCTTTGTTAAAGTCCCCAAGAATAATAATAACTGAGTCCGGGTATTGTTGTATACTGTGTCTGAGATTTGTTCAGCCAGCTGTTGCAGCGCTATGCTCACAGACGCGTTTGGAGGAATGTAAACACTCACCAGAATAAACGAAGAAAACTCCCGTGGCGAGTAGAACGGCTTACAGTTAATAAAGAGGGCTTCCAGATTAGGACAGCACATCCTCTTTAACGTTGTTACATCTGTACACCAACTTTCGTTGATGTAAAAGCATGTTCCACCGCCTCTCGTTTTCCCCGTTAACTCCACGATGCGATCCGCTCTGAACAGCGGCAGATGTAACGCACTGTTCGGAATGGCTTTACTCAGCCAGGTTTCAGTGAAGCACAGTGCAGCAGAGATATATCTCTGATATATATCTGTTTTCAGCCATTAATCCTTAACATCTGCCATTTTTAAGCACACATTGGATTTTCCCTCGTATTGTTCTGTTATCTCGATTCAACTGCGTGCATATTCAGCTTGCATCTGCGTTCTATTTTTATCGCGATTAAACTGTGTGCATTTTCTCCTCTGTGGTACACAAATTATTGCATCGATCTCAAAGCACCACTTATCAAGAACGATCTACAACAACAACAAACAATTTTGCGAGGGATTCACATCAATCTCAAACCCTCACCGCTCAGGAATAACCAACAACATACAATTTGCGGTAAGTCATGGCATCCGCTCATGTTATTTCTTCCTGCATTGCATGTCACATGTTTACAATAGCCACCTCTGTCAGCAGTGAGGGATTCACATGTGATAAATGTAAGGAATTAGTCAGGCTGACAGAGAAGGTTAATGAGTTAGAGACTCGCATCCGAATGCTAGTGGAAGTCAGTGAGAAAGAGAAGCCGGTAGATACTGTTTCGGGTGCGAGTAGTACAGAGAGCAACATACACACATACTCGCTCAACAAAGCGACACCACTCTCCCATTCCTGTTAGGGTTTCCAATCAATTCTCCCCACTCAGTGATACACCCACTGAGAATCATGTTGAAAGAGCCCTTGTTATCGGCGATTCTATTATAAGGACCGTGGAAATAGAGACTCCAGCCACTATTGTTAATTGCATTTCGGGGGCCAGAGCGTCTGACATCAAATCAAATTTACAAGTGCTGGCTAATGCTAAATGTAGATTTTCAAAAATTGTTATCCATGTCGGCACTAATGATGTCCGGCTTTGCCAGTCGGAGATCACTAAATATAATGTTAAAGAGGTGTGCAAATTTGCAAAAACGATGTCAGACACTGTAATGTGCTCTGGTCCCCTCCCTGCTCATCGTGGTGACAAGGTTTATATTAGATTAGTGTCACTGAATGGCTGGATGTCTGAGTAGTGTCTGAAGAATAAAATAGGATTTACAGACAATTGGAAGAGTTTTTGTGGTAGACCTGACCTGCTAAAGAGAGACAGACTCCATCCCTCCAGGGAAGGTGCCGTTCTCCTCTCTAGTAATTTGGCTCATAGTCTTAATGTTAGTATTTGACTAACTGGGGCCCAGGTCAGGAAGCAGACAAACTGGTTAATCCAAACGTCTGCTAGCTGCCTTGAGACGTCACACAGGTCACATAAACTACAACACATAGAGGCTGTATCACCTAGATATCTCATAGACGCTGTGTTTGTTCCCCGAACTACCAAACACAAAACCCTCACTAAATAATTTAGATTAAATTAAATTGATTAAGGTCAAAATTGAACAAAACAAACAAATTAAAGTACACATCATATAAAAATAGAGCTACTAAACATTAGATCTCTTTCTACCAAAGCACAAATTGTTAATGAAATGATTACAGATCATAGACTGGATATGCTCTGTTTGACTGAAACCTGGCTTAACCCTCTGGGGTCTCAGGGTATTTTGGGCCCTGGAGAAGTTTTGACATGCCTTGACATTTGTGCTTTTTTCAGTTGCTTAAAAACATATTAATGGCTAAAGTCTGATAACACTGTATTCAGCACAAACTGTGCTACAATAATGTGTGATCAACATGTATGTACAGGTTTGTATTTTTGAGAAAATAACGTTTATGCATGGTTTTTGAAAAAAATAAAATTTTAAGTCACTGAAATAAGGCCATATAACACATACTAAACATTTGTCCACAAGATTATTGAGTGCTGGATCTTGTAGCCCAGAGTTTTTGCTACAAAATGATGTGAAAACTATCCTGATCACTCATTCATACAAAAAATGTAGTCATTTAACTTTTGTAAGACAATTTTAGTGTTGAAAGGTAATATGCAAGGCGGCATGAACAATCATGAATATTGGAATGTAATTCACACCTGAGAGACAATGACCCCACCCCTGGGCCTATCAATGAGGAATGTGACAGAAAGAGAATGAATATGAGGAGACTTAATGAGACTTAATTTTAGACCTACACTACTGTTAAAAGAAGTATCTTCTGCTCACCAAGACTGTATTTATTTTATCCAAAATACAGAAACAATATTGATATTCTGAACTCTTTTTACAATTTAAAAGAACAGTTTTCTATTTAAATATATTGTAAAATGCAATTTGTGATAAAAGCATAATTTTCAGCATCATTACTGCTGTCTTCAGTGTCACATGATCCTTCAGAAATTATTATAAGATGGTGATTTTCTAATATGGGCATATTTAAAGTGCATTTGACTAATTTAACCCTAACACATATTTGCAAGCACAAGCTTTGTTGATGATAATGAGGCATTATAAACACTAGATAAAATATAATCTAAACATTCATATTATTGTTATATCATATTACATATCATATTTATATCATACAGCTTACAATTGAAATACCTGCTTTAGACGAAACATTTAAATGTAACTAAAACTTGCTTATTGGGAGTCATATTTCAAATGTCAATAATCTGAATCCTTGCTGGCAAGTCTGGAAACAGTCCCACTAGTAAAATATGTACAAGTTTATATAAAACAGCATGTCAACTAATGAAAACCAAATGGCTTACTCGTCTTAAATTGTATCCTTGGCTGGATCAAGTCTCTCTTCAAAATACAAATGTTCATCGGAGTCCCGCTCTTCTTCTGAGGAAAATGTTAACTTCCTTACAATCCTGGAGCTTTCTCACTTGTGTATCGTTGCAAACGTGCAGAAAAATTTATGAAATGTGTTTACATTAAACCTCACAGTGGGGGGCGTGTACATTTGCGTATGAATGGCGTGCTCTGCTGGTGGGTGGGATCACATTACAGATAATTAGATAGACCAGTAAAAACTGTACAAAAACTGTATATAACTTTGTTTCATACAGATTGCATTGCAGGAGAATATTTGTTTTAAATTTGAATTGGTTTATTAAAAAGTAGACATTTTATGCTTTCTTTACACATATGTTTCATGTTTGTGTGATAAGTATTCGCATAGTTTCAGTTAATTTTTGTGATGTGTTTCTGAAATATGCTTGTGAACAGAGAGACTGCTGAAAGCTCACAATTTTTTTCTTTATTTTACAAAAGCACAAGATTTTGTTGTTATTGTGAGTGTACACAAATACAGCTAGACCCTTTATAGTCTCTAATGATGTCTTACACTTATCTGTATACCCAAAAATGATGGAGTATTTTAAGTTGTTTCTGCTATAATGATGAAAATATCCAGCAGGATGCGCCGGTGCGTCCGTCAACCCCAGAGGGTTAAACTGGATGAATATATTAGTTTAAATGAATCTACTCCCCCAGGTTATTGTTATAAACATGAGCCTCGTCTGAAGGGTCGAGGAGGAGGTGTTGCAACAATTTACAGGGAAGTTTTTGGTGTTCCTCAGAGGACAGGATATAAATGTAGGTCTTTTGAACTAATAATGCTTAATGTGACACCGTCAGATATAAATAAAAAATCTCTAATTTTTTATCAGATCTTGTAGTTACTGTAGATAGAGCTTTAATTGTTGGTGACTTAAACATTCACATAGATAATGAAAATGATACATTGGGATTAGCATTTGAAGATATACTCAACTCTCTTGGAGTCAGACAAAATGTAACAGGACCAACTCATCACCATAATCATACGCTAAATTTAATTCTGTCATATGGAGTTGATGAAATTCTGCAGCAGAGCGATGACATCTTGGATCATTACCTTGTCTCTTGTATGCTGCAATCAGCTAATGTTACTCAATCTACACCACGCTATCGTTCAGGTAGAACTATTCTTTCAACCACTAAAGATAGCTTCACTAATAATTTTCCAGATCATACACTCAATAAACCCCAAAGCCCAGAAGAACTTGATGAAATAACAAAAAAATATAAATGCAGTCTTCTCTAGCACTCTTGATATTGTCGCCCCACTTAGATTAAAGAAAATTAAAGAAATAAGCCCTGCACCATGGTACAATTATCACACTCATGCTCTCAAGAGAGCAGCTCAGAAAATGGAGCGCATGTGGAAAAATACAAAATTAGAAGTATTTCGTGGTGCACGGAAAGATAGTGTCTGTAGCTACAGACAGGCACTAAAAGCTGCCAGGTCAGCATATTTTAGTAAACTCATAGAAAATAACCACAAAAATCCTAGATGTTTATTCAGTACTGTGGCTAAATTGGTTAGGAATAAAGCCTCAACAGAACAAGATATTATGTCTCAAGAGTCTCATGAATTTTTTTAAAGATAAAATTGAAATAATCAGAAATAAAATTGGAATTATGCAATCATCTGTCATAGCACCTCAGTAAACAGTGTCTAATAATTTTCCTAATGTGCAACTTCAATCCTTCTCTGTCATAGGTAATGAAGAGCTAACAAAACTTATCAAAATGTCAGAAACCACAACATGTTGGTTAGATCCTATACCAACTAAGCTCTTAAAAGAGGTATCTCCTGTAATTTCAGAACCTCTTCTTAATATTATTAACTCCTCACTATGCTTAGGACATGTCCCAAGAAACTTTAAAATGGCAGTTATCAAACTGCTTATTAAGAAGCCACAACTTGATCCTGGAGAACTGGCTAATTATAGACAGATTTCAAATCTTCCATATATGTCAAAAATACTAGAAAAGGTAGTATCCTCCCAAATATGTTAATTTGTACAGAGAAATAGTATATACAAAGAATTTCAGTCAGGATTTAGGCCTCATCACAGTACAGAGACTGCACTAATCAGAGCACTAATTTCAAATGACTTGTTCTTATCATCTGATCGCGGCTGCATTTCTCTTCTAGTGCTTTTAGATCTTAGTGCTGCATTCGACACGATTCTCCTGAATAGGCTAGAGAATTATGTTGGCATTTGTAGAGTTGCATTAGCATGGTTTAGTTCATATTTAGCAGACCGCTACCACATTGTCTATGTAAATGAGGAATTGTCAAACAAAAAAAAAGTAAAATATGGAGTGCCACAAGGATCAGTTTTAGGGCCTCTGCTTTTCTCCATGTATATGCTTCCCCTGGGAGATATTATCAGGAATCGTGGAATAAGTTTCCACTGCTATGCTGACAATACACAACTTTATATTTCTTCAAAACCTGATGAGATTTCACAATTCTCCAAATTAGCAGTGTATCAATGAAATAAAAGATTGGATGGCCAGAAATTTCCTTCTACTCAATTCTGACAAAACAGAGGTACTAAAAATTGGACCAAAAAACTCAAAAAATAAGCCACTACAATATAATTTGTCTCTCAATGGATGTGCTGTTACATCATCTCCAACAGCAAAGAACTTAGGTGTTATATTTGATACCAATCTGTTCTTTGAAAATCTAATTACCAGTGTTTGTAGAACAGCATTCTTCCACCTAAGAAATATTGCTAAATTAAGGCACATGCTGATGCTGAAAAACTAATTCATGCATTCATGACCTCAAGACTAGATTATTGTAATGCATTACTGGGAGGATGTCCAGCAAGATCAATTAATAAACTTCAATTGGTTCAAAATTCAGCAGCCAGAGTGTTGACTAGAACTAATAAATATGATCATATTAGCCCCATTTTATCATTGTTACATTGGCTTCCTGTTAAATTCCGTATTAATTTTAAAATTCGGTTAACTATGTACAAAGCTTTGAATGGTCTAGCTCTGCAGTACTTAAGTGACCTTCTACCACTCTATATTCCATCACGTTCATTACGATCACAAAATTCTGGCCTGTTAATAGTTACTAGAATATCAAAATCCACAAAAGGAGGAAGATCCTTTTCATAATTGGCTCCTAAACTATGGAATAGTCTCCCTAACACTGTTCGAGATGCAGACACACTCCCTCAGTTTAAGTCTAGACTAAAGACTCTTCTATTTAGCCAGGCATACACCTAATTTATCCTCCAACCCACAATTAGGCTGCTTTAGTTGGGTCTGCCGGAACCAGAAACCAGAAACATTGATCATGATTTATAACTCTGCAATAAATTGAATGGCATCTATGCTTATGTTATTTTATTTGTTTCCCTGTCTCAACCTCGGGACTCCTATCCTGAGGTCACCAGAACCGGCTGGATCCAGCACCATTACTGCTTCGTGTTGGACTCCACTGCTATGTGTCGCTGTGTGATGATGACTAAATGCAGCCGGTGCCAGCCAAACATCCCTTCAGTCTATTATGATGAACTTCAGAGGATGAACTGATGCCAATTCCAACCATAAGACATGGGACACTTCATATGCCATTGTTTGAATCTTGGATTTAGGATGGACCGCACCGAACCTTACCGAAATGACCAGGCAGGTTGAACTGCATTTCACATCCCTGATCTCTACCTGGGTCTATTGATGGACTATGATCTTGAAATGGAATGGATAGACTAACAATTGCCAACAAAAGCCTTCATCAGCCAATTAGCAAGGACAGTTGAATCAATGTGAACTTCTGCAGTTAATCCAGGATGGACTTCAAAACAATCTTACAGTTCAAACAAAAAAAGTTTTTTTTTATTTTTAAAATCTACCCTGCACGTTGAAAAATTGCGCCAAAGGTATACCCAGTGCGTTAAAAAGTGACACCAAGGGGTCCTGGCAAAGCGTCCATATGTGACGAGTTGGGTGTGAGAATGTGTTGGCCAGTCCTTACACTCAAAACAGTCCTGAAGAGCAGAGATGGCTCTTGCTGGCCAGGTTTTCACCTGCTTCTGGAGCGGTTTTGTGCGTCTGACGAACGGTCTGTATGCTGGAATTAGCATAACAGAGATGTGGTCTGAGTATCCAAGGTGGGGGCGGTGCTCCACCCGGTACGCGCCTGGGATGTTTGTGTAAACAAGATCAAGCGTGTTCGCCCCTCTCGTTGCAAAGTCCACATACTGATGGAATTTAGGGAGCACTGTCTTTATTTGCATACTTGAAATCTCCGGCGACAATAAACAGTACGTCGGGGTGAGCATTCTGCAGTTCGCTTATAGCCCCATACAGTTCACAGAGCGCTTCCTTAGCGTTAGCGCTGGGGGGGATGTAAACTCCGGTTATAGTAACTGTGGTGAATTCTCGTGGTAAATAAAAAGGTCTGCATCTAGCAGTCACAAGCTCAGCAGCGATGAGCAATAGCTAGAAACTAGACTAGAGTTCTTGCACCATTCCGTGTTGATGTAAACACACAAGCCATCACCGTGAGTCTTACCGCAGAGAGCTATATTTCTGTCAGCATGAAATGAGGCGAGCTCGTCTAGCTGAATGGCGGCATCAGGAACTCAGTCGCTGAGCCACGTCTCTGTGAAAACAAAGACGCAGCAGTCTCTAAACTCATGCTGCGTAGCCTGCTGGCTACACATTTGGCTAAACATTTGAGAGCAGGATAGACGGGAGAGTCGGCCGGCTAGGGTTTGTATTTAGCCTAGCATGGACCCCCACCCTCTTGCCGCGCTTCCGCTTTCTCGCACACCGCTTATGACGTCCTCTCTCCCGGCCACTGGCATCAGGCGACACCGAGGACTGGAGGCCTGGTTTCCGCAGCAAGCCAAGTACGCGTAGCGCCTCCTGTAGGTCATGCAGTTTGGTTGTTGCATGAATCCTATATTTGAGCAGTGTCTGGCGATGGTAGACAAGAACACCGGTTGCTCCAATGTTCGTGTGCCGCAAAAGTCAGGGTTTTTTAACAAAAATAGCACCATTTTTGGATCCGGAGTGGCCGCTGTGTGCTACCGCGCCGCCATCTTGTTATATAATTCCAGGATATAATTCCAGGATTTTACTAGAATTCATCCAGTTCATCAAGTCCAGGGCCTATGGTGAACCCAATATCAACTCCAGATGGCTTTACAGACACATTAAAGGGTTACTTCAGGATTTAGCATTAAGCTTTGTATCAGTAGAAAACCAATAGTATTTTCGAATTACCGAGCTCCCCCCCCTCATATCCCCCTGAGACAAGAGATTTATTTATTTTTAGTCTGGAAAAAATCCTCCGATGACGCAAAAATCGTCATTTTGCGTCATCGGAGGATTTTTGGGCCAGAGGCTTAAAACTACAGCCAGTATTCCGCATGTTTTCACCACCTATGGAAACAGATAGAGAGTCCTATTGCTGTCGCAAATTTCAGCGATGCCATTTTCTTCTGGACGAGATCGCTGAATCCGCTGATGAAACCACCGATAACATGAGCATGTATAACTGAGCACCCAAGTTTTGTACCACACATGGACAGGGGAGTCCTGGAAACTTATTTTAGGATCCCGAAGATAAATTGGAAACGCCAGCCAAAGCCCGCAGGGACAAACGGACGGCTTAGTGTAAAGTGAGTATTTTGTTTGTTTTTCTTTTTGTTACTAAGACGTCATGTACAGAGTTTGGACACCCGGAATTATAATGTTCTTCCCGCATAGTCAGTCAATTTATCAACTAACTCACGATTTATAGAGTCACAATGTATCAAAGCAAGCCTACTTGTATCATATTTTCAGATACTGCCGCCTGTAACCGGTAGGCGTGGTTTGGGAGTGGCCTCGTAAGGGCAGCAAAGCAAGTGCATTCTGGGAGTTGTTGTCTTTCAGCCACATGTGTAAAAAATACATTTTCTGCCTGTTCTCAGTCTAGAATGCTTCAAATTCAAAAATAATTTCACATTTATACTATATAAATGACCAATTTTAAATACACATTCATCTTCCCAGAGGTGAAGTATCCCTTTAAGCATCTGTTTGTCTGCAGCATTGGCCATCATTGATCTGAGGAGAGGTACAACACCACAAAACAACACCACAAAAATAACAATAGCTACAGCCATTATTATTCCTACATGAGTAAGCCATACTCCCCAGGACCCAAATAGGTTGTCAAACCATTTTCCAATATGTTGATCTCTCCCAGCATTTGCTGTCACTTCTTCTCGAAAGTTTTTCAGCTTTTTCATTGCTGTGGTAAATGATCCATCAGGAGCTGTATTATTTGGAATATAGGTACAGCAGTCAGCTCCAAACATTACACAGACATTGTCTTTTTTACTGTCTTTTTTGCCATGTAATTTTGCTTGTTGAAACTAATTGGTCACCTAAGGCCTTCAATCCTTCATCAGTGTAATTAATGAATCTCTGCTTATTATAATAAATGTAATTGATCCATTCTGAAATCTTATTGGGTGTTATCCATTCAAATATAGACTCAAAACCTGATTTTATTTAATCTCTAGCTATACATTTTGTGGTATTCCTCTGGGTTGACCATTAGCATCTATTATTACATTAGGTTCAGGCTGATATGCTCTTTTCACTCTATGTTTGTTTTGTACAGTTTTTCTAGATTCAGTTTGGATTTCAGAGTCTTCTGGGCCCCATGTTATCATAGTTACTTATTGTGCAAGTCTTACTCTAGTACATATTCCCTTCCAATTTTTTAGTTATGTAGCCTGCAATTTTTTCCCACCACATATCCAAAAATAATCTGCTATGGATACTGTTTGTTCTTCATACAATTCTATCACAGGTGGCACTACAGTTTGGTTGACATCTCCTACATGCCCTCCTTGCCAAGTTTTATTTGGGCATCTTGACGGTCCTGTTACTGATTCTCCCTGTATTGTGGCTTTCGAAAAGTTTGTATCATAGGCTCTTGCTGTTAGGTCATGCAGTTGTCTCATCTAAATGCCAAGTTATTGTACAGTTGCATTTACATTTTCGCACAATAGTATATTAAAGGGTCTATTATTACATATGCTACAGGTTTTTCACTTTTTCTTGCAGTTACTCTAACATATAAGCTTTTACATAAATGTTCCCAACCATTCGTTTCATAATATAAGTAGAATTCAGGATTTCCTAATATGGCCAAACATTCAGCTGGGCAGAAATTTATACCTGTTTAGTTTTTTTGCAAATAATGTTGTGCACATTGTGTATAATCATGTTGGTTGGGCACTACCATCATTTCTTTCAAAGTTGATGGTGAACATAGCAGACAGTTAGACTTTCCTGATTGTTTGGCTATGATGTCTGCCCATTTGAACTAATCATTATGATGTGCAATTTCTAATAATTGCTCTCTTTTCAATATCAGGTCAATTTCATAATCTGTGTCATTATTAGGCACTTCTACTGGTAATTCTGAAGTCTGATTTTGCCATCAGTATGGCGTTTTGGTGGCAATGTTATAGATATGGATCCAGATCATCTTCATAACTAGAAGATCTTCTTTTAATGGATTTATTTTCTTGAGTATCTTGTTAACGAAAGAGGATATCATCAAGCTCTGAGAAGTTGATTGTTCAAAACTCTCCTGACCCTGGTGAGATGTTTGGTTGGAGAGGCCCTTCATGCTCTGAGTCTGGGGAGTGGTCACTGGAAAGCCTTGGGGATTGTTATATGGTAGATCTTGAGTCTGGGGTAGCTGCTGCAGCAGGTGTACCAACATCAGTATTCATATCAGAACATTTCTCACCTTCTAATTCTGACCCCACTGGTTATAGTACATCCTCCTACAGCTGTATTTCATCTTTAGCTTCAGCATGCTCATCTGCCCTAAAAAGAGGAGTTTGCCTCTTCTTGTTCAGCTCTTTCTTGGACATAGGCTTCAGGCTCTTCTTCAGTTTCAGGAAAATCCATGTCTAAATTTTACTGAGCTTCTGCTCTATCTGCTGGTCTTGGTAATCTCAGTTTAGGCACCCTAGTGCAGTGATTTAAATAATACCACGTTGTGCTACCTTCTACCTGCACTGCTGTTGGGGTTGATCTCATTACTTTATAAGGTACTTCCCATCCGTGTTCATTCCATTTTCTCCTAAAAACTCTCAAATAAACTTGGTCTCCAGGTACTATGGGACATGGCACTTCTTCTTCCTGTCTGGGTCCCCCGTTCTGTTCCTGTGAATTACTGGCTTCGTTTAGAGCAGTTAATTGTCTCATGTAAGCACTTAGGTCCATCTGTAATTGTTCTAGTGGTGGGACTTCATAATGACCTCTCAAATATGGTGCTGGCATGGGTCTGCCTGTTAGCATTTCATGTGGTGTTAGATTGGTGATTCTATTAGTCTGCATGCGGAAAGACATCTACACAATTGAGTCTAGTGTAGGGCCTTGCCCCACTGAAAATGGCAGCAGAGACAGCATGGCCCTTTGTTTGATCAAAAGTGAAACATTGAACTCGGTTTCCCAGAATGCTTCACAGCCGGACGGAAGTCCCGCCCATGGACTCGATCTCAAACGTCATTGGTCAAAAGCAGCCTATGACCGATGACGTCATCTTGTTAACAAAACTAGCGCTCAGATTTGATTTCTCTCTCTCTCTGCTAAAGCTTCGCTGGCTACAACTGCACGAGCTGTGCTCTAAAGAGACGCATCTACACAAAGGAATCCTCCTTCTGGACAAAGAGAGACGACGTTTTTCTAACCTCACCATTTGGCCACGGTAGAGTAAGATTAACTTAGCTTTGTTCCAGTCGTGTAGTATTACAACCGGTTCATTTCATTTTCACCGTGAAACATCAGTGAATTTGTTTAGAATACGGAAAAGGCGACCAGATTCCCTTTTCAATCGTTTTCTATCAACGTTGACCATCGCCTGCATTTCTCTCCATCACCGGACCCGAGAAATAATGCAGAGACGCGTCTTTTCGCTGACGAGCGTAAGACCAAAGGACTGAATCCAGATCGTTTTCTCCTGACCGCTCATTGCAACAGGAATTCAAACGGATAACCCTGTTGAAATCACACAGGATTTCCCAAGTAAGGCTTGATATCTGGGCAGATTTAGTTTAGAAACTGTGACTTTTCTTATAAAACTAAATCCTATATATTTGATTGCTGAATGTTTATGTTTTTGTTTACATTTGTATGTTAAACTACGATCGCTGATTGTTGTGTTGATTCATGAGATCGTCATTTTTGGGTGAAATGTTATTTTATTGAGTGATCTGAACTAACGATTCAATCGCGCTGTTACCAGCGTGTATCCTCTGTTAAATTGCATGAGCCCCTGTTTGTTCGCTCTCTCTCTCACACTCACTGAAATTCACAGAGCGAGCAGCACCATGGTTTGTTCGAATCAGGCTGGTGTTTTCCAAATTCTCCCGCCTGTTTCGTTCAGTTCTTTGTGTGTCTGCTCATTTACCACCCACACGTGGTAAAAGCTCTATTGTTCTGGAACTGATCTAGCCATCTTTCTTTCCCCACACCTTCAAATGATCATTGGCTCCGCCCCTTTCGGTCTAATCCTCCCTTTGGGAAAATAGTTTCCATTTTGAATTCAGTTCGCCATTTTGGAACCTCGGTCCCAATTTTGGAACTGATCCTCCATTTTGAAACTTGCCCACACGTGGAGTTTAGTCCGCTATTTTGTGTCTTTGTTACCAAACCTAGACACACATACACACACACACACACACACACACACACACACTAGCATATAGCTCCACAATTTAGTTAGGATTTCCATTTTATGTTTTGTATTATATTCATCTAGTATTGACAGTGTTCATTGCTGTTTGATTATAATAAATCTTGTTATATTATAATAAGTACTCCTAGTTGTTTTGTTTGAATATTGTGTTGAAGCCAGCCTCTGCCACGTCAAGAACTCCCGTATTACTTCAGGATCGTTAAATTGTTGTTGTTAGAAACCAACTGTAACCAGATTACTGTTGGATTCGTATGGCAATAATTCGATTAGCTTCTTCCCCTTCTTGATTATTTTGATTATCAATCAAGATACTCAATCTTCAGGGTAGAATTTTATGAGACTTGATCAGTCACCTACTATCATTTTTCTCTTGTAAAAGAGTGGTGCCCCGAGGATAGAATTTAATGAATTAAATTCTATTATTTAATTTAATTATTAATAAATAAACATTCATTATTAATTATATCTGATCGTAAAACTGATCTAAACAACATGTGCGCACTACACTAGTATCAGCACAAATCTTGTTGAGCTTAGCTTTGAGCATTACATTCATGCTTTCAACCATTCCCTGTGACTGTGGATGGTAGATACACCCTGGCCTTTGTTATATTATCAACTGTTGTATCACTGTTTTCCCTGTTCTTTGAGTGAATGCTGAACCATGGCCAGATCTTATTTGAGATGGTATGTCAAATCTTGGATTAAACTCTCTGGTCAAACATTTGATCAACGTTTGAGCTCCTGGTCTGCTGATGGTACTGCTTCTACTCACCTGCTGAATCTTTCTATTATCACCAACTATTATCACCAACATGTATCTTTTTAGTCTTACTGATTTTTTAATGTCCATAAAATCCATTACCGGATGGTCCTTTTGGTACTGGTATGTGACCTATAGTGCAGATATACCTTTTCTGACATTGTTCTGGGCACAAATATCACACTCAGCCAAATATTAATCTACCATGGTATGGGTTACCAATATCCCGAAATATTTCCCTAATTTACATTTATGTATTTGGCAGACATTTTTATCCAAAGCGACATACAGAGCCCTTATTACGGGGACAATCCCCCCGGAGCAACCTGGAGTTAAGTGCCTTGCTCAAGGACAAGGACAGAATGGTGGTGGCTGTGGGGATCGAACCGACAACCTTCTGCTTAAGAGTTTAGTGCTTTAGCCCACTACGCCACCACCACTCCTAATTATCCTCCCCCCTTGCAAAATGGTCAAAACCATGTGCATCTGAGATTAAAATAGTAAGGATTGCTGTTGGAGCAATCAAATATCCTTGAAGAGATTATCATATACCATTTACATCTCTGCTTGCACCTCTGTGTTGCCATACCCCATGTTCATATGGGCCAGCTTGATGATGCATACATGCAATGTGATCTATTTGTGGTTGAGTCTGAAGCAAAACTGATACAATTGCCAATACTTCTTGGCATCCTGAGGCCTTTTTGGCATGTAAGCATGCAGCAATATTACCTTGAATGAATGACAAAATCATTGCCTTTTTTGTGTGCTTGACATTTGATGAGAGAGCCTATTACGCATTCATGAGGTGTTCCTTCCCCTTCTAGGGGAATGAATTTGGCTGGATTTATTGTTGGCTGGGTTTACTGGCTATGGGCAGTACATAGTTTTATGTTAATGTCTGGGTAAGTTAACAGTGTTGAATATTTCAAACACCTGGCTTGCATTAGAACAAATCTACCTTGCTCTAATAGCTCTGTTACTTTTTGATGCGTGTAAATTATCACTGGATAGCCCATTTTCTATAACTTGGTTGCTTGTTTTCTTCCACTACATGACTGCTGCATTAAGACTGCTGATGCATATCCATCTCTTCTATCTGCTACATACAAAGTAAATGATTAGTATAGTCAGGGACTGCTAGAGCTGGAGCTGTCTGAAGTTCTTTTTTCAATGATTCAAAGGCTATCAATGCATCAGTATCCCATGTCAGTCGAGCTTGGTGATTCGGATGCCCTGTTTGTTTCATCAGTGCTCTTAAAGGAGCTGTTTTAATAGCATAATTTCCAATCGGCACTAAAACCTAGCATGCCCAAAAAGGCAGTCATGTGTTCCACTGTTTGTGGTACGGATACTTTACTTATGCCTTGCAATTGACTTGGTGATATAGCTTTAGTTTTAATGTGCAATAATTCGTCCTATGTACTCTACCAATTGTAAGCAGTACTGCAGTTTCTTTTTTGAGATTGTGTGGCCCCCTTCAGTTAATTTAGTGAGCACTTTGATAGAATATTGGTGACATTAGTCTAATGTTGTTGAACAAATCAACAGATCATCTACATATTTCATCAATGTGCTATCCAATCTAAAATCTTCGAAATCATTTTTCAAATCTTGATTGAACGCATGTGGTGAATGTTTAAGTCCCTGGGGCATTCTGATGTATGTATATTGTTTACCTTGATAGGTGAATGAATAAAGTGTCTGCATTCCTCTGCTAAAGGGATGCTGAAAAAAGCAGAGCACAGGTCAATAACAGAGGAACATTTGTCAACAGCGGATGTGGATTTAGTACTTCTGCAGGTTAGTCTTCCGTTACCTCATTAACTGCTCTCAAATCACGCACTAAGCACCATTTTGATTTGTCTGCCTTAGCAACTGGCAATATGGGGGTGTTGCAATGACTCACTGTTTCAATTAACATCCCTGTCTTATTCAGTCTCTCAATAGTCTTTTTAATTCCTTCTACAGTTCTCATTTCAATGGATATTGTTGTTTTCTTGGTAGTTTTATTCCTGGTCTATGTTTAATTCTAATTGGAATGGCAGATTTTACTAAACCTACGTCTGTATCATGTTGAGACCACAGGCAAGTACATGTATTTCCATGTCTGACATTAGTTCAACTATTTTTTAATCTAATTTTTCCTTTTCTTTAGTAGTTACCACAGCCCTTGTAATGCCTTCCATAGTTGTGTAACACAGAATTTTTAGGTTTATCTGCTGATTCGTGGATTAAAGTATTTTCTGTGGCTTCCCACTTTTTCCTCTCTTCTCTTTTCATCATTGGTCCTATATCTTTTGCCTGACTTCCCTTACTTGCCTATAATGTTGTATGTTGAACTTAATTTGGTTCTTGAAATCAGTTTTCAAAAAAATTACATTTCTCAATTTGTAGTGCCGCTCCTTCTGACCCTACAATTATGTATTGTGAGCATAGAATTTCTTGCCTTTTGTGTCATTTAGCCATTTCTTTTCAAGCTCTGGGTCCCTTGCAGAATCATATATTATGGTCCAATGGAATTACATTTTTGGCATGCTTGGTTCACTGAGCTGTTCTTTAATGTATTTATCCCATTTGTTTACAGCTTTTTCTACACCCTCTCCTACATCTCCTAGCCAATATATATTTGCCTGTGGCTCTTGACGTTCTTGAAATTTTGTGACAGTCATTTGTTTGATTCCCTTACTATCTATGTATATTCCATTCAGAGAGCTGTAAATTCATTTCACATATAGCATATGTTAATTAATTTCACATATAGCATCCCTCCATTACAGGTTGACAGGTGTTTGCTCTGATATTAGAATGGGAATTTTTTATTTCTGCATCCTTTACTTTTATGCTGACTGGAGCTGTCATTGGAATTAGCTGCATGAGTCTGGAGAATCCATCTGTCTTTACATATTTTCAAGCCTTGGGGCAGTGAGAGACATAATTTGGATTTGTACACATAAACATAGCTCCAGTACCTAGCATAACTGGTGTTGTCTTGCCCTCTATTTGAACCTGCAGCATAGGTTCTTCAGATGATATCACTGGAAGCTGACCCCTCCCCGTAGGATCCTCTCGGCAGCCCTAGTAGCCCTGATGTGGTCCATGCCATGGATTGAGTGGACCTGGTGCTTGAGCTTGGTATTCTTGCTGCCATGGGGCTTGGACTTGGGGGTTGGTTACTTTGCCATGGATTAATTGGTCAATCTCTTCTGTTGTGTTTATGCTGATTGCATCCCCAACATATTCCTGGTGGGCCTCTTGGGCCACTGTTCTGTCTACCTCTTCCTCCTTGTTGTGGCCTATTCCAGTTTACATTGTTTGGTTGTTCTGGTTTTTACATAGATTACAATTGGTGCTGGTGGCTGTGATGCATTTCCTGCTGGTGACATTGTATTCTGGGAAACAGGTACAGGTGGTACCAGGGCAGACTGGGCAGCAGGTAGAGGCACATTTACGGGAGCTATTGCTACTGATTGTTCTTCTTTCTCTTTACTTTGGCTTGAATCTTCTTTTTTCCAGTTAGTTCTTCGAGCTGCAGTTGTGTCAGTTTTCTCTGTAGTTCTCTTTCTTGATGTTTCAATCTCAACTCATTTCTCCTGTGTTGCTCTACAGCACGAGTTACATGTTCAAAGCACTCCCTGTGTGATTTGGAGTTTAGTCCAATTACATCCTCCAGCTTTTCTTTCACTATGTTTAATGTGTACAAGTCCAAATTATGCCTCTCACTGCCCCAAGTCTTGAAAATGGCAGTTCTGAATAATAAAGTCATTACTTTTGTTAAGCCTCTCTTAGGTGTAATTCTTGCCCGTGGCCTGCCTTCCTCTTATATTTCTTGTTAATTTCTGTTCTGCTTCTCTTAGTGACATATTCTGTTCTTCTTATTGTCTTCCTCTCATCCCTGCTAATGCTGATGTCACATTTTGGTAGGCGTTCATGATCACCATGAGGATATGTTTACCATTTCTTCTCTAATGCTTACCCCTTCATTATCCCTGTCCACATTGTCATCTTTTATGTTTATATTCCCTTTTATTTCACCTGTCCCTGATATGGAAGGCATTTATTTTGCAGGTTGGTCAAGAGGTGGTGCATAGGGAGGTGGTCTCTCTGTATTTTCAATTTTATCATCTAATGATCTTTTTGATGTCTCTCAGCTTTTAATACTTTTATCCCACGATTTTTAAATAAATGAAATACTTGTTCTTTTTCTCCTTTGTCAATGTCTCCATTTCTCTACACATAGCCACATCAAATGTTCCCTCTGCTTGCCATTTTGTGTTTTCAATTATTATATTTAGGGCTGTCGATTTAACGCGTTAATTCAGTGTGAATAATTTGACTAAAAATAGCGCGTTAAAAACATTAACGCCATTAATCGCAATACCCCCCGGAACGTAATATGGAAGATTCCTAAGAAATGCAAGCTTGTAGTACCACCTGTTTACTCCAGAAGTAAAACTTCAGCTGCGTGGCAATGCACAGTTTATACAGTGAAGAAAAACACCCTTGAACAGCAGAACAACACAGACATATGTTACATTCTTGCGTTCAAAACACTTGATGGAGCGCAAATCTGAACTACGGGATCTCAATATGTGTTCTAAGTATTAAACTATTTAACTTGACACAGTTACCTAAAAATGTTATGTTTATGACGCAACACATCCAAGAAGCTACACAAGCATGTCTGATGCAGATGTTCATTGACGGATCCTTAAACAAGCCCTCATAATAAATCTCCAACTGATTGACAAATTCAATTGTGAAATGGATTGCTGTGAACTGTATGCCAGTGATTGACTTATGATCAATAATATGGTAGTAAACAATACATTGTATTCTAAAAACTCTTTTTGTATTGTCTTATTAATGATGAACTCTTCTGCCACAAGAATGTAATGCACTTTAATTATCTGAATATGTTTTTATTTTATTTTTTTATATATATATATATATATAATTTTTAAATATTTAAAGATAACTATGTATCATTATTTCATCATTATATATTGAATTATTGTTATATGAGGGGCTTTCTCTGCAAATATTTGTATATGCGATTAATCACGATTACATGGGACACCATGTAATTCATTCGATTAAAAATTTTAATCGATTGACAGCCCTAATTATATTTTAATGTACCTCTATAACTCAAGCTCGTGTCTATCTTAAACTTGTCTTCACCAGGCTGGTCAGATGAGCATCACTAAAAGTATCTGACCCCTGACTTCCCCTGGGCTTTTGTTTGGTTGAGGACTTGTCACTGTTCCTAAAGTATTTTATTAGTCTTTCTCAGATATTTCAGTATGGCATGTATTTGTTTTCTGTTTAATGGTTTTACAGGCAATTCCTCTGCTCCAAACCAATGTGAATTGTTCTGCATCCAGATAATGTCTCCTCCTAGACTAATTATGTAAAAACTCCATATCTCATCTTCAGCAAACCAGTCACCTGTGGCAGCTATTCCTCCTTCCCAATGCATAAAAGTGAGAGATGGGGTTAATTCTACTTGACACCCTCCCCATAAAAATACAGAAACATTTAATTAACTTCTATCACAATATTCTAAATGAAAAGGTTCAGGAAAGTCAATCATGGCTTCCTTTTCTTCTTTGTTTAAAATTCCTCTTCATCGCTTTCCTCTCTTTCTCCCTCAAAGAATCACTCATTATTTACAGTGGTTGATTGCTGTTATTTCTTTTTAACATCCATATATTACACCCACAGCTGTCGCTTTCGCCCTGGGTCTCTGCTCAAAACAATTGCTACCTCTACTTTTCCTACAGTTCCATTTGTTGTGTAAATTGGTGTTAAGTCTCATCTATTGTTTCTATGAAATAACACCTTACTTTTCCACTGCACTGGTCATATGTCTGTGCTTATCATAAGGCACCCATCTCTTAGGATTATTACTATATCTATCCCCCTTGGCCACTGGCCCCTTAACTTCTTTTATATATAAGGCGCATACACTGGGCCAATTTCTGCTGATGAAATGTTTATTCACTATAGCTTTTCAGTCTACAGATGGCCATTCCTGTTCTATTTCCTGCAAATTTGTGATTGTAGTCAATTTGTTCAGAAACAATTTTTTCTTTTGTTCTTTCAGGCTCCCCTTCCCTACCATTCTTGTATAAGTCAAGTCAAGTCAAGTGTCAAGTCGTTTTTATTGTATATAACCATATACAGTTTGTACAGTACACAGCGAAATGAGACAACGTTCCTCCAGGACCATGGTGCTACATAAAACAACATAGGACAAACACAGAACCACATGAGACTACACAGACTAAATAACATACCTATATATAGTGCACATGCAAACGTGTGCCAAAAAGTACGGGACAGTACAATAAACTACTGACAATGAACAGGACAATAGACACAGTAAGTGACAGTACAGTGCCGATCAGTACACAGTAGTGCAAAGATGACAGTTTCCAAAAATGCCAAATGTAAACATAACATACTATGAGATAGTGTTCTATGGATATAGCAGTTATTGAGGTAGCAGCCAGTAATAAAGTGACAATAATTAAAGTGCAAATCAGGACATGTGTGTCAAACCAGTCTCTGAGTATTGAGGAGTCTGATGGCTTGGGGGAAGAAGCTGTTACACAGTCTGGCCGTGAAGGGCCTGAATGCTTCGCTACCTCTTGTCAGACGGCAGGAGGGTGAAGAGTTTGTGTGAGGGGTGTGTGGGGTCTATTTCTTTTCTTGTTTCAGTTAGTCTACATATTCTTTCAAATTCAGTAACAGCCTGCATCTATATTAGGTTTTTATTTTAGGAGGAACACCGAGAAATAAGCCTTCTCTGTGTCTCTTACGTTCCTCTGCCTGCTCACTACCCCTCCTTTAAGGAGATGTCTTTCATGCGGTGGAGCCACTGCAGCGTGATCCGAACAGAGGGTGAAGGCCCGCCCCAACAGGTAGATTCGAGAGTGTGGACAGCCCACTTGATGGCCAGACGTTCCTTTTCTACGGTGCTGTACTTAGTCTCCTCAATTAGAGCTTGCGGCTAGTGTACAGCACCGTGCGCTCCTCCTCCTCCACCACCTGCGAGAGCATGGCCCCCAGCCCCCTGTCTGAAGCATCCATCTGTAACACAAAAGGGAGAGAGAAATCGAGTGAATGTATAAGCCCCCGGAAAAGTGCAGCTTTAACTTGCATGAATGCCTGCAGACACTGCTCCATCCACTGGACCGGGTCTGGAGCTCCCTTTTTAGTGAGATCAGTCAGCGGGCTGGTGACGTCCGAATAATTGGGTACGAATCTTCTATAATAGCCAGCCAGCTCCAGGAACTGTCTCACCCCCTTTTTGGTCTTGGGCCTCGGAGAGGTCACAACAACCACCGTCTTATCAATTTGGGGATGCACCTGACCGTGACCCAAGTGGAATCCCAGATACTGTACCTCCATCTGCCCAATCGCGCACTTCTTTGTGTTTGCAGTGAGTCCTGCTCATCGCAGCAATCTCAGAACCGCCCTCAGATGCTGCATATGCCGCTGCCAATCATTACTATAAATGATGATGTCATCTAAATAGGCAGCGGCGTAAGTTGTATGTGGTCTGAGGATCCAGTCCATGAGACGCTGAAACGTAGCCGGGGCCCCAAACAAACCGAACGGAAGTGTTACAAATTGCTGTAATCCAAACGGCATGGAGAAGACTGTTATTTCACAGGAAATTGGTGACAAGGGGATCTGCCAATAACACTTCGTCAAATCCAATGTCGAATAAAAGTGAGCAGTGCCCAACCGATTGAGCAACTCATCAAAGCGAGGCATTGGGTACACGTCAAATTTAGACACCATGTTGACTTTCCTATAATCCGCACAGAACCGCACCGACCCGTTGCTCTTAGGCACTAGAACAACCGGGCTGGACCAATCACTGTGGGATTCCTCTATTACCCCCATATCGAGCATTGCATCTAATTCTCCACAAACAATTTTCTTTTAAGCTTGGGCAATCGGTAGGGGCGGCTACGTACCACAACGTTGTGTGACCTAAGTGACTCACCATGGGATTATAATGAGCCGTCTGGAACACCATTTCCTGACGGCTCCATGGTATCAAAAGCTGAGTTGTATTTTCTTCTGTTTGAGCGTGCTGCGCCACTCTGTATAACCGCTCTCTTATAATGGCAAAATAGGGATATGAAAGAGCTCGTTGCCAGCAGTTGTTGAGCCGCGAGCTGGGCTTCCCCGGACAACAGTGGGATTAAATCAGCCGCCCATTGGTCACGTGGCCAGCCACAAATCTCGACGGTGCGCTCAAACAAATCTAGAAATGCTTCTGGATCGTCCGCCACCCCCATCTTCTGTAACGCGGAGGGGAGCTGGTGTCAGGGGATGCAGATGGAGCCTGGGTGGCCTCCTGGCTTAGGAGGCTCTGGATTGCATGCTGGTCCTCTGCTTGAGCCTGTAGGATCTCGAAAAACCGGCGATCTCAAGCAGGGTCTGATGGTGGTTCTCGTGCAAACCAGCGAGGGACTGGAGGACCTCCGCCAATTGGGAGGACTCTACGGGGCAACTTCCATCACCTTGGATAAATCTCCCGGGTTTCGGCACCAGTGTGAAGGTTCCCAGGGACGACACTAGCCAACAGGTTCCTTTCTACTCAAGTGAGTTCTTCTATTCACATAAAACAAAACACTTGCTTTACAGCTCAAACTCAATGAACACCACAGTCTCAGTGTGTTCCTCGTAGCTCTCTCTCTCTCTTGATCTGCTGGCTATGTGGCTCTTTTATGCCGCTCTCCCCGTGTTCAGTGTAATTAGAAACATGTGTTAGGCATAATTTAGCTCAGGTGCAAGCACCCTTACCGCTCACTCTCTCTCCAGACGGACACTTGACCACGCCCCGCTGCCACAGGAAGGAAATAAATTGTATTGCAAGCAAGGATTTACCATTAATCCAAAATGCAATGACAACCCTGGTCGTGGTACTGTCACCTCGGAGCCTGGAGGCAGCATCATTCAAACAGTAGTTTTCACTTACATATGTCATTGTAGAAATTCACTATTTACAGTTAGCTATGATTAATTTAACCCATGATTTAATGTATCCAATAACAAGCCGATTATTATAGTAGTTCTATAATGCCTTGAAGTTAAGTATGTACATGTATATAAGTATATTAAGTATGTATAAGTTTCTCTAAATAAATAAAAGAAAAGTACAGATTTGAGTTTCAGTTTGAGATCTTTCATGAATGAAAATAAATAAATAACAGTTTTCACAACAACAAATTTATATTAAATTTAAGCTCGGAGGTTAAAGTGACCCAGATTTTTAGCATGGGAGTGCTTAATACCAGTAGCCCAAAGCTGTCAATAATATCTTTGCCATATCGATTTTGACAAAATGATCAACTCTGTCTCATCCTCATTCAGCTGGAGAAAGTTATTCCCCAACCAACATTTAACATCATCCAAACAATCATTAAGAGATTTATCAGAGAGGTGATCAAAATGTGATAAACATTTGTTTTTAATTAACCCTAAGTGGAGTATATATAAAGAAGAAGAAAAATAAACAGGACCCAAAACTGAACCTTCTGGAATCCCACAAGTACTTTGAGCAGATGATAAAGAAAATCAATCCCAATTTCCCAGTCCTGACTGAGCAAATTCTATCCTGTACAGGAAGAAAACCACTCAAGGGCCGAGCCCTGAGTGAAAACGTGATGCCTGTCTTGTTCAGTTAAGACAGCACAGCCTTTGACTCTATTAATCATGCTAAGATCTGAAAACATCAGTGCAACATAATTTCCACAATTAACTCCTTGCAAGAGATTGTTTGTAAACCTAGAAGAGCTTTATTTGTGTCCAGCTCTAAAAACCTACAGAAACCTGTCAAAGATGTTATTCTTTGTTAAAAATTAAGTTAGCTGCATAGCTTCTCCAAGATCTTTAGATGTAAAAGGTAGCCAAAAATCTATAATGTCCAGGTGGTTTAAGTTTTTTTAAGAAGAGGCTGAACAACCGCATGCTTAAAACAAACCAGAAAAAGGCCATACATCAGACTATTGTTTATAATAGTATAACTACCGCTTTAAAAGGTGAGAAAGGACCACATTAATAGGAGAACAAGTGGTTTTCATGTGTAAAATAATGGGTTTTAAATGTGAGAGCCAAATTGAAAATGATCTCATAATTTTTGGTTTTAAATGTAAGAACTAAATTTTTCAATTTGGTCATGTCGTTCTTTTGTTCTTTTTTGAGGAGACGAAGTCAAGTTTTCAAGGTAAAAAATATATTTATTAACAAGAAATAATAAGTACAAAAATCATTCAGCTGGGGATCTAGTCTGCTTCACCCGTAAGCTCTGCTCAAAAAGACCCCATTTCTCCTGTGTTCCCTCCTTTTCTACTTTTCTGACCCAGGGTGTGTCCCTTTGTTCTCATTTTGTTTTTACTCTTTTGATTGGCTTATTGTTGCCGCAGGGGCATCTCCAATATTTTAAGAGATAAGTTTCAATCATCCCGTTAGTTTGTTTTTGCCACAGTGGGATTACTGGTTTTGCCTTCTATTGGTTGATTCTTACCAGTTCCCTGCCTAAAGAATTTCCAGTGTCGAGACAGTTTCAAACTTCCCTTGCCTAAAGAATTTCCAATGTAGACCTGTTTCTAGGTTCCCCTCATTTCCTGTGTCAGAAATGTAGCTATAGTTTATCACACTTCACATTTAGTGTTTTTGGTTTTAACATATATTTTCTAGTTAGTTACACACATCATTCATCATTTGTTAGCAGGCATACATTGTTTAAGATTTGTCACACACATATATACTGACTAAGACTATAACACACAACAGTCACACCAAATTGAAAATGGACTCATCATTTTATTACCCTCACACCATCCCAAATATGTATGCCTTTTTTTAACACAAAGATTTCAAGCAGAATATTTCAGCCCTGTTGTGCCTCACTATGCAAATAAATGGAAAACAACTTTTTGAAGCTTTAAAAAGCAAATAAATGCAGTATAAAATTAATCTATAAGACTCCAGTGGTTATGTTATACCCTGTTTGTATGGTATGTCTCAACGGGACAGGGGCAATGTGTTGATGGGAAAGCAAGAACCAGATGCAATCGAAAGGATCCGGTGTGCAGCTGTTGCAGGGAGATGTCCTTGACCATTTCCCCAGCACCAGGAGATGTTCCAGTATTAATGGGGCAAAACATCCATAATAGGTGGCTCCCAGTTGATGACCCCATAGCTGGACAACTGAAGGCACTGGCGGAGGTAAGGCAGCCAGTAATGCCCTGCAGGTTTAGACATTTACCTGTGCATCTGATTAATATTCTGGGAGACCAATGACTACTGTGAATAGGTCAGTTGGAGTCCAGAAAAGACTGGAAGACTGTCAGGAAAGGCTAATTGACTGTGGCAAAGTCTGCACAGGGGTGGGCAAGCTAGTTACCTTACCCACAGGTCCTCATACAGGGGACACCCTAACTAACTACAAGCACTATACAAGAAAAGCCTGGTGGTCCTCCGAGAGGTGGGGTGGAAGATGGACCAATTAGTAAGGGAAACGTGGTCCCAGGGTAGGAGAGAAAAGGAAATAATTCAGCTGGTGAAAGAGTAGAGGCAGCTGTGACAGGGCGGAGGGTGGAGCCAGGTCGTGATGATACACACACGGTCCCGCATCAGGCTAATCAAGCCTCCGAGAGGGATAAAGGCCGATGGCGGACGGTGGTGCGACGAGAGAGAGATCATTTACGGACATGTCCGTCGTCATGTGTTTGTGTCCTTTGTTTTAAGATCATTATTAAAAACCTTATTTATATTGTCAAGACAGTTCTCGCCTCCTCCTTTCCCTTGAACTATGTTACAGCAGCTTTGCAGGAGAATTTGAGAATTTGACAGCGAAGAAGTGGTAAGGATCATGAGAGGATGAAATTCGTCAAAGATCCTTTTCAATTTGCCAGAAATCTTCTCAAAGAGAAGAGGAGTGGAAAGCTGGTGATGCCAAAGCAAGATCTAGAAGATCACATGAAAAATCAGCTAGGGGATCCCCATAAAGACAGTCTGCTAGGCTCACCTGGATATGTCCCACTGCCAGTGGAGCCAGTAGTGGGATTTGATGTAGCTCCACCCAAGTTGAGATCAGGCAATTGGTAAAAAAGCAGGGCAACTCCAGCCCCAGGCCAAAAAGGATATCTTATAGGTTATATAAGCAGTGCCCAACAGTTCTTAAACAGTTATAGAGACTACTGAGAGTTGCCTGGAATAAGCAGTGCATACCCCTGTAATGTTGAAGGGCAGTGGTCATCTTTATACCCAAAGAACAGGAATCCACTAACATAGCATGTGGAGGGAAAGATTGTCTTTTCAGTGGTAGCAAGGGAAATGTCTGTTTACCTCCTGAAGAATGGATACATAGAATCAAGTTGCCAGAAGCCAGGTGTACCAGATTTTCCTGGATGTGTGGAGGATGCATTAGTACAGTAGCAGATCCAGTCTGCCAAAAGAGACAAGAAAGACCACCATGTAGTCTGGCTGGACCTGGAAAATGCCTTTGGATCAGTTCCACAGCAGCCTGTCAGCTATGCACTGGAGTTTTTCAATGTATTCCATCAGCCTCCCCTCTAGTGCATAGCTTGGCCTGGTTTAGCTCCCCCACTCAATCCCCCTCCAGAACCCCTTGGATAAGGACTAAGTGGGTCAGCAGAAATAATTCCTCCCCACCCCTTTCTTCTTCTACATGCAACCTCACCTCATATCACAATTGTTCCCTATTCCTACTTTGTCACTTGATCTACTTTGACCAATGCCAAGAGTTCTTCCATACTTTTTTATAGTCTGTTTGTACATGCAGCAGTCTGGAGGATACTTGTAACATCATCCATATAGTTGCACAGTGCTGGCAATCTCACCCCATATTATGCACTGATTCCTAGGGCCATCCATCTGGCACTAATTAGGATAATCTCAAATGCAGCTGTAAACAGCATGGGAGAGATTGCACATCCCATTGCAATCCCTTTTTCCAGTTGCTGCCATCAAGTTATGCACTCCTGTGTTTCCATGTACCAGAATGTATTAGGAACTTGGTAGATAGTTACTATAGTTACATCTGTTGGAGGATTTGTTTTAGGCACTGCATGGGTGGTAGGTTCAGATTGATAGTTTGTGTTTGAGGCATTGGACGTATGGTAAGTCTGCTCATGGGGGGATGTATTGAACCCTGGTTGTATGGTATGTCTCGACAGGAAAGGAGGAATGTCTTGATGGGAAGGCAAGAACAAGAGGCAATCGAAAGGATCTGGTGTCCAGCTGTGGGGGAAATCAAACACAGAATTCCACAAAAAGAACATCACACCTACGGTCAAGCATGGTGGTAGTGTAAATTGTATGGGGATGCTTTGTGGCTTCAGGGCAACTTGCAATAATTGAGGGAAATATGAATTTCTCTCTACTGGAAAATCCTGAAGGAGAATGTCCAGTAAACAGTCCGTGAGTTGAAGCCAGTGATTCAAAGCATAGGAGTAAGTCCACCTCTGAATGGATCAAAATATGCAAAATTAAAGTTCTGGAGTGGCCTAATCAAAGACCTGATTTGAACCCGATTGAGATGCTGTGGCAGGACCTTAAATGGGAAGTTCATGCTTGAAAACCCTCCAATGTGGCTGAACTAAAGCTGTTGTGCAAATAAGAGTGGGACAAAATTCCACCACAGCATTGTGAATGACTGCTCTCCATTTATCGGAAGCATTTGGTTGGGTGGCACAACCAGCTATAAAGTTTAAGAGGGCTTTTCACATGGGTGACATAGGTGTTGGATAACTTTTTACTTCAATAAATAAATATATATATTTGAAAAATTATTTGTGTTTACACAGGTTTCCTTTGTTTTATGTTATATCTCGTTTGAAGATCTAAAACACTTTAGTATGAAAAATACACAAAAACATAAGAAATCAGGAAGGGGGGAAATACTTTCCCAGAGCACTGTATCATAACGCTTCTGAAGATATATATTTAACCACTGGAATTGTTTGGGTTACTTTTCTGCTGCCTTTACGTGCTTTTGGAGCTTCAAAATTTTGGTACCCCTTCACTTGCATTGTATGGGCTTACAGAGTTTGTGTTGAGAAGAAAGAAAGAAAGTCACACATCTTGGATGGCATGAGGGTGAGTAAATGATGAGAGAATTTTCATATTTGGTTGAACTATTTCTTTATCAGCTCTTTGATATTTAAATAAACATTCTTTCAAAATATCATAAGAAAACTGTTCAGCCACATTCTGCCCTTCTACATTTCTGTCTAAGAGTATGAATAGTACTTTTCAACCAGGAATGTGTCCTAAATTTATGACTCTTAGATTTGAAAGGAGCAACCGAGTCAAGTATATCAGAGCAAATAGAGAGATAAAAAAAACTAGGTTCCACAGGACCCATCCTCAGAGAGGGAGTCTCAATAGAAGCTGTTAATACAAATGTACTACAGTAAAAAAGGTTCTAAATTTTCCCTGGGAAAGTAGCATTAAAAATAGTATGTGTTTGGTCAGTGAACATCGTATCTACAATATGTAAACTAGCCACAGGAAAACCTAAGGATAGCACCAGGTCAAAAGTATGACCATGTTCATGTGTTGGACCAGAAACATTAAATTAATCAATCAGATTAAAAACTCTTTGACCAAGGGTTTCAAAGGACAACAGATATGAATGCTAAAATCACCCAGGACCAAAATGCTATCAAAGTAGGCACTATTACAGATATAAATATAATAACTAAAATAATATAATCTGAGAACTCATTTATAAATCCTTATAATATGTAGAGGGCCTATGTGTAAGAGCACAGATCTAGATATAGCCACCATAATTCATTGCACTTCAAAACTCAGAAAAATCTGAAAACAAACCGTTGGGTTTTCCAGCCAGGACTAGGTCAGTTTTTCAAGGATAGGGTGAGTTAGGGGCTGTTAAACAGGCTTTTGTGTGCTTCTGTGCTGTTTTCCCATAAACTGTTAACACATGCTGGACGTATGCCTTTGTTGCTCTGAATCTCACTGTTTTTTCTTTCTGTATCTTGGGCAATATCGCCACATTTTTAGAGGCCACATAAAATTAAAAAGAACTTAAATTTATATAAACACATCTCAAAACTCTTGGACTTCATGTGATGGTTACAACATTTAACATGATTACAGATTGTTTTTCACAGGGCAAAGTTTCAGCACTTTATAAACAGTAAAGTAAGCATGCATATTTTTGTGCAATAATTAGACAAGTTCAAAGCCATTTGATTTTAAACCATAAAAAAAGGTCAAAGCACCCCAAAGAGGCTATTTAACCACAGTAGTGCAACTCCAAGCACACAACAATACTTGCATTCGCTTACCTGAACCTGCCCTGGCAGAGTACATACATGCAGTGACAGTTTGACTTTTTTATTTTTATTTTATTTTTTGTTTGAGATTGTATCATTTCAAAATCTATGTATTGTGCTACTTAGGCTCATAGCTCACTGTGCACCTTATTTATTGCTATTTTGAAAATTCATTGTTTTAAGAAATTCCGTTGCTATAAATGTTCTTTATATTTATACTCCCAACGAATAAATTATTAACCGTTTTTGAAATCTTGCAGTTAACCGAATGTTAAAAACGGTGATTATGTTCATTCCTAGTAAGGAGGGAGTTTTAAAGAAGTATGGGGTAATACGTTTAGTGCTCT
Organism: Moxostoma hubbsi; assembly: GCA_032164185.1. Taxonomy (NCBI): domain Eukaryota; kingdom Metazoa; phylum Chordata; class Actinopteri; order Cypriniformes; family Catostomidae; genus Moxostoma; species Moxostoma hubbsi. The sequence continues at coordinate 4,225,879 of JAVLUX010000046.1, forward strand.
GCCACCCAGAGATGAAATATTAGAGCAATTAACTCTTCTGCCAGTCAGCAAGACTTCTGTGATTAAATCCATACTGAAGCGATGTGATATGTGTTTTTGGGAAACAGATCAATGTTTAAGTCCTTTTTAATTGTAAATCTATACTTTCACTTCCACCTTCTGGTCACATTCAGCCTCCTACTGGTTGGGGCTGGTCAAAGTTAAAAAAAGAACTGAAAGTTTGAAATGTTTCTCACCCACACCTATCATATTGCTTCAGAAGTTCTGGATTTTGCCACTGGTGTCATATGGATTACGTTATGTCTCCTTTGTCATTTTTGGACCTTCTGAGTTCTGGACACCATTCACTTGCATTGTGAGAACCAACAGAGCTGAGATATTCTTCTAAAAATCTTCATTTGTGTTCTGCAGAAGAAAGAAAGTCATTCACATCTGAGATGGCATAAAGGTGAGAAATGATAAGAGAATTAAAATTTTTGGGTGAACTATATTGTTAAATTGGAGTTGGAAGAGGTTTCAAGAAATGACGTTAAATGAGTGGACACTGAAGCACACCCATGAAACAACAGTTCCATTCACTGCAAACACAGTAAAACATGACAACAAGCATTATGATCATCCTTTCCATCACCAGTGAAGGTGTGCCCTTTTTCTTAGTTTGAGCTACTGCCCCTCAAAATGTCTGTGAACTGTATCTACATAAATTAAGCCGAAATCACGTTTCTTACAGAAGATAAGTGAGCCATACTTACTAAATAAATACAGTTACGTGCACAATTCAAATAAAAAATATATATAAAATTACGTCTATTAAAGAGTTTTTTTCCAAGTAAACAGCTGCCGAAACCTGCACATAATCTTTCACCTTAGTAGTAAATTTATCTGTAAATGTTGTGCTTCCTTCTGTCATGTGTTTGCCAGATTGTCTTGAGGTGTCCTCCAGCAATCAGCCATCTTCAGTCGGTTTGTGTAGTTGTTTATTGTTTTCTGTCAGTCGGTTTCATTCTTAGATCCCTTGCTTGGTTATCTAACTGTCTTCAGCCTAGCCCTCCTCTTTTGCATCTGCCTGAGCCTGACTGCTTGCCTGTGTTTTTGGACTCTGCTTGCCTACAATTTGAGATATCCCTCTGCTCTTTCCCTGGGACTGTTCATTCTGATCTCTGTGACGCCCAGCCATTCAGGACTGAACAGTCCTGTCTGAGAGTCACTGTGTTTCTGAGTTGAACCTTCCTGAGATTTTTGCCTTTTGTTACAATAAAGGGTGAGTCTAACTTTTCTCCACATTTGGGTATTTTCTCTGTTTGGGTCATGAAAATAATAGCACTATTAAATATCCAGGTAAAATATGTTAATATTTTTTTTAATATTTTCTGACATCTGATGGCCATGAGTGCTGTGTCGAGTGTTTGGGGCTTTTCCATGCCGAGGCAGCATTTATTAGATCTTATTAGATCATCCACTCTGAGCACATGAAGATTAAAACACTTTAAACACTCCAGATTTACTTTAGCGCCTGCTTCCCAACCCCCCTTTATCCAAAATCTGCAGTTTAAAAGGAGCGACGGAATTGGGGGGAGTCGGAACATGTTGCAATAGAAGTTCTTTAAAATTAAATGTCTCCCAATACAACGTGGGTCCAAGTTCTGTGTGTGGTTCTCTCTGCTGAGTTGCATTGCGTTGAACAGAGTGGGGATTCCACAGGTTGAAGAAGTGATTGCAACTAGAGAGGAAGAGATATTTGTGGATTCACTACTTTTGCATTCATGACAAGGACACGGCCTTCCTGTTGGAACCTCCTGTCTTTTTGGTGATGTCATGGGAGAAGTTCTGTGAAGCAACAGTCTGCTGCCTACAAGCATATTCTCACACATTATCAATGCATGCAGAAGACCATGGCTCAAGCAACCTGTGGCTTCAATTGCGGTGCAAGAAAACTGACCTTGTAGGCCTGGTGTAAGAGCATTGACATGAAGGATATTACTTTCATGGAAGAGTGGGCATTGCCTCACACTTTTGCAAGCTTTTCTAACTACATTTAGAAATATGTACATGATTAATGGATGAAAGACAGAACTAAATAGTGCTTCTTTATGTTTTCTCTCACAGATGGATGAGTTGATGGATGCTCTGGAAAAGACCAGAAAGGATTTGGACGTCACACAGCAGCGGTTGTCGTTTACCCAGAATTCTCTGTCTGACCGTGACCATGAGCTAAGCAGGATACGAAATGATCACAGTAAAAAGCTGACAGAGATACTACAATTAAAGTAAGTAAATATTAACATGTGCCTTTCACAACAATGAACTCAATGTTTGTTAGCATCCATATGCATGCGTGAGCAACCCACAAGTGCAATGATCTATCAAATTCCACACATTATGATACATTATTAACATACAAACAGGCACAAGTTATTAGTTAATTAATGAAGGTGCACACAGTAACTTAATGTTTATGTCATCTTTGACTTTCATTGACACCTAGTCTTGTGGATGCAGCATTATTCAAAATTTATAGTTTTCAGTTACAGATGCCATTGTAGAAATTCATTATTCACTATCAACCATGATTAATTTAATCCAAGAGTGAAAGTATCCAATAACAAGACAGTTACTGAGATTAAGTGATTAGTATTCAGTTGGTCATGTGATTCTAAAATGGAAGCCCCCATGAGGGCCCTGCCCCATGTAGAATAAAACAGCTTTTATAAATTTAAACTGGATATTAAATACAAATATTAAAATTAATGAATATTAACAATATAAGTCTGTCAGGAAGTTTGACAATTCACTCCAGACTTGAATTTGTGTGCACATATTTTAATCTAGAGAACGTCTCGTGTTACTTAACTGTAATCCCTGTTCCCTAATAAAAACGGAACGAGATGCTGTGCTGATTTAGCACTTTGGGAACATCTTTAGGAGTGACCAGCTGTGAATATGCGTGCAACACGTCAATGAAATTGACTAGAATTTATAGCCACTGCTGGTGACATCATCAGGATGCACATGTAGTGGGGCTATAAATAGATGCGTCACAGGTGCAATGTCAGGTATTTTGTCTGAAGAGCAGTCCTGGGGCATCCTCAGTGCGGCAATGAAGTCCAGCATTTCGTTCCACTTTTATCAGGGAACAGGGGTTACAGTTAAGTAACCCGAGACGTTCCCTATCAAAAAGCTACACTTTGATGCTGCGCTGATTTAGCGCTTTGGGAACGAGAATACCCATGCCGCCCCACTGTGGGTGTCCGGACCCTTTACAGTTGTGTAGTTGTGCTCACAAGAGTGCCAGAGGTCTCAGACATGAGCTTGTGATGTTGACTCAAGGACGTAAGAGCCCAGAGTTGTATAAACATCCAAAAAAAAAAACTTTTTTCTCCACAAACGTGCTGCAGAGGGAAACTCTAGCCAAGGCTTTAGAGGAGGCGACCCCTCTGGTAGAGTGAGCCCTGATCCCTACTGGCGAAGCTTGACCGCCAGTGCAATAGCATCCCTCACCCAATGTGACATTGTCTCCTTGGTGGTGGCCGCCCCCAGAAGGCTTCGAGAGTGACCGGATGTACGGTCGAGAAGGTACCTTAGGCTGGTAGTCTGGATGAGGGTGCAATATTACTTTAGCCATTGGGCAAAATCTAAGTAGGCTGGAAAGACAGACAGAGCTTGCTTCTTTAGAGAAGTAATGGCCATAAGAAAAACCATCTTGAGAGTCAGAAGTTTCTCAGATGCTGACTCTAGAGGTTCAAAGGGGGTATCAAACAGACCCTAAGGACTATTGCTAAGTGCCATGAAGGGATCCTGGTCCTAGCAGGAGGTCTCAATTGCATGGCTCCACAGCCGAAGGATGTTAACTCAGAGGATGTTTCCCCAACGGCATCCCGTCAATCAAGGCGTGGCAGCCGATAGAGCGGCCACGTAAACCCTGAGAGTGGCGGGGCATGTCCCTTCCGATAATTTTCCCTGCAGAAAGTCAGAACTGAAGCAATCTGGCAGTTAACTGAATCTGCATTATGTGTACTGCACCATCCTTCAAAGAAACCCAATTTATTGCATAACTTCTAGTAGAGGAAGCCTTAGCACTCAGAATGGCCTTGATGATTTCAGGTGAAAGCCCAGTGTCCCTCAGTTGGTACCCTTCAGGGGCCAAACATGAACGTTCCACAGTTCGGGCCGAGGATGAGGTATCATCCCCTGCCCCTGAGACAGAAGGTCCCTCCTGTCCAGAATCGGCAGAGGCGAACTGTAGAGGAGAGACATTTTCTCCAAGAACCATACCCTGTTCAGTCAATGCGGCGGCATGAGTAAGGGGCAGGACCCTTGCTGGCAAACTCTGGACAGGACTCCCGGGAGCAGAGAAAAACAGAGGGAACAGGTGCATTCTGGGCCATGTATGTGCCATCGTGTCCAGACCCTGGGGGGGTCTGGGTGACTTAGAGAGAAGTAGAGGAGACATTGCGCTGTCTGTGAGGCGAAGAGGTTTACTTCCGCTCTGTAAAAATCTCAACCAGATTATTTCACTACCTCGGGGTGGAGTTTCCACTCCCCCATCTGTATTTCCCATCTGGACTGTAAATCTGCTCCCTATTCAGGCATCCAGGGATATAAACTTCTCTGATTAACAGGAGCTTGCCCTGGGCCCAAGGGAGATTCTGCCGTGCCAGTCTGTTCAGCTGGCATGAATGTAGACCTCCTTGATGGTTTATGTAAGAGGCTACCGCTGTGTTGTTCACCTGCACCAAGACATGGCAGCCTCTGGAGGAAGTATGTCAGGGCCAGAAATACAGTCGTCAACTCGAGACAGTTGATGTAACAATCGAGCTGACAACCCTCCCATTACCCTTGAGCTGGACGACCACTTAAGACTCGTCAGGGAGGCGTCTGTCATTAGCAACCTGCGACGGCAAGACGCACTTAGAGTGGGACCCAAAGTGTCTGAACCACATAGAAAGGGTACGTAGCACCCTTATCAGCCTTAGGGGACTGGACCTTGGATGAAATCCCCTGGCTTTGAGCCACAACTGAAATGGTCTCATGTGCAAAAGGCCCAAGGGGATCACCAAGGATGCAGTTGTCATGAGACCTAGGAGTCATTGATACTAAACGAACAGTGCAACCTTGGCCTAACCTGACTTTGCTCAGGGTGTTCTGAATGGACTCAATTCGAGCTGGAGACAATTGTGCCCACATTGTGATCGAATTCCATATGATCCCCAGATCCCCAGGTAGTTTTCTGAGTGGGAGAGAGGACTCTTTTCTTAGCGTTGAGCCTCAACCCCAGAGATATCAGATGAGCTAAGACGATATCCCTGTGCTGTAATACCAGCTCTTGTGACTGTGCTAGTATCAGCCAGTCGTCTATGTAATTCAGAATTCGGATGCCCCAGAGTCACAAAGGAGCCAGTGATGTATCCATACATTCCGTGAATGTGCGGGGTGATAAGGCTAGACCGAATGGAAGAACCCGATATTGGAAAGTTTCACCCCCCCAAAGTGAACCTCTGGAACTTTCTGTGTTGTGGCAGACTAAGAGATTTGCAGTTCTTCCCACAGTAGACATGCTTGTTTCGGTTTCACGGTAGTGGGAACCACACCGTTGAAACGCGGAGGACGGCAAACTAATTGAATTCTGTAGCCTTTTTCTACTGTTCTTAGGGCCCTCATAGGGCCTACCTGGCAGTAGTTTCCACGCTGTGAGATGTGTTTTTGCCCTTCTTTTAATTTTAATTCTTTTAAAATTCTGACACTTCCTGTTGAGGGGATGTCGAGTGTCCCGCGTCTTGGACTATGGCAGGAAGCAACGGACCACCCAAAATTTCGGTGGTAATTGCTGACTCCTGAAACGCCAGGGGCATCCCCTACAGCTGGGCGCAAGACCATCAGGACCACGAAGAGTCAGGAACAATTTGTCCTTGTATTTGATGCCCGAAAGGTTTAGCCATAAGTGTCTTTCTGTGCTGACCAAAGCAGACATAGACTGGCCAATGGCACGAGCTGTCTGTTTGGTGGCCCGGAGAGACAGATTTGTGGCACGACGAAGCTCGGCGAAAGCCTCTTCGCCGACCGTACTGCCCACACTCAAGTCCTTCAGCAGGTCAGACTTGTACGCATGCAACACTGCCGTAGAGTGCAGGGCAGCACCAGCCTGACCTGCTGCCTGAACAGCTTTTCCCACAAGCGTGGAGGTGGTCCTACACGGCTTTGTGGGGAGAGTGGGTCTCTTAAGAGATGATGCCGAGCCTGGTGAGAGATAATCCGCAAGTGTCTCTTCTACCAGCGGCATCATGGAATACCCCCGTGTCTCAGCACCCTCGACAGTCGAATATGCAAGTCACGAGGAATGAGGAACAAGTCAATCTGGTAGCCCCCTACTGGCCCACACGGACTTGGTTCTCGGACCTCAAACGAGATTTTACAATCTCAGGGTTGAGTTGGTCTCGTCCTGTGTTCTCTCAGGTCTGAGCAAGTGGAACTCGGGATTGCGGAATGTCTGACCGGGTGGTCTGCTTGCACGTAGCACCTTTCCCCTCCACCGAAGTGATCACATGTGCTCTTTTTCCCCAGGAGAGTCCACTAGATTCACGCTCCCTGGATGTTCTTCCTCTCTAGCCATCTGGTCCGCGAATTCAGCGGAGGAATTCCCCGACCAGACACACTAAGTGTACTAAAATTACTCTGTACTGGAATAGGTGCTCCATAGGATGGGACCTTGTGGATTAATCCCCCTGTGTGTATTTTCCATGGTACGGTCCCCCTACTGCCGTTCCCGCGTCTCCCTTGGGCAGTCCCTGCTGCCCCCTGGTCACCGTGTCTGTAGCAACTCCTCCCTCTCAGCAGGTAGGATCTACCACCGTTCCATTCCCACATGTGGCCTGAAAACCCATGTGACATATTTCATAAAATGTGGCTTTCCAGCCACATGAAACAAGCTCAGGCATTTCAGCTAAATTACTAGGACATGGCAATCTCTACTTTCTTGTGTCGTTCTCTCTCACCCTAACTGGTGTTCTCAGCGGCTTTTCAAGCCCGTCTCCATCGTCACTTTAATGAGACACAGGTGTTATGTATTATTAAATCACCAGCTGATGGCCCTTACTGCTTCCTCTCTCCCCAGCAACAGACACATGACCACGACCTGCTCCACAAACGCCTTCCCCGATGCATGTGATAGTGTTAAGATGGCCCAGCCGCTGTAACTCTATGTGAAACAGAAGGAGAAAAGGCGTGGCTGCTCCCATGCATTGGCACGTCACTTTGTTCCCCCCTTCAGGGTGCCGGGAACCTAAAAAAAGTTTATGATGATTTTATGGGGCGTTGGGGAAGGGTACGTGCAGTCTGACACAGCCTGTCACTTTGGCACACAACTGCCTGCCCGTACCTGCATCAGCAGCCCACAAACACGGTTCAGTGCATGGTGTGATTGAATAGGGACCCCTAGTGTCGCTTCACTCGACACAACGTCGAAGTGAGCGACAGACAGTGAATGTCTAGGTTACTGTTGTAACCTCCGTTCCCTGATGGAGAGAGCGAGACATTGTGTCCCCCTGGCCACGACACTGAACCGAGCCACTGCTATGGCCGAACTTTATTCTCGGCTCCTCAGTGCAAAACCTGAATGGACAGATGCATGATTCCCTCCTTTTATACCTGTATGTCCAGGGGAGGGACATGCAAATTCTGTCTACCAGTCTCTCATTGGCCTTTTCTCAAGTTCAGAGGTAACCGAGGCCTTCAAGAAGTCCCATAGTGTCGCTTCACTTGACACAACCCTCCATCAGGGAATGGAGGTTACAACAGTAACCTAGAGGTTTTGATGTAATCCTTCCTCATGACAATGCAGTGTGTTTTCATGAGCTGAATGTGAAGCTAAACACTATTAAAGTGTGACAAGTCTAACAGACTAGCGAAGCACGTGCAAATTTGCCCATCAATTCAGGCAGTGGTGGCGCTTCACTTTGGTGAATCACAGGAGTGTATGTGGCCGCAAAATCCTAAAACTTTATTTCCAGGTTTAATACAAATTTTTTTACTTGGACTCAGATTTTTTAACCCCACAAAGTGTATTTATGTTAACTCTTTTTAATTGTTTAATGTAGTTTTGTGAGTGACCGTCATTGTTGTTTAAGGAGGGTGTCTGCTGAGTTGAAAATCTCAAAGATTGATTGTGATGTCTTCTTATTTACCTCATGTGTTCTGAGGGATTGGGCAAAAGACTGTTAAGCAGACTGTCATCTGCTTAACCTCACAGCCAAAGCAAAGCAGGTGCGTGCCTCAATTGTGCACTGCATCACCAGCTCATCACACTTTCACTTTTTGTGTAGCCTCCAATACAGTTTAAAAAAAATGCTGCGTGATCATGAGGGAGGATTACATCAAAATGTAGATTGGAATGTAGGTGCGAGGGACTTTATATACATACAATAATAGTCTACTCCTCTCCTGCAATTGCTTGCATGCCAGTGATTATCCCTTCGTGTACCAATGTTGGCAAGTGTTCCATAGGTTGCCAACCCCTCCTGTAGTAAAACCATGGTTATTTTTTGTAAGGGTAGATTAGGGTTCGGTTTAGAGGTAGGAGTTGGTATAGTGTGTCTGTGGAACTAAATAAACACAATAAACACACTGAAGTGATGCCCTAATACTGTAAGTTATTATTTCCTTTGGGGTGAAAATTTTATACGCCACTATTTGCACGTGGGTGCAAATTACATCTAACACCATTTTCACTTAGTGCAAACATGCTTTTTGTTGCTATTTATACCTAGTGCAAATTGTCACTCTTTAAATTTAAATGTTGTTAAAGAATAAATACTGCTGAATAGGAGAAGCAGGTTTTCTTCACTATTATTTACTCCTGTGCTTTTGGCAATATAATGAATCAGTTATTAATAATCCTTTAAATGGTGTTGAGAATGAGGGTTTGGGTGGAGCTCACTCATTTAATCCCCCATCACAATGTGAATGACAAAAACAGCTGCTCACATTCAACCTTCAACAATTCATCAAGGAACATAAGTCCACATGCTTGCCATTGGATTCTCAGCAATCATGTTTGCTGCACTGCTTGAGACAGCAACTCAAGACGTCCACTTCTCTAAAATCACTCAGGGGTCAGAGAATGAAATGTCATTGGCCATTTCTACTGTCTCAGATAATGCCTCCTTTTTTATTTCTTCAAGAACTGCACTTGTTGTCTTGTATATGTTTTTTTGGGCATCATAAGTCACTACTTTTCAGTTTACCTCTTTAAATATACATTTCAATTCTTCTCCAGTCCATAGCTCCACTGGTCCTCAGCAAATCCATGTACTGTAGAGAAAACCATGAGACTGATTTTCAATTTATAGATAGTCTCCCCATAAAAATGTTCACTTTCTAGCCACACACTACAATCACCACTTGGAGATTACTATTATAAAATGTTGACATTTTTAGGTTATGATGACAAAATGAAAAAAAAATTTACAAGTATAATTGGATGCTGTTAAAATTGTGAGGTTGTGTCTTTGATAACAGTACCTAATGCAGCTTTATGAGTATTTTTTGCAACCAATACGATGACAAAAAACACCACAAATTTGATCCAGCCTCCTTTCATTGAAATTAAAAAAAAATTAAGTATGGAAATCATAAAGGTGTACTGCAGTGGTCCTAAGTTGTTTAACAAGCAGACTTTAGTTAACACCCCACAATATAAACAATTGCAATGATGGGTAGACCCCCAATATACAAATATCTCACTCAGCAGGCTTTGATGTCTGTCAAAGACATACAAAGAATGATTTGGCTTGACTTGTCAGTAGCTCTGTGGGTCTAAAGTTGCACAATGTCCCTTTTGGTGGGAAAGTGATGGTTGTAAATAAAATGTGGAAGATGTCGGTGCCTTTGTGGCCCCCTTGAGTGTCTATGGCCCTTTATCTATGCACATTTTGCGTGTGACTGTTTTTGTCTTATGATGACACTGCTTATGCTTACCATGCACACACGTGAAGTGTGTGTGTGTGTGTGTGTGTGTGTGTGTGTGTACCGGGAGTGTAGATGCTGGGGTGTGTGTTTCTGAATGAGTGACATTTTGGGCTTGCTACGGTTGAGTTGGACGCATGAAGAGATGCCGGCCACGTCTGTGTGAGATGCAGGGAGGGGTCAGGCTCTAATTGTTCATTCGCACGGAGGTGCGTGTCTCTTGTAGTCGTGGTCACAGCTGAGGTGTCGGCAAAGCAAACATCACACGCACTCGCATTCATAAGCCCTGCGCATTATTATGACATCACACACGTCACACTCGTGCAAGGGCATGCCAGAGTTTGACATAGCTTTGGCCTCTGTTGTTACAGTATGCGTTTATGTCATTAAACTATCTTATACACAACAACAAGAATATCACAAAGCGATTAAAGCATTCATACAGAGATTATGAGCATTTATACTGAATTTCCATTCATTTAATCACATGCAACTCTGAGGTTGTGAGCTACTGTATCTGCATAAGGTAGTTATTTCAAGTGAAATTTTGTGATTCTCTATAACAATTTCAATACCCCAGAATATAAAAAATGCTGTTGAACACACACCTTTCAAAAAGTTTTAAAATGGGATAAATACAAATGATTTCACTCTCTTCATGTGTTTATATATCTCAGTCTTCTATTATCCAAGTATATCACATGTTCCTAGAAGTACATACAATGATAAACTGTTGATAACTGTACGTCTGTGTATTACAAAATGACATAACTGTTACTAAAGTGGGTCAAACAAAGCACTCAAAAGTAGAACTTGTTGCATTTAAGATACATAATATCTTAAAAACAATGAAGTTACAATAAGCTGTTCCAAAATAACATTAGATATACCTTGAAGTAATGTATTTACTCTGAAAGTATATATTTTTAATAGTTAGAGGTGCTGACTTTAAATTTAGTATTTTTATTATGTTTTGGTCTGCTGCCTTTTTAACAGGATTAACAAGAGAAACAGACATTCACAAATGCTTCTCTCTCTGCATATTAGTCACTCTCTCATACAGGTCTATAGATATATGTGTATGCATGTGGAATGTAGACAGACATGGATGGTACAACAGGTAAATATAACACAAATGGAAAGTTTTCAGCAGGGTTCAACATAATCACATGGGATATTTTGTCATCGACTCCATTCTGCTGAGTTACTGACAAGTGCTATCTCCCACGAGACATCTTTGAATCAGTTCAAGTGTGCTTACCTTTTTCTGTGACATGTGACATACTGTGATAGTGTCCTGCTTTTTTAGGAAGTAATTGCGTTTACATAATCAGTGATAAGCATGATTCTGAGGTTCCATTTTCCATCTAAGATATTACTCCACTGTTGGTAAGATTTACAGTTTGGGGGTAGAGTTAATAAAATATGTATTGTTCTTCACTATATTACATCTTATACAACAAAAACAACCCACTGCACAGTTCACTTTTGGCAACCCTCTGTGGACGTTTCAGCTGGAAACTGCTCATAACTTCTCACTTTGGCCACTGGGGGCAAAACATCTAATTTTGGTAAGCACAGACCACATTTAGCTCAATAAATGTCAACGTCCAGACCTTATTCTCTACAGCGTCATCTTTGAATTTTGATGGGAATGAAGCTGTGAGGGATAGACATACAGTCTCTTCAATGGGCTGTACTGCAAGTGTTTTTGGATCGTTCAGTGGAAAAAACATTGAAAGAACATTTCCAAGAACATTACGTTGACAAAAAACTCAAGACAACATGAGTTGTGGAAAATTAAGTGGGAGCTAGGAGTTTTACAGCTTTATACCATGCATGCCCTTGAAAAGATGGATTAAAATAAAAGATGGTGCCACAGTGAATAAGGTCTACTGCAGTGTTTCCCAAACTGGGGTAAGAGTACCCCTGGGGGTACGTGAGGCGAATACAATTCTTTACTGTTCTTTAAATTTCATCACAGTCTAAAATAACGTACAAACTCAGATCATGTATTTCTCACTGGCAAAAATAATTTTGTGTGTCATCTAGTGTAGAAACACCAAAATTGTGGCGTCATAAAGGTCAGATAATATGCAATTAAATAACCCTATCTTTAGCAGTTAAAAAAATTGCATCTAATCATGCATTGTGTGTCACACAAATATATTTTTTCACCAGCCCAGCACACTGCTAGGTGACGTAGCTTAGTGATAGCAAGTAAAACGCCTGCGGGTATGTGAGTTGAATAAAATTCTTTACTGTTCTTTAAATTGCATCACAGTCTAAAATAACGTACAAACCCAGATCATGTATTTCTCACTGGAAAAAATAATTTGTGTCCCCTCTAGTGTAGAAACACCTAAATTATTGCGTCATAAATGTCAGATAAATATGAAATGAAATTACCCTTTCTTTAACAGTTAAAAACAAATTGTATCTAATCATGCGTCGTGTGACACAAGTATAGTTTTCTGCCAGCCCAGCACAATGCTAGGTGATGTAGCTTAGCGATAGCAAGTAAAATGTATATGTGGCAGCGGGGGCATGGTCAAGCGCCCGTCCGGAGAGGGAAAGCAGTAAGGGTGCTTGCACCTGAGCTAAATTATGTCTAACACCTGTCTCTAATTTCAGTGAGTACGGAGAGAGTCGCCAGTCCAGTATTGGCAATATAGAGAGACACTTCATATCTGTTCTTTGTGAAAGAGTTTATGTTTAACAAGTCCACTTCTATGTTCTACCCCGTGTATTGATTAATCTGGAATTAAAATAAGCCTTACCTGAGTGTCGAACCCTGTTCCCGTGTCCTCCTTCCTGTACTGTGAACCTGAACTGTTTACACTGGTGTCGAAACCCGGGAAAAAGGAAATTGGATCCTGTACGTCCAATCATGGAGAAAGGTTGTCCCGTAGAGTCCTCCCAGCTGGCCAAAGTCCTCCAGTCCCTCGCTACCCTACATCAAAACCATCAACAGTCCTCAGCCAGGAGGCCGCTGCCACGTTGCCCCCACCCACGTTACAGAAGATGAGGGCGGCTGATGATGCAGAAGCGTTCTTGGATTTGTTCGAGCGAACCGCTGAAGTTTGGGGCTGGCCGCAGAGTCAGTGGCCAACTCTTCCGGGATATGAAGCTGGAAAAGTCCGACCGCCTGTTTGCCTTTGCCCAGCGGCTCTGTGATGCCTGCCGTAGGTGGCTGCTAGTGGGGGACCGTGACATCGAGGGACTCGTCGATCAGGTGGTGCTGGAGCAGTTTGTCCAACGCTTGCCCAGGAAAACGGCGGAGTGGGCCCAGTGCCACCACCCGGCGTCGCTGGAGGCAGCAGTCCAGCTAGCAGAGGACCACATGGCGGCGATCCCAAGGGCAGATGAGCTCTCTCTCTCTCTCTCTCTCCCTCTCTTCCCCCTCCCCCTGTGTTGTCTTCCGCTCTCTCCCATCCCCCTCAACCCTCTCGCTCTGTCTTCTCTCCAGGGCCCGTTCCTGCCCCTCGCAGGCGAGGGGACTGGCTGAGATCATCACCCCAGACATCAGCCTCATCTCGTCCCTCCCCCACAACCTACAGCCACTCTCCCCCTCAGGTGGGGGCGTCCGTTGAAGCAGGTATGGGTGTGGTGCCTGGGCCGGCCTGTCAGAGGTCCAGGGATCCGAGCCACTTCCGCGATCGGTGTCCGTTGATGAAGGTGGGGACGGTGGTTCGGGTCTCCGATCTCCCACATGCTGCCCCTGATCGGGCTGGAGCGTACCGGGTTCCGGTAAGAATCCAGGGGGGGTACACACCAAGCTTTGCTGGATACCGGTTGTAATCAGACCACCATCCATCAACGCTTGGTTCAACCCGGGGCTTTGGGCACGACTAAGCGGGTAAGGGTGAGGTGTGTGCATGGGGATGTTCACAACTATCTGATGGTAACCTTGCTAGTTAAATTCCGAGGGAAAAAAACATAAAGTGGAGGCAGCGGTTAGTTCCCGCCTCACCCATCCTCTGATTTTGGGGACCGATTGGCCTGCATTTAGGGATATATTAGGGGGAATTTGTAAGGATGGGTCCTGCACTAAAATAGGGAGATGTGCGATGCTTTGGCAGGGGAGGTGGAGCCGGGGCCATCCTCGACTGTTCCGAATCAGGATGATGAGGGAAGGGGCGGGGATTTCCCTTTGGAGCGGGATGAGACCCTTAAGCACGCCTTCGACCAGGTGAAGACGATTGATGGTCAGCGTCTTCAGCCGGACATCACTCTCGCATACCCCTATTTTGCGATTATAAATGACCGGTTGAACAGAGTGACGCAGGACACTCAAACAAAAGAAAATGTTACGCAGTTATTGATTCCATGGAGCCGCCGGGAAGTGTTGTTCCAGGCGGCTCATTATAATCCCATGGTGGGTCATTTAGGAGAAAGAAAAACACTTCTCCGTCTAATAGCCGGTTTTTATTGGCAGGGCATTACCGGTGACATCCGCAGGTGGTGTGCGGCGTGCCGTGAATGTCAGCTGGTAAACCCACCGGCCACCCCAAAAGCGCCATTGCGCCCTCTTCCGTTGATTGAGGTTCCCTTCGAAAGAATTGGAATGGACCTCATCGGGCCATTAGAACGGACAGCACGGGGGCATCGTTTTGTGTTAGTCCTAGTGGATTACGCAACTCGATATCCGGAAGCAGTGCCTCTAAGCAACATCTCAGCACGTAGTGTTGCTGGGGCACTCTTCAAAATTCGTAAAGAAATCCTCACCAACCAAGGCACAACATTTATGTCATGCACACTTCGCAAACTTTACGATCTGTTGGACATTAAATTGATTCGCACTAGCGTGTACCACCCGCAGACAGATGGCCTAGTGGAACGTTTTAACAGAACCCTCAAGAACATGATTCGTAAGTTCATTCACAAGGATGCTAAAAACTGGGACAGATGGCTTGATCCCCTGTTGTTTGCAGTACGAGAGGTCCTGCAAGCCTCAACCGGCTTCTCTCTGTTTGAGCTATTGTATGGGCGATGCCCACGTGGTTTCTTGGATGTTATACAAGAAGGCTGGGAGGAGGGATCTTCGAATAGCAAAAACGAAATTCAATACGTCCTTGACCTCTGAGCAAAACACCACACCTTGGGGAAACTAACACTGGAGAATTTGTTCCGGGCCCAAGAACGCCAATGCCGACAGTACGACAGGGGAACACAGCTAAGGGAATTTGCACCGGGAGATAAATTTCTTGTATTGCTTCCCACATCGAGCTCCAAATTACTCGCCAAGTGGCAAGGGCCCGAGTCGGGGATCTCGATTATGAGGTTAAGCGAACCGATAGGGGGGACGCACGTCAAATATACCACCTCAATCTCCTCAAATTATGGAGGGAGGCGGTCCCTGTGTCGTTGGCCACAGTGGTTCCAGAGAGGGCGGAGCTCGGACCGGAGGTAAATCCAAAGCCCGATCACAATGCCCCGGTCATTTGTGGAGACCACCTCTCCCCGTGCCAACGATCAGAGGTTGCCAGGTTGCAAAAAGAGTTTGCAGACATGTTTTCTCCTCTGCCGGGTCGTACGAACGTCATTGAACACCACATCGAGACCGAGCCGGGGGGTGGTGGTTCGTAGCCACCCTTATCGCCTCCCCGAGCATAAAAAGAAAATTGTTCAGGATGAATTGGATGCAATGCTTGATATGGGAGTAATAGAAGAGTCCCACAGCGACTGGTCCAGCCCGGTCGTTCTTGTTCCCAAGAGTGATGGGTCTGTGCGGTTATGTGTGGACTATAGAAAAGTCAACGCGGTGTCTAAATTTGACGCGTACCCAATGCCTCGGGTTGATGAACTGCTCGATCGGTTAGGTACTGCTCGCTTTTATTCGACCCTGGACTTAACAAAGGGTTATTGGCAGATCCCCTTGACACCAATTTCCAATGAGAAAACAGCCTTCACCACGCCGTTCGGATTACACCAGTTTGTGACACTTCCGTTCGGTTTGTTCGGGGCCCCAGCCACGTTCCAGCATCTGATGGCGTTTACAGGCGTTTACACGGGTCAAAGCTATACTCTGTGGAGGGCCGCTCTTATACACACCTAACTTCTCTCTCCCTTTCTTATTACAGACGGACGCTTCAGACAGAGGGCTTGGGGCCGTACTCTCGCAGGTGGTGGAGGGGGAGGAGCGCCCGGTGCTGTACATCAGTCGGAAGCTCTCCTTAAGGGAAACAAAGTACAGCACCGTAGAGAAGGAGTGTCTGGCCATCAAGTGGGCGGTCCTCACACTCCGCTACTACCTGCTGGGGCGGGCCTTCACTCTCTGCTCGGATCACGCTCCACTGCAGTGGCTCCACCGCATGAAGGATACTAACGCCCGGATCACCCGTTGGTATCGGGCTCTCCAGCCGGTGGTGCAGATGGCTGTCGCCGACTTCCTTTCCAGAAATGGGGGGGGAATGGTAGGCAGGCCGGATGACGCCTCGGCCTGAGTCAGGCGGTGGGGGTGTGTGGCAGCGGGGGTGTGGTCAAGCACCCGTCCGGAGAGGGAAAGCGATAAGGGCGCTTGGACCTGAGCTAAATTATGTCTAACACCTGTCTCTAATTTCAGTGAGTACGGGGAGGGCGGCATAAAAGAGCCGGAGTGCCTCCAGTTCAAGAGAGAGAGTCGCCAGTCCAGTATTGGCAATATAGAGAGACACTTCATATTTGTTCTTTGTGAAAGTTTATGTTTAACAAGTCAACATCTATGTTCTACCCCCGTGTATTGATTAATCTGGAATTAAAATAAGCCTTACCTGAGTGTCGAACCCTGTTCCCATGTCCTCCTTCCTGTACTGTGAACCTGAACTGTTTACAGTATACTTCAATATTTTACCAGACTCGCAGGGGACCCAAGGCAGATGTCATCAGCTTACATGAATTTGAATGATTTTGTCATTGGGAAATCATTGGTGTTGATATTGAAGAGTCTTGGAGACAAGACAGAACCCAGAGGTAAATCATTTAATTGTTTTCCCATGTGGGCTTGAAACCTCCTTTTAAAGAGGAATGTCTCATTGATTTGAACAACCTAGCAGGGAAATCTTTTAGATGCTTTCACCAAGAGACCTGCATGCCAGACCTTGCCATATGCTGTTCCAGTTTCCAGATACAGAGATGTTTGAGTTACCAATTGCTTGAAGCATACTGATAGGAGCGAAATTGGGTGATAGCAAGCCGCAATGTTTAAATCCTTGCCTGGTTTTGGAATGGCAATTAACTTTGTCTCACACTAGGGTTTTGGAATCCTCCTTTTCCTTATGACTCGAGTAAAGTATATATTCTAACTAGTGTTTAGAACTCACACAGAGCTGAATAAAATCTCAGAATCTAATGTCAAATCGGTAAATGCATTAATTGCGATTAAGAAAAAATTACATGTTAAACGTTAAGCGCAGGTGTTAACGCATTAATTGTGACAGATCTAATATACATATATACTGTTTAACTGAGCTGAGTCTTATTCCTAGGAAGGTAACTGACTGACTGGGCACCAATTTTTATTTTGTCCAGTTTACCCTGTTCCCCTTTTGTCACTCACTCGACGTTGTGTCGATGTAGTGACACTAGGGGTCTCTCGAGAGAGAGAGCCTCGGTTACCTCTTATCTTTAAAAAAAAGGGCAATGAGAATTGGCGAATAAATTTGCATGCCCCTCCCCTGGACAAACGGTATAAAAAAAGGGAAGCGTCGTTTCAGACAGATTTTTTTCTTCAGCAAGCTGAGTAAACCCACTGCTGTTCCACTCACCTCTAGAGAGCATATGCTGTTGGAAATACGGTGCATTTCAGTGGCTTTTCTGTTCTTCTGCACACCAGTACAGACTAAGCCAAAAAGAGTATATATTTCTCTAAAAGAGTAAACACATTGACGTTGAATGTCTTTTTATAGACGTGTCTTTTAAGATGGGTCTTTTTTAAGATGCCCTTCTGTCTTTGTGTCATTCCAGGATGCAGTCATTACCTCTCTGCTTCTGACAGCCAAAGGCGCTGCCTCTCTTGTCTGGTCAGAGATCACACAGCATTTGTGGATGGCTCATTGCGAGAACATGACCATGGCAACGTTGCGGTCTTGGCTCTCCTTCTTCCGAAGGAAAGCCACTCTACCCCCCCCCCCCCCCCCACCCCCTGTGTCACGCCTTCTACCCACGGGTGTAGGGCCAGCACAGCTGGCGCTGGGGGCGATTTTGAGAATTTAATGGACGCCGTTTCGCTGGGTAAATCCCCACGGACCAACTTTTTCCCAGCATACTCGTTTGCCCCGTCCGGTTCCGAGATGAGAGCAACTCGCCTGATGTCTGATGTCTATCTTGGATCCCAGAGCTGGATAAGAGTTTCGGCGCTGCATCAGAGAGCGTCTTGGTTGACTACAGCGCAGGAACCCTCCGTACCCCACTCGTGGCTAGAAATTGGTTCCCGGGTTTGAGGTGCCGCTCACAGCTTCATGCACTCGGACAGGCGATGGCCACCCTTGTGGTCCAGGAACACCATCTGTGGCCGAATCTTGTCGAGATGCAGGACCCTGACAAGGCTCGCTTTCTCAACGAATCCATCTCAAAGTTCAGCCTATTTGGAAATGCCGTAGAGGGCTTTGCCCAGCAGTTCTCGACAGTAAAGAAACAGACGGCGGCCATTCAACACATCTTACCCCGCCACCGCTCAAGATCCCGTATTCTGTCTGCTCGCTGAGGGCGTCCCCCTGTGGCGGTGAAACCCCAGCTCTCAGACCCAGCATAGAGCTCCCTGCAGGAAGCGTTCACCCATCGTCTCACGAACCACTTCCCGGATCCAGAAGGCTCACAAGCGCTCCAGAGATGGGCAACCCAGGGAGAGAGACAACTGCCACAGAGCTGGTATCCAGACCACTCCATTCCCCTGTGTAGGGCCGGGTGGAGAATCTTTTGTTTCCTTTCCTTTGCTTGCTTACCCATGTTGTCGAAAAGGAAGAAGTTTCCTCACTCCCTGGCGTCGGCACTGAGCACTTGCAGTCGGGCCCCCATGAACGCGGACCCTCCACATTCACGTGCCCAACTGCACCACACTCGTGCCTCAGGTTGGCAAGTGGTGATGAGTCTAGGGGTTGTCGCTACAGAACCTCCTCCTCAGTCACCTACCTGCCCCAGGCCGTGTACGCAGAGGTAGGTAAGTCCACCCATCACGGTGGCTGGCCAGTACCATCCAACTCGGCTACGCGATTCAGTTTGCCAGGTGCCTGCCCCATTTCAGCGGCATCTGTGTTACCTTGGTGCAGGGCGAAAACGCCTCTACCCTGCGTTTGGAGATCGCAAACCTTCTGCGCAAGGATGCGATAGAGCCTATCCCTCCAGCCGAGATGGAGAAGGGTATCTACAGCCCTTACTCCATTGTACCCAAGAAAGGCGGTGGGATGTGGCCAATCTTGGACCTGCGAGTTCTGAACCAGGCTTTGCACAGACTCCCATTCAAGATGCTGATGCAGAAACATATTCTGACATGCATCCGGCATCAAGATTGGTTTGTGGCGGTAGACCTGAAGGATACGTACTTGAACATCTCAATATTACCCCATCACAGACCATTTCTATGGTTCGCTTTTGACAGCCAGGCGTATTAGTACAAGGTCTGTCCCTGTCCTCTCGCATCTTCATGAAAGTCGCAGAGGCAGCTCTTGCCCCTTTAAGGGAAGTGGGCATTCGCATACTCAACTACCTCGATGACTAGCTAATCTTAGTGCACTCTCGAAAGTTGCTCTGTGCGCAC
This sequence comes from Moxostoma hubbsi, assembly GCA_032164185.1. Lineage (NCBI taxonomy): Eukaryota > Metazoa > Chordata > Actinopteri > Cypriniformes > Catostomidae > Moxostoma > Moxostoma hubbsi. The sequence goes on from JAVLUX010000046.1 coordinate 4,245,569, forward strand.
AGGGACCTGGTGCTCATGCACCTCTGCCATTTAGGGCTTCGGATCAACTGGGAAAAGAGCAGGCTCTCCCTGGTTTAGAACATCTCTTTTCTCGGCGTGGAGTTAGACTCAGTCTCTATGACAGCACACCTCATGAGCGAGCATGGGCAGTCGGTGCTGAACTGCCTGAGTTCGTTCAGACCATGCACAGCGGTTCCACTGAAAAATTTTCAGAGGCTCCTGGGGAAAATGGCATCCTCAGCGATGGTCACACCGCTTGGGTTGATGCATATGAGACCACTTCAGCACTGGCCTCAGACTCGAGTCCCGAGATGGGCACAGCGCCATGGCAAATACCTTGTGACCCTCACCTCACTTATTCAGCCCTTGGTCAGACCTCTGTTTTCTACAGACAGGAGTCCCCCTACAGGAGGTGTTCAGATGCGTCATAGTTAATATGGACCCCTCCCAGTTGGGCTGGGTTGCCGTATGCAATGGGCATGCAGCCGTTGACTCTTGGATGGGGCCCCGGCTGGGTTGCTGGCTGTATTTCTTGCCCTGTGCAGATTTATGCTATTGATCCGCAGGAAGCGGATGTTGATTTGCTTAGACAACACAGCAACACTAGCGTATATAAATTGCCAAGGCGGCAGTTTGGTGTCAGCAGCTGCTGAGGTTGCTGCACGCGACTCATATCCCGGGCAACCTAAACACCACAGTTGACATGCTGTCACGTCAGGTAACGCTCAGCGGAGAGTGGAGACTCTAGCTGATTTGGGCTTGGTTCGGCAGAACACAGGTAGATCTGTTTGCCTCCCGAGATTTCACGCACTGCTTGCTCTGGTACTCTCTGACAGAAGCCCCACTTGGCACAGAAGCACTGGCACACAGCTGGTCCCGGGGGCTCTGCAAATAAGCATTTTCCCCAGTGAGCCTACTTGTACAAGTCCTGTGCAAGATCAGCGAGGTCGAGGAAGTCATTCTCATGGCCCCCCACTGGCCCACTCGGACTTGGCTTTCTGATCTCACGCTCCTCGCGACAGCTCCTCCCTGGCAAATTCCCATGAGGGAAGGTCCTTCCTTCTCAGGGATGGGGCCCCCCTCTGGCATCCATGCCCAGACCTCTGGAACCTTCACATCTGGCCCTTGGATGGGATGCGGAAGATCTAAACGGTCTACTACCAGCCGTCATAGACACAATCACTCAGCCAGAGCTCCCTCTACCAGTCAGCTTTATGCCCTAAAGTGGCACTTATTTGAAAATTGATGTTCTTCCCGATCTGAAGACCCACAGAGCTGCGCAGTTGGGTCAGTGATCTCATTACTGCAGGAGAGGCTGGAGGGGCAGCTGTCCCACTTCACCTTGAAGATTTATGTAGCTGCCATAGCAGCTCACCACAATGCAGTGGACGGTAAGTTGTTAGGGAAGCACGAACTTAGAGCACAACTAATCATCAGGTTCCTTAGAGGCACCCGGAGGCTGAACCCTCCTTGGCCATGCCTGTTCCCCTCATGGGATCTCTCTGTTGTTTTTTCAGGCCTTCGGGGTGCCCCATTTGAGCTGGTAGACTCAAACTAAAGGCCCTCTCCTTGAAGATGGCCCTCCTGATCTTGCTCACTTCCATCAAGAGGGTTGGGGACCTGCAAGCTCTTTAAGTCAGCAACACTTGCCTGGAGTTTGGTCCAACAGACTCTCATGTCATCCTGAGACCCCGACCGGGCTACCAGCCCAAGGTTCCGACAACCCTGTTCAGGGATCAGATAGCGAACCTGCAAGCGCTGTCCCGGGAGGAGGCAGACCCAGCCTTAGCATTGCTGTGTCGGGTGCGTGCTTTGCGCACCTATTTGGATCGCACGCAGTGCTTTAGACACTCTGAGCAGCTCTTTGTCCTCTTTCATGGACAGCAGAAACAGAGTCTCCAAACAGAGGCTTGCCCACTGGATTGTGGACGCCATTCCATTGGCCTACCAGACCCAGGCCGTGCCTGCCCCCTTGTGGGTTCGAGCACACTCTAAAAGGATTGTGGCATCTTCGTGGGCACTGGCCAATGGCAGTTTGCTCTCTAGCAGACATCTGCAGAGCAGCGGGCTGGGCAACACCCAATACCTTCACAAGATTTTACAATCTCCGGGTAGAGCCGGTCTTGTGTTTTGACAGGTCCGAACAGATAGAATTCGGTAATACAGTGACAACAGCTGTCTGGGTGTATCACTTGCACATAGAGCCTTTCCCCTCCCATGAGGTGAAGACGTGCACTCTACTCCCCCAGTCAAGTCCACACTGGTGTCTTTCCTCCCTAGCCCTCTGGCTCCGAACTCAGCAGAGGAAGTTCACAGCCAGGCCCACCGAAGGCACTGTCTTACCTGCGCTGGAATAGGTTCTCCGTAGGTTCTGATTTTTCCAATATCCCCTGTGATGTATTTTCCATGCTACGGTCCCCATGTTGGGAGACCTGCATCTCCCTTGGGCAGAGCTCCCTCTGCTCCTGGTCGCTGTGTTTGGAGAGCTCCTACCAATCGAGGAGGACCTAGCACCACACCACTCCCATGTGTGGCTGGTAAGCCCATGTCAAGTATTTGCCACATGTTAACCTCCCCTGTTGGGCAGGATGTGGTCTCCATGGGGTTTTTTTCCCCTGAAAGAATAGGATTAGAAAAGAACTCCTTCCCCGATGCATGTTATAGCGTTATAGCGATGGCCCCAGCCGCATCTAACACTCTATGGCGACAAAACATAGAGAGAGAAAAGGCTGCGGCTGGTGCGGCCTGCTCTCAGGCTAGTTATGTTGCTTCCCTCCCTCAGGGATGTGGGGAACTATATGATGTCTCCTGGGGTGTTGGGAAAGGTTACGTGCAGTCTGATGCACCTGCTATTTTTGCACGCAACAGCTTGCTTGCACCTGCATCAGCAGTTAATGTAACAAGTTCAGTGTTGTGCCGTTTTTAAATAGGGACCCCTAGTGTCAACACAACGTTGAGAGAGTGACAGAAGGGGAATGTCTCGGTTACTGTCGTAACCTCCGTTCCCTGATTGCTACAACAGTGTACTAAGCCGCTGAAATCGCCAGGACCTTACTCTCAGCTCCTCAGCTCAAAACCTGTCTGAACAGACATACGCTTCCCTCCTTTTATACCCGTATATCCTGGGGAGGGGCATGCAAATTCTGATCACCAATTCTCATTGGTCTTTTCTCAAAGATAAGAGGTAACCGAGGCTCTCAAGAGAGACCCCTAGTGTCACTACATCGACACAACATCGAGAGAGTGACAAAAGGGGAATGTCTCGGTTACTGTCAAACCTCCGTTCCCTGATGGAGGGATTGAGATGTTATGTCCCGCTTGCTACAACAGTGTACTAAGCCGCTGAAATGGCCGGGACCTTACTCTCAGCTCCTCAGCTAAAAACCTGTCTGAACAGACATACGCTTCCCTCCTTTTATACCCGTATATCCTGGGGAGGGGCATGCATATTCTGTTCACCAATTCTCATTTGCCTTTTCTCAAAGATAAGAGGTAACCAAGGCTCTCAAGAGAGACCCCTAGTGTCACTACATCGACACAATGTCTTGTTCCCTCCATCAGGGAATGGAGGTTCCGACAGTAATGAGACGTTTTTAAGGCTCAAGCGAGAACTTCACGCAACTCAGTCTCAGAGTCCGCTTTTTTCCGTTTACCAACCTTGGGTGAAAAATTGGTAAGTGCCTCACCTGAGTACATAAATTACACATTAATGAGAGCTCGGCAATATAGCATACCCTTCATCTCTGCCGAATATGAACGTATAATGCTCGCCGATTGTGGGTGTGCCGATCAAATGTGTGTAGAGTAGCCAAAAACTTTACTCAAGTAAAAGTACAATTACTTAAAAAAAATTATGACTCAAGTAGATGTAAAAGTACAAATTAAGTAAGATTAAGAAAGTAGTAAGTAACTAGTTACTTTCACATATAAAGGATGTTTACTCTCCTATATTCCAGTACATGATACACATTTAAAACGCATTACAGAATGAATATTAATCATAATAATACTATTAATTTTATTGTTAATGTAAATTGTCATCATTCACCACCATGTTGTTCCAAGCACATTTGATTTTCAGAAGCAATATCATAGGTGTGGGTGAGAATTTAAAATTCCTATTAATTCTCCTCCCTCTGCCCAGTAGGTGGTGATATGCACAAATAACTGAATCACCAAAAACACGAGAAGAATGTGAAAGTGGAGATTTGTTTGTAAAAAAGGATTTAAATGTTGATCTGTTTCTTACCAACACTTATCAGATCCTTTCTAAAGACATAGATTGAACCAGTGTCATTTGAATTCCTTTAATGCTGCATTTATGTGGTTTCTGAGCTTAACATTTTGGTACCCATTCACTTGCATTCTAGTATAAACTATATTCTTCTAATATTCTTGGTGTTCAGCAGAAGAAAGATAAAACACATCTGGGATGACATGAGGGTGAGTAAATTATGCAAAATTTTCCATTTTGAAACAATTATTCCTATAAGGAGATGTTAGGCAGAATGCTAACCTTAATCATCATTTACTTTCACTGTATTTTGCATTTTGAAAGGGAATGGTGACTAAGTGTCGGTCCCTAACATTCTGTCTAACATCTTTTGTGTTCCACAGAATACAGAAAGTTTCACGTGTTTGGAAGAACATGAGGGTGTGGAAATGATGATATAATATTAATTAAAGGTGAACTATCACTTTAAGGATGCTTCTCAGATTTGGACATATCTGTCAGTTAGAAGAGAAGTTTGGAAACTGTTTTCTAGTAATTATTATGGTGAAACACGTGAAAAATGTCACACAGTCCCAAGTTATATCTAATCTTTAATTATACACTGAAGCAAGACCATGTTTTATTCATGCCTTCTGTCATTATTTCACAGCTTTTTACGTCCTGCGTGAATTTAGTTCAGTGACAATCCAGCATTGTCAGTATCGAAAGAATTTTGAATCTGAACATCTCTGTGTTTGGAAGCTTGTTCTCTATAAGACAAAGCCACATCTGTCAAACGCTGTTCTTGTGCCAACCTTACACGTGCAGAAATGCTCACAATTGCAATAGGCAGGGCAGAACAATTGCACTTAATGCATATGTTTAAGGAATAATACAGCAGGCACTGAGCAAATGCAAACTTAGAAACTGAGGTCATAAGAGCCCACACTTACAGATTCACGCTGAAACTTTATGAATATCACCTTGACACAGACAAACCCACATTGTCTTAATCTCTAAAATTTACCTCACCATGTTTTCTTAAGTTGGAGATACTATTTTAATCTTGAAATATAGCTAGCTATAGTGTTGAACTATGAGTCCCATTCAAAAACACTTATTAAATTAAAACCAGTAATGTAACGACAGGAACGCAACCCATTGTTATGAAGTAATGAGGACAGTTATGAGGGCAGTTGTGAATTGTGAATTCCCGTGGTAAATAAAATGGTCTGAATCTAACAGACACAAACTCCACCAGCGATGAGCAGTAACTAAAAACTAGCACCAAGTTCTTGCACCATTCCATGTTGAAGTAAACACATAAGCTACCGAAATGAGGCGGGCCCATCTAGATGAATGGCACCGGTTGCTCCGATGTCCATGTGCCGTAAAAAAAATCAGGCTAAGAAACAAAAATAGCACCATTTTGGATCTGGAGTGGCCGCTGTGTGCTACTGCCACGCCACCATATATCTGCCTGGAAATTGCACTGTTTCGGATCACAAGACCCTGCGGATGATAGTGAGGACAGCTGAGAAGATCATCATATCTCTCTTCCCTCCATCATGGACATTTACACCACACGCTGCATCTGCAAACCACCAGCACTGTGGATGACCCCACGCACCCCTCAAACAAACACTTCACCCTCCTGCCATCTGGTAAAAGGTACCAAAGCCTTCGTGCCCTCTTCACTTCCCCCAAGCCATCAGACTCCTCATTACTCAGAGACTGGAATGACTCACACACACAACTGAATGCCAAACGACACCCTTTGCAATTTTTGCACCTTTCTGTATTATCTACCTGAATCTTTTGCTTTACTGCTACTGTTTTCATAAAAATACTGTATTTAATTTCTTTTCATTTTCTACCTCGATGCTAACCCAATAAATGCTATGTCCATATATGGAATAAGCTTTTCTGCTGAATACTATGTCATAGTATGTTACTTTTACATTCACTGCATTTTCTATTATATTGCTGTATCTTTTTGCACTACCTGTTTTATCTGACACATACTGGTTGGCGCTGCACTGTCACTTACTGTGCCTATTGTCCTTTTTTAGCAATTATTGTACCATCTTGTACTATTTGCACACATGCACTTTATATAGTAATGTGTAGGTCTTATTTAGTTCTGTGTAGTATCATGTAGTTCTTTGTTTGTAATATGTTGGCTTTATGTTGTTTTATGTAGCACTATGGTCCTGGACGAACATTGTTTTGTTTCACTCTGTATTGTACTAGCTGCATATGGTTGAAATGATAATAAAATCCACTTGACTTGACTTGAAAAGTTAAAAAAATGTCATCAGAAATTTACTTGAGTAAGAGTGAAAAGTACCCACTATGAAAAATACTCATAAAATCTTTTTTTTCCAAAAAGTTACTCAAGTACTGTAAATGTAACGGAGTAAATGTAGCATGTTACTACCCACCTCTGGCACAGATAATTACGTTCATGTAAAGCCAACGAGGTGTGTTATGCTTGAGCCAGCAAGAAACTCTCCTAAAATCTTCATGCTCTGTATACCATTCTCTCACATCTTACTTATAATGTCCCTCGGTAGCCACAGAAGAAAGTTAGTTGGAGGACAGGGGAGTGGCTTCAGCTTTCAGAACAAAAGCAAGCCGAGAGTGAAGCATGATGAGTTTCATATATTCGTCATGAAAATAATCAATATCAGCAAGCGATGTGTCACCCAGACAAAATTTAGTGCTCATGCTAAATGGGTAAACCACTTAATATAGAGAAAAAGGAGACACACAAGGCTTGAGCTGCAACAAACCCTCCTAAAAATATCAGTGCTTTTTATCCCATCTTCTTACATCTCACTCATACGGTCGGTCCATCGGCAGCCACAAAGATCAAGAGGGAGGAGGCTTTCATTTTTTGTTTTGGCCTTCAGAATGAAAGCAAGCTGCTAGTGCCAAGTGTCATGATTTTAATGTGTGCTCATATTGATTTAGTCTCAATGAGCACTGTAAGAAAACAGCGCACCTTGTACATCAGACAGAGAGATGCATCGTTCACAGGTGGAAAACACTTGCAAAACAATGCCATCTTCAAAAAGACGTGTTTTTCTAGTTTTACCCAATATAATCTTTTAGGAGTGCAATGTAAATACACTACAATCCCCTAATAGCTTTTGAAAAGGTGCTATTTTGCTGGCACACACAGGAAGAAGAGTAGAATTCCTTCCCACTGACCGGGTGTAAAAGAAGCAGTGAAGCATTGGTTTAGGGTTCCAGGGGCATGAGAAATGTGCACACTGCTCTGAAAGAGAAAAATTCTGACTGAGTGGTGCTGGGTTCCAGCTTGTATGCTGCCAATCAAATTGCCCTGATGGTAAAGAGTTTCAAGGTCACTGACCCCTGAGGGGTGTTCACATAGCATCAGCTTCTGATGCAGTATCAAATTTAACTTTTTGAAAGGGAACTACACTTAAAGCAGTTATATTTTGATTCTATATGCTTTAGAACTTTTGGAGTTATGTCTTTACATTTCATTCTGTTTTAATTGTACTTCCTGGCATGATGTTTGCTACCTCAATTCATTTTAAATTTAAATTCAGCAACTGAACTGGAATTTAATTGCCATTCTCAATTTAATTGTAAATGATGTCCTTGACTCATGTTCAGTGAGAAAGTAATTGACCAGCAGAAACCGCAGGGAGTGAGAGAATAATATTGTTCATCATATACTTCTACACAGCATACAGTATCTTCAACATAACCAGTGGTCCAGAAGTGTTCCAGCATCCAAAAAGGGTTCCAATTTCCCAGCTGTATTCATTTCGTTCGAGGTTTTTTTTTAGCCCTCTCATCGGCTCAGACAGCTTTGTACCTCATTACACCATAAAAACATAAGAGTGTGTTCATACCTACTGGCAAGTGTGGTCAAATGTACCTGTACTTCGGTACCAAGTCAATAGTAACAAAGAAAATTAACGATAAGTGTTTCTGCAGTACTGGTAGCACCGAGCACAGACTCTTATCTGATACAAATGTGATGTCTGGCTGACACATGACTACTTTAAAAGACTCACAGGTTTATTTTGAATGCTTGCTCTGTTACAACTTTTGGAAATGGAAAATTAATTAAATTAAAATCATAATATATTCCAGTGCGATTTAAACTGCTAAAGGCTGTAATCTTAGTCTGCAAATAAAATGTGTACTTTAAATGAATGTACAAATCCAACAGCTTATACATGGGAAACTCCAAAGACACTGAGAATCATTCACTTTGTATGAGATGACAAAGCAGAGCACTAATCCACTATAAAGCATCTATTATATGTAGACTATACTGTATATTTATATAATAAAATCACAGCATTTGCACTTTAATCTCAATTCAACTTTATTTCAATAGCACTTGAAACAAAGTGTTGATCAAAGTGCTTTACAGTAATAAAAGTTAAAACATAACATTTTAAAATTACCACACGCACAAACATGAGCTATCTAAATTACAAACACTCCAAAACTATGTCCAATATTTAATTTGTCAGACTCAAAGGCCAGTGTCCAGATTTGTCTTATTCTTCAATGATCACACAGGACTGTGTGTTGCAAACTGTTTATCTGGAAAAGTGAAGCATCCAGCAAAAAACAAGTTAAGTCAAGTCATTTTTATTTTTATAGTGCCTTTCACAACACACATTGTTTCAAAGCTGCTTCACAGACAACAGGCTCACTGTGGGGGCCAGATCCTCTCTGGCTAACATCATGAATATAATGCCAATTTTGCTAATGTATAGTGCAAGTCATGGTTTAAAATTATTAAACTAAGTAGCTGTGTTAAGGGTGTGTGTAAACAAAGATTTTGTATGAACTTTAAGATTAATGATTAAAATCCTAGATTAACTGCAGAAGTTCACATAGATGCATTGTTGTTAGTTAGTTAGCTGATGAAGGGTTTTGTTGGCAATTAATTGATAGTCTATTTATTCCATTACTAGAGTGTAGTGCATCATTAGACCAAGGTGACACAGGCAGAGATCAGTGAGGTGCATCACAGTTGAACCGGCAGGTTATTTCAGTGAGGTCTATCCTAAGTCCAAGGTTCAGGCATTGGAACTTATGGTTGGAGTTCGCATCAGTTCATCCCTATGGTTTTATGGTTTGAGTTGGCATCAGTTTAACCTCTGAAGTCCATCGTAATAGACTGAAATGATGTTTGGCTGGCACCGGCTTCTATTGACGAACAATTAATAATAAAAGCACAATTCATAATAAAAGCTAGATGTCTGAAATTGAAGAAATTATGAAATAAATATTTTACAACTGTAAAGTAAAATGTAATATTCAGTGTAATAATAATAATAATAATAATAATAAAAATATAGCTGCTAGCAGCAATTATTGGGGGTTCAAGCATGCAAGAAAAATATTTATATGTATATGTACTTTGTATGTTGCTGAATTTGCAAACTGGTGTTGAATATGTCTGATGTCTTGTGTTCAACGGTCCTGAAACAGGATAATTGTTATGGTGGTCATTTTTTTTACTTTTTAACTGTTATAAAGTGTTACGAAGCACTCAATCTCCAAAAAGGTGAAGTTTGAATATTTATTTTAGGAATTATAGGCTTTTGGATACACAGTCAAACCCACATGATAAATGCAACCCCTAAATTAATAACTAAAGTTGTACTTTTCTTTGATAATTATTGACCTAGGCAGTCCTATATGTAGTTCACAATAGAAGGTAACATTAAATAATATACTATAATTCACACGTCATTTAAACAGCCATTTTGCTGAAATATGACTGCTGCTGGTGGCCAGGTTTTTCTTATTTGTCTTAGTCATATTGTAGAATATGTAAGCATTTGGCCCCTACAAGAAGCATACCAATATTCAACTTAATTGATAATACTGTTGCGGAGTTATGAGCATTTTTTTTGTAGCGCCCCCTATAAACTTTTAACTCGATTTTGTATGCAGACTCAAAATATGCTGTTGTACATGTGCATACATTTTCGTAACATTTAGCTTTTTCGTTTGGTAGATATTGGTCATTACGCACAAAATGGATAACTTCTGACCAATTAGTTAACTTACATATTCGCGACACTTGGGTAAATTTTTGTCTGGACTGTTCATAGTAGACACACACCAATTTTTGTGAGAATCAGATATTCAGCCTTGGAGGAGTTAGAAAAAGTTGCTTTTTTAGAAAATTAGAATTGCAGAAATATTTAATAAAATGCCATAATACGAAGATATACATTTTGTGGGTCTTGGTGCAAGGAATTAGATTAAAAAATTACTTTGTGATTATTCAACTTGGTTGCGGAGTTATTGGTGAAAACGTAAATGTCCGTGTTCATAAAACTTGGTTTTATGATTTTCATAAAAACTTGGTACACAGCCTAGTTCTAACATTGTCTATAAATATCTCAAGTTTCGTAACAGTCGGTCATTCAAATTTGATGTTATAAGCTGCTGAATTGGCTGCTGGCGGCCATGTTTTTTTATTTGTCCAAATTATATTGTAGGATATGTTAGCCTTTGGCTCCTATAAGATGCATAGCAATTTTCAACTTCGGTTGCAGGGTTATGAGCGTTTTTTAATTGTAGCGCCACCTATAGGCGAAATTCTTCACGACTTTGCGTGCACCCTCAAAATGTCCTGTTGTCTATGTGTATCAAGTTTCGTAAATTTTGGCCTTTCCGTTTGGTAGATATTGGTAATACGTGCAAAATGGACAATGCGTGACAAATTCGTTGGCTTATATCTTCACAACGATTCGACGAATCAAAATTGCTTGATCATTTTTTATCAGGAGGGTTCATAGTAGACACAACCCAATTTTCATGCGAATTGGACATACGGCCTAGTAGGAGTTCGAAAAGTATGTTTTTCGAATTATGCAGATTAATTTTCATGACGGAAATGAAATCAGAGATAAACGTTTCGTAGACCTTGAATCACAGATACAGTGGACAAAATAATTTTTAACCTAGCACTTTCGGTTCCAGAGTTAAGACCACAAATGCAAATGTGCTTATTATAGCGCCACCTAGTGTCCAATGTGTTTGTATTTGTGTGCCCGAGTAGTGGGGGGGATTTCTGACTATCCCACCAAGATTAGTGTCTCTGCGACTTACGGTCTCTGACGCCCAGACACTTTTAGGGCAGAAAAAAATTATAATAATAAATATAGCCGCAAGCGGCAACCATCGGGGTCCAAGCAGGTTTGGGAACCAACAGTGAAATTTGAAAGAATAGATTTTGTTCATGGTGCTTATAGACTACATATGAGCCTTCAGTAAGCAATGTGTAGACAGAAGTTGCAGATCAAAACTTTGTAAGTGGACAAGTATTTATCTGAAGTACTTAATTTTAGACAAATAAGTATTTCTATAATAAACATATGTAGCCCTCTAACTTATAAAAGTATGTAATTTTGTGAATTGTTGTGTTGAAAGTCTAATGTGCAACATGTCTAAAGCAATGAAACTAAAATCAAATTAATGCTAGAAATTGTATAATTATTAGCTTATGTGTGTATATGTAATGTTTGGGGTCTTAAGGAGTCAAGGAGGATAGGAGATGCAGGAGTAGGAACTTTAAATCCTTTAATCTCAAAGCTGGAGTGGTACTAACACAGGAGTGGAACATACACTGGAGTAGAGCAAACACTAACAATACACGACTGCAAACATCACAATGTAAGGACTGACAAAGACTGAGCAAAACTAAAGGGTATATTATATATATATATATATATATATATATATATATATATATATATATATATATATATATATATATATATATATATATATATATATATATATATACACACACATACATACATATACACACACACACACACACACACACGGAACTAAATGAGGGAATGACATACAGGTGGGGATAAAGATGGAGTGATTCGGGCAGTGACTTCTGGGAAATGTAGTGAGGGAGAGAAGTTTAAAATAAGAGTCCATGGATAAGGTGAAGACAGAACGTGACATTACCCCCCCTCTTTAAATGGGCGACTCCTGGCGACCCAAGACAGATAATGGTAGGGAAACAGAGAAGAAAGATCCCAGGAGGATGATCGGGGCCTGGGAGGCAGCTTCAGGGCATGGAACGGATCAGGAGGCATGGGAGGCGGCCGCAGGGCAGGGACTGGTTCAGGAGGCCTGGGAGGTAGCCGCAGGACAGGGACTGGTTCAGGAGGCCTGGGAGTCGGCCACAGGACAGGAACTAGGTCAAGATGCCTGGGAGTCGGCCACAGGACAGGGACTGGGTCAGGAGGCCTGGGAGTCAGCAACAGGACAGGGATCGGGTCAGGAGGTCTGGGAGGAGGCCACAGGACAGGGAACGGGTCAGGAGGGACTGGGTCAGGAGCCCAGGGAGTTGGCCACAGGACAGGGATCGGGTCAGGAGGCCTGTGAGGAGGCCACAGGACAGGGATCGGGTCAGGAGGGACTGGGTCAGGAGGCCAGGGAGTCGGCCACAGGACAAGGATCAGGTCAGGAGGCCTGGGAGTCAGTCACAAGACAGGGTCTGGAGGCCTGGGAATGGGCAGAGCCATGGAAGGCGGAGCCATGGAGGACTCTGGGGGCGGAGCCGTGGAAGGCGGAGCCATGGAAGACTCTGGGGGCGGAGTCGTGGAAGGCGGAGCCATGGAAGACTCTGGGGGCGGAGCCGTGGAAGGAGGAGCCATGGAGAACTCTTGGGGCGGAGCCGTGGAGAACTCTTGGGGCAGAGCCATGGAAGGCTCTGGAGACACGGAAGGCCCCAGAGATGTGGAAGGCCCTGGAGAAGTGGACATGGAAAGCACTGGCTGAAACCGGGGAGAAGGTGCCCTCTTCTCCTTCTCCTTCGGCCAGCAGGGAGCATAGTTACGTGGACGGTTGAGGTTACAGGTGCTGGCTCTGGGATGTCGAGGCAACAGGCTCTGGGACAGTCGAGGCTACAGGCTCTGGCTCTGGGATGGTCGAGGCTACAGGCTCTGGGACGGTCGAGGCTACAGGCGTGGGCACTGGCTCGCTGACCGTGGCCACTACTTTTGACTGCTGCAGAGAATTGGCCACTGGAAACAGGATAGGGTTAGCCCCCCAAATAAATTATTTAGGGATGTTGGACGGAGTGGAGTTACCTTGGAGACTGGGGCCGTGGAAGGCTTGGAGACTAGAGCCGTGGAAGGCTTAGAGACTGGAGCCGTGGAAGGCTTGGAGACCAGGGCCATGGAAGGAGGCTTGGAGTTTCCGGCATAACCCTCTAGGAAGGAGAGTAAATTAATAATTGAGAAAAGTTGGAGAAGGGTAGCAAGGGTAAATGGAGGACCAGGGTGGCTGCAACATAATCAACCAGGGGGAGATTCCACACCTCAGGAAGCACAGTTGATCGATGGTAATTTAACCCCATACCATAGATGGGCTTTAGGTATATGTCAGGTAAACCTGTAGTTGTTGCGAGGCGAAGGAACCTGGTTGAGTATTCCAGTAGGGGGAGATCCTGCCTGAAAAGCTCCAGGAATAAAGCTGTTGGATCCATGCTCCTGTGGGTATGGATAAATAGATCCAAGTTCTTTGTATTGGTCAGTCCTTCTGTAACGTTTGGGGTCCTAAGGAGTCAAGGAGGATAGGAGTCGCAGGAGTAGGAACTTTAAATCCTTTAATCTCAAAGCTGGAGTGGTACTAACACAGGAGTGGAACATACGCTGGAGTAGAGCAAGCACTGGAGTAGAGCAAACACTGGAGTATAGCAAACACTAACAACTCACAACTGCAAACATCACAATGTAAGGACTGACAAAGACTGAGCAAAACTAAAGGGTATATATACACTTGGAACTAAACAAGGGAATGACATACAGGTGGGGATAAAGATGGAGTGATTAGGGTAGTGACTTCTGGGAAATGACTCTCTGAGGGAGAGAACTTCAAAATAAGAGTCCATGGATAAGGTGAAGACAGAACGTGACAGTACATAGGTTATGTGTATTTGTTCATTGATATAACTCATATGAAACAGCTTATTTTATGTTGCAATGTAAAATATGTATGTTGATAATTAAGAAATGACATATGGCCCGATGATAAAATAAATTATTTCATCTTAAATCACAAATTCTAGTTTGAGTTTGTGTGTAAATGGGTAGTTAAAGAGATGAAAGCTATATGTGTAAACTAAGAAAAATGTAAATAATAACTTACTGTTTTGTAATGATTGTGAAAGAAGAGAGCAGAGTACCTTTGTTCTGTTGTTTGTTTTTCATGTATAGTAGCAGTGAGTAAAACATTTTAAATACATTTTGCAGCTATTTTTTTCAACAACAGTTTGCTGCTGTTTATTGTCAAGTAATTTTTATTTGTATAGCGCCTTTCACAACATATAGTTTCAAAATACCTTTGCAGAAGATTATGCATTAACAGAAGATTAAACTGTAATATCTATAATCTCTTTGAGTCATTATTGTTTAGTTTGATCAAATATGATGAATTTTGTTTAAAAATAAGTAATTAAATAATATTTTTATTATATTGTTTTGAAATGTATTTATGTCATGTGAAAAGCAAGCTGTGATTGGTGGTTTTATACATTGGCCAGCTGGTTCTTGTCTCCTGTAGTTACATTTGCACCGAATGAGTAATATGACATGGGTTTAGGGTGTAAAATATAGTGCTTGTGGTGTAAAAATGTTCAGCTTTGGCCTTTGTAGAAATCTGTGTGAATGCTGGAGGAGCTGAACACGTTGGTTTGGTTGAAACCAGAGTTTGGCCAGGTTTAGATAGTTGGTTATTTTTGTATTTTATTTTTTATATTTATTTATTTATTGTATATTGAATATAGATTCATCTCCCATGCTATATATATAAAATGTACAGTGGATCTTGGTAATACTACTGAGTAAGTGGCCAATATAATTAAAAGAAGAACAAGAATAAGAAGCTGAATTACCAGAATTCAGCCAAATGTGTCTTTTTTCTTCATCATGTAAGCCATGTTACACCATAAGTCAGCCTGTTTGGATGACCAGACTTAAGCTATGCTTCAGTAATTAGTAATTTTTGCTTATTTGTTTCTCATGGTTACAAACCCAATGACAGAACTAAACAAGAAGGGCCAAATGTCAACCAGATTTGGCCAAAACTTAACCATTTAACGAGTTGTTTACATAAAAGAGGTTATTGAATTTGTGAATTGTTGTGTAACACAGATCAAGTTCATAGGCAAGGAAGAGGCGAGAAACCGGCTTGACATATAAACTAAAGGTTTAATGGTAAATTCAAAAGACAAACACATAAGACGACGGACATGTCCGTGAACGATCTCTCTCTCTCTTGCATCGCCGTCCGCGAGTGGCCTTTATCCCTCTTGATGGCTTAATTAACCACGCCCCGGTCCCGCCCTCCACCGTGCCACATGTTGATTAATAAGAGATGCAATCAGATTAGGGCTGCATTTCTTTTAAACATTGTAAGCCTAAATTGATGATAGAGACTATTGGTGGCAGTGGTTTGTTTGATTTACTATGATTATGATGTTTTTGGGAAATGTGGCGTAGCGCTATTTGAGAATGAATCATGTAGTGTGACTGAACAAGTTTATTGAAAATAATTGGTTTGTTCATGAATCGGGATCTGTATTGCGTGTCAGAGCAGGTGCAGATTTTTTTTCCCCTTTTTCTTCCCAGTTTGGAATGCCCAATTTGGAATGTGCTCTAAGTCCTTGTGACTCGCCTCAATCTGGGTGGCAGAGGATGAATTTCAGTTGCCTCCTTTCTGAGTATAGTCAATCCTGCTTCTTATCATGTGGTTTGTTATGCGTGTTACTGCAGAGGAATAGCGTGTGGAGGCTACATGCTATTATCCGCAACATCCAATCAAAACTCACTATGCTCAGAGCATCTGAAGCTCTGGGTGCGTTCCAGGTAGGCACGCAAAGCACATACCGGACACAGCAGTGAGGGGGCTAGTTCTGCCTCCTCCCGGGGCAGCGCTTGCAGGTTCACTACCTGATCTCTGAAGGGCGTGGTAGGAACCTTGGGCACATAGCCCGGTCAAGGTCTTAGGATCACATATGTGTCTGCCGGACCGAACTCCAGGCAAGTGTCGTTAGAAGAGAAGGCTTGCAGGTCCCCGGCCCTCTTGATGGAGGCAAGCGCGATCAGCAGGGCCGTCTTTAGGAAGAGGGCCCTGAGTCCAGCTGATTCTAGTGGCTCGAAGGGGGATCTCTGAAGACCGGCGAGGACCACCGAGAGATCCCAGGAGGGGAACAGGTTTGGCCGGGAGGGATTTAGCCTCCGGGCACCTCTTAGGAACCTGATGATTAAGTGGTGCTTACCCAGGGACTTGCTGTCTACTGGGTCGTGGTGAGCTGCGATAGCAGCAACATACACCTTCAAGGTGGAAGGGGACAGTCTCCCCTCCAACCTATCCTGAAGGAACAGGAGCACTGACCTAACTGCGCACCTCTGTGGGTCTTCTGCCCGGGAAGAACATCAATTCACGAACAGACGCCATCTCAGATCATAGAGTTGCCTGGTAGAAGGGGCTCTGGCATGGTTGATCATGGCTACGACCGTGGGTGGCAGTTGATGTGCCAACGCAGCTGGGCCCCTTTCCAACGGCCTGCTACTGCGTGCCCGTTGCAAACGGCGCCCCAACCCGATCTGGAGGCGTCGGTCGTGACCAGGACGCATCAGGACACCTGCTGTAAGGGTACTCTTGCCCGTAAGAAACAGAGGTCTGTCCAGGGTTTGAATGTTTGGCAGCAGGCGGAGGTGATTGTCACACAGTGCGTGCCGCGGCGCCATGTTCGTCTCGGGACTCGGGTCTGCAGCCAGTGTTGAAGCGGTCTCATATGCATCAACCCCACCGGCGCCACTGCCGCGGAGGACGCCATATGCCCTAGGAGCCTCTGGAAAAATTTTAAAGGGACCGTTGTGCCTGGCCTGAGGGCGGCGAGGCACCTCAACACTGACTGGGCACACTCTTTGTTGAGACGTGCTGACATTGAGACCGAGTCTAACTCCATACCAAGAAAAGAGATGCTCTGGACTGGAGTAAGCTTGCACTTTTCCCAGTTGACCTGAAGCCCCAAACAGCTGAGGTGCCTGAGCGGTCTCTGTGAGTGCATAGTAACTCTCGCGAGTGGGCCAGAATAAGCCAGTCATCGAGGTAATTGAGTATGCAGATGCCGGCTTCTCGGAGCGGGGCAAGAGCTGCCTCTGCGACTTTCGTGAAGACGCGAGGGGACAGAGACAGGCCGAAGGGGAGGACTTTGTTCTGATACGCCTGGCCATCGAACGCAAACCGCAGGAAGGGGCAGTGTCGAGGCAAAACGGAGACATGGAAGTACGTGTCCTTCAGGTCTACCGCTGTGAAACAATCTAGATGCGCATTTTGAACGGGAGTTTGTACAACGCTTGGTTCAGAACTCGCAGGTCCAAGATTGGTCGTAAGCTGCCGCCTTTCTTGGGTACGATGAAGTAAGGGCTGTAGAACCCTTCTTCATCTCAGTTGGAGGGACAGGCTCTATCGCGTCTTTGAACAAAAGAGTAGCGATTTCCACGTGCAGGGAATGGGCATGTTTGCCGTGTACTGCGGAAAAGTGGATGCCCATGAAGGGGGGCGGGGGCCTGGCAAACTGAATTGCTTAACCGAGTCAAATGGTCCGGGCCAGCCAGCGAGATGGGTTGGGAAGTGAAAGCCACGCGTCCAACCTCTGTGATAGGGGCACCAAAGGGACGATTCATTTTGACATACCCGGTGGAGCTTCGCAGCGGGGCAGAGCAGGTAGGGCAGCGTCGGGTGGCGACAGGGCGACCCGAGGCTGGGGTGCTGAGAAAAAACTCAAAGCACTTACCTTGCTCTGCACACCCGGCAGGGGGCAGGTTGGCGACTGAGGAGGAGGAGGTCCAGGGTAGGCGTCCTCTAGACTCGTCGGAACCGGCCGGCCGGGGAACAGTCGTGGGGCTGGAGACAGGTGGTCCGTGAGAACGGCATTTGTGGGCCAGGTGACCCAGAGACATAGGAAATAGCTCTATTATTGAGAATGTGTGGAGCAGATTTCTTGGCTGCAGGGTGACGCCCTCAGCGAGCAGACGGGGCAGTGGCCGTGGCGGCAGGTTTGTGGCGCGGCAGGATATGTGAGATGGCCTCCGTCTGCTTTTCACTGCAGAGAACTGCTGGGTGAATTCCTCGACGGTGTCACCAAAGAGGCCAAACTGGGAGACAGGGGTGTCGAGGAAGCAATCTTTGTCGGCTTCACGCATCTCGACCAGGTTGAGCCATAGATGACGTTCCTGGACCACAAGGGTGGCCATCGCCTGCCTGTGTGGTGACCTTCGTGGCTCTGAGGGCGAGATTGGTCACTGAGCGCAGTTCCTGCAGCACATCGGGGTCAGGGCTACCCTCGTGCAGATCCCTGAGCGCCTTGGCCTGGTGGACTTGCAGGAATGCCATGGCGTGCAAGGCGGAAGGGGCCTGTCCCGCGGCGCTGTAGGATTTGGTGTTCAAAGAGGATGTTGTCCTACAGGCCTTGGAAGGGAGTATAGGGTGCCCACGCCAGGTGGTAGGGTTACTGGGACATAGATGGAGCGCAACGGCCCTATCCACCTGGGGAATCGCCGTACACCCGTGGGCCGTTCTGCCGTCGAGGGTAGCGAGAGCGGACGAGCAGGGCTTTTGACAAAGGGAAAGCGGGGCTCTCCATGAAGACGTCAGCTCGTCATGCACTTCCGGGAAAAACGGGACTGTCATGTGTCGTCATGTAATCCCAGAGTCGATGATGGTGATATTAGATGTCTAAGTTGGAATATTGTCTGTTGTAGTACTTAATTTTGATGCTTTATTACAATTAATGGCAAAACAGGAATATTTGAAAATGTAAACTGATATTGCCTAGTGGCAGAGTAAAGCAAAGTATATATTAAAAAGTATCAAAACACTATAAAAATAAATTGATATTAATCTGATGAACAATCAGATTAAGTAAAATAAATGGATACATATAACAACATACAAATTAAAACTATTATGTATAAATTTAATATAAGCACTTTTTTTTCAATTAACATTATATGCAAATACATATTTCTATAATAGATGTATGTGGCTCTCTAACTTATAAAACTGTGTGGATTGTTGTTTTTAAACTGTAATGTACAACAATTTCATAGAACTGATACTACTAACAAGTAATACATACACTCACCTAAAGGATTATTAGGAACACCATACTAATACTGTGTTTGACCCCCTTTCGCCTTCAGAACTGCCTTAATTCTACGTGGCATTGATTCAACAAGGTGCTGAAAGCATTCTTTAGAAATGTTGGCCCATATTGATAGGGTAGCATCTTGCAGTTGATGGAGATTTGTGGGATGCACATCCAGGGCACGAAGCTCCCGTTCCACCACATCCCAAAGATGCTCTATTGGGTTGAGATCTGGTGACTGTGGGGGCCATTTTAGTACAGTGAACTCATTGTCATGTTCAAGAAACCAATTTGAAATGATTCGAGCTTTGTGACATGGTGCATTATCCTGCTTGAAGTAGCCATCAGAGGATGGGTACATGGTGGCCATAAAAGGATGGACATGGTCAGAAACAATGCTCAGGTAGGCCGTGGCATTTAAACGATGCCCAATTGGCACTAAGGGGCCTAAAGTGTGCCAAGAAAACATCCCCCACACCATTACACCACCACCACCAGCCTACACAGTGGTAACAAGGCATGATGGATCCATGTTCTCATTCTGTTTACGCCAAATTCTGACTCTACCATCTGAATGTCTCAACAGAAATCGAGACTCATCAGACCAGGCAACCTTTTTCCAGTCTTCAACTGTCCAATTTTGGTGAGCTCTTGCACATTGTAGCCTCTTTTTCCTATTTGTAGTGGAGATGAGTGGTACCCGGTGGGGTCATCTGCTGTTGTAGCCCATCCGCCTCAAGGTTGTGCATGTTGTGGCTTCACAAATGCTTTGCTGCATACCTCAGTTGTAACGAGTGGTTATTTCAGTCAAAGTTGCTCTTCTATCAGCTTGAATCAGTCGGCCCATTCTCCTCTGACCTCTAGCATCAACAAGGCATTTTCGCCTACAGGACTGTCGCATACTGGATGTTTTTCCCTTTTCACACCATTCTTTGTAAACCCTAGAAATGGTTGTGCGTGAAAATAACAGTAACTGAGCAGATTGTGAAATACTCAGACCGGCCCGTCTGGCACCAACAACCATGCCACGCTCAAAATTGCTTAAATCACCTTTCTTTCCCATTCTGACATTCAGTTTGGAGTTCAGGAGATTGTCTTGACCAAGACCACACCCCTAAATGCATTGAAGCAACTGCCATGTGATTGGTTGATTAGATAATTGCATTAATGAGAAATTGAACAGGTGTTCCTAATAATCCTTTAGGTGAGTGTATATTATTTATGTTTTTGTACATTAATAACTTATATGAAACTGCTTACACCAAATACATAATTTAAGACACATGAAATTTATGAAATCAAAATAAATCCATACATGTTTGTTTGGCAAACAGTGGGTTTGTGAAGTCAGGGGCTTGATTGGGGTGATATAATTCTTAATAAAAATGTACTAAGATACTCCACTAAAAAATGTAGGCACCATAGTTTGAATGTAAGCATCAGCAATTGAGAATTTAGCATCATAAGCAATTTTATAAGGAAATGAATTTACATATAGCATACATATAAATGTAATCACTGCATTAAGCTCCTTTCTAAATGTTATCTCACAATATTACAAATGTTAGAAATTATTTAAAAATAAAAAGGCGAAATAAATTAGATTAATGAGAACATAATTAAATGTTGATTGTTGAAATTATTTTACTCATATACAGGTGCTGGTCATAAAATTAGAATATCATCAAGAAGTTGATTTATTTCAGTAATTCCATTCAAAAAGTGAAACTTGTATAATGTATACATTCATTCCACACAGACTGATATGTTTCAAGTGTTCATTCCATTTAATTTTGATGATTATAACTGACAACTAATGAAAACCCCAAAATCAGTATCTCAGAAAATTAGAATATTGTGAAAAGGTTCAATATTGAAGACACCTGGTGCCACACTCTAATCAGCTAATTAACTCAAAACACCTGCAAAGGCCTTTAAATGGTCTCTCAGTCTAGTTCTGTAGGCTACACAATCATGGGGAAGACTGCTGACTTGACAGCTGTCCAAAAGACGACCATTGACATCTTGCACAAGGAGGGCAATACACAAAAGGTCATTTCTAAAGAGGCTGGCTGTTCACAGAACTCTGTCCAAGCACATTAATAGAGAGGCGAAGGGAAGAAAAAGATGTGGTAGAAAAAAAGTGTACAAGCAATAGGGATAACCGCACCCTGGAGAGGATTGTGAAACAAAACCCATTCAAAAATGTGGGGGAGATTCACAAAGATTGGACTGCAGCTGGAGTCAGTGCTTCAAGAACCACCACGCACAGACGTATGCGAGACATGGGTTTCAGCTGTCGCATTCCTTGTGTCAAGCCACTCTTGAACAAGACAAAGCGTCAGAAGCGTCTCGCCTGGGCTAAAGACAAAAAGGGCTGGACTGCTGCTGAGTGGTCCAAAGTTATGTTCTCTGATTAAAGTAAATTTTGCATTTCCTTTGGAAATCAAGGTCCCAGAGTCTGGAGGAAGAGAGGAGAGGCACTTGCTTGAAGTCCAGTGTAAAGTTTCCACAGTCAGTGATGGTTTGGGGTGCCATGTCATCTGCTGGTGTTGGTCCACTGTGTTTTCTGAGGTCCAAGATCAACGCAGCCGTCTACCAGGAAGTTTTAGAGCACTTCATGCTTTCTGCTGCTGACCAATTTTATGGAGATGCAGATTTCATTTTCCAACAGGACTTGGCACCTGCACACAGTGCCAAAGCTACCAGTACCTGGTTTAAGGGCCATGGTATCCCTGTTCTTATTTGGCCAGCAAACTCGCCTGACCTTAACCCTATAGAAAATCTATGGGGTATAGTGAAGAGGAAGATGCGATACGCCAGACCCAACAATGCAGAAGAGCTAAAGGCCATTATCAGAGCAACATGGGCTCTCATAACACCTGAGCAGTGCCACAGACTGATCGACTCCATGCCACGCCGCATTGCTGCAGTAATTCAGGCAAAAGGAGCCCCAACTAAGTATTGAGTGCTGTACATGCTCATACTTTTCATGTTCATACTTTTCAGTTGGCCAACATTTCTAAAAATCTTAAGTCTTAAGTAATATTCTAATTTTCGGAGATACTGAATTTGGGATTTTCATTAGTTGTCAGTTTTAATCACAATTAAATGAAATAAACATTTTAAATATATCAGTCTGTGTGTAATGAATGAATATAATATCCAAGTTTCACTTTTTGAATGGAATTACTGAAATAAATCAACTTTTTGATGATATTCTAATTATATGACCAGCACCTGTAATAACAAGTGTACAAATAATAATGCAACTACACAACACTGCAACAATCCTACATAGAGAAAAAAGTCAAATGAATGCAGACAACATGTTAGAAGCAATACAGTAAACTAGGATTAGCCTCTCTGTTACAGTTGGTATGATCAAGATACTAGCATGTGGGTGAGAGAAATTGCTGCCCTCTCGTCACAGCATCAATCAATTTCCCAATAGAAATCTTTGTTCAAAAATGGTAGTGCAACGAGCCCAATTTTCAGAATGAGGAGATCTACAGTATCGAATGAATAAACAGTTTCTTTGTGAAAAATAGGGGTATATACAACAATTAACATGCATGTAAAACAACATAGCACCTCCCGGTGGCCAGTTTCTTTCCAATTTTGCACAAACCTCTTGGGCCAAGAGATAAATTGGCATACCAAGTTTAGTTCTTATTAAAAGCTTATTGGCCGATGATATGTGATATGTGACTGTGCTCATAGACCTTGATGGCACCTTGGACAAAGACAGTGCATGCACAATTTCAAGTCGTTCGGACCAACGGTTCCATAGTTAGAGCCATTTTTGTTTTTTTTATTATAGCGCCACCAAGAGGCAAAGGTGTGCAACATTTTTTGTGTGACCTCACCATGAGCCCATATATACATTCATTAAATTTGGTGATAATATCTCAACCCATTCAAAAATGAACTTTTTTGTAAAATGGACACGCCCAATACGAATCATTCTGCACTGGTTTGCTTCCGATCGGGCAAATGGCCTAGTATACGAGCGTATGGGACGCTCTAGGGGGTACTGGATTAATGCAGTCAAGATGGTGGTGTGTGTTTCCGGTAAGAGAAACACAAGATGGAATCCCAGTTAACTTATTTATTCAAGGGAGTTTGTATATGTTACTTCACATGTATGTGGTCTATAATAAACAAAATAGAAACAAAGAAAACAGTTGTCATTATATCAGTAAATAATACAAACATTTTTAAACAAAATGGGTGATCTGTAACTAGGAAGTGAATATAATATCTTATAACCTAATACAATTACAATCAGTTTCAAGCTCAAAGTCTAATATGAAAAACGGTTTGGTTTCACTTTGTGATGGCGTTTAAATTGCATTCAATCTACGAACAATCTCGACATTCAGAACAATAATATCAACACCAAAGGTGAAATATATATGAAAACTCACCCGTAATCATTTACGCACTGCGGAAAAACATATACATAGCTGAATAACAGACCAGCCAGCCGGATTTGTAACTAAGCTGCCGATTTGCATGTCCAGACCTGTCCGAGCGCTGTATAATAGGAATCACTCAGGGGGCGTGGTTAGGGATTTCTCACACCTAGGACGAGTTCATTTTGATTTTTTTTCAAATAATCCATAATAGCAAGAGAGCACCGGTGGAGAGAGTCAGCTTCAAGTTTCAAGTTCCTCGGTGTCCACATTACTGAGGAACTCACATGGTCCGTCCACACTGAGGCCGTTGTGAAGAAGGCTCACCAGCGCCTCTTCTTCCTGAGACGGCTGAGGAAGTTTGGAATGAACCAACACATCCTCACACTGTTCTACACTAGCACTGTAGAGAGCATCCTGACTGGCTGCATCACCGCCTGGTACGGCAATAGCACCGCCCACAACCGCAAAGACCAGCAAAGTGTGGTGCGAACGGCCAGAAACATCATCGGAGGTGAGCTTCCCTCCCTCCAGGACATATATAACAGACGGTGTGTGAATAAAGCTCGGAGGATTATCAAAGACTCCAGCCACCCGAGTCATGGGCTGCTCTCACTGCTTCCATCAGGCAGGCGGTATCGCAGCATCAGGACCCGCACCACCCGACTACATGACAGCTTCTTCCCACAAGCAATAAGACTTTTGAACACATGATCTCTCACGATCAACAATCAGCACTGCACTTTATTAATCATCACTCTGTCAATATATTCTCCCAATTCAGTTAGTGTATATATATATATTTATACCCGTATCTAGTGTGTGTATTCTACATTGTGTGTATTGTGTACATTTGTTATGTAAATTGTTGTGTAGGTATGTGTACATTTGTTATGTAAATTGTTGTGTAAGTTTGTTATGTAAATTGTTTTGTGTAATATGTTGTTTATTGTAAAGTGGTTTATGTCTCGTCACTGTCATGACTGCTATGTTGCTCGGAACTGCACACAAGAATTTCACCTGCTGTTGCACTCGTGTACACAGTAGTGTGACAATAAAGTGATTTGATTTGATTTGAAAGCGAAGGGGCGGAGCAAAATTCTGGAAGCAGGGTAAAACTCTTCACATGATGCAAGGAATCAGAGGAAATAAGAATTTTGTTTCTAGCACTTGTGGTTCAAGATTTATGGCCCAAAATTAGATTTTTGTTTGTTTTGTTTGCAATAGCGCCAACTATTTCTGAAGGATGTGTCTGTTCACCTGAGTAGTGGGGGGGATTTGGAACCATACTGCTAAGTTTGGAATCTCTACGACTTAAGGTCTCTGCAGCCCAGACCCTTTTATGGCAGAATTTTTTCATTTATAATATGAATAATAAGAAGAAAATAGGTACAAATACAATAGGGTTTCTGTACCTTCGGTGCTTGGACACCTGAAAACCCAAAAGACATTGTCAGTAAAAACTTTCTTAAAATATTATATACATTCATATACTCATTAAAGCTATAGACTTAAAATAATTTCTTATCCTGTGGCTCCCTCTTGTGGAAAATAGTTTTATAGCTTTCATAAGTCATAAATGGCTGATTGTTTAAAATTTGCTGTTATCCCCCTTCATCATAAATCAATTAAATTTATTATGTTTCCTCAGAATGTCCTGTTTTCCATATTTACACAGTTTTGTGAAGTTTAGCATTTGTGCCAACAAGATACAGGACTATTAGTTATAATGGGCCACATGGGTCAAATATATCGGAATGTATCTTCTAGACAATTTAATGGATAAAAATGTTTTCGATAACTTTTTGCAGGCATGGTTTAGTGCTGACCTGGGCCAAGTTTGGTGAAGACCTGATTAAAACCCTAGAAGGAGTTCGAAAACATAGGGTTTTCAGTACGAATTGTACGCTAGGTTTGAAGCACAGAATGACGAGGTGGCGAGGAAGACAACCCCTCCTCCCAACGACCAGGTGCTCTGTCTTACCACGGCTGATGAGAGTCAACCCACAGAAGGCTGCTGAATCAGACAACATTCCTAGCAGAGTGCTCAGAGGATGTGCAGACCAGCTGACAGATGTTCTTACTGACATCTTCAACATCTCTCTGAGCAGCGCCTTTGTTCCAACGTGCTTCAAGGCCACCACCATCGTCCCCATGCCAAAGAAGTCTTTAGTGTCCTGGCTTAACGACTACCGTCCCGTCGCACTCACACCCATCATCATGAAGTGCTTCGAGAGGCTCATCGTGAGGCATATTAAGACCCAGCTGCCCCCCTCACTAGACCCAATGCAGTTTGCGTATCGTCCAAACCGTTCAACAGACGATGCCATCACCACCACCCTCCATCTGGCCCTCACTCACCTAGATAAAAAGGACTCACACGTTCGAATGCTGTTCATAGACTTCAGCTCAGCATTCACAATCATTCCTCAGCACCTGATTGGAAGGCTGAACCTTCTGGGTCTGGACACCTCCCTCTGCAACTGGATCCTGAACTTCCTGACTGGGAGACCTCAGTCAGTCCGGATCAGGAACAACATCTCCACCACCACCACACTGAGCACTGGGGCCCCCCAGGTCTGTGTGTTCAGTCCACTGCTGTTCACTCTGCTGACTCACGATTGTGCAGCAATGCACAGCTCAAACCACATCGTCATGTTCGCCGATGACACAACTGTGGTGGGCCTCATCAGCAAGAATGATGAGTCAGCATACAGACAGGAGGTGCAGCGACTAATGGACTGAAGTAGAGCCAACAACCTGTCTCTGAATGTGGAAAAACAAAAGAGATGGTTGTTGACTTTAGGAGAGCACAGAGTGACCGCTGTCCAATGAACATCGACGGCGGAGATCATCAAGAGCACCAAATTCCTTGGTGTTCATGTCACACCGGAATGTGAGGTTCTTAATTATACCAGCATTTAATTTCTCCACTGACAGGAAAAGGACAACAACCCCTTCTAGAATTTATACAATTTATTTAATAACAATTAGCTCACAATGATAAAATTTACAACAGGATAAAAAGTCAAGAAAGGCAACTCACTGGTCAGTTAATGCAACAGCCCAATTCATAAATTCATCAGCTTAGATTCAAAATCCAAATCCTATCCTATATTAATATATAAAATCATCAACCAAGCATAAAAATCAACTGCATTAGCAGAAAAGTTTGGCAGTCTTCAGTCAAATCCCCAAACCATATTCCAGGTCCACTGACCTTATATGGAAGTCCGATAGGCGAGCGGGCCGCGAAAGAGGATGCCGATTTAGATGAGGCAGTCTAGTTAGTTCGTCCCTTTGCGCAGCTCCGTGATCCAATAGAAACAGCGACAGCACTGAGGAGGAGGAAAATCAACCCTTAGTCTCATGCAAAATACTAGCCCAGCTCTCACACACACACATAAATTGATAGGCAGGACAACTTCCCTTTACTTAGCTCAAATCAGGTGTTGAATCCACCGCGCAAACATCTGCGTTCCTCTCCCGTGCCGCTTGACTTTTTTCCGTTGATGGTTTATCATCAGATCCGTGCCCACTGCTCGTCAGGCTGTAACATTGTCATCAAACACAGCGATCGATGTTCCTGCCCATATAGGTTCGGCTCGCGGTGTGCGTGCGTTCCCCTGCTCACCTTTCTCACCCCCAGTCTCACAGCTGTCACTTCTAATCAACAATCCATTAGTTTGAGCAACGCTGCCAATATCAGAGAGAGGGTGGGGTCTGTCAATCATAACTGTTCGTGAGTATTTAGGCCCACAATTAAGAAACCAGTGAAACAGCAATCAGTGATAAAAAATACACAAAGCCCAAATCAAAATAATGAATTATGTGGGTGAAATAAATAACACACAGGGGGTTCAATACTACAGACAGGCAGATGTTCCACATTTGACATTCACCTGGCGGAGAACCTCACCTGGTCCCTCAACACCAGCTCTATTACCATGAAAGCCCTGCAGCGTCTCTACTTTCTTCGAAGGCTGAGGAAAGCACATCTCCCACCCCCATCCACTACATTCTATAGAGGGACTACTGACAGCATCCTGAGCAGATGCAGCACTGCCTGGTTTGGGACTTGCACAGTTTCAGACTGTGTAACAGCTTCTTCCCTCAAGCCATCAGACTCCTCAATACTCAGAGACTGAACTGACACACATGTCCTGAGTTGCACTTTAATTATTGTCACTTTATACCTGGCTGCTAACTCAATAACTGCCATGTGCATAGAACACTATTTCATATTATGTTATGTTTACATTTGGCATTTTTAGAAACTGTCATCTTTTTGCACTACTGTGTACTGGTCGGCGCTGCACTGTCTCTCACTGTGCCTATTGTCCTGTTCATTTTTAGTAATTTATTGTACTGTCCCGTAATTTTTGCACACATTTGCACGTGCACTTTATATAGGTATGTTATTTAGTCTGTGTAGTCTCATGTGGTTCTGTTTTTGTCCTATATTGTTTTATGTAGCACTATGGTCCTGGAGGAACGTTGTCTCGTTTCACTGTGTACTGTACTAACTATATATGGTTGAACGACAATAAAAACCACTTGACTTGACTTGACATTAGAATGGCAGAAACATTTGAAAAAATTCATTCAAAAAATGAAATAAAACAGAGATATAAATTTTGTAGGACTTGACGCAAGGATTTCGAGGTAAAAAGCATTTTGATTTTAATATGCACTGATACAAAGTAATTAGCACAAAGGTAAATGTTTTTATTATAGTGCCACCTTGTGGCCGATTCTCACAAAACTTTGTACACAGCCTCATTTGACACTGTTTATGAATACCTCAAGTTTCGTAATGGTCGGCCATTCAGATTTGATTTTATAAGCTGCTGAAATTTGATTGGCTGCTGGTTGCCATGTTTTTTTATTTGTCTGAATTATATTGTAGCATATGTTAGCCTTTGGCCCCTACAGGATGCATAGCAAGAGTTTTTATTTGCAGAGCCCCCTATAGGTGAAATGTTTTGTGACTTTGCGTGCAGCCTAAGAATTTCCTGTTGCCTATGTGTATCAAGTTTTGTAACATTTGTTTTTTTTGCTTGGTAGATATTGGGCAATACTTACAAAATGGACGATGCCTGATCAATTTGTTGGCTGATGTCTTCAAAACGCATTGATAAATCCAAATTCCTTTTATACATTTTTGTCAGTAGAGTTGATAGTAGACACACCCCAATTTTGGTGCGAATCGCATATACGATATAGGAGGAGTTTGAAAAAGTATGTTTTTCGAATTATACACATTAGCACGACAATTTTCATGATGGAAATGAAATTGGAGATATACGTTTTGTTCATGTTGAGCCAATAATTCCACCTATGTAAGACACTTGAGTGTGCGATAAACGGTTTATGGGTACTGGGCCAAAACGTAAACATGATCACTATAGCGCCATCTTGAGACCGATTGGGCCGAAACTTTGATACACTGTAGTACTCTGGGGGACTAATTTTCCTCAAAGTTTCAGCTCTCTATGACTTACGGTTTGGTCTGCACGATCAGTTTTAGGACAGAATAATAATAATAATAATAAATATATCTGCAAGCAGCGATATCGGGGTCAAGCCAATAATTGGCACCATGAGCAGCAAAAGAAGCATTGTGACATGTTTTTGGTTAGAGTCAGAAAAATGTAACTTTCAATCATAAAAAACCCCATTGATTTTAAAAATAACTAAACATAGCTATTTCAATGTTGTCCTATGTATGGCACTGTTCTGAAACTGCTGAGTTACTATCTGGGCATGATGGTTATCATGCAAGAAAGCATTCAAGGGTTATAAGCCAATATAGCTATTTTTCTTTTCAATATAGCTATATATCTCCTGACCAGTAGAGGACAGTGTGCCAAAACGCTGTAGGTAACCTTGGGATTTAATGGTGATAACATGTACAAAGTTTCATCCGGATCCCTCAAAGTGTTGCAGAGATACAGCCTCAAGTTTAATTTTGTGCATTCATCTTAGAATTCATTGAAGCATCATCGGAAAACAGTATCATTTATCGAAATTCTGTGAATATTTCTTTGTCATGAGTGCCTCTAGTTTTTGTGCAAATCGGAGAAACAGTCAAAAGGAGTCAATCACTATTAGCATTTATATAAATAGCATTATAATTTTTTACCACAAGGTGGTGCTGTCCCAAAACTTTGTGAGTCCCTACAGAGCATGGTGCCAAAGACACATTCCGAGTTCCATAACGATATGCCAAGTTATTCTTAAAATACAGAATTATATGACTACATTAAAAAAGGCCGATGTCCAAAATGGCCGACATAGGAATTTATCATATTCGTACTCGCTATACCCTACTGAATCTAATGAGATCAATTTGATTATTTTATGACAAACTTTTCAGAAGTTATAAGCAAAAATGTGCTTTTTCATATCTCATGACCAGTAGGGGGCAGTGCAACAAAACGCTGCAGGTAACCTCAGACACTAATGGTGATGATATTTACCAAGTTTTGTCCCAATCACTCAAAGCATTATGGAGATACAGCTTCAAGTTAAATTTTGCACGTTCTTCGTCAAATTCGTTGAAGTGCCATTCGACAACGTATTTATCAAAATTCTTTAAAAAACTTTTGTCATGACTGCATCTTGATGATACAGGCCAATTTTCGTGCAAATCGGACAAACGGCCTAGGACAAGTTCGAAAAAGTAGTTTTTTCAGATAAATTCTCATGACAGAAAATTACATCATAGTGCAACTGAACTGAATCGTCTTGAGCCATGGAATCAGATGAAAAAAGTCATTATCAGAAACGTGAGTAAAAGTTTGGGCAGTTTGTGGCACTAGAGGGTTTGAGCTAGAAATGCCAACAAGTGATAGCATGATGCTAGCACATTTTTAGCATGTTTTAGCACTTCACTAGGTGATGATAGCATTTGTTAGCATGATGCTAGCACGTTTTCAGCATGTTTTATCACTTCGCTAGGTGATGCTAGCATGTGTTAGCATGATGCTAGCATGTTTTTAGCATGTTTTAGCACTTCACTAGGCGATGCCAACATGTGTTAGCATGACGCTAGCACGTTTCTTACATGTTTTAACACTTCGCTAGGCGATGCCAGACATGTGTTAGCATGATGGTAGCATGTTTTTAGCATGTTTTAGGGTGTGGCTATGAATATTTTATGTCATTACTTATTGGCTGCTTGATAATATAAATCCTCTGAAGGAGAGAGAGAGGGAGAGACGCAGGGCTGTCAGGCCCTTTGGTGTCTGTGTGTGTGAAAACGTCGGTTGGGATTTAAATTTCGGAACATTACGCAATGTTAACTCAATGGGACTTTTTTGCCAGCTTTTTCGTCCGCTGTGCGAACATCGTACACCAGATCGCTTAGAAAAGATACAGAACTCCTCTCCTCAATGAGCCGCGCGATTTGATGCCTCACTCAGGGGTCTGTGACAAAAGATGCAGGAGGAGTAGTGTGCCAAACTTTGTGTGTAATAATAATAATAATAAGAAAAATAAGTATGTAAGAGAACAATAGTGATGCCTTGCCATTGGCACCACTAATAACTAGATAGGTACCACTAATAACTAGATAGGTACATTTCCTGAAGAAAATGTGAATGGTGCTTGCCGTGGCAAAACTTGTCACCACGATGGCATAACCATGCAATTTCCCCTTTAATGTGTACATAACTCTTAGTATTTCCCTGTAAGAAGCAACATCTCAGTCTTAATCAAAAAATACAAAATTATGATTGCAAAGTACAGTAACAGAAGTTGCATTTGCTTCACATTTCAAATGGTTTGCTTTATACCCACATTTCAACACAATTATTTTATCTACATAATGCTAATGTGTGCTTTTCCACCTACCTCTGTAAATAAGAGGAAGAATCTATCTGGTGTTCTGGGCAGAAAACAGGTGAACGGGAGTAGAAGTTTTACATTTTAGTGTACTGACTGCTGACTATAGACTTTAAAAGTATGGATACAATTTTGGCTTTTTAACAGGAAATGTTAGTCTTTTATCTACATGTTTACAAAACAGTGTGGTAAATATCTAGAAACAGTGAACCTCAAATATGCACATGGTCATGATATAAAACAGTACATAAAACAAATGCAAGAATATCATAGTTTGGAATAGTCCATTTGAATATATTGGTATATTAAATTTGAATATGTGTAAATAAAACTACAATGGCTGTGCAGCATGAACATAATGCCAATATCATTTAGCTATGGGTATGCATTAATTGAGCAAATGGAGTAGATTTTTTAATGGTAGGACATGTTTGAAACTAAAGCATAATAATTGAATGGCTCAATGTACTGTGTCTTCAAAGTCCACCGTGAATTGTTTACAGGGGTACATGTATTTTATGCAGCAGCCCTGCTGTTCAGGGCCAAGGCTTTAGTTGGCAGTAATTTATTATCCATGTATATTAATTTAAGAGAATGAAGTGATGCAAGTAGTGATCAGTGAAGTGTTACATGCTATTCTTTATTATTTTAAACTCAGCCATCACCCGACCGTAACTTTTCAGAGGACAACAACAGTAAAAGTAAAAATAATAACCACCAAGTTTCCAATTAATATCAGTACACAATATCCAATTTGGATAGAGATGTGTGATTTGTTACTTGGTTGCTAGGGTAACCCAATCTGGTTGCTAGGCATTTACCAGGGTGATACTTATCAAGGCTACTTTCCATCCGGAGTGAAATAAGTCAACCTGAAAATCTCTATTATATTCTGATGCAGAGATATTTTATTTGTTACTTGGTTGCTAGGGTAACCCCATCTGGTTGCTAGGCAGTTACCAAGGTGACAGCCAACAATGCCCCTTGCCATCCTGAGTGAAATATGTCAACCCCAAATTCTCTTCGATTTTCTAGTGCAGAGATATGTGATTTGTTACTTGGTTGCTAGGGTAAACCCATTTGGTTGCTAGGCAGCAACCAGGGTGATACTTATCAAGTCTACTTTTTATCCTGAGTTAAATAAGTCAACCCGGAAGTCTATATGATTTTCTGGTGTGGAGATATGTGATTTGTTGTTTTTAGCATGTTTTAGCACTTTGCTAGGCGATACTAGCATGTGTTAGCATGTTGTTAGCACGTTATTAGCATGTTTTAGCACTTCGCTAGGTGATGCCAACATGTGTTAGCATGATGCTAACACGTTTTTTGCATGTCTTAGTACTTCGCTATGTGATAATAGTTTGTAGTTGTAAAAGTTTGAAGATTGAAGGTTTTTAGTTTGATGTCCTGAGTGAAATAAGTCATCCCAGAAGTCTCTACGATGTTCTGGTGCAGAGTTATGTGATTTGTTACTTGGTTGCTAGGGTAAGCCCATGTCGTTGCTAGGATGTTACCAGAGTGATACATTTAAAGACTCCTTACTATCCTGAGTGAAATAAGTCAACCCCTAAGTCTCTACGATGTTCTTGTTCAAAGATATGTGATTTGTTACTTAGTTACTAGGGTAACCATATCTGCTTGCTATGCAGTTACAATTATCAAGCCTCCTTTCCATCCTGAGTGAATAAAGTCAACCCGGAAGTCTCTATGATTTTCTGTTGCAGAGATATGTGATTTGTTACTTGGTTGCTAGGCTAACCACATCTGGTTGCTAGGCAGTTACGAGAGTGATACATATCAAGGCTACTTTCCATCCTGAGTGAAATAAGTGAAACAGGATGTCTCTACGATTTTCTGGAGCAAATATATGTGATTTGTTACTTGGTTGCTAGGGTAACCCCATCTGGTTGCTAGGCAGTTACCAAAGTGATACTCATAAGGCCCCTTGCAATCCTCTGTGAAATATGTCAACCCCTAAGTCTCTACGATGTTCTGGTTCAAAGATATGTGATTTGTTACTTGGTTGCTAGGGTAACCATATCTGGTTGCTAGGCAGTTACCAGAGTGATACATATCAAGGCTACTTTCCATCCTGAGTGAAATAAGTGAAAAGGGTAGTCTGTATGATTTTCTGGTGCAGAGATATATGATTTGTTATTTGGTTGCTAGGGTAACCCTGTCTGGTTGCTAAGCAGTTACCAGGGTGATACTTATCAAGCCTCCTTTACATACTGAGTGAATAAAGTCAACCTGGAAGCTACTGTACTGTGGCTATGAAGATTTTAGGTCATTACTTATTGGCTGCTTGATAAAATAAATCCTCTGAGAGAGAGAGAGAGGGAGAGACGCAGGATGACAGGCCCTTTTTTTGTCTGTGTGTGTGAAAATGTCAGTTGGGATTTAAATTTCTGAACATTCCACAATGTAAAGTCAATGGGACTTTTTTGGCCGCTTTTTCGTCTGCTGTTCGAACATCGTACACCCGATCGCTTAGAAAAGTCATAGCACACCTCTCCTCAATGAGCCGCACGATTTGACACCTCATTCATCGGTCAACGCCAAAAGGTGCGGGACGGGTTACGTGCCGAAGTTTTGTAAGAAGAAGAAGAAGAAGAAGAAAAAGAAAAATAACTAGAATGTACATTTCCTGAAGAAAATGTGAGTGGTGCTTGCCGTGTCAAAACTCGTCAAATAGCATTTTCTAACTTGTTTCTAAGCACTAAAATAAAGGTAATAGAATGTTGCTAACACGTGTTTTTCATGATGGTAGCACGTTTTTAGAATGTTTTATCACTTCGCTAGGCGAAGCTAGCATGTGTTAGCATGATACTAGCACGTTTTTAGCATGTTTTAGCACGTTGTTTGGCAATGCTAACATGTGTTAGCATGATGCTAGCACGTTTTTAACATGTTTTAACAATCCCCTAGGCAATGCTAACATGCATTAGCATAATGCTAGCACATTTTAACATGTTTTAACACTTCGCTAGGCGATGCCAGCATGTGTTATCATGATGTTAGCATGTTATTAGCATGTTTTAGCACTTTGCTAGGCGATGCCAGCATGTGTTAGCATGATGCTAGCACGTTTTTAGCATGTTTTAACACTTCGCTAGGCAATACTAGCATGTGTTAGCATGCTGTTAGCACGTTTTTAGCATGTTTTAGCACTTCGCTAGGCGATTCCAACATGAGTAAGCATGATGCTAGCACGTTTTTAGCATGTTTTAACACTTCGCTAGGCAATACTAGCATGTGTTAGCATGTTGTTAGAATGTTTTTAGCATGTTTTAGCACTTCGCTAGGCGATGCCAACATGTGTTAGCATGATGCTATCACATTTTTAGCATATTTTAGTACTTTGCTATGCGATACTAGTATGTGTTAGCATGTTGCTAGCACGTTTTTAGCATGTTTTAGCACTTCGCTAGGCAATGCCAGCATGTGTTAGCATGATGCTAACACGTTTATAGCATGTTTTAGCACTTTGCTAGGCGATGCCACCATATGTTAGCATGATGCTAGCACGTTTTTAGCATGTTTTAGCACTTTGCTAGGCTATACTAGCATGTGTTAGCATGATGCTAGCACGTTTTTATCATGTTTTAGTACTTCGCTATGCGATACTAGTATGTTTTAGCATGTTGCTAGCATGTTTTTAGCATGTTTTAGCACTTCGCTATGCAATACTAATATGTTTTAGAATGTTGCTAGCATGTTTTTAGTATGTTTTAGCACTTCGCTAGGTGATGCCAGCATATGTTAGCATGATGCTAGCACATTTTTAGCATGTTTTATGTTGTTGCTATGAAGATTTTTATTGGCTGCTTGATAAAAGAAATCCTCTGAGGGAGAGAGAGAGAGAGAGAGACGCAGGGCTGACAGGCCCTTTTTTGTCTGTGTGTGTGAAAATGTCAGTTGGGATTTAAATTTCTGAGCA
This sequence comes from Moxostoma hubbsi, assembly GCA_032164185.1. Classification (NCBI taxonomy): domain Eukaryota; kingdom Metazoa; phylum Chordata; class Actinopteri; order Cypriniformes; family Catostomidae; genus Moxostoma; species Moxostoma hubbsi. Next base: position 4,281,190 of record JAVLUX010000046.1, read on the forward strand.
TTCCGCAATGTAAAGTCAATGGGACTTTTTTGGCCGCTTTTTCGTCCGCTGTGCGAACATCGTACACCTGATCGCTTATAAAAGTCATAGCACACCTCTCCTCAATGAGCCGCACGATTTGACACCTCATTCATGGGTCTACGCCAAAAGTTGCGGGACGAGTTACGCGCCGAAGTTTTGTACGGAAGAAGAAGAAGAAGAAGAAAAATAACTAGAATGTACATTTCCTGAAGAAAATGTGAGTGGTGCTTGCCGTGGCAAAACTCGTCAAGTAGCATTTTCAAACTTGTTTCTAAGCACTAAAATAAAGGTCATAGAATGTTGCTAACATGTGTTTTTCATGATGGTAGCACGTTTTTAGAATGTTTTAGTACTTTGCTAGGTGAAGCTAGCATGTGTTAGCATGATACTAGCACGGTTTTAGCATGTTTTAGCACTTTGTTTGGCGATGCTAACATGTGTTAGCATGATGCTAGCACGTTTTTAACATGTTTTAATAATCCCCTAAGCAATGCTAACATGCATTAGCATAATGCTAACACGTTTTAAGATGTTTTAGCACTTCGCTAGGTGAAGATAGCATGTGTTAGCATGATACTAGCACGTTTTTAGCATGTTTTAGCACTTCGCTAGGCGATGCTAACATGTGTTAGCATGATGCTAGCACGTTTTTAACATGTTTTAGCAATCCCCTAAGCAATGCTAACATGCATTAGCATAATGCTAGCACGTTTTAACATGTTTTAGCACTTCGCTAGGTGAAGCTAGCATGTGTTAGCATGATACTAGCACGTTTTTTGCAGGTTTTAGCACTTTGCTAGGCGATGCTAACATGTGTTAGCATGATGCTAGCACGTTTTTAACATGTTTTAGCAATCCCCTAAGCAATGCTAACGTGCATTAGCATAATGCTAGCACATTTTAACATGTTTTAGCACTTCGTTAGGCGATGCCAGCATGTGTTAGCATGATGCTAGCACGTTTTTAGCATGTTTTAACACTTCGCTAGACAATACTAGCATATGTTAGCATGTTGTTATCACGTTTTTAGCATGTTTTAGCACTTCGCTAGGCGATGCCAACATGTGTTACCATGTTGTGAGCACGTTTTTAGCATGTTTTAGCACTTCGCTAGGCGATGCCAGCATGTGTTAACATGTTGCTAACACATTTATAGCATGTTTTAGCACTTCACTAGGTGATGCCAGCATATGTTAGCATGATGCTAGCAAATTTTTAGCATGTTTCAGGGTGTGGCTATGAAGATTTTTATTGGCAGCTTGATAAAAGAAATCCTCTGAGGGAGAGAGAGACGCAGGGCTGACAGGCCCTTTTTTGTCTGTGTGTGTGGAAATGTCAGTTGGGATTTAAATTTCTGAACATTCCGCAATGTAAAGTCAATGGGACTTTTTTGGCCGCTTTTTCGTCCGCTGTTCGAACATCGTACACCCGATCGCTTATAAAAGTCATAGCACACCTCTCCTCAATGAGCCGCTCGATTTGACACCTCATTCATGGGTCTACGCCAAAAGGTGCGGGACGAGTTAGGTGCCGAAGTTTTGTACGGAAGAAGAAGAAGAAGAAGAAGAAGAAGAAAAATAAGTATGTGAGATTACAATAGTGTTGCTTTGCAAGCACCACTAACTAGAATGTACATTTCCTGAAGAAAATGTGAGTGGTGCTTGCCGTGGCAAAACTCATCAAATAAAATTTTCTAACTTGTTTCTAAGCACTAAAATAAAGGTCATAGAATGTTGCTAACATGTGTTTTTCATGATGGTAGCACATTTTTAAATGTTTTAGCACTTTGCTAGGCAAAGCTAGCATGTGTTAGCATGATACTAGCACGTTTTTAGCATGTTTTAGCACTTCGTTTGGCGATGCTAACATGTGTTAGCATGATGCTAGCACATTTTTAACATGTTTTAGCAATGCCCTCGGCAATGCTAACATGTGTTAGCATGATGCTAGCACATTTTTAGCATGTTTTAACAATTCCCTAGGCAATGCTAACATGTATTAGCATAATGCTAGCACGCTTTAGCATGTTTAAACACTTCGCTATGCGATACTAGTATGTTTTAGCATGTTGCTAGCACGTTTTTAGCATGTTTTAGCACTTCGCTATGCAATACTAATATGTTTTAGCATGTTGCTAGCATGTTTTTAGCATGTTTTAGCACTTCGCTATGCAATACTAATATGTTTTAACATGTTGCTAGCATGTTTTTAGCATGTTTTAGCACTTCGCTAGGCGATGCCAGCATATGTTAGCATGATGCTAGCACATTTTTAGCATGTTTTATGTTGTGGCTATGAAGATTTTTATTGGCTGCTTGATAAAAGAAATCCTCTGAGGGAGAGAGAGAGAGACACGCAGGGCTGACAGGCCCTTTTTTGTCTGTGTGTGTGAAAATGTCAGTTGGGATTTAAATTTCTGAACATTCCGCAATGTAAAGTCAATGGGACATTTTTGGCCGCTTTTTCATCCGCTGTGCGAACATCGTACCCCCGATCGCTTATAAAAGTCATAGCACACCTCTCCTCAATGAGCCGCACGATTTGACACCTCATTCATGGGTCTACGCCAAAAGGTGCGGGACAAGTTAGGTGCCGAAGTTTTGTACGGAAGAAGAAGAAGAAGAAGAAGAAGAAAAATAAGTATGTGAGATTACAATAGTGTTGCTTTGCAAGCACCACTAACTAGAATGTACATTTCCTGAAGAAAATGTGAGTGGTGCTTGCCGTGGCAAAATTTCTTACCATAATGTCCCACCTACTGCCCAAAGTTGAAAGAGGCCACCCCCATGACAGTAGGATGTTCTGGTGCAAAGATATTGGTGTTGTTCCATGGTTGCTAGGAAAACCCATCTGGTTGATATGCAGTTACTAAGGTGACAGCCACCAATGCTACTTGCCATCCTGAGTAAAATAAGTCAACCCGGAAGTCTTTACGATTTTCTAGTAGAGAGATATGTGATTTGTTACTTGGTTGCTAGGGTAACCCCATCTGGTTGCTAGGCAGTTAACAAGGGGCAAGCCAACAATGCTCCTTGCCATCCTGAGTGAAATAAGTCAACCCGGAAATCTCTGTGATTTTCTTGTGCAGAGATATGTGATTTGTTTCTTGGTTGCTAGGGTAACCCCATCTGGTTGCTAGGCAGTTACCAAGGTGACAGCCAACAATGCTCCTTGCCATCCTGAGTGAAATAAGTCAACCCAGAAGTCTCTGTGATTTTCTAGTACAGAGATATGTGATTTGTTTCTTGGTTGCTAGTGTAACCCCATCTGGTCGCTAGGCAGTTACCAAGGTGACAGCCAACAATGTTCCTTGCCATCCTGAGTGAAATAAGTCAACCTGCAAGTCTCTGTGATTTTCTTGTGCAGAGATATATGATTTGTTTCTTGGTTGCTAGGGTAACCCCATTTGGTTGCTAGGCAGTTACCAAGGTGACAGCCAACAATGCTCCTTGCCATCCTGAGTGAAATAAGTCAACCCAGAAGTCTCTGTGATTTTCTTGTGCAGAGATATGCGATTTCTTTCTTGGTTGCTAGGGTAACCCCATCTGGTTGCTAGGCAGTTACCAGAGTTATACATATCAAGGCTACTTTCCATCCTGAGTGAAATAAGTGAAACAGGAAGTCTGTATGATTTTCTGGTGCAGAGATATGTGATTTGTTATTTGGTTGCTAGGGTAACCCCATCTGGTTGCTAGGCAGTTACCTACGTGATACTCATAAGGCCCCTTGCAATCCTGTGAGAAATATTTCAACCCCTATGTCTCTACGATGTTCTGGTTCAAAGATATTTGATTTGTTACTTGGTTGCTAGGGTAACCCCATCTGGTTGCTAGGCAGTTATCAAGGTGACAGGGAACAATGCTCCTTGCCATCCTGAGTGAAATAAGTCAACCCGGAAGTCTCTACGTCATTCTGATCCCAAGATACACATCTTAGTGATTTTGAATGGATGTCAATGGTTCTTTGTTGCTAGGGTGCTTTAAATGGTTGCTAGGGCGTGGCTAAGTAGTTCACATGATGAAAGCTGAAGACTGATTACTCACCCAATTAAAACAAAGCAACTATCATGTCTCTAGGACATTCTGATCTGAAGATATCTTACTGTAATTGAAATCAATAAATGTGGTTGCTAGGGTGCTCTAAATTGTTGCTAGGGAGTGGCTTGGCAGCTGCCAATGATGAATCTCCAAAGGCTGCTTGTCAGTATGAATGATATAAACCAACTCCCATGCCTCTGTGACATTCAGAATGGAAGATATCTCTCTTTGGATATTGGTTGCTAAGGTGCTCGAAAATGGTTGCTAGGGAGGGGCTAGGAAGTGTTGAGGGGATTCATGATTGGCTGTTTTACTGGCCCAAGTCAAACGAGACCACCCTTGTGTTTCTATGGTAATTCAGTCCAGAAAAATCCCTTTGATCTCTTTCAATGGAAGTCTATGGGACTTGTTGCTAAGGTACTGTAAATGGTTGCTAGGGCGTGGCTTGATAGCTTCACAATGATCCTGAGAGACTGATTGGTCGTCTGAGTAAAATGAGCCTGCCCCCTTGTCTCTAAGACACTGTGATCCAGAGTTATGCTCAATACAAAATCTACCATAGACTTAACATTGGGGCAAATTTGGGCAGCTCCTGCCCCCAAGGGGTGCAACTTTTACCCCATTGTGAGGTATGTTCTCACAGAGCCTGTAAGCCTCTTCAAATGTGGTAAATCACACGTCTCTGTGAAATCCTTGCTCTGAGCTATGACTCGTCAAAGTTCGGCGCAATGTTAAGTCAATGGGATTTTTTGCCCAATTTTTTGCCCCTGGGGCAAATACCGTACCCCCGATCACTTATAAAAGTCATAGCACACCATTCCCAAATAATCCGCACGATTTGATGCCTCATTCGTGGGTCTGTGACCAAAAAATTTTGCCAAAAATTCCATTGACTTACATTGGGGCAACTTTGGGCAGCTCCTGCCCCCCAGGGGTAAAAGTTTTACCCCATTGTGAGGTATGTTCTCACAGAGCCTGTCAGCCTCTTCAAATGTGGTAAATCACACGTCTCTGCGAAATCCTCGCTCTGAGCTATGACTCGTCAAAGTTCAGCTCAATGTTAAGTCAATGGGATTTTTTGACCAATTTTTTGCCCCTGGGGCAAACACCGTACCCCCGATCGCTTATAAAAGTCATAGCACACCTCTCCTCAATGAGCCGCACGATTTGACACCTCATTCATGGGTCTACGCCAAAAGGTGCGGGACGAGTTACGCGCCGAAGTTTTGTACGGAAGAAGAAGAAGAAGAAGAAGAAGAAGAAGAAAAACTAGAATGTACATTTCCTGAAGAAAATGTGAGTGGTGCTTGCCGTGGCAAAATTTCTTACCACAATGTCCCACCTACTGCCCAAAGTTCAAAGAGGCCACCCCCATGACAGTAGAATGTTCTGGTGCAGAGATATAGGTGTTGTTCCATGGTTGCTAGGGAAACCCATCTGGTTGATATGCAGTTACTAAGGTGTCAGCCACCAACGCTACTTGCCATCCTGAGTAAAATATGTCAACCCGGAAGTCTCTACGATTTTCTAGTACAGAGATATGTGATTTGTTACATGGTTGCTAGGGTAACCCCATCTGGTTGCTAGGCAGTTACCAAGGGGCAAGCCAACAATGCTCCTTGCCATCCTAAATGAAAAAAGTCAACACGGAATCACTACAATTTTCTGGTTCAGAGATATATGATTTGTTACTTGGTTGCTAGGGTAACCCCATCTGGTTGCTAGGCAGTTACCAAGGTGACAGCCAACAATGCTCCTTGCTCTACTGAGTGAAATAAGTCAACCCGGAAGTCTCTGTGATTTTTCTTGTGCAGCGATATGTGATTTGTTTATTGGTTGCTAGGGTAACCCCATCTGGTTGCTAGGCAGTTACCAAGGTGACAGGCAACAATGCTCCTTGCCATCCTGAGTGAAATAAGTCAACCCGGAAGTCTCTGTGATTTTCTAGTACAGAGATATGTGATTTGTTTCTTGGTTGCTAGGGTAACCCCATCTGGTTGCTAGGCAGTTACCAAGGTGACAGCCAAGAATGCTCCTTGCCATCCTGACTGAAATAAGTCAACCTGGAATCTCTACGATTTTCTGGTTCAGAGATACGTGATTTGTTAATTGGTTGCTAGGGTAACCCCATCTGGTTGCTAGGCAGTTACCAAGGTGACAGCCAACAATGCTCCTTGCCATCCTGAGTGAAATAAGTCAACCCGGTAGTCTCTGTGATTTTCTTGTGCAGAGATGTGTGATTTGTTTCTTGGTTGCTAGGGTAACCCCATCTGGTTGCTAGGCAGTTACCAAGGTGACAGGCAACAATGCTCCTTGCCATCCTGAGTGAAATAAGTCAACCCGGAAGTCTCTGTGATTTTCTTGTGCAGAGATATGTGATTTGTTTCTTGGTTGCTAGGGTAACCCCATCTGGTTGCTAGGCAGTTACCAAGGTGACAGCCAAGAATGCTCCTTGCCATCCTGACTGAAATAAGTCAACCTGGAATCTCTACGATTTTCTGGTTCAGAGATACGTGATTTGTTAATTGGTTGCTAGGGTAACCCCATCTGGTTGCTAGGCAGTTACCAAGGTGACAGCCAACAATGCTCCTTGCCATCCTGAGTGAAATAAGTCAACCCGGTAGTCTCTGTGATTTTCTTGTGCAGAGATGTGTGATTTGTTTCTTGGTTGCTAGGGTAACCCCATCTGGTTGCTAGGCAGTTACCAAGGTGACAGGCAACAATGCTCCTTGCCATCCTGAGTGAAATAAGTCAACCCGGAAGTCTCTGTGATTTTCTTGTGCAGAGATATGTGATTTGTTTCTTGGTTGCTAGGGTAACCCCATCTGGTTGCTAGGCAGTTACCAAGGTGACAGCAAACAATGCTCCGTGCCATCCTGAGTGAAATAAGTCAACCCGGAAGTCTCTGTGATTTTCTTGTGCAGAGATATGTGATTTGTTTATTGGTTGCTAGGGTAACCCCATTTGGTTGCTAGGCAGTTACCAGGGTGATATTTATCAAGTCTACTTTCCATCCTGAGTGAAATAAGTCAACCCGGAAGTCTCTACGACATTCTGATCCTAAGATACACATCTTAGTGATATTGAATGGATGTCAATGGTGTTTTGTTGCTAGGGTGCTTTAAATGGTTGCTAGGGCGTGGCTAAGTAGTTCACATGATGAAAGATGAAGACTGATTACTCACCCAATTAAAACAAAGCAACTATCATGTCTCTAGGACATTCTGATCTGAAGATATCTTACTTCAATTGAAATCAATAAATGTGGTTGCTTGGGTGCTCCAAATTGTTGCTAGGGAGTGGCTTGGCAGCTGCCAATGATGAATCTCCAATGGCTGCTTGTCAGTATGAATGATACAAACCAACTCCCATGCCTCTGTGACATTCAGAATGGAAGATATCTCTCTTTGGATTTTGGTTGCTAAGGTGCTCGAAAATGGTTGCTAGGGAGGGGCTAGGAAGTGTTGAGGGGATTCATGATTGGCTGTTTTACTGCCCCAAGTCAAACGAGACCACCCTCGTGTTTCTATGATAATTCAGTCCGGAGATATCCCTTTGATCTCTTTCAATGGAAGTCTATGGGAGTTGTTGCTAAGGTGCTCTAAATGGTTGCTAGGGCGTGGCTTGATAGCTTCACAATGATCCTGAGAGACTGATTGGTCATCTGAGTAAAATGAGCCCGCCCCCTTGTCTCTAAGACACTGTGATCCAGAGTTATGTTCAATACAAAATCTACCATAGACTTAACATTGGGGCAACTTTGGGCAGCTCCTGCCCCCCAGGGGTGCAACTTTTACCCCATTGTGAGGTACGTTCTCACAGAGCCTGTCAGCCTCTTCAAATGTGGTAAATCACATGTCTCTGCGAAATCCTCGCTTTGAGCTATGACTCGTCAAAGTTCGGCGCAATGTTAAGTCAATGGGATTTTTTGCCCAATTTTTTGCCCCTGGGGCAAACACCGTACCCCCGATCGCTTATAAAAGTCATAGCACACCTCTCCTCAATGAGCCGCACGATTTGACACCTCATTCATGGGTCTACGCCAAAAGGTGCGGGACGAGTTAGGTGCCGAAGTTTTGTACGGAAGAAGAAGAAGAAGAAGAAGAAGAAGAAAAATAAGTATGTGAGATTACAATAGTGTTGCTTTGCAAGCACCACTAATAAGTATGTGAGATTACAATAGTGTTGCTTTGCAAGCACCACTAACTAGAATGTACATTTGCTGAAGAAAATGTGAGTGGTGCTTGCCGTGGCAAAATTTCTTACCACAATGTCCCACCTACTGCCCAAAGTTGAAAGAGGCCACCCCAAGATAGTAGGATGTTCTGGTGCAGAGATATTGGTGTTGTTCCATGGTTGCTAGAGAAACCCATCTGGTTGATATGCAGTTACTAAGGTGACAGCCACCAATGCTACTTACCATCCTGAGTAAAATAAGTCAGCCCGGAAGTGTCTACGATTTTCTAGTAGAGAGATATGTGATTTGTTACTTGGTTGCTAGGGTAACCCCGTCTGGTTCCTAGGCAGTTAACAAGGGGCAAGCCAACAATGCTCCTTGTCATCCTGAGTGAAATAAGTCAACCCGGAATCTCTACAATTTTCTGTTTCAGAAATATGTGATTTGTTACTTGGTTGCTAGGGTAACCCAATCTGTTTGCTAGGCAGTTACCAAGGTGACAGCCAACAATGCTCCTTGCCATCCTGAGTGAAATAAGTCAACCCGGAAGACTCTACAATATTCTAGTACAGAGATATGTGATTTGTTACTTGGTTGCTAGGTTAACCCCATCTGGTTGCTAGGCAGTTAACAAGGGGCAAGCCTACAATGCTCCTTGCCATCCTGAATGAAATAAGTCAACCCGGAATCTCTACAATTTTCTGGTTCAGGGATATTAGATTGTTACTTGGTTGCTAGGGTAACCCCATCTGGTTGCTAGGCAGTTACCAACGTGACAGGCAACAATGCTCCTTGCCATCCTGAGTGAAATAAGTCAACCCGGAAGTCTCTGTGATTTTCTTGTGCAGAGATATGTGATTTGTTTCTTGGTTGCTAGGGTAACCCCATCTGGTTGCTAGGCAGTTACCAAGGTGACAGCAAACAATGCTCCGTGCCATCCTGAGTGAAATAAGTCAACCCAGAAGTCTCTGTGATTTTCTTGTGCAGAGATATGTGATTTGTTTATTGGTTGCTAGGGTAACCCCATTTGGTTGCTAGGCAGTTACCAGGGTGATATTTATCAAGTCTACTTTCCATCCTGACTGAAATAAGTCAACCCGGATGTCTCTACGACATTCTGATCCTAAGATACACATCTTAGTGATATTGAATGGATGTCAATGGTGTTTTGTTGCTAGGGTGCTTTAAATGGTTGCTAGGGCGTGGCTAAGTAGTTCACATGATGAAAGATGAAGACTGATTACTCACCCAATTAAAACAAAGCAACTATCATGTCTCTAGGACATTCTGATCTGAAGATATCTTACTTCAATTGAAATCAATAAATGTGGTTGCTAGGGTGCTCCAAATTGTTGCTAGGGAGTGGCTTGGCAGCTGCCAATGATGAATCTCCAATGGCTGCTTGTCAGTATGAATGATACAAACCAACTCCCATGCCTCTGTGACATTCAGAATGGAAGATGTCTCTCTTTGGATTTTGGTTGCTAAGGTGCTCGAAAATGGTTGCTAGGGAGGGGCTAGGAAGTGTTGAGGGGATTCATGATTGGCTGTTTTACTGCCCCAAGTCAAACGAGACCACCCTCGTGTTTCTATGATAATTCAGTCCGGAGATATCCCTTTGATCTCTTTCAATGGAAGTCTATGGGAGTTGTTGCTAAGGTGCTCTAAATGGTTGCTAGGGCGTGGCTTGATAGCTTCACAATGATCCTGAGAGACTGATTGGTCATCTGAGTAAAATGAGCCCGCCCCCTTGTCTCTAAGACACTGTGATCCAGAGTTATGTTCAATACAAAATCTACCATAGACTTAACATTGGGGCAACTTTGGGCAGCTCATGCCCCCCAGGAGTGCAACTTTTACCCCATTGTGAGGTATGTTCTCACAGAGCCTGTCAGCCTCTTCAAATGTGGTTAATCACACATCTCTGTGAAATCCTCGATCTGAGCTATGACTCGTCAAAGTTCGGCGCAATGTTAAGTCAATGGGATTTTTTGCCCAATTTTTTGCCCCTGGGGCAATCACCGTACCCCCGATCGATTATAAAAGTCATAGGACACCATTCCCAAATAATCCGCACGATTTGACGCCTCATTTGTGGGTTTTCGACCAAAAAATTTTGAAAAAATTTCCATTGACTTACATTGGGGCAACTTTGGGCAGCTCCTGCCCCCCAGGGGTGCAACTTTTACCCCATTGTGAGGTATGTTCTCACCGAGCCTGTCAGCCTCTTCAAATGTGGTAAATCACACGTCTCTGCGAAATCCTCGCTTTGAGCTATGACTCGTCAAAGTTCGGCGCAATGTTAAGTCAATGGGATTTTTTGCCCAATTTTTTGCCCCTGGGGCAAACACCGTACCCCCGATCGCTTATAAAAGTCATAGCACACCTCTCCTCAATGAGCCGCACGATTTGACACCTCATTCATGGGTCTACGCCAAAAGGTGCGGGACGAGTTAGGTGCCGAAATTTTGTACGGAAGAAGAAGAAGAAGAAGAAGAAGAAGAAAAATAAGTATGTGAGATTACAATAGTGTTGCTTTGCAAGCACCACTAACTAGAATGTACATTTCCTGAAGAAAATGTGAGTGGTGCTTGCCGTGGCAAAGTTTCTTACCACAATGTCCCACCTACTGCCCAAAGTTGAAAGAGGCCATCCTCATGACAGTAGGATGTTCTGGTGCAGAGATATGTGATTTGTTACTTGGTTGCTAGGGTAACCCCATCTGGTTGCTAGGCAGTTAACAAGGGGCAAGCCAACAATGCTCCTTGCAATGCTGAATGAAATAAGTCAACCCGGAATCTCTACAATTTTCTGGTTCAGAGATATGTGATTTGTTACTTGGTTGCTAGGGTAACCCCATGTGGTTGCTATGCAGTTACCAAGGTGACAGGCAACAATGCTCCTTGCCATCCTGAGTGAAATAAGTCAACCCGGAAGTCTCTGTGATTTTCTTGTGCAGAGATATGTGATTTGTTTCTTGGTTGCTAGGGTAACCCCATCTGGTTACTAGGCAGTTACCAAGGTGACAGCCAACAATGCTCCTTGCCATCCTGAGTGAAATAAGTCAACCCGGAAGTCTAAGTGATTTTCTTGTGCAGAGATATGTGATTTGTTTCTTGGTTGCTAGGGTAACCCCATCTGGTTGCTAGGCAATTACCAAGGTGACAGCCAACAATGCTCCTTGCCATCCTGAGTGAAATAAGTCACCCCGGAAGTCTCTGTGATTTTCTTGTGCAGAGATATTTGATTTGTTTCTTGGTTGCTAGGGTAACCCCATCTGATTGCTAGGCAGTTACCAAGGTGACAGGCAACAATGCTCCTTGCCATCCTGAGTGAAATAAGTCAACCCGGAAGTCTCTGTGATTTTCTTGTGCAGAGATATGTGATTTGTTTCTTGGTTACTAGGGTAACCCCATCTGGTTGCTAGGCAGTTACCAAGGTGACAGGCAACAATGCTCCTTGCCATACTGAGTGAAATAAGTCAACCCGGAAGTCTCTGTGATTTTCTTGTGCAGAGATATGTGATTTGCTCTTGGTTGCTAGGGTAACCCCATCTGGTTCCTAGGCAGTTACCAAGGTGACAGCCAACAATGCTCCTTGCCATCCTGAGTGAAATAAGTCAACCCGGAAGTCTCTGTGATTTTCTTGTGCAGAGATATGTGATTTGTTTCTTGGTTGCTAGGGTAACCCCATTTGGTTGCTAGGCAGTTACCAGGGTGATATTTATCAAGTCTACTTTCCATCCTGAGTGAAAAAAGTCAACCCGGAAGTCTCTACGACATTCTGATCCTAAGATAGACATCTTAGTGATTTTGAATGGATGTCAATGGTTCTTTGTTGCTAGGGTGCTTTAAATGGTTGCTAGGGCGTGGCTAAGTAGTTCACATGATGAAAGCTGAAGACTGATTACTCACCCAATGAAAACAAAGCAACTATCATGTCTCTAGGACATTCTGATCTGAAGAAATCTTACTGTAATTGAAATCAATAAATGTGGTTGCTAGGGTGCTCTAAATTGTTGCTAGGGAGTGGCTTGGCAGCTGCCAATGATGAATCTCCAAAGGCTGCTTGTCAGTATGAATGATATAAACCAACTCCCATGCTTCTGTGACATTCAGAATGTAAGATATCTCTCTTTGGATTTTGGTTGCTAAGGTGCTCAAAAATGGTTGCTAGGGAGGGGCTAGGAAGTGTTGAGGGGATTCATGATTGGCTGTTTTACTGCCCCAAGTCAAATGAGACCACCCTCGTGTTTCTATGATAATTCAGTCCGGAGAAATCCCTTTGATCTCTTTCAATGGAAGTCTATGGGACTTGTTGCTAAGGTGCTGTAAATGGTTGCTAGGGCGTGGCTTGATAGCTTCACAATGAACCTGAGAGACTGATTGGTCGTCTGAGTAAAATGAGCCCGCCCCCTTGTCTCTAAGACACTGTGATCCAGAGTTATGTTCAATACAAAATCTACCATAGACTTAACATTGGGGCAACTTTGGGCAGCTCCTGCCCCCCAGGGGTAAAACTTGTACCCCATTGTGAGGTATGTTCTCAGAGAGCCTGTCAGCCTCTTCAAATGTGGTAAATCACACGTGTCTGTGAAATCCTCGCTCTGAGCTATAACTCGTCAAAGTTCGGCTCAATGTTAAGTCAATGGGATTTTTTGCCCAATTTTTTGCCCCTGGGGCAAACAATGTACCCCCAATCGCTTAGAAAAGATATAGCACACCTCTCCTCAATGAGCCGCACGATTTGATGCCTCACTCAGGGGTCTGTGACAAAAGCTGCGGGAGGAGTAGCGCGCCAAACTATGTGTGGAATAATAATAATTATAACTAGAATGTACATTTCCTGAAGAAAATGTGAGTGGTGCTTGCCGTGGCAAAATTTCTTACCACAATGTCCCACCTACTGCCCAAAGTTGAAAGAGGCCACCCCCATGACAGTAGGATGTTCTGGTGCAGAGATATTGGTGTTGTTCCATGGTTGCTAGGGAAACCCATCTGGTTGATATGCAGTTACTAAGGTGACAGCCACCAATGCTACTTGACATCCTGAGTAAAATAAGTCAACCCGGAAGTCTCTACGATTTTCTAGTACAGAGATATGTGATTTGTTACTTGGTTGCTAGGGTAACCCCATCTGGTTGCTAGGCAGTTAACAAGGGGCAAGCCAACAATGCTCCTTGCCATCCTGAATGAAATAAGTAAACCCGGAATCTGTACAATTTTCTGGTTCAGAGATATGTGATTTGTTACTTGGTTGCTAGGGTAACCCCATCTGGTTGCTAGGCAGTTACCAAGGTGACAGCCAACAATGCTCCTTGCCATCCTGAGTGAAATAAGTCAACCCGGAAGTCTAAGTGATTTTCTTGTGCAGAGATATGTGATTTGTTTCTTGGTTGCTAGGGTAACCCCATCTGGTTGCTAGGCAATTACCAAGGTGACAGCCAACAATGCTCCTTGCCATCCTGAGTGAAATAAGTCACCCCGGAAGTCTCTGTGATTTTCTTGTGCAGAGATATTTGATTTGTTTCTTGGTTGCTAGGGTAACCCCATCTGATTGCTAGGCAGTTACCAAGGTGACAGGCAACAATGCTCCTTGCCATCCTGAGTGAAATAAGTCAACCCGGAAGTCTCTGTGATTTTCTTGTGCAGAGATATGTGATTTGTTTCTTGGTTACTAGGGTAACCCCATCTGGTTGCTAGGCAGTTACCAAGGTGACAGGCAACAATGCTCCTTGCCATACTGAGTGAAATAAGTCAACCCGGAAGTCTCTGTGATTTTCTTGTGCAGAGATATGTGATTTGCTCTTGGTTGCTAGGGTAACCCCATCTGGTTCCTAGGCAGTTACCAAGGTGACAGCCAACAATGCTCCTTGCCATCCTGAGTGAAATAAGTCAACCCGGAAGTCTCTGAGATTTTCTTGTGCAGAGATATGTGATTTGTTTCTTGGTTGCTAGGGTAACCCCATTTGGTTGCTAGGCAGTTACCAGGGTGATATTTATCAAGTCTACTTTCCATCCTGAGTGAAAAAAGTCAACCCGGAAGTCTCTACGACATTCTGATCCTAAGATAGACATCTTAGTGATTTTGAATGGATGTCAATGGTTCTTTGTTGCTAGGGTGCTTTAAATGGTTGCTAGGGCGTGGCTAAGTAGTTCACATGATGAAAGCTGAAGACTGATTACTCACCCAATGAAAACAAAGCAACTATCATGTCTCTAGGACATTCTGATCTGAAGAAATCTTACTGTAATTGAAATCAATAAATGTGGTTGCTAGGGTGCTCTAAATTGTTGCTAGGGAGTGGCTTGGCAGCTGCCAATGATGAATCTCCAAAGGCTGCTTGTCAGTATGAATGATATAAACCAACTCCCATGCTTCTGTGACATTCAGAATGTAAGATATCTCTCTTTGGATTTTGGTTGCTAAGGTGCTCAAAAATGGTTGCTAGGGAGGGGCTAGGAAGTGTTGAGGGGATTCATGATTGGCTGTTTTACTGCCCCAAGTCAAATGAGACCACCCTCGTGTTTCTATGATAATTCAGTCCGGAGAAATCCCTTTGATCTCTTTCAATGGAAGTCTATGGGACTTGTTGCTAAGGTGCTGTAAATGGTTGCTAGGGCGTGGCTTGATAGCTTCACAATGAACCTGAGAGACTGATTGGTCGTCTGAGTAAAATGAGCCCGCCCCCTTGTCTCTAAGACACTGTGATCCAGAGTTATGTTCAATACAAAATCTACCATAGACTTAACATTGGGGCAAATTTGGGCAGCTCCTGCCCCCAAGGGGTGCAACTTTTACCCCATTGTGAGGTATGTTCTCACAGAGCCTGTCAGCCTCTTCAAATGTGGTAAATCACACGTGTCTGTGAAATCCTTGCTCTGAGCTATGACTTGTCAAATTTTGGCGCAATGTTAAGTCAATGGGATTTTTTGCACAATTTTTTGCCCCTGGGGCAAATACCGTACCCCCGATCACTTATAGAAGTCATAGCACACCATTCCCAAATAATCCGCACGATTTGACGCCTCATTTGTGGGTCTGCGAGTAAAAAATTTTTCAAAAAATTCCATTGACTTACATTGGGGCAACTTTGGGCAGCTCCTGCCCCCCAGGGGTAAAACTTGTACCCCATTGTGAGGTATGTTCTCAGAGAGCCTGTCAGCCTCTTCAAATGTGGTAAATCACACGTGTCTGTGAAATCCTCGCTCTGAGCTATAACTCGTCAAAGTTCGGCTCAATGTTAAGTCAATGGGATTTTTTGCCCAATTTTTTGCCCCTGGGGCAAACAATGTACCCCCAATCGCTTAGAAAAGATATAGCACACCTCTCCTCAATGAGCCGCACGATTTGATGCCTCACTCAGGGGTCTGTGACAAAAGCTGCGGGAGGAGTCGCGCGCCAAACTATGTGTGGAATAATAATAATTATAACTAGAATGTACATTTCCTGAAGAAAATGTGAGTGGTGCTTGCCGTGGCAAAATTTCTTACCACAATGTCCCACCTACTGCCCAAAGTTGAAAGAGGCCACCCCCATGACAGTAGGATGTTCTGGTGCAGAGATATTGGTGTTGTTCCATGGTTGCTAGGGAAACCCATCTGGTTGATATGCAGTTACTAAGGTGACAGCCACCAATGCTACTTGACATCCTGAGTAAAATAAGTCAACCCGGAAGTCTCTACGATTTTCTAGTACAGAGATATGTGATTTGTTACTTGGTTGCTAGGGTAACCCCATCTGGTTGCTAGGCAGTTAACAAGGGGCAAGCCAACAATGCTCCTTGCCATCCTGAATGAAATAAGTAAACCCGGAATCTGTACAATTTTCTGGTTCAGAGATATGTGATTTGTTACTTGGTTGCTAGGGTAACCCCATCTGGTTGCTAGGCAGTTACCAAGGTGACAGCCAACAATGCTCCTTGCCATCCTGAGTGAAATAAGTCAACCCGGAAGTCTCTGTGATTTTCTTGTGCAGAGATATGTGATTTGTTTCTTGGTTGCTAGGGTAACCCCATCTGGTTGCTAGGCAGTTACCAAGGTGACAGCCAACAATGCTCCTTGCCATCCTGAGTGAAATAAGTCAACCCGGAAGTCTCTGTGATTTTCTAGTACAGAGATATATGATTTGTTTCTTGGTTGCTAGGGTAACCCCATCTGGTCGCTAGGCAGTTACCAAGGTGACAGCCAACAATGCTCCTTGCCATCCTGAGTGAAATAAGTCAACCCGGAAGTCTCTGTGATTTTCGTGTGCAGAGATATGTGATTTGTTTCTTGGTTGCTAGGGTAACCCCATCTGGTTGCTAGGCAGTTACCAATGTGACAGCCAACAATGCTCCTTTTCATCCTGAGTGAAATAAGTCAACCCAGATTTCTCTGTGATTTTCTTGTGCAGAGATATTGGATTTGTTAATTGGTTGCTAGGGTAACCCCATCTGGTTGCTAGGCCTTTACCAAGGTGACAGCCAACAATGCTCCTTGCCATTCTGAGTGAAATAAGTCAACCCGGAAGTCTCTGTGATTTTCTTCTGCAGAGATATGCTATTTGTTTCTTGGTTGCTAGGGTAACCCCATTTGGTTGCTAGGCAGTTACCAGGGTGATATTTATCGAGTCTAATTTCCATCCTGAGTGAAATAAGTCAACCCGGAAGTCTCTACGTCATTCTGATCCTAAGATACACATCTTAGTGATTTTGAATGGATGTCAATGGTTCTTTGTTGCTAGGGTGCTTTAAATGGTTGCTAGGGCGTGGCTAAGTAGTTCACATGATGAAAGCTGAAGACTGATTACTCACCCAATGAAAACAAAGCAACTATCATGTCTCTAGGACATTCTGATCTGAAGATATCTTACTGTAATTGAAATCAATAAATGTGGTTGCTAGGGTGCTCTAAATTGTTGCTAGGGAGTGGCTTGGCAGCTGCCAATGATGAATCTCCAAAGGCTGCTTGTCAGTATGAATGATATAAACCAACTCCCATGCCTCTGTGACATTCAGAATGTAAGATATCTCTCTTTGGATTTTGGTTGCTAAGGTGCTCGAAAATGGTTGCTAGGGAGGGGCTAGGAAGTGTTGAGGGGATTCATGATTGGCTGTTTTACTGGCCCAAGTCAAACGAGACCACCCTTGTGTTTCTATGATAATTCAGTCCAGAGAAATCCCTTTGATCTCTTTCAATGGAAGTCTATGGGACTTGTTGCTAAGGTACTGTAAATGGTTGCTAGGGCGTGGCTTGATAGCTTCACAATGATCCTGAGAGATTGATTGGTCGTCTGAGTAAAATGAGCCCGCCCCCTTGTCTCTAAGACACTGTGATCCAGAGTTATGTTCAATACAAAATCTACCATAGACTTAACATTGGGGCAAATTTGGGCAGCTCCTGCCCCCAAGGGGTGCAACTTTTACCCCATTGTGAGGTATGTTCTCACAGAGCCTGTCAGCCTCTTCAAATGTGGTAAATCACACGTGTCTGTGAAATCCTTGCTCTGAGCTATGACTTGTCAAAGTTTGGCGCAATGTTAAGTCAATGGGATTTTTTGCACAATTTTTTGCCCCTGGGGCAAATACCGTACCCCCGATCACTTATAGAAGTCATAGTACACCATTCCCAAATAATCCGCACGATTTGACGCCTCATTTGTGGGTCTGCGAGCAAAAAATTTTTCAAAAAATTCCATTGACTTACATTGGGGCAACTTTGGGCAGCTCCTGCCCCCCAGGGGTAAAACTTTTACCCCATTGTGAGGTATGTTCTCAGAGAGCCTGTCAGCCTCTTCAAATGTGGTAAATCACACGTCTCTGTGAAATCCTCGCTCTGTGCTATAACTTGTCAAAGTTCGGCTCATTGTTAAGTCAATGGGATTTTTTGCCCAATTTTTTGCCCCTGGGGCAAACAACGTACCCCCGATCGCTTAGAAAAGATATAGCACACCTCTCCTCAATGAGCCGCACGATTTGATGCCTCACTCAGGGGTCTGTGACAAAAGCTGCGGGAGGAGTAGCGCGCCAAACTATGTGTGGAATAATAATAATTATAATAATAATAACTAGATTAAAAAGTTTGAGTACAAACTTTAGGTTGGCTTGAGAAAGCCTAGCATAAAGTTTGAAGTAGTTGTAAAAGTTTGAAGATTTACGGTTTCTAATTTGATGTAATTATAAGTAGTAGTTTTCAAAGTTCAAAGTTTAGAGATTATAAAACCATTCAGTCTATCAGATAGATAGATAGATAGATAGATAGATATTGACCCTCAGATAGATAGATAGATAGATAGATGATAGATAGATAGATAGATAGATAGATAGATATTGACCCTCAGATAGATAGATAGATAGATAGATAGATAGTTATTGACCATCAGATAGATAGATAGATAGATAGATAGATAGTTATTGACCATTAGATAGATAGATAGATAGATAGATATTGACCATTAGATAGATAGATAGATAGATAGAAAGATAGATTGATAGTCATTGACCCTTAGATAGATAGATAGATATTGACCGTCAGATAAATAGATAGATAGATAGTCATTGACCCTGAGATATAGATAGATAGAGTATGAACCACAGATAGATAGATAGATAGATAGATAGTTATTGACCCGCAGATAGTTAGATAGATAGATAGATAGATATTGACCATCAGATAGATAGATAGATAGATAGATAGATAGTTATTGACCATTAGATAGATAGATAGATAGATAGATGATAGATAGATAGATAGATAGATAGATAGATATTGACCCTCAGATAGATAGATAGATAGATAGATAGATAGTTATTGACCATCAGATAGATAGATAGATAGATAGATAGATAGTTATTGACCCTCAGATAGATAGATAGATAGATAGATGATAGATAGATAGATAGATAGATAGATAGATATTGACCCTCAGATAGATAGATAGATAGATAGATAGATAGTTATTGACCATCAGATAGATAGATAGATAGATAGATAGATAGTTATTGACCATTAGATAGATAGATAGATAGATAGATATTGACCATTAGATAGATAGATAGATAGATAGATAGATAGATAGATAGATAGATATTGATCCTCAGATAGATAGATAGATATTGACCCTCAGATAGATAGATAGATAGATAGAAAGATAGATTGATAGTCATTGACCCTTAGATAGATAGATAGATATTGACCGTCAGATAAATAGATAGATAGATAGTCATTGACCCTGAGATATAGATAGATAGAGTATGAACCACAGATAGATAGATAGATAGATAGTTATTGACCCGCAGATAGTTAGATAGATAGATAGATAGATATTGACCATCAGATAGATAGATAGATAGATAGATAGATAGATAGATAGTCATTGACTCTTAGATAGATAGATAGATATTGACCGTCAGATATATAGATAGACAGATAGTCATTGTCATTGACCCTGAGATATAGATAGATAGAGTATGACCCACAGATAGATAGATAGATAGTTATTGACCCGCAGATAGTTAGATAGATAGATAGATAGATATTGACCCTCAGATAGATAGATAGATAGATAGATAGATAGAGTATGACCCATAGATAGATAGATAGATAGATAGATAGATATTGACCCTCAGATAGATAGATAGATAGATAGATAGATAGATAGATAGATAGATAGATAGATAGATAGATAGATAGATATTGACCATTAGATAGATAGATAGATAGATAGATAGATAGATATTGATCCTCAGATAGATAGATAGATATTGACCCTCAGATAGATAGATAGATAGAAAGATAGAAAGATAGATTGATAGTCATTGACCCTTAGATAGATAGATAGATAGATAGATATTGACCGTCAGATAAATAGATAGATAGATAGTCATTGACCCTGAGATATAGATAGATAGAGTATGAACCACAGATAGATAGATAGATAGATAGATAGTTATTGACCCGCAGATAGTTAGATAGATAGATAGATAGATATTGACCATCAGATAGATAGATAGATAGATAGATAGTCATTGACTCTTAGATAGATAGATAGATATTGACCGTCAGATATATAAATAGACAGATAGTCATTGACCCTGAGATATAGATAGATAGAGTATGACCCACAGATAGATAGATAGATAGTTATTGACCCGCAGATAGTTAGATAGATAGATAGATAGATATTGACCCTCAGATAGATAGATAGATAGATAGATATTGACCCTCAGATAGATAGATAGATAGATAGATAGATAGATAGAGTATGACCCATAGATAGATAGATAGATAGATAGATAGATAGATATTGACCCTCAGATAGATAGATAGATAGATAGATAGTTATTGACCATCAGATAGATAGATAGATAGATAGATAGATAGATAGATAGATAGATAGTTATTGACCATCAGGTAGATAGATAGATAGATAGATAGATAGATAGATAGATATTGACCATTAGATAGATAGATAGATAGATAGATAGATAGATATTGATCCTCAGATAGATAGATAGATATTGACCCTCAGATAGATAGATAGATAGAAAGATAGATTGATAGTCATTGACCATTAGATAGATAGATAGATATTGACCGTCAGATATATAGATAGATAGATAGTCATTGACCCTGAGATATAGATAGATAGAGTATGAACCACAGATAGATAGTTATTGACCCGCAGATAGTTAGATAGATAGATAGATAGATATTGACCCTCAGATAGATAGATAGATAGATAGATAGATAGATAGTCATTGACTCTTAGATAGATAGATAGATAGATATTGACCGTCAGATATATAGATAGACAGATAGTCATTGACCCTGAGATATAGATAGATAGAGTATGACCCACAGATAGATAGATAGATAGTTATTGACCCGCAGATAGTTAGATAGATAGATAGATAGATATTGACCCTCAGATAGATAGATAGATAGATAGATAGATATTGACCATCAGAAAGATAGATAGATAGATAGATAGACAGATAGACAGATAGATATATCATTTTTTACTTGGTTGCTAGGGTAACCCAATCTGGTTGCTAGGCAGTTTCCAGGGTGATCCTTATCAAGCCTCCTTTTCATTCTGAGTGAATAAAGTCAACCCGGAAGTCTCTATGATTTTCTGTTGCAAAGATATGTGATTTGTTACTTGGTTGCTAGGGTAACCATATCTGGTTGATAGGCAGTTACCAGAGTGATATATATCAAGGCTACTTTCCATCTTGAGTAAAATAAGTGAAACAGGAAGTCTCTACGATTTTCTGGTGCAGAGTTATGTGATTTGTTACTTGGTTGCTAGGGTAAGCCCTTGTAGTTGCTAAGCAGTTACCAGAGTGATACTTATCAAGCCTCCTTTCCATCCTGAGTGAATTATGTCAACCCGGAAGTCTCTACGATTTTCTGGTGCAGAGATATGTGATTTGTTAGTTGGTTGCTAGGGTAACCCCATCTGGTTGCTAGGCAGTTACTAAGTTGATACTCATAAGGCTCCTTGAAATCCTGTGTGAAATATGTCAACCCCTAAGTCTCTACGATGTTCTGGTTCAAAGATATGTGATTTGTTACTTGGTTGCTAAGGTAACCCTGTCTGGTTGCTATGCAGTTACCAGAGTGATACATATCAAGGCTACTTTCCATCCTGAGTGAAATAAGTGAAACAGGTAGTCTCTACGATTTTCTGGTGCAGAGATATGTGATTTGTTACTTGGTTGCTAGGGTATCCCCGTCTGGTTGCTAGGCAGTTACCAGAGTGATACATATCAAGGCTACTTTCCATCCTGAGTGAATAAAGTCAACCCGGAAGTCTCTATGATTTTCTGTTGCAGAGATATGTGATTTGTTACTTGGTTGATAGGGTAATCACATCTGGTTGCTAGGCAGTTACCAGAGTGATACATATCAAGGCTACTTTCCATCCTGAGTGAAATAAGTCAACCCGGATGTCTCTCTGATTTTCTGTTGCAGAGATATGTGATTTGTTACTTGGTTGCTAGGGTAATCACATCTGGTTGCTAGGCAGTTACCAGAGTGATACATATCAAGGCTACTTTCCATCTTGAGTGAAATAAGTGAAACAGGAAGTCACTACGATTTTCTGGTGCAGAGATATGTGATTTGTTACTTGGTTGCTAGGGTAACCCCATCTGGTTGCTAGGCAGTTACCAGAGTGATACATATCAAGGCTACTTTCCATCCTGAGTGAAATAAGTGAAACAGGAAGTCTGTATGATTTTCTGGTGCAGAAATATGTGATTTGTTACTTGGTTGCTAGGTTGCTAGGGTAACCCCGTCTGGTTACTAGGCAGTTACCAGAGTGATACATATCAAGGCTACTTTCCATCCTGAGTGAATAAAGTCAACCCGGAAGTCTCTATGATTTTCTGTTGCAGAGATATGTGATTTGTTACTTGGTTGCTAGGGTAATCACATCTGGTTGCTAGGCAGTTACCAGAGGGATACATATCAAGGCTACTTTCCATCCTGAGTGAAATAAGTGAAACAGGAAGTCTCTATGATTTTCTGGTGCAGAGATATGTGATTTGTTACTTGGTTGCTAGGGTAAACACATCTGGTTGCTAGGCAGTTACCAAAGTGATACTCATAAGGCTCCTTGCAATCCTGTGTGAAATATGTCAACCCCTAAGTCTCTACGATGTTCTGGTTCAAAGATATGTGATTTGTTACTTGGTTGCTAAGGTAACCCTGTCTGGTTGCTATGCAGTTACCAGAGTGATACATATCAAGGCTACTTTCCATCCTGAGTGAAATAAGTGAAACAGGTAGTCTCTACGATTTTCTGGTGCAGAGATATGTGATTTGTTACTTGGTTGCTAGGGTAACCCCGTCTGGTTGCTAGGCAGTTACCAGAGTGATACATATCAAGGCTACTTTCCATCCTGAGTGAATAAAGTCAACCCGGAAGTCTCTATGATTTTCTGTTGCAGAGATATGTGATTTGTTACTTGGTTGCTAGGGTAATCACATCTGGTTGCTAGGCAGTTACCAGAGTGATACATATCAAGTCTACTTTCCATCCTGAGTGAAATAAGTCAACCCGGAAGTCTCTCTGATTTTCTGTTGCAGAGATATGTGATTTGTTACTTGGTTGCTAGGGTAATCACATCTGGTTGCTAGGCAGTTACCAGAGTGATACATATCAAGGCTACTTTCCATCCTGAGTGAAATAAGTGAAACAGGAAGTCTCTATGAATTTCTGGTGCAGAGATATGTGATTTGTTATTTGGTTGCTAGGGTAACCCCATCTGGTTGATAGGCAGTTACCAGGGTGATACTTATCAAGCCTCCTTTCCATACTGAGTGAATCAAGTCAACCTGGAAGCTACTATATTGTGGCTATGAAGATTTTAGGTCATTACTTATTGGCTGCTTGATAAAAGAAATCCTCTGAGGGAGAGAGAGAGGGAGAGACGCAGGGCTGACAGGCCCTTTTTTGTCTGTGTGTGTGAAAACGTCAGTTGAGATTTAAATTTCTGAACATTCCGCAATGTTAAGTCAATGGGAGTTTTTCCGAGTTTTGATCGTCATTTTTAGGAAAACCGTAAGTCCGATCAGTTAGAAAAGATATAGCACACTATTCGGGATTAGTCTGAAGGTCTGTGCCGAGTTTGGTGCATGTAGCTTAAAAGCTCTAGGAGGAGTTACATTTAGAAATTTAGTCTCAGAATAATAATAATAATAATAATAAGTTTAAATAGGATTTCAGTAAGTTGGCTTTCTCAAGCCAACCTAATAACTAGATAGGTACATTTCCTGAAGAAAATGTGAGTGGTGCTTGCCGTGGCAAAATTTCTTACCACAATGTCCCACATACTGCCCAAAGTTGAAAGAGGCCATCCCCATGACAGTAGGATGTTCTGGTGCAGAGATATAGGTGTTGTTCCATGGTTGCTAGGGAAACCCATCTGGTTGATATGCAGTTACTAAGGTGACAGCCACTAACGCTACTTGCCATCCTGAGTAAAATAAGTCAACCCGGAAGTCTCTACGATTTTCTAGTACAGAGATATGTGATTTGTTACTTGGTTGCTAGGGTAAACCCTTCTGGTTGCTAGGAAGTTGCCAAGGGGCAAGCCAACAATGCTCCTTGCCATCCTGAGTGAAATAAGTCAACCCGGAAGTCTCTGTGATTTTCTTGTGCAGAGATATGTGATTTGTTTCTTGGTTGCTAGGGTAACCCCATCTGGTTGCTAGGCAGTTACCAAGGTGACAGGCAACAAAGCTCCTTGCCATCCTGAGTGAAATAAGTCAACCCGGAAGTCTCTGTGATTTTCTTGTGCAGAGATATGTGATTTGTTTCTTGGTTGCTAGGGTAACCCCATCTGGTTGCTAGGCAGTTACCAAGGTGACAGGCAACAAAGCTCCTTGCCATCCTGAGTGAAATAAGTCAACCCGGAAGTCTCTGTGATTTTCTTGTGCAGAGATATGTGATTTGTTTCTTGGTTGCTAGGGTAACCCCATCTGGTTGCTAGGCAGTTACCAAGGTGACAGGCAAAAATGCTCCTTGCCATCCTGAGTGAAATAAGTCAACCCGGAAGTCTCTGTGATTTTCTTGTGCAGAGATATGTGATTTGTTTCTTGGTTGCTAGGGTAACCCCATCTGGTTGCTAGGCAGTTACCAGGGTGACAGCAAACAATGCTCCTTGCCATCCTGAGTGAAATAAGTCAACACGGAAGTCTCTGTGATTTTTTTGTGCAGAGATATGTGATTTGTTTCTTGGTTGCTAGGGTAACCCCATCTGGTTGATAGGCAGTTACCAAGGTGACAGCCAACAATGCTCCTTGCCATCCTGAGTGAAATAAGTCAACCCGGAAGTCTCTGTGATTTTCTAGTACAGAGAAATGTCATTTGTTTCTTGGTTGCTAGGGTAACCGCATCTGGTTGCTAGGCAGTTACCAAGATGACAGCCAACAATGCTCCTTGCCATCCTGAGTGAAATAAGTCAACCCGGAAGTCTCTGTGATTTTCTTGTGCAGAGATTTGTGATTTGTTTCTTGGTTGCTAGGCTAACCCCATCTGGTTGCTAGGCAGTTACCAAGGTGACCGCCAACAATGCTCCTTGCCATTCTGAGTGAAATAAGTCAACCCGGAAGTCTCTGTGATTTTCTTGTGCAGAGATATGTGATTTGTTTCTTGGTTGCTAGGGTAACCCCATTTGGTTGCTAGGCAGTTACCAGTGTGATATTTATCAAGTGTACTTTCCATCCTGAGTGAAATAAGTCAACCCGGAAGTCTCTGTGATTTTCATGTGCAGAGATATGTGATTTGTTTCTTGGTTACTAGGGTAACCCCATTTGGTTGCTAGGCAGTTACCAGGGTGATATTTATCGAGTCTACTTTCCATCCTGAGTGAAATAAGTCAACCCGGAAGTCTCTACGACATTCTGATCCTAAGATACACATCTTAGTGATTTTGAATGGATGTCAATGGTGTTTTGTTGCTAGGGTGCTTTAAATGGTTGCTAGGGCGTGGCTAAGTAGTTCACATGATGAAAGCTGAAGACTGATTACTCACCCAATTAAAACAAAGCAACTATCATGTCTCTAGGACATTCTGATCTGAAGATATCTTACTGTAATTGAAATCAATAAATGTGGTTGCTAGGGTGCTCTAAATTGTTGCTAGGGAGTGGCTTGGCAGCTGCCAATGATGAATCTCCAAAGGCTGCTTGTTGGTATGAATGATATAAACCAACTCCCATGCCTCTGTGACATTCAGAATGGAAGATATCTCTCTTTGGAATTTGGTTGCTAAGGTGCTCGAAAATGGTTGCTAGGGAGGGGCTAGGAAGTGTTGAGGGGATTCATGATTGGCTGTTTTACTGCTCCAAGTCAAACGAGACCACCCTCGTGTTTCTATGATAATTCAGTCCGGAGAAATCCCTTTGATCTCTTTCAATGGAATTCTATGGGACTTGTTGCTAAGGTGCTGTAAATGGTTGCTAGGGCGTGGCTTGATAGCTTCACAATGATCCTGAGAGACTGATTGGTCGTCTGAGTAAAATGAGCCCGCCCCCTTGTCTCTAAGACACTGTGATCCAGAGTTATGTTCAATACACAATTTACCATAGACTTAACATTGGGGCAAATTTGGGCAGCTCCTGCCCCCAAGGGGTGCAACTTTTACCCCATTGTGAGGTATGTTCTCACAGAGCCTGTCAGCCTCTTCAAATGTGGTAAATCACACGTCTGTGTGATATCCTCGCTCTGAGCTATGACTCGTCAAAGTTCGGCTCAATGTTAAGTCAATGGGATTTTTTGCCCAATTTTTTGCCCCTGGGGCAAATACCATACCCCCGATCGCTTATAAAAGTCATAGCACACCATTCCCAAATAATCCGCACGATTTGACGCCTCATTCGTGGGTCTGTGATCAAAAAATTTTGCAAAAAATTCCACTGACTTACATTGGGGCAAATTTGGGCAGCTCCTGCCTCTCAGGGGTAAAACTTTTACCCCATTGTGAGGTATGTTCTCACAGAGCCTGTCAGCCTCTTCAAATCTCATAAATCACACGTCTCTGCGAAATCCTCGCTCTGAGCTATGACTCGTCAAAGTTCGGCTCAATGTTAAGTCAATGGGATTTTTTGCCCAGTTTTTTGCCCCTGGGGCAAACACCGTACCCCCGATCGTTTATAAAAGTCATAGCACACCTCTCCTCAATGAGCCGCACGATTTGACACCTCATTCATGGGTCTACGCCAAAAGGTGCGGGACGAGTTAGGTGCCGAAGTTTTGTACGGAAGAAGAAGAAGAAGAAGAAGAAGAAGAAAAATAAGTATGTGAGATTACAATAGTGTTGCTTTGCAAGCACCACTAACTAGAATGTACATTTCCTGAAGAAAATGTGAGTGGTGCTTGCCGTGGCAAAACTCGTCAAATAGCATTTTCTAACTTGTTTCTAAGCACTAAAATAAAGGTCATAGAATGTTGCTAACACGTGTTTTTCAATGATGGTGGCACGTTTTTAGAATGTTTTAGCACTTCGCTAGGTGAAGCTAGCATGTGTTAGCATGATACTAGCATGTTTTTAGCATGTTTTAGCACTTTGTTTGGCAATGCTAACATGTGTTAGCATGATGCTAGCACGTTTTTAACATGTTTTAGCAATCCCCTAAGCAATGCTAACATGCATTAGTATAATGCTAGCACGTTTTAACATATTTTAGCACTTCGCTAGGTGAAGCTAGCATGTGTTAGCATGATACTAGCACGTTTTTAGCATGTTTTAGCACTTCGCTAGGCGATGCTAACATGTGTTAGCATGATGCTAGCATGTTTTTAACATGTTTTAGCAATCCCCTAAGCAATGCTAACATGCATTAGCATAATGCTAGCACATTTTTAACATGTTTTAGCACTTTGCTAGGCGATGCTAACATGTGTTAGCATGATGCTAGCACGTTTTTAACATGTTATAGCAATCCCCTAAGCAATGCTAACATGCATTAGCATAATGCTAGCACGTTTTAACATGTTTTAGCACTTTGCTAGGCAATGCCAACATGTGTTAGCATGATGCTAGCACGTTTTTAGCATGTTTTAACACTTCGCTAGGCAATACTAGCATGTGTTAGCATGTTGCTAACACGTTTATAGCATGTTTTAGCACTTCGCTAGGTGATGCCAGCATATGTTAGCATGATACTAGCACGTTTTTAGCATGTTTTAGCACTTCGCTAGGCGATGCCAGCATGTGTTAGCATGATGCTAACACGTTTATAGCATTTTTTAGCACTTCGCTAGGTGATGCCAGCATATGTTAGCATGATGCTAGCACATTTTTAGCATGTTTTAGGGTGTGGCTATGAAGATTTTTATTGGCTGCTTGATAAAAGAAATCCTCTGAGGGAGAGGGAGAGAGAGAGACGCAGGGCTGACAGGCCCTTTTTTGTCTGTGTGTGTGAAAATGTCAGTTGGGATTTAAATTTCTGAACATTCCGCAATGTAAAGTCAATGGGACTTTTTTGGCCGCTTTTTCGTCTGCTGTTCGAACATCGTACACCCGATCGCTTAGAAAAGATATAGCACACCTCTCCTCAATGAGCCGCACGATTTGATGCCTCACTCAGAGGTCTGTGACAAAAGCTGCGGGAGGAGTAGCGCGCCAAACTATGTGTGGAATAATAATAATTATAATAATAATAATAATAAGTATGCAAGAGAACAATAGTGATGCTTTGCCTATGGCAAGCACCACTAATAAGTATGCAAGAGAACAATAGTGATGCTTTGCCTATGGCAAGCACCACTAATAATAATAATAAGTATGCTAGAGAACAATAGTGATGCTTTGCCTATGGCAAGCACCACTAACTAGATTAAAAAGTTTGAGTACAAACTTTAGGTTGGCTTGAGAAAGCCTAGCATGAAAGTTTGAAGTAGTTGTAAAAGTTTGAAGGTTTAAGGTTTTTAGTTTGATGTAATTATAAGTAGTGGTTTTCAAAGTTCAAAGTTTAGAGATTATAAAACCATTCAGTCTATCAAATAGATTAGATAGATAGATAGATAGATAGATAGATAGATAGATAGATAGATAGATAGATAGATAGATATTGACCCTCAGATAGATAGATAGATAGATAGATAGATAGATAGATAGATAGATAGATAGATAGATATTGACCCTCAGATAGATAGATAGATAGATAGATAGATAGATAGATAGAGTATGACCCATAGATAGATAGATAGATAGATAGATAGATAGATAGATAGATAGATAGATATTGACCCTCAGATAGATAGATAGATAAATAGATAGATAGATAGATATTGACCGTCAGATAGATAGATAGATAGATAGATAGATAGATAGATAGATAGATAGATAGATAGATAGATAGATAGATAGATAGATAGTTATTGACCCTCAGATAGATAAATAGATAGATAGATATTGATCCTCAAATAGAAAGATAGATAGATATTTACCCTCAGATAGATAGATAGATAGATAGATAGTCATTGACCCTTAGATAGATAGATAGATAGATAGATAGATAGATAGATAGTCATTGACCCTTGATAGATAGATAGATAGATAGATAGACAGATAGACAGATAGATAGATAGATAGATAGATAGATAGATAGATAGATAGATAGTTATTGACCCTCAGATAGATAGATAGATAGATAGATAGAGTATGACCCACAGATAGATAGATAGATATTGACCCTCAGATAGATAGATAGATAGATTGACAGATAGATATTGACCCTCATAAAGATAGATAGATAGATAGATAGATAGATAGATAGATAGATAGATAGATAGATAGATAGACAGATAGATATATTATTTTTTACTTGGTTGCTAGGGTAACCCAATCTGGTTGCTAGGCAGTTTCCAGGGTGATCCTTATCAAGCCTCCTTTTCATTCTGAGTGAATAAAGTCAACCCGGAAGGCTCTGCGATTTTCTGTTGCATAGATATGTGATTTGTTACTTGGTTGCTAGGGTAACCATATCTGGTTGATAGGCAGTTACCAGAGTGACACATATCAAGGATACTTTCCATTCTGTGTGAAATATGTCAACCCCTAAGTCTCTACGATTTACTGGTTCAAAGATATGTGATTTGTTACTTGGTTGCTAGGGTAACCGCATCTGGTTGCTAGTCAGTTACCAGAGTGGTACATATCAAGGCTACTTTCCATCTTGAGTGAAATAAGTGAAACAGGAAGTCTCTATGATTTTCTGGTGCAGAATTATGTGATTTGTTACTTGGTTGCTAGGGTAAGCCCTTGTCGTTGCTAGGCAGTTACCAGAGTGACACATATCAAGGCTACTTTCCATTCTGTGTGAAATATGTCAACCCCTAAGTCTCTACGATTTAATGGTTCAAAGATATGTGATTTGTTATTTGGTTGCTAGGGTAACCGCATCTGGTTGCTAGGCAGTTACCAGAGTGGTACATATCAAGGCTACTTTCCATCTTGAGTGAAATAAGTGAAATAGGAAGTCTCTACGATTTTCTGGTGCAGAATTATGTGATTTGTTACTTGGTTGCTAGGGTGAGCTCTTGTCGTTGCTAGGCAGTTACCAGAGTGATACTTTTCAAGACTCCTTGCAATCCTGAGTGAAATAAGTCAAACAGGAAGTCTCTATGATTTTCTGTTGCAGAGATATGTGATTTGTTACTTGGTTGCTAGGGTAATCACATCTGGTTGCTAGGCAGTTACCAGAGTGATACATATCAAGGCTACTTTCCATCCTGAGTGAAATAAGTGAAACAGGACGTCAGTATGATTTTCTGGTGCAGAGATATGTGATTTGTTACTTGGTTGCTAGGGTAACCCCATCTGGTTGCTAGGCAGTTACCAGAGTTATACATATCAAGGCTACTTTCCATCCTGAGTGAAATAAGTGAAACAGGAAGTCTGTATGATTTTCTGGTGCAGAGATATGTGATTTGTTATTTGGTTGCTAGGGTAACCCCATCTGGTTGCTAGGCAGTTACCAAGGTGATACTCATAAGGCTCCTTGCAATCCTGTGTGAAATATGTCAACACCTACGTCTCTACAATGTTCTGGTTCAAAGATATGTGATTTGTTACTTGGTTGCTAGGGTAACCACATCTGGTTACTAGGCAGTTACCAGAGTGATACATATCAAGGCTACTTTCCATCCTGAGTTAAATAAGTGAAACAGGAAGTCTGTATGATTTTCTGGTGCAGAGATATGTGATTTGTTATTTGGTTGCTAGGGTAACCCTGACTGGTTGCTATGCAGTTACCAGGGTGATACTTATCAAGCCTCCTTTCCATACTGAGTGAATCAAGTCAACCTGGAAGCTACTATACTGTGGCTATGAAGATTTTAGGTCATTACTTATTGGCTGCTTGATAAAAGAAATCCTCTGAGGGAGAGAGAGAGAGAGGGAGAGGCGCAGGGCTGACAGGCCCTTTTTTGTCTGTGTGTGTGAAAATGTCAGTTGGGATTTAAATTTCTGAACATTCCGCAATGTTAAGTCAATGGGAGTTTTTCCGAGTTTTGATCGTCATTTTTAGGAAAACCGTAAGTCCGATCAGTTAGAAAAGATATAGCACACTATTCGGGATTAGTCTGAATGTCTGTGCCGAGTTTGGTGCATGTAGCTTAAAAGCTCTAGGAGGAGTTAGATTTAGAAATTTAGTCTCAGAATAATAATAATAACTAGAATGTACATTTCCTGAAGAAAATGTGAGTGGTGCTTGCCGTGGCAAAATTTCTTACCACAATATCCCACCTACTGCCCAAAGTTGAAAGACGCTACCCCCATGACAGTAGTATGTTCTGGTGCAGAGATATTGGTGTTGTTCCATGGTTGCTAGGGTAACCCCATCTGGTTGCTAGGCAGTTACCAAGGTGACAGCCAACAATGCTCCTTGCCATCCTGAGTGAAATAAGTCAACCCGGAAGTCTCTGTGATTTTCTTGTGCAGAGATATGTGATTTGTTTCTTGGTTGCTAGGTTAACCCCATCTGGTTGCTAGGCAGTTACCAAGGTGACAGGCAACAATGCACCTTATCATCCTGAGTGAAATAAGTCAACCCGGAAGTCTCTGTGATTTTCTTGTGCAGAGATATGTGATTTGTTTATTGGTTGCTAGGGTAACCCCATCTGGTTGCTAGGCAGTTACCAAGGTGACAGCCAACAATGCTCCTTGCCATCCTGGGTGAAATAAGTCAAACCAGAAGTCTCTGTGATTTTCTTGTGCAGAGATATGTGATTTGTTTCTTGGTTGCTAGGGTAATCCCATTTGGTTGCTAGGCAGTTACCAGGGTGATATTTATCAAGTCTACTTTCCATCCTAAGTAAAATAAGTCAACCCTGAAGTCTCTACGTCATTCTGATCCTAAGATAGACATCTTAGTGATTTTGAATGGATGTCAATGGTTCTTTGTTGCTAGGGTGCTTTTATTGGTTGCTAGGGCATGGCTAAGTAGTTCACCTGATGAAAGCTGAAGACTGATTACTCACCCAATGAAAACAAAGCAACTATCATGTCTCTAGGACATTCTGATGTGAAGATATCTTACTGTAATTGAAATCAATAAATGTTGTTGCTAGGGTGCCCTAAATTGTTGCTAGGGAGTGGCTTGGCAGCTGCCAATGATGAATCTCCAAAGGCTGCTTGTCAGTATGAATGATATAAACCAACTCCCATGCCTCTGTGACATTCAGAATGGAAGATATCTGTCTTTGGATTTTGGTTGCTAAGGTGCTCGAAAATGGTTGCTAGGGAGGGGCTAGGAAGTGTTGAGGGGATTCATGATTGGCTGTTTTACTGCCCCAAGTCAAACGAGACCACCCTCGTGTTTCTATGATAATTCAGTCCAGAGAAATCCCTTTGATCTCTTTCAATGGAAGTCTATGGGACTTGTTGCTAAGGTACTGTAAATGGTTGCTAGGGCGTGGCTTGATAGCTTCACAATGATCCTGAGAGACTGATTGGTCGTCTGAGTAAAATGAGCCCGCCCCCTTGTCTCTAAGACACTGTGATCCAGAGTTATGTTCAATACAAAATCTACCATAGACTTAACATTGGGGCAAATTTGGGCAGCTCCTGCCCCCCAGGGGTAAAACTTTTACCCCATTGTGAGGTATGTTCTCACAGAGCCTGTCAGCCTCTTCAAATGTGGTAAATCACACGTCTCTGTGAAATCCTCGCTCTGAGCTATAACTCGTCAAAGTTCGGCTCAATGTTAAGTCAATGGGATTTTTTGCCCAATTTTTTGCCCCTGGGGCAAATACCGTACCCCCGATCACTTATAGTAGCCATAGCACACCATTCCCAAATAATCTGCACGATTTGACGCCTCATTTGTGGGTCTGCGAGCAAAAAATTTTTCAAAAAATTCCATTGACTTACATTGGGGCAACTTTGGGCAGCTCCTGCCCCCCAGGGGTAAAACTTTTACCCCATTGTGAGGTATGTTCTCAGAGAGCCTGTCAGCCTCTTCAAATGTGGTAAATCACACGTCTCTGTGAAATCCTCGCTCTGAGCTATAACTCGTCAAAGTTTGGCTCAATGTTAAGTCAATGGGATTTTTTTGCCCAATTTTTTGCCCCTGGGGCAAACACCGTACCCCCGATCGCTTAGAAAAGATATAGCACACCTCTCCTCAATGAGCCGCACGATTTGATGCCTCACTCAGAGGTCTGTGACAAAAGCTGCGGGAGGAGTAGCGCGCCAAACTATGTGTGGAAAAATAATAATAATTATAATAATAATAATAAGTATGCAAGAGAACAATAGTGATGCTTTGCCTATGGCAAGCACCACTAATAACTAGAATGTACATTTCCTGAAGAAAATGTGAGTGGTGCTTGCCGTGGCAAAACTCATCAAATAAAATTTTCTAACTTGTTTCTAAGCACTAAAATAAAGGTCATAGAATGTTGCTAACATGTGTTTTTCATGATGGTAGCACATTTTTAAATGTTTTAGCACTTTGCTAGGCAAAGCTAGCATGTGTTAGCATGATACTAGCACGTTTTTAGCATGTTTTAGCACTTCGTTTGGCGATGCTAACATGTGTTAGCATGATGCTAGCACATTTTTAACATGTTTTAGCAATGCCCTCGGCAATGCTAACATGTGTTAGCATGATGCTAGCACATTTTTAGCATGTTTTAACAATTCCCTAGGCAATGCTAACATGTATTAGCATAATGCTAGCACGCTTTAGCATGTTTAAACACTTCGCTAGGCGATGCCAACATGTGTTAGCATGATGCTAGCACATTTTTAGCATGTTTTAGTACTTCACTATGCGATACTAGTATGTGTTAGCATGTTGCTAGCACGTTTTTAGCATGTTTTAGCACTTATCTATGCGATGCCAGCATGTGTTAGCATGATGCTAGCACATTTTTAGCATGTTTTAGTACTTCGCTAGCCGAAGCCAGCATATGTTAGCATGATGCTAGCATATTTTTAGCATGTTTTAGTACTTCGCTATGCGATACTAGTATGTTTTAGCATGTTGCTTGCATGTTTTTAGCATGTTTTAGCACTTCGCTATGCAATTCTAATATGTTTTAGCATGTTGCTAGCATGTTTTTAGCATGTTTTAGCACTTCGCTAGACGATGCCAGCATATGTTAGCATGATGCTAGCACGTTTTTAGCATGTTTTAGCACTTTGCTAGGCGATACCAGCATGTGTTAGCATGATGCTAGCACGTTTTAGCACTTCGCTATGCGATACTAGTATGTTTTAGCATGTTGCTAGCACGTTTTTAGCATGTTTTAGCACTTCGCTATGCAATACTAATATGTTTTAGCATGTTGCTAGCATGTTTTTAGCATGTTTTAGCACTTCGCTATGCAATACTAATATGTTTTAACATGTTGCTAGCATGTTTTTAGCATGTTTTAGCACTTCGCTAGGCGATGCCAGCATATGTTAGCATGATGCTAGCACATTTTTAGCATGTTTTATGTTGTGGCTATGAAGATTTTTATTGGCTGCTTGATAAAAGAAATCCTCTGAGGGAGAGAGAGAGAGACACGCAGGGCTGACAGGCCCTTTTTTGTCTGTGTGTGTGAAAATGTCAGTTGGGATTTAAATTTCTGAACATTCCGCAATGTAAAGTCAATGGGACATTTTTGGCCGCTTTTTCGTCCGCTGTGCGAACATCGTACCCCCGATCGCTTATAAAAGTCATAGCACACCTCTCCTCAATGAGCCGCACGATTTGACACCTCATTCATGGGTCTACGCCAAAAGGTGCGGGACAAGTTAGGTGCCGAAGTTTTGTACGGAAGAAGAAGAAGAAGAAGAAGAAGAAGAAAAACTAGAATGTACATTTCCTGAAGAAAATGTGAGTGGTGCTTGCCGTGGCAAAATTTCTTACCACAATGTCCCACCTACTGCCCAAAGTTGAAAGAGGCCACCCCCATGACAGTAGGATGTTCTGGTGCAGAGATATTGGTGTTGTTCCATGGTTGCTAGGGAAACCCATCTGGTTGATATGCAGTTACTAAGGTGACAGCCACCAATGCTACTTACCATCCTGAGTAAAATAAGTCAATCCGGAAGTCTCTACGATTTTGTAGTACAGAGATATGTGATTTGTTTCTTGGTTGCTAGGGTAACCCCATCTGGTTGCTAGGCAGTTACCAAGGTGACAGCCAACAATGCTCCTTGCTCTCCTGAGTGAAATAAGTCAACCCGGAAGTCTCTGTGATTTTCTTGTGCAGCGATATGTGATTTGTTTATTGGTTGCTAGGGTAACCCCATCTGGTTACTAGGCAGTTACCAAGGTGACAGGCAACAATGCTCCTTGCCATCCTGACTGAAATAAGTCAACCCGGAAGTCTCTGTGATTTTCTAGTACAGAGATATGTGATTTGTTTCTTGGTTGCTAGGGTAACCCCATCTGGTTGCTAGGCAGTTACCAAGGTGACAGCCAAGAATGCTCCTTGCCATCCTGACTGAAATAAGTCAACCTGGAATCTCTACGATTTTCTGGTTCAGAGATACGTGATTTGTTAATTGGTTGCTAGGGTAACCCCATCTGGTTGCTAGGCAGTTACCAAGGTGACAGCCAACAATGCTCCTTGCCATCCTGAGTGAAATAAGTCAACCCGGTAGTCTCTGTGATTTTCTTGTGCAGAGATGTGTGATTTGTTTCTTGGTTGCTAGGGTAACCCCATCTGGTTGCTAGGCAGTTACCAAGGTGACAGGCAACAATGCTCCTTGCCATCCTGAGTGAAATAAGTCAACCCGGAAGTCTCTGTGATTTTCTTGTGCAGAGATATGTGATTTATTTCTTGGTTGCTAGGGTAACCCCATCTGGTTGCTAGGCAGTTACCAAGGTGACAGCAAACAATGCTCCGTGCCATCCTGAGTGAAATAAGTCAACCCGGAAGTCTCTGTGATTTTCTTGTGCAGAGATATGTGATTTGTTTATTGGTTGCTAGGGTAACCCCATTTGGTTGCTAGGCAGTTACCAGGGTGATATTTATCAAGTCTACTTTCCATCCTGAGTGAAATAAGTCAACCCGGAAGTCTCTACGACATTCTGATCCTAAGATACACATCTTAGTGATATTGAATGGATGTCAATGGTGTTTTGTTGCTAGGGTGCTTTAAATGGTTGCTAGGGCGTGGCTAAGTAGTTCACATGATGAAAGATGAAGACTGATTACTCACCCAATTAAAACAAAGCAACTATCATGTCTCTAGGACATTCTGATCTGAAGATATCTTACTTCAATTGAAATCAATAAATGTGGTTGCTAGGGTGCTCCAAATTGTTGCTAGGGAGTGGCTTGGCAGCTGCCAATGATGAATATCCCATGGCTGCTTGTCAGTATGAATGATACAAACCAACTCCCATGCCTCTGTGACATTCAGAATGGAAGATATCTCTCTTTGGATTTTGGTTGCTAAGGTGCTCGAAAATGGTTGCTAGGGAGGGGCTAGGAAGTGTTGAGGGGATTCATGATTGGCTGTTTTACTGCCCCAAGTCAAACGAGACCACCCTCGTGTTTCTATGATAATTCAGTCCGGAGATATCCCTTTGATCTCTTTCAATGGAAGTCTATGGGAGTTGTTGCTAAGGTGCTCTAAATGGTTGCTAGGGCGTGGCTTGATAGCTTCACAATGATCCTGAGAGACTGACTGGTCATCTGAGTAAAATGAGCCCGCCCCCTTGTCTCTAAGACACTGTGATCCAGAGTTATGTTCAATACAAAATCTACCATAGACTTAACATTGGGGCAACTTTGGGCAGCTCATGCCCCCCAGGGGTGCAACTTTTACCCCATTGTGAGGTATGTTCTCACAGAGCCTGTCAGCCTCTTCAAATCTGGTTAATCACACGTCTCTGTGAAATCCTCGATCTGAGCTATGACTCGTCAAAGTTCGGCGCAATGTTAAGTCAATGGGATTTTTTGCCCAATTATTTGCCCCTGGGGCAATCACCGTACCCCCGATCGATTATAAAAGTCATAGGACACCATTCCCAAATAATCCGCACGATTTGACGCCTCATTTGTGGGTTTTCGACCAAAAAATTTTGAAAAAAATTCCTTTGACTTACATTGGGGCAACTTTGGGCAGCTCCTGCCCCCCAGGGGTGCAACTTTTACCCCATTGTGAGGTATGTTCTCACAGAGCCTGTCAGCCTCTTCAAATGTGGTAAATCACATGTCTCTGCGAAATCCTCGCTTTGAGCTATGACTCGTCAAAGTTCGGCGCAATGTTAAGTCAATGGGATTTTTTGCCCAATTTTTTGCCCCTGGGGCAAACACCGTACCCCCGATCGCTTATAAAAGTCATAGCACACCTCTCCTCAATGAGCCGCACGATTTGACACCTCATTCATGGGTCTACGCCAAAAGGTGCGGGACGAGTTAGGTGCCGAAGTTTTGTACGGAAGAAGAAGAAGAAGAAGAAGAAGAAGAAAAATAAGTATGTGAGATTACAATAGTGTTGCTTTGCAAGCACCACTAATAAGTATGTGAGATTACAATAGTGTTGCTTTGCAAGCACCACTAATAAGTATGTGAGATTACAATAGTGTTGCTTTGCAAGCACCACTAACTAGAATGTACATTTCCTGAAGAAAATGTGAGTGGTGCTTGCAGTGCCAAAATTTCTTACCACAATGTCCCACCTACTGCCCAAAGTTGAAAGAGGCCACCCACATGACAGTAGGATGTTCTGGTGCAGAGATATTGGTGTTGTTCCATGGATGCTAGGGAAACCCATCTGGTTGATATGCAGTTACTAAGGTGACAGCCACCAATTCTACTTACCATCCTGAGTAAAATAAGTCAACCCAGAAGTCTGTACGATTTTGTAGTAGAGAGATATGTGATTTGTTACTTGGTTGCTAGGGCAACCCCATCTGGTTGCTAGGCAGTTACCAAGTCGACAGCCAACAATGCTCCTTGCCATCCTGAGTGAAATAAGTCAACCCGGAAGTCTCTGTGATTTTCTTGTGCAGAGATATTTGATTTGTATCTTGGTTGCTAGGGTAACCCCATCTGGTTGTTAGGCAGTTACCAAGTCGACAGCCAACAATGCTCCTTGCCATCCTGAGTGAAATAAGTCAACCCGGAAGTCTCTGTGATTTTCTTGTGCAGAGATATTTGATTTGTTTCTTGGTTGCTAGGGTAACCCCATCTGGTTGCTAGGCAGTTACCAAGGTGACAGCCAACAATGCTCCTTGCCATCCTGAGTGAAATAAGTCAACCCGGAAGTCTCTGTGATGTTCTTGTGCAGAGATATGTGATTTGTTTCTTGGTTGCTAGGGTAACCCCATTTGGTTGCTAGGCAGTTACCAGGGTGATATTTATCAAGTCTACTTTCCATCCTGAGTGAAATAAGTCAACCCGGAAGTCTTTACGTCATTCTGATCCTAAGATACACATCTTAGTGATTTTGAATGGATGTCAATGGTTCTTTGTTGCTAGGGTGCTTTAAATGGTTGCTAGGGCGTGGATAAGTAGTTCACATGATGAAAGCTGAAGACTGATTACTCACCCAATTAAAACAAAGCAACTATCATGTCTCTAGGACATTCTGATCTGAAGATATCTTACTGTAATTGAAATCAATAAAGGTGGTTGCTAGGGTGCTCGAAATTGTTGCTAGGGAGTGGCTTGGCAGCTGCCAATGATGAATCTCCAAAGGCTGCTTGTCAGTATGAATGATATAAACCAACTCCCATGCTTCTGTGACATTCAGAATGGAAGATATCTCTCTTTGTATTTTGGTTGCTAAGGTGCTCGAAAATGGTTGCTAGGGAGGGGCTAGGAAGTGTTGAGGGGATTCATGATTGGCTGTTTTACTGCCCCAAGTCAAACAAGACCACCCTCGTGTTTCTATGATAATTCAGTCCGGAGAAATCCCTTTGATCTCTTTCAATGGAAGTCTATGGGACTTGTTGCTAAGGTGCTGTAAATGGTTGCTAGGGCGTGGCTTGATAGCTTCACAATGATCCTGAGAGACTGATTGGTCGTCTGAGTAAAATGAGCCCGCCCCCTTGTCTCTAAGACACTGTGATCCAGAGTTATGTTCAATACAAAATTTACCATTGACTTAACATTGGGGCAAATTTGGGCAACTCCTGCCCCCCAGGGGTGCAACTTTTACCCCATTGTGAGGTATGTTCTCACAGAGCCTGTCAGCCTCTTCAAATGTGGTAAATCACACGTCTCTGTGAAATCCTCGCTCTGAGCTATGACTCGTCAAAGTTCGGCGCAATGTTAAGTTAATGGGATTTTTTTGCCCAATTTTTTGCCCTGGGGCAAATACCGTACCCCCGATCACTTATAAAAGTCATAGCACACCATTCCCAAATAATCCGCACGATTTGATGCCTCATTCGTGGGTCTGTGACCAAAAAATTTTGAAAAAATTCCATTGACTTACATTGGGGCAACTTTGGGCAGCTCCTGCCCCCCAGGGGTAAAACTTTTACCCCATTGTGAGGTATGTTCTCACAGAGCCTGTCAGCCTCTTCAAATGTGGTAAATCACACGTCTCTGTGAAATCCTCGCTCTGAGCTATTACTCGTCAAAGTTCGGCGCAATGTTAAGTCAATGGGATTTTTTGCCCAATTTTTTGCCCCTGGGGCAAATACCGTACCCCCGATCACTTATAAAAGTCATAGCACACCATTCCCAAATAATCCGCACGATTTGATGCCTCATTCGTGGGTCTGTGACCAAAAAATTTTGCCAAAAATTCCATTGACTTACATTGGGGCAACTTTGGGCAGCTCCTGCCCCCCAGGGGTAAAACTTTTACCCCATTGTGAGGTATGTTCTCACAGAGCCTGTCAGCCTCTTCAAATGTGGTAAATCACACGTCTCTGCGAAATCCTCGCTCTGAGCTATTACTCGTCAAAGTTCGGCTCAATGTTAAGTCAATGGGATTTTTTGCCCAATTTTTTGCCCCTGGGGCAAATACCGTACCCCCGATCACTTATAAAAGTCATAGCACACCATTCCCAAATAATCCGCACGATTTGACGCCTCATTCGTGGGTCTGTGACAAAAGCTGCGGGAGAAGTAGCGCGCCAAACTTTTGTCCGGAATAATAATAATAAAAAAAATAATAATAATAACTAGAATGTACATTTCCTGAAGAAAATGTGAGTGGTGCTTGCCGTGGCAAAATTTCTTACCACAATGTCCCACCTACTGCCCAAAGTTGAAAGAGGCCACCCCCATGACAGTAGGATGTTCTGGTGCAGAGATATTGGTGTTGTTCCATGGTTGCTAGGGAAACCCATCTGGTTGATATGCAGTTACTAAGGTGACAGCCACCAATGCTACTTACCATCCTGAGTAAAATAAGTCAATCCGGAAGTCTCTACGATTTTCTTGTGCAGCGATATGTGATTTGTTTATTGGTTGCTAGGGTAACCCCATCTGGTTACTAGGCAGTTACCAAGGTGACAGGCAACAATGCTCCTTGCCATCCTGACTGAAATAAGTCAACCCGGAAGTCTCTGTGATTTTCTAGTACAGAGATATGTGATTTGTTTCTTGGTTGCTAGGGTAACCCCATCTGGTTGCTAGGCAGTTACCAAGGTGACAGCCAAGAATGCTCCTTGCCATCCTGACTGAATTAAGTCAACCTGGAATCTCTACGATTTTCTGGTTCAGAGATACGTGATTTGTTAATTGGTTGCTAGGGTAACCCCATCTGGTTGCTAGGCAGTTACCAAGGTGACAGCCAACAATGCTCCTTGCCATCCTGAGTGAAATAAGTCAACCCGGTAGTCTCTGTGATTTTCTTGTGCAGAGATGTGTGATTTGTTTCTTGGTTGCTAGGGTAACCCCATCTGGTTGCTAGGCAGTTACCAAGGTGACAGGCAACAATGCTCCTTGCCATCCTGAGTGAAATAAGTCAACCCGGAAGTCTCTGTGATTTTCTTGTGCAGAGATATGTGATTTATTTCTTGGTTGCTAGGGTAACCCCATCTGGTTGCTAGGCAGTTACCAAGGTGACAGCAAACAATGCTCCGTGCCATCCTGAGTGAAATAAGTCAACCCGGAAGTCTCTGTGATTTTCTTGTGCAGAGATATGTGATTTGTTTATTGGTTGCTAGGGTAACCCCATTTGGTTGCTAGGCAGTTACCAGGGTGATATTTATCAAGTCTACTTTCCATCCTGAGTGAAATAAGTCAACCCGGAAGTCTCTACGACATTCTGATCCTAAGATACACATCTTAGTGATATTGAATGGATGTCAATGGTGTTTTGTTGCTAGGGTGCTTTAAATGGTTGCTAGGGCGTGGCTAAGTAGTTCACATGATGAAAGATGAAGACTGATTACTCACCCAATTAAAACAAAGCAACTATCATGTCTCTAGGACATTCTGATCTGAAGATATCTTACTTCAATTGAAATCAATAAATGTGGTTGCTAGGGTGCTCCAAATTGTTGCTAGGGAGTGGCTTGGCAGCTGCCAATGATGAATATCCAATGGCTGCTTGTCAGTATGAATGATACAAACCAACTCCCATGCCTCTGTGACATTCAGAATGGAAGATATCTCTCTTTGGATTTTGGTTGCTAAGGTGCTCGAAAATGGTTGCTAGGGAGGGGCTAGGAAGTGTTGAGGGGATTCATGATTGGCTGTTTTACTGCCCCAAGTCAAACGAGACCACCCTCGTGTTTCTATGATAATTCAGTCCGGAGATATCCCTTTGATCTCTTTCAATGGAAGTCTATGGGAGTTGTTGCTAAGGTGCTCTAAATGGTTGCTAGGGCGTGGCTTGATAGCTTCACAATGATCCTGAGAGACTGATTGGTCATCTGAGTAAAATGAGCCCGCCCCCTTGTCTCTAAGACACTGTGATCCAGAGTTATGTTCAATA
Organism: Moxostoma hubbsi; assembly: GCA_032164185.1. NCBI lineage: Eukaryota > Metazoa > Chordata > Actinopteri > Cypriniformes > Catostomidae > Moxostoma > Moxostoma hubbsi. Next base: position 4,323,278 of record JAVLUX010000046.1, read on the forward strand.
CAAAATCTACCATAGACTTAACATTGGGGCAACTTTGGGCAGCTCATGCCCCCCAGGGGTGCAACTTTTACCCCATTGTGAGGTATGTTCTCACAGAGCCTGTCAGCCTCTTCAAATCTGGTTAATCACACGTCTCTGTGAAATCCTCGATCTGAGCTATGTTAATGTTAAGTCAATGGGATTTTTTGCCCAATTTTTTGCCCCTGGGGCAATCACCGTACCCCCGATCGATTATAAAAGTCATAGGACACCATTCCCAAATAATCCGCACGATTTGACGCCTCATTTGTGGGTTTTCGACCAAAAAATTTTGAAAAAAATTCCATTGACTTACATTGGGGCAACTTTGGGCAGCTCCTGCCCCCCAGGGGTGCAACTTTTACCCCATTGTGAGGTATGTTCTCACAGAGCCTGTCAGCCTCTTCAAATGTGGTAAATCACATGTCTCTGCGAAATCCTCGCTTTGAGCTATGACTCGTCAAAGTTCGGCGCAATGTTAAGTCAATGGGATTTTTTGCCCAATTTTTTGCCCCTGGGGCAAACACCGTACCCCCGATCGCTTATAAAAGTCATAGCACACCTCTCCTCAATGAGCCGCACGATTTGACACCTCATTCATGGGTCTACGCCAAAAGGTGCGGGACGAGTTAGGTGCCGAAGTTTTGTACGGAAGAAGAAGAAGAAGAAGAAGAAGAAAAATAAGTATGTGAGATTACAATAGTGTTGCTTTGCAAGCACCACTAACTAGAATGTACATTTCCTGAAGAAAATGTGAGTGGTGCTTGCCGTGGCAAAACTCGTCAAGTAGCATTTTCAAACTTGTTTCTAAGCACTAAAATAAAGGTCATAGAATGTTGCTAACATGTGTTTTTCATGATGGTAGCACGTTTTTAGAATGTTTTAGCACTTTGCTAGGTGAAGCTAGCATGTGTTAGCATGATACTAGCACATTTTTAGCATGTTTTAGCACTTCCTTTGGCAATGCTAACATGTGTTAGCATGATGCTAGCATCTTTTTAACATGTTTTAGCAATCCCCTAAGCAATGCTAACATGCATTAGCATAATGATAGCACGTTTTAACATGTTTTAGCACTTTGCTAGGTGAAGCTAGCATGTGTTAGCATGATACTAGCACGTTTCTAACATGTTTTAGCACTTTGCTAGGCGATGCTAACGTGTGTTAGCATGATGCTAGCACGTTTTTAACATGTTTTAGCAATCCCCTAAGCAATGCTAACATGCATTAGCATAATGCTAGCACGTTTTAACATGTTTTAGCACTTTGCTAGGTGAAGCTAGCATGTGTTAGCATGATACTAGCACGTTTCTAGCATGTTTTAGCACTTTGCTAGGCGATGCTAACATGTGTTAGCATGATACTAGCACGTTTCTAACATGTTTTAGCACTTTGCTAGGCGATGCTAACGTGTGTTAGCATGATGCTAGCACGTTTTTAACATGTTTTAGCAATCCCCTAAGCAATGCTAACATGCATTAGCATAATGCTAGCAAGTTTTAACATGTTTTAGCACTTTGCTAGGTGAAGCTAGCATGTGTTAGCATGATACTAGCACGTTTCTAGCATGTTTTAGCACTTTGCTAGGCGATGCTAACATGTGTTAGCATGATACTAGCACGTTTCTAACATGTTTTAGCACTTTGCTAGGCGATGCTAACGTGTGTTAGCATGATGCTAACACGTTTTTAACATGTTTTAGCAATCCCCTAAGCAATGCTAACATGCATTAGCATAATGCTAGCACGTTTTAACATGTTTTAGCACTTTGCTAGGTGAAGCTAGCATTGTTTTAGCATGATACTAGCATGTTTCTAGCATGTTTTAGCACTTTGCTAGGCGATGCTAACATGTGTTAGCATAATGCTAGCACGTTTTAACATGTTTTAGCACTTTGCTAGGTGAAGCTAGCATGTGTTAGCATGATACTAGCACGTTTCTAGCATGTTTTAGCACTTTGCTAGGCGATGCTAACATGTGTTAGCATGATGCAAGCACGTTTTTAACATGTTTTAGCACTTCGCTAGGCGATGCCAGCATGTGTTAGCATGATGCTAGCACGTTTTTAGCATGTTTTAGCACTTCGCTAGGTGATGCCAGCATATGTTAGCATGATGCTAGCACATTTTTAGCATGTTTTAGGGTATGGCTATGAAGATTTTTATTGGCTGCTTGATAAAAGAAATCCTCTGAGGGAGAGACAGAGAGAGAGACGCAGGGCTGACAGGCCCTTTTTTGTCTGTGTGTGTGAAAAAGTCAGTTGGGATTTAAATTTCTGAACATTCCGCAATGTAAAGTCAATGGGATTTTTTTGGCCGCTTTTTCGTCCGCTGTTCGAACATCGTACACCCGATCGCTTAGAAAAGATATAGCACACCTCTCCTCAATGAGCCGCACGATTTGATGCCTCACTCAGGGGTCTGTGACAAAAGCTGCAGGAGGAGTAGCGCGCCAAACTTTGTGTGGAAAAATAATAATAATTATAATAATAACTAGAATGTACATTTCCTGAAGAAAATGTGAGTGGTGCTTGCCGTGGCAAAATTTCTTACCACAATGTCCCACCTACTGCCCAAAGTTGAAAGAGGCCACCCCCATGACAGTAGGATGTTCTGGTGCAGAGATATTGGTGTTGTTCCATGGTTGCTAGGGAAACCCATCTGGTTGCTAGGCAGTTACCAAGGTGACAGGCAACAATGCACCTTATCATCCTGAGTGAAATAAGTCAACCCGGAAGTCTCTGTGATTTTCTTGTGCAGAGATATGTGATTTGTTTCTTGGTTGCTAGGGTAACCCCATCTGGTTGCTAGGCAGTTACCAAGGTGACAGCCAACAATGCTCCTTGCCATCCTGAGTGAAATAAGTCAACCCGGAAGTCTCTGTGATTTTCTAGTACATAGATATGTGATTTGTTACTTGGTTGCTAGGATAACCCCATCTGGTTGCTAGGCAGTTACCAGGGTGATATTTATCAAGTCTACATTCCATCCTGAGTGAAATAAGTCAACCCGGAAGTCTCTGTGATTTTCTTGTGCAGAGATATGTGATTTGTTTCTTGGTTGCTAGGGTAACCCCATCTGGTTGCTAGGCAGTTACCAAGGTGACAGCCAACAATGCTCCTTGCCATCCTGAGTGAAATAAGTCAACCCGGAAGTCTCTGTGATTTTCTTGTGCAGAGATATGTGATTTGTTTCTTGGTTGCTAGGGTAAGCCCATCTGGTTGCTAGGCAGTTACCTAGGTGACAGGCAACAATGCTCCTTGCCATCCTGAGTAAAATAAGTCAACCCGGAAGTCTCTGTGATTTTCTTGTGCAGAGATATGCGATTTCTTTCTTGGTTGCTAGGGTAACCCCATCTGGTTGCTAGGCAGTTACCTACGTGATACTCATAAGGCCCCTTGCAATCCTGTGAGAAATATTTCAACCCCTATGTCTCTACGATGTTCTGGTTGAAAGATATGTGATTTGTTACTTGGTTACTAGGGTAACCCCATCTGGTTGCTAGGCAGTTACCAAGGTGACAGCCAACAATGCTCTTTGCCATCCTGAGTGAAATAAGTCAACCCGGAAGTCTCTGTGATTTTCTTGTGCAGAGATATTTGATTTGTTTCTTGGTTGCTAGGATAACCCCATCTGGTTGCTAGGCAGTTACCAGGGTGATATTTATCAAGACTACATTCCATCCTGAGTGAAATAAGTCAACCCGGAAGTCTCTGTGATTTTCTTGTGCAGAGATAGGTGATTTGTTTCTTGGTTGCTAGGGTAACCCCATCTGGTTGCTAGGCAGTTACCAAGGTGACAGCCAACAATGCTCCTTGCCATCCTGAGTGAAATAAGTCAACCCGGAAGTCTCTGTGATTTTCTTGTGCAGAGATATGTGATTTGTTTCTTGGTTGCTAGGGTAACCCCATCTGGTTGCTAGGCAGTTACCAAGGTGACAGCCAACAATGCTCCTTGCCATCCTGAGTGAAATAAGTCAACCCGGAAGTCTCTGTGATTTTCTAGTACATAGATATGTGATTTGTTACTTGGTTGCTAGGATAACCCCATCTGGTTGCTAGGCAGTTACCAGGGTGATATTTATCAAGTCTACATTCCATCCTGAGTGAAATAAGTCAACCCGGAAGTCTCTGTGATTTTCTTGTGCAGAGATATGTGATTTGTTTCTTGGTTGCTAGGGTAACCCCATCTGGTTGCTAGGCAGTTACCAAGGTGACAGCCAACAATGCTCCTTGCCATCCTGAGTGAAATAAGTCAACCCGGAAGTCTCTGTGATTTTCTTGTGCAGAGATATGTGATTTGTTTCTTGGTTGCTAGGGTAAGCCCATCTGGTTGCTAGGCAGTTACCTAGGTGACAGGCAACAATGCTCCTTGCCATCCTGAGTAAAATAAGTCAACCCGGAAGTCTCTGTGATTTTCTTGTGCAGAGATATGCGATTTCTTTCTTGGTTGCTAGGGTAACCCCATCTGGTTGCTAGGCAGTTACCTACGTGATACTCATAAGGCCCCTTGCAATCCTGTGAGAAATATTTCAACCCCTATGTCTCTACGATGTTCTGGTTGAAAGATATGTGATTTGTTACTTGGTTACTAGGGTAACCCCATCTGGTTGCTAGGCAGTTACCAAGGTGACAGCCAACAATGCTCTTTGCCATCCTGAGTGAAATAAGTCAACCCGGAAGTCTCTGTGATTTTCTTGTGCAGAGATATTTGATTTGTTTCTTGGTTGCTAGGATAACCCCATCTGGTTGCTAGGCAGTTACCAGGGTGATATTTATCAAGACTACATTCCATCCTGAGTGAAATAAGTCAACCCGGAAGTCTCTGTGATTTTCTTGTGCAGAGATAGGTGATTTGTTTCTTGGTTGCTAGGGTAACCCCATCTGGTTGCTAGGCAGTTACCAAGGTGACAGCCAACAATGCTCCTTGCCATCCTGAGTGAAATAAGTCAACCCGGAAGTCTCTGTGATTTTCTTGTGCAGAGATATGTGATTTGTTTCTTGGTTGCTAGGGTAAGCCCATCTGGTTGCTAGGCAGTTACCTAGGTGACAGGCAACAATGCTCCTTGCCATCCTGAGTAAAATAAGTCAACCCGGAAGTCTCTGTGATTTTCTTGTGCAGAGATATGCGATTTCTTTCTTGGTTGCTAGGGTAACCCCATCTGGTTGCTAGGCAGTTACCTACGTGATACTCATAAGGCCCCTTGCAATCCTGTGAGAAATATTTCAACCCCTATGTCTCTACGATGTTCTGGTTGAAAGATATGTGATTTGTTACTTGGTTACTAGGGTAACCCCATCTGGTTGCTAGGCAGTTACCAAGGTGACAGCCAACAATGCTCTTTGCCATCCTGAGTGAAATAAGTCAACCCGGAAGTCTCTGTGATTTTCTTGTGCAGAGATATTTGATTTGTTTCTTGGTTGCTAGGATAACCCCATCTGGTTGCTAGGCAGTTACCAGGGTGATATTTATCAAGACTACATTCCATCCTGAGTGAAATAAGTCAACCCGGAAGTCTCTGTGATTTTCTTGTGCAGAGATAGGTGATTTGTTTCTTGGTTGCTAGGGTAACCCCATCTGGTTGCTAGGCAGTTACCAAGGTGACAGCCAACAATGCTCCTTGCCATCCTGAGTGAAATAAGTCAACCCGGAAGTCTCTGTGATTTTCTTGTGCAGAGATATGTGATTTGTTTCTTGGTTGCTAGGGTAACCCCATCTGGTTGCTAGGCAGTTACCAAGGTGACAGCCAACAATGCTCCTTGCCATCCTGAGTGAAATAAGTCAACCCGGAAGTCTCTGTGATTTTCTAGTACATAGATATGTGATTTGTTACTTGGTTGCTAGGATAACCCCATCTGGTTGCTAGGCAGTTACCAGGGTGATATTTATCAAGTCTACATTCCATCCTGAGTGAAATAAGTCAACCCGGAAGTCTCTGTGATTTTCTTGTGCAGAGATATGTGATTTGTTTCTTGGTTGCTAGGGTAACCCCATCTGGTTGCTAGGCAGTTACCAAGGTGACAGCCAACAATGCTCCTTGCCATCCTGAGTGAAATAAGTCAACCCGGAAGTCTCTGTGATTTTCTTGTGCAGAGATATGTGATTTGTTTCTTGGTTGCTAGGGTAAGCCCATCTGGTTGCTAGGCAGTTACCTAGGTGACAGGCAACAATGCTCCTTGCCATCCTGAGTAAAATAAGTCAACCCGGAAGTCTCTGTGATTTTCTTGTGCAGAGATATGCGATTTCTTTCTTGGTTGCTAGGGTAACCCCATCTGGTTGCTAGGCAGTTACCTACGTGATACTCATAAGGCCCCTTGCAATCCTGTGAGAAATATTTCAACCCCTATGTCTCTACGATGTTCTGGTTGAAAGATATGTGATTTGTTACTTGGTTACTAGGGTAACCCCATCTGGTTGCTAGGCAGTTACCAAGGTGACAGCCAACAATGCTCTTTGCCATCCTGAGTGAAATAAGTCAACCCGGAAGTCTCTGTGATTTTCTTGTGCAGAGATATTTGATTTGTTTCTTGGTTGCTATGATAACCCCATCTGGTTGCTAGGCAGTTACCAGGGTGATATTTATCAAGACTACATTCCATCCTGAGTGAAATAAGTCAACCCGGAAGTCTCTGTGATTTTCTTGTGCAGAGATAGGTGATTTGTTTCTTGGTTGCTAGGGTAACCCCATCTGGTTGCTAGGCAGTTACCAAGGTGACAGCCAACAATGCTCCTTGCCATCCTGAGTGAAATAAGTCAACCCGGAAGTCTCTGTGATTTTCTTGTGCAGAGATATGTGATTTGTTTCTTGGTTGCTAGGGTAACCCCATCTGGTTGCTAGGCAGTTACCAAGGTGACAGCCAACAATGCTCCTTGCCATCCTGAGTGAAATAAGTCAACCCGGAAGTCTCTGTGATTTTCTAGTACATAGATATGTGATTTGTTACTTGGTTGCTAGGATAACCCCATCTGGTTGCTAGGCAGTTACCAGGGTGATATTTATCAAGTCTACATTCCATCCTGAGTGAAATAAGTCAACCCGGAAGTCTCTGTGATTTTCTTGTGCAGAGATATGTGATTTGTTTCTTGGTTGCTAGGGTAACCCCATCTGGTTGCTAGGCAGTTACCAAGGTGACAGCCAACAATGCTCCTTGCCATCCTGAGTGAAATAAGTCAACCCGGAAGTCTCTGTGATTTTCTTGTGCAGAGATATGTGATTTGTTTCTTGGTTGCTAGGGTAAGCCCATCTGGTTGCTAGGCAGTTACCTAGGTGACAGGCAACAATGCTCCTTGCCATCCTGAGTAAAATAAGTCAACCCGGAAGTCTCTGTGATTTTCTTGTGCAGAGATATGCGATTTCTTTCTTGGTTGCTAGGGTAACCCCATCTGGTTGCTAGGCAGTTACCTACGTGATACTCATAAGGCCCCTTGCAATCCTGTGAGAAATATTTCAACCCCTATGTCTCTACGATGTTCTGGTTGAAAGATATGTGATTTGTTACTTGGTTACTAGGGTAACCCCATCTGGTTGCTAGGCAGTTACCAAGGTGACAGCCAACAATGCTCTTTGCCATCCTGAGTGAAATAAGTCAACCCGGAAGTCTCTGTGATTTTCTTGTGCAGAGATATTTGATTTGTTTCTTGGTTGCTAGGATAACCCCATCTGGTTGCTAGGCAGTTACCAGGGTGATATTTATCAAGACTACATTCCATCCTGAGTGAAATAAGTCAACCCGGAAGTCTCTGTGATTTTCTTGTGCAGAGATAGGTGATTTGTTTCTTGGTTGCTAGGGTAACCCCATCTGGTTGCTAGGCAGTTACCAAGGTGACAGCCAACAATGCTCCTTGCCATCCTGAGTGAAATAAGTCAACCCGGAAGTCTCTGTGATTTTCTTGTGCAGAGATATGTGATTTGTTTCTTGGTTGCTAGGGAAACGCCATCTGGTTGCTAGGCAGTTACCAAGGTGACAGGCAACAATGCTCCTTGCCATCCTGGGTGAAATAAGTCAAACCAGAAGTCTCTGTGATTTTCTTGTGCAGAGATATGTGATTTGTTTCTTGGTTGCTAGGGTAATCCCATTTGGTTGCTAGGCAGTTACCAGGGTGATATTTATCAAGTCTACTTTCCATCCTGAGTGAAATAAGTCAACCCTGAAGTCTCTACGTCATTCTGATCCTAAGATAGACATCTTAGTGATTTTGAATGGATGTCAATGGTTCTTTGTTGCTAGGGTGCTTTTATTGGTTGCTAGGGCATGGCTAAGTAGTACACCTGATGAAAGCTGAAGACTGATTACTCACCCAATGAAAACAAAGCAACTATCATGTCTCTAGGACATTCTGATGTGAAGATATCTTACTGTAATTGAAATCAATAAATGTTGTTGCTAGGGTGCCCTAAATTGTTGCTAGGGAGTGGCTTGGCAGCTGGCAATGATGAATCTCCAAAGGCTGCTTGTCAGTATGAATGATATAAACCAACTCCCATGCCTCTGTGACATTCAGAATGGAAGATATCTGTCTTTGGATTTTGGTTGCTAAGGTGCTCGAAAATGGTTGCTAGGGAGGGGCTAGGAAGTGTTGAGGGGATTCATGATTGGCTGTTTTACTGCCCCAAGTCAAACGAGACCACCCTCGTGTTTCTATGATAATTCAGTCCAGAGAAATCCCTTTGATCTCTTTCAATGGAAGTCTATGGGACTTGTTGCTAAGGTACTGTAAATGGTTGCTAGGGCGTGGCTTGATAGCTTCACAATGATCCTGAGAGACTGATTGGTCGTCTGAGTAAAATGAGCCCGCCCCCTTGTCTCTAAGACACTGTGATCCAGAGTTATGTTCAATACAAAATCTACCATAGACTTAACATTGGGGCAAATTTGGGCAGCTCCTGCCCCCCAGGGGTAAAACTTTTACCCCATTGTGAGGTATGTTCTCACAGAGCCTGTCAGCCTCTTCAAATGTGGTAAATCACACGTCTCTGTGAAATCCTCGCTCTGAGCTATAACTCGTCAAAGTTCGGCTCAATGTTAAGTCAATGGGATTTTTTGCCCAATTAATTGCCCCTGGGGCAAATACCGTACCCCCGATCACTTATAGTAGCCATAGCACACCATTCCCAAATAATCTGCACGATTTGACGCCTCATTTGTGGGTCTGCGAGCAAAAAATTTTTCAAAAAATTCCATTGACTTACATTGGGGCAACTTTGGGCAGCTCCTGCCCCCCAGGGGTAAAACTTTTACCCCATTGTGAGGTATGTTCTCAGAGAGCCTGTCAGCCTCTTCAAATGTGGTAAATCACACGTCTCTGTGAAATCCTCGCTCTGAGCTATAACTCGTCAAAGTTTGGCTCAATGTTAAGTCAATGGGATTTTTTTGCCCAATTTTTTGCCCCTGGGGCAAACACCGTACCCCCGATCGCTTAGAAAAGATATAGCACACCTCTCCTCAATGAGCCGCACGATTTGATGCCTCACTCAGAGGTCTGTGACAAAAGCTGCGGGAGGAGTAGCGCGCCAAACTATGTGTGGAAAAATAATAATAATTATAATAATAACTAGATTAAAAAGTTTGAGTACAAACTTTAGGTTGGCTTGAGAAAGCCTAGCATAAAGTTTGAAGTAGCTTTAAAAGTTTGAAGATTTAAGGTTTTTAGTTTGATGTAATTATTAGTAGTTTTCAATGTTCAAAGTTTACAGATTATAAAACTATTCAGTCTATCAAATAGATTAGATAGATAGATAGATAGATAGATAGATAGATAGATAGATAGATAGATAGATAGATATTGACCCTCAGATAGATAGATATTGACCCTCAGATAGATAGATAGATAGATAGATAGATAGATAGATAGATAGAGTATGATAGATAGATAGATAGATAGATAGATAGATAGATAGATAGATATTGACAATCAGATAGATAGATAGATAGATAGATAGATAGATAGATAGTTATTGACCCTCAGATAGATAGATAGATAGATAGATAGATAGTTATTGACCCTCACATAGATAGATAGATAGATATTGACCCTCAGATAGACAGATAGACAGATAGATAGATAGATAGATAGATAGATAGATAGATAGATAGATAGATAGTTATTGACCCTCAGATAGATAGATAGATAGATAGATAGATAGATAGATAGATAGATAGATAGATAGATATATAGATAGATAGATAGATATTGACCCTCAGATAGATAGATAGATAGATAGATAGATAGATAGATAGATAGTTATTGACCCTCAGATAGATAGATAGATAGATAGATAAATAGATAGATATTGATCCTTAGATAGATAGATAGATAGATAGATAGATAGATAGATAGATAGATAGATAGATAGATAGATAGATAGATAGATAGATAGTTATTGACCCTCAGATAGATAGATAGATAGATAGATAGATAGATAGATAGATAGATAGATAGATAGATAGATAGATAGATATTGGACCTCAGATAGATAGATTGATAGATAGATAGATATTGACCCTCAGATAGATAGATAGAGACCCTCAGATAGATAGATAGATAGATAGATAGATATTGACCCTTAGATAGAGAGATAGATAGATAGATAGATAGATATTAACCCTCAGATAGATAGATAGTTCGAAAGATAGATATAGATAGATTGATAAATAGACAGACAGACATACAGATAGATAGATAGATCCTTGCAACCCTGAGTCCCATGAACAAAACCAGAAGTCTTTATGTTGTTCTGGTGCAGAGATATGTAATTTGTTACTTGGTTGCTAGGGTAACCCTATCTGGTTGCTAGGCAGTTACCAGAGTAATACATATCAAGGCTACTTTCCATCATGAGTGAAATAAGTCAACCTGGAAGTCTCTACGATTTTCTGTTAAATAGATATGTGATTTGTTACTTGGTTGCTAGGCTATCCCCATCTGGTTGCTAGGCAGTTACCAAAGTGTTACTCATAAGGCTCCTTGCAATCCTGAGTGAAATATGTCAACCCCTAAGTCTCTACGATGTTCTGGTTCAAAGATATGTGAATTGTTACTTGGTTGCTAGGGTAACCCTGTCTGGTTGCTATGCAGTTACCAGGGTGATACTTATCAAGCCTCCTTTCCATCTTGAGTGAATAAAGTCAACCCGCAAGTCTGTATGATTTAATGGTGCAGAGATATGTGATTTGTTATTTGGTTGCTAGGGTAACCCTGTCTGGTTGCTATGCAGTTACCAGGGTGATCCTTATCAAGCCTCCTTTCCATCCTGAGTGAATTAAGTCAACCCAGATGTCTCTACGGTTTTCTGGAGCAGAAATATATGAGTTGTTACTTGGTTGCTAGGTTAACCCAATCTGGTTGCTAGGCAGTTACCAGAGTGATGCATATCAAGGCTACTTTCCATCCTGAGTGAAATAAGTGAAACAGGAAGTCTCTACGATTTTCTGGTGCAGAGATATGTGATTTGTAACTTGGTTGCTAGGGTAACCCCATCTGGTTGCTAGGCAGTTACCAAAGTGATACTCATAAGGCTCCTTGCAATCCTGAGTGAAATATGTCAACCCCTAAGTCTCTACGATGTTCTGGTTCAAAGATATGTGATTTGTTACTTGGTTGCTAGGGTAACCATATCTGGTTGCTATGCAGTAACCAGGGTGATACATATCAAGCCTCCTTTCCATCCTGAGTGAATAAAGTCAACCCGGAAGTCTGTATGAATTTCTGGTGCAGAGATATGTGATTTGTTATTTGGTTGCTAGGGTAACCCTGTCTGGTTGCTATGCAGTTACCAGGGTGATAACTTGTCAAGCCTCCTTTCCATCCTGAGTGAATTAAGTCAACCCGGAAGTCTGTATGAATTTCTGGTGCAGAGATATGTGATTTGTTATTTGGTTGCTAGGGTAACCCTGTCTGGTTGCTATGCAGTTACCAGGGTGATGCATATCAAGGCTACTTTCCATCCTGTGTGAAATATGTCAACCCCTAAGTCTCTACGATGTTCTGGTTCAAAGATATGTGATTTGTTACTTGGTTGCTAGGGTAACCACATCTGGTTGCTAGGCAGTTACCAGAGTGATACATATCAAGCCTCCTTTCCATCCTGAGTGAAATAAGTGAAACAGGAAGTCTCTACGATTTTCTGGTGCAAAGATATGTGATTTGTTACTTGGTTGCTAGGGTAACCCCATCTGGTTGCTAGGCAGTTACCAAGGTGACAGCCAACAGTGCTCCTTGCCATCCTGAGTGAAATAAGTCAACCCGGAAGTCTCTGTGATTTTCTAGTACAGAGATATGTGATTTGTTTCTTGGTTGCTAGGGTAACCCCATCTGGTCGCTAGGCAGTTACCAAGGTGACAGCCAACAATGCTCCTTGCAATCCTGAGCGAAATAAGTCAACCCAGATTTCTCTGTGATTTTCTAGTACAGAGATATGTGATTTGTTTCTTGGTTGCTAGGGTAACCCCATCTGGTTGCTAGGCAGTTACCAAGGTGACAGGCAACAATGCTCCTTGCCATCCTGAGTGAAATAAGTCAACCCGGAAGTCTCTACGTCATTCTGATCCTAAGATACACATCTTAGTGACTTTGAATGGATGTCAATGGTTCTTTGTTGCTAGGGTGCTTTAAATGGTTGCTAGGGCGTGGCTAAGTAGTTCACATGATGAAAGCTGAAGACTGATTACTCACCCAATGAAAACAAAGCAACTATCATGTCTCTAGGACATTCTGATCTGAAGATATCTTACTATAAATGAAATCAATAAATGTGGTTGCTAGGGTGCTCTAAATTGTTGCTAGGGAGTGGCTTGGCAGCTGCCAATGATGAATCTCCAAAGGCTACTTGTCAGTATGAATGATATAAACCAACTCCCATGCTTCTGTGACATTCAGAATGGAAGATATCTCTCTTTGGATTTTGGTTGCTAAGGTGCTCGAAAATGGTTGCTAGGGAGGGGCTAGGAAGTGTTGAGGGGATTCATGATTGGCTGTTTTACTGCCCCAAGTCAAACAAGACCACCCTCGTGTTTCTATGATAATTCAGTCCGGAGAAATCCCTTTGATCTCTTTCAATGGAAGTCTATGGGAATTGTTGCTAAGGTGCTGTAAATGGTTGCTAGGGCGTGGCTTGATAGCTTCACAATGATCCTGAGAGACTGATTGGTCGTCTGAGTAAAATGAGCCCGCCCCCTTGTCTCTAAGACACTGTTATCCAGAGTTATGTTCAATACAAAATCTACCATTGACTTTACATTGGGGCAAATTTGTGCAGCTCCTGCCCCCCAGGGGTGCAACTTTTACCCCATTTTGAGGTATGTTCTCACAGAGCCTGTCAGCCTCATCAAATGTGGTAAATCACACGTCTCTGCGAAATCCTCGCTCTGAGCTATGACTCGTCAAAGTTCGGCGCAATGTTAAGTCAGTGGGATTTTTTGCCCAATTTTTTGCCTCTGGGGCAAATACCGTACCCCCGAGCGCTTATAAAAGTCATAGCACACCATTCCCAAATAATCCGCACGATTTGACGCCTCATTCGTGGGTCTGTGACCAAAAATTTTTTCAAAAAATTCCATTGACTTACATTGGGGCAACTTTGGGCAGCTCCTGCCCCCCAGGGGTAAAACTTTTACCCCATTGTGAGGTATGTTCTCAGAGAGCCTCTTAGCCTCTTCAAATGTGGTAAATCACACGTCTCTGTGAAATCCTCGCTCTGAGCTATTACTCGTCAAAGTTCGGCTCAATGTTAAGTCAATGGGATTTTTTGCCCAATTTTTTGCCCCTGGGGCAAACACCGTACCCCCGATCGCTTAGAAAAGATATAGCACACTATTCGGGATTAGTCTGAAGGTCTGTGCAGAGTTTGGTGCATGTAGCTTAAAAGCTCTAGGAGGAGTTAGATTTAGAAATTTAGTCTCAGAATAATAATAATAATAATAATAAGTTTAAATAGGATTTCAGTAAGTTGGCTTTCTCAAGCCAACCTAATAATAAGTATGCAAGAGAACAATAGTGATGCTTTGCCTATGGCAAGCACCATTAATAAGTTTAAATAGGATTTCAGTAAGTTGGCTTTCTCAAGCCAACCTAATAATAAGTTTAAATAGGATTTCAGTAAGTTGGCTTTCTCAAGCCAACCTAATAATAATAATAAGTTTAAATAGGATTTCAGTAAGTTGGCTTTCTCAAGCCAACCTAATAAGTATGTGAGATTACAATAGCGTTGCTTTGCAAGCACCACTAATAAGTATGTGAGATTACGATAGTGTTGCTTTGCAAGCACCACTAATAATAATAATAATAATAATAATAAGTATGAGCAATAACAATAGTGATGCCTTGGCTTTGGCAAGCACCACTAATAATAAGCATGAGCAATACCAATAGTGATGCCTTGCCTTTGGCAAGCACCACTAACTAGATTAAAACATTTGAGTACAAACTTTAGGTTGGCTTAAGAAAGCCTAGCATGAAAGTTTGAAGTAGTTGTAAAAGGTTGAAGATTTAAGGTTTTTAGTTTGATGTAATTATTAGTAGTTTTCAAAGTTCAAAGTTTAGAGATTATAAAACCATTCAGTCTATCAAATAGATTAGATAGATAGATAGATAGATAGATAGATAGATAGATAGATAGATAGATAGATATTGACCCTCAGATAGATAGATAGATAGATAGATAGATAGATAGATAGATAGATAGATAGATAGATAGATAGATATTGACCCTCAGATAGATAGATAGATAGATAGACAGATAGATAGATAGATAGATAGATAGATAGATAGATAGATAGATAGATAGATAGATAGATATTGATCCTCAGATAGATAGATAGATAGATATTGACCCTCAGATAGATAGATAGATAGATAGATAGATAGATAGATAGATAGATAGATAGATAGATAGAGTATGACCCACAGATAGATAGATAGATATTGACTCTCAGATAGATAGATAGATAGATAGATAGATAGATAGATAGATAGATAGATAGATATTGACCCTCAGAAAGATAGATAGATAGATAAAAGATAGATAGATAGATAGACAGATAGATCTATTATTTTTTACTCTGTTGCTAGGGTAACCCAACCTGGTTGCTAGGCAGTTTCCAGGGTGATCCTTATCAAGCCTCCTTTTCATTCTGAGTGAATAAAGTCAACCCGGAAGTCTCTACGATTTTCTGTTGCATAGATATGTGATTTGTTACTTGGTTGCTAGGGTAACCATATCTGGTTGATAGGCAGTTACCAGAGTGATACATATCAAGGCTACTGTCCATTCTGAGTGAAATAATTCAAACAGGAAGTCTATACGATTTTCTGGTGCAGAGATATGTGATTTTTTACTTGGTTGCTAGGGTAACCCCATCTGGTTGCTAGGCAGTTACCAAAGTGATACTCATAAGGCTCCTTGCAATCCTGTGTGAAATATGTCAACCCCTAAGTCTCTACGATTTTCTGGTTCAAAGATATGTGATTTGTTACTTGGTTGCTAGGGTAACCGCATCTGGTTGCTAGGCAGTTACCAGAGTGATACATATCAAGGCTACTTTCCATCTTGAGTGAAATAAGTCAAACAGGAAGTCTCTACGATTTTCTGGTGCAGAGTTATGTGATTTGTTACTTGGTTGCTAGGGTAAGCCCTTGTCGTTGCTAGGGAGTTACCAGAGTGATACTTTTCAAGACTCCTTGCTATCCTGAGTGAAATAAGTCAAACAGGAAGTCTCTACGATTTTCTGGTGAAGAGATATATTATTTGTTTTTTGTTTGCTAGGGTAACCCCATCTGGTTGCTATGCAGTTACCAGGGTGATACTTATCAAGCCTCCTTTCCATCCTGAGTGACTTATGTCAACCCGGAAGTCTATACGATTTTCTGTTGCAGAGATATGTAATTTGTTACTTGGTTGCTAGGGTAACCGCATCTGGTTGCTAGGCAGTTACCAGAGTGATACTCATAAGGCTCCTTGCAATCCTGTGTGAAATATGTCAACCCCTAAGTCTCTACAATGTTCTGGTTCAAAGATATGTGATTTGTTACTTGGTTGCTAGGGTAACACTGTCTGGTTGCTATGCAGTTACCAGGGTGATACATATCAAGGCTACTTTCCATCCTGAGTGAAATAAGTCAACCCGGAAGTCTCTCTGATTTTCTGTTGCAGAGATATGTGATTTGTTACTTGGTTGCTAGGGTAATCACATCTGGTTGCTAGGCAGTTACCAGAGTGATACATATCAAGGCTACTTTCCATCCTGAGTGAAATAAGTGAAACAGGAAGTCTCTACGATTTTCTGGTGCAGAGATATGTGATTTGTTAGTTGGTTGCTAGGGTAACCCCATCTGGTTGCTAGGCAGTTACCAGGGTGATACTTATCAAGCCTCCTTTCCATACTGAGTGAATCAAGTCAACCTGGAAGCTACTATACTGTGGCTATGAAGATTTTAGGTCATTACTTATTGGCTGCTTGATAAAAGAAATCCTCTGAGGGAGAGAGAGAGGGAGAGACGCAGGGCTGACAGGCCCTTTTTTGTCTGTGTGTGTGAAAACGTCAGTTGGGATTTAAATTTCTGAACATTCCGCAATGTTAATCAATGGGAGTTTTTCCGAGTTTTGATCGTCATTTTTAGGAAAACCGTAAGTCCGATCAGTTAGAAAAGATATAGCACACTATTCGGGATTAGTCTGAAGGTCTGTGCTGAGTTTGGTGCATGTAGCTTAAAAGCTCTAGGAGGAGTTACATTTAGAAATTTAGTCTCAGAAGAATAATAATAATAATAAGTTTAAATAGGATTTCAGTAAGTTGGCTTTCTCAAGCCAACCTAATAATAAGTTTAAATAGGATTTCAGTAAGTTGGCTTTCTCAAGCCAACCTAATAATAATAATAAGTTTAAATAGGATTTCAGTAAGTTGGCTTTCTCAAGCCAACCTAATAAGTATGTGAGATTACAATAGCGTTGCTTTGCAAGCACCACTAATAAGTATGTGAGATTACGATAGTGTTGCTTTGCAAGCACCACTAATAATAATAATAATAATAATAATAAGTATGAGCAATAACAATAGTGATGCCTTGGCTTTGGCAAGCACCACTAATAATAAGCATGAGCAATACCAATAGTGATGCCTTGCCTTTGGCAAGCACCACTAACTAGATTAAAACGTTTGAGTACAAACTTTAGGTTGGCTTAAGAAAGCCTAGCATGAAAGTTTGAAGTAGTTGTAAAAGGTTGAAGATTTAAGGTTTTTAGTTTGATGTAATTATTAGTAGTTTTCAAAGTTCAAAGTTTAGAGATTATAAAACCATTCAGTCTATCAAATAGATTAGATAGATAGATAGATAGATAGATAGATAGATAGATAGATAGATAGATAGATAGATATTGACCCTCAGATAGATAGATAGATAGATAGATAGATAGATATTGACCCTCAGATAGATAGATAGATAGATAGACAGATAGATAGATAGATAGATAGATAGATAGATATTGATCCTCAGATAGATAGATAGATAGATATTGACCCTCAGATAGATAGATAGATAGATAGATAGATAGATAGATAGATAGATAGATAGATAGATAGATAGATAGAGTATGACCCACAGATAGATAGATAGATATTGACTCTCAGATAGATAGATAGATAGATAGATAGATAGATAGATAGATAGATAGATATTGACCCTCAGAAAGATAGATAGATAGATAAAAGATAGATAGATAGATAGATAGACAGATAGATCTATTATTTTTTACTCTGTTGCTAGGGTAACCCAACCTGGTTGCTAGGCAGTTTCCAGGGTGATCCTTATCAAGCCTCCTTTTCATTCTGAGTGAATAAAGTCAACCCAGAAGTCTCTACGATTTTCTGTTGCATAGATATGTGATTTGTTACTTGGTTGCTAGGGTAACCATATCTGGTTGATAGGCAGTTACCAGAGTGATACATATCAAGGCTACTGTCCATTCTGAGTGAAATAATTCAAACAGGAAGTCTATACGATTTTCTGGTGCAGAGATATGTGATTTTTTACTTGGTTGCTAGGGTAACCCCATCTGGTTGCTAGGCAGTTACCAAAGTGATACTCATAAGGCTCCTTGCAATCCTGTGTGAAATATGTCAACCCCTAAGTCTCTACGATTTTCTGGTTCAAAGATATGTGATTTGTTACTTGGTTGCTAGGGTAACCGCATCTGGTTGCTAGGCAGTTACCAGAGTGATACATATCAAGGCTACTTTCCATCTTGAGTGAAATAAGTCAAACAGGAAGTCTCTACGATTTTCTGGTGCAGAGTTATGTGATTTGTTACTTGGTTGCTAGGGTAAGCCCTTGTCGTTGCTAGGGAGTTACCAGAGTGATACTTTTCAAGACTCCTTGCTATCCTGAGTGAAATAAGTCAAACAGGAAGTCTCTACGATTTTCTGGTGAAGAGATATATTATTTGTTTTTTGTTTGCTAGGGTAACCCCATCTGGTTGCTATGCAGTTACCAGGGTGATACTTATCAAGCCTCCTTTCCATCCTGAGTGACTTATGTCAACCCGGAAGTCTATACGATTTTCTGTTGCAGAGATATGTAATTTGTTACTTGGTTGCTAGGGTAACCGCATCTGGTTGCTAGGCAGTTACCAGAGTGATACTCATAAGGCTCCTTGCAATCCTGTGTGAAATATGTCAACCCCTAAGTCTCTACAATGTTCTGGTTCAAAGATATGTGATTTGTTACTTGGTTGCTAGGGTAACACTGTCTGGTTGCTATGCAGTTACCAGGGTGATACATATCAAGGCTACTTTCCATCCTGAGTGAAATAAGTGAAACAGGAAGTCTCTACGATTTTCTGGTGCAGAGTTATGTGATTTATTACTTGGTTGCTATGGTAACCCCATCTGGTTGCTAGGCAGTTACCAAGGGGCATTCCAACAATGCTCCTTGCCATCCTAAATAAGTCAACACGGAATCACTACAATTTTCTGGTTCAGAGATATATGATTTGTTACTTGGTTGCTAGGGTAACCCCATCTGGTTGCTAGGCAGTTACCAAGGTGACAGCCAACAATGCTCCTTGCCACCCTGAGTGAAATAAGTCAACCCGGAAGTCTCTGTGATTTTCTTGTGCAGAGATATGTGATTTGTTTCTTGGTTGCTAGGGTAACCCCATCTGGTTGCTAGGCAGTTACCAAGGTGGAAGCCAACAATGCTCTTTGCCATCCTGAGTGAAATAAGTCAACCCGGAAGTCTCTGTGATTTTCTTGTGCAGAGATATGTGATTTGTTTCTTGGTTGCTAGGGTAACCCCATCTGGTTGCTAGGCAGTTACCAAGGTGACAGGCAACAATGCTCCTTGCCATCCTGAGTGAAATAAGTCAACCCGGAAGTCTCTGTGATTTTCTTGTGCAGAGATATTTGATTTGTTTCTTGGTTGCTAGGGTAACCCCATCTGGTTGCTAGGCAGTTACCAAGGTGACAGCCAACAATGCTCCTTGCCATCCTGAGTGAAATAAGTCAACCCGGAAGTCTCTGTGATTTTCTTGTGCAGAGATATGTGATTTGTTTTTTGGTTGCTAGCGTAACCCCATCTGGTTGCTAGGCAGTTACCAAGGTGACAGGCAACAATGCTCCTTGCCATCCTGAGTGAAATAAGTCAACCCGGAAGTCTCTGTGATTTTCTTGTGCAGAGATATTTGATTTGTTTCTTGGTTGCTAGGGTAACCCTATCTGGTTGCTAGGCAGTTACCAAGGTGACAGGCAACAATGCTCCTTGCCATCCTGAGTGAAATAAGTCAACCCGGAAGTCTCTGTTATTTTCTTGTGCAGAGATATGTGATTTGTTTCTTGGTTGCTAGGGTAACCCCATCTGGTTGCTAGGCAGTTACCAAGGTGACAGGCAACAATGCTCCTTGCCATCCTGAGTGAAATAAGTCAACCCGGAAGTCTCTGTGATTTTCTTGTGCAGAGATATGCTATTTGTATCTTGGTTGCTAGGGTAACCCCATTTGGTTGCTAGGCAGTTACCAGGGTGATATTTATCAAGTCTACTTTCCATCCTGAGTAAAATAAGTCAACCCGGAAGTCTCTGTGATTTTCTTGTGCAGAGATATGCGATTTCTTTCTTGGTTGCTAGGGTAACCCCATCTGGTTGCTAGGCAGTTACCTACGTGATACTCATAAGGCCCCTTGCAATCCTGTGAGAAATATTTCAACCCCTATGTCTCTACGATGTTCTGGTTGAAAGATATGTGATTTGTTACTTGGTTACTAGGGTAACCCCATCTGGTTGCTAGGCAGTTACCAAGGTGACAGCCAACAATGCTCTTTGCCATCCTGAGTGAAATAAGTCAACCCGGAAGTCTCTGTGATTTTCTTGTGCAGAGATATTTGATTTGTTTCTTGGTTGCTAGGATAACCCCATCTGGTTGCTAGGCAGTTACCAGGGTGATATTTATCAAGACTACATTCCATCCTGAGTGAAATAAGTCAACCCGGAAGTCTCTGTGATTTTCTTGTGCAGAGATATGTGATTTGTTTCTTGGTTGCTAGGGTAACCCCATCTGGTTGCTAGGCAGTTACCAAGGTGACAGCCAACAATGCTCCTTGCCATCCTGAGTGAAATAAGTCAACCCGGAAGTCTCTGTGATTTTCTTGTGCAGAGATATGTGATTTGTTTCTTGGTTGCTAGGGAAACGCCATCTGGTTGCTAGGCAGTTACCAAGGTCACAGGCAACAATGCTCCTTGCCATCCTGGGTGAAATAAGTCAAACCAGAAGTCTCTGTGATTTTCTTGTGCAGAGATATGTGATTTGTTTCTTGGTTGCTAGGGTAATCCCATTTGGTTGCTAGGCAGTTACCAGGGTGATATTTATCAAGTCTACTTTCCATCCTGAGTGAAATAAGTCAACCCTGAAGTCTCTACGTCATTCTGATCCTAAGATAGACATCTTAGTGATTTTGAATGGATGTCAATGGTTCTTTGTTGCTAGGGTGCTTTTATTGGTTGCTAGGGCATGGCTAAGTAGTTCACCTGATGAAAGCTGAAGACTGATTACTCACCCAATGAAAACAAAGCAACTATCATGTCTCTAGGACATTCTGATGTGAAGATATCTTACTGTAATTGAAATCAATAAATGTTGTTGCTAGGGTGCCCTAAATTGTTGCTAGGGAGTGGCTTGGCAGCTGGCAATGATGAATCTCCAAAGGCTGCTTGTCAGTATGAATGATATAAACCAACTCCCATGCCTCTGTGACATTCAGAATGGAAGATATCTGTCTTTGGATTTTGGTTGCTAAGGTGCTCGAAAATGGTTGCTAGGGAGGGGCTAGGAAGTTTTGAGGGGATTCATGATTGGCTGTTTTACTGCCCCAAGTCAAACGAGACCACCCTCGTGTTTCTATGATAATTCAGTCCAGAGAAATCCCTTTGATCTCTTTCAATGGAAGTCTATGGGACTTGTTGCTAAGGTACTGTAAATGGTTGCTAGGGCGTGGCTTGATAGCTTCACAATGATCCTGAGAGACTGATTGGTCGTCTGAGTAAAATGAGCCCGCCCCCTTGTCTCTAAGACACTGTGATCCAGAGTTATGTTCAATACAAAATCTACCATAGACTTAACATTGGGGCAAATTTGGGCAGCTCCTGCCCCCCAGGGGTAAAACTTTTACCCCATTGTGAGGTATGTTCTCACAGAGCCTGTCAGCCTCTTCAAATGTGGTAAATCACACGTCTCTGTGAAATCCTCGCTCTGAGCTATAACTCGTCAAAGTTCGGCTCAATGTTAAGTCAATGGGATTTTTTGCCCAATTAATTGCCCCTGGGGCAAATACCGTACCCCCGATCACTTATAGTAGCCATAGCACACCATTCCCAAATAATCTGCACGATTTGACGCCTCATTTGTGGGTCTGCGAGCAAAAAATTTTTCAAAAAATTCCATTGACTTACATTGGGGCAACTTTGGGCAGCTCCTGCCCCCCAGGGGTAAAACTTTTACCCCATTGTGAGGTATGTTCTCAGAGAGCCTGTCAGCCTCTTCAAATATGGTAAATCACACGTCTCTGTGAAATCCTCGCTCTGAGCTATAACTCGTCAAAGTTTGGCTCAATGTTAAGTCAATGGGATTTTTTTGCCCAATTTTTTGCCCCTGGGGCAAACACCGTACCCCCGATCGCTTAGAAAAGATATAGCACACCTCTCCTCAATGAGCCGCACGATTTGATGCCTCACTCAGAGGTCTGTGACAAAAGCTGCGGGAGGAGTAGCGCGCCAAACTATGTGTTGAAAAATAATAATAATTATAATAATAATAATAAGTATGCAAGAGAACAATAGTGATGCTTTGCCTATGGCAAGCACCACTAATAAGTTTAAATAGGATTTCAGTAAGTTGGCTTTCTCAAGCCAACCTAATAATAAGTTTAAATAGGATTTCAGTAAGTTGGCTTTCTCAAGCCAACCTAATAATAATAATAAGTTTAAATAGGATTTCAGTAAGTTGGCTTTCTCAAGCCAACCTAATAAGTATGTGAGATTACAATAGCGTTGCTTTGCAAGCACCACTAATAAGTATGTGAGATTACGATAGTGTTGCTTTGCAAGCACCACTAATAATAATAATAATAATAATAATAAGTATGAGCAATAACAATAGTGATGCCTTGGCTTTGGCAAGCACCACTAATAATAAGCATGAGCAATACCAATAGTGATGCCTTGCCTTTGGCAAGCACCACTAACTAGATTAAAACATTTGAGTACAAACTTTAGGTTGGCTTAAGAAAGCCTAGCATGAAAGTTTGAAGTAGTTGTAAAAGGTTGAAGATTTAAGGTTTTTAGTTTGATGTAATTATTAGTAGTTTTCAAAGTTCAAAGTTTAGAGATTATAAAACCATTCAGTCTATCAAATAGATTAGATAGATAGATAGATAGATAGATAGATAGATAGATAGATAGATAGATAGATATTGACCCTCAGATAGATAGATAGATAGATAGATAGATAGATAGATAGATAGATAGATAGATAGATATTGACCCTCAGATAGATAGATAGATAGATAGACAGATAGATAGATAGATAGATAGATAGATAGATAGATAGATAGATAGATAGATATTGATCCTCAGATAGATAGATAGATAGATATTGACCCTCAGATAGATAGATAGATAGATAGATAGATAGATAGATAGATAGATAGATAGATAGATAGAGTATGACCCACAGATAGATAGATAGATATTGACTCTCAGATAGATAGATAGATAGATAGATAGATAGATAGATAGATAGATAGATAGATATTGACCCTCAGAAAGATAGATAGATAGATAAAAGATAGATAGATAGATAGACAGATAGATCTATTATTTTTTACTCTGTTGCTAGGGTAACCCAACCTGGTTGCTAGGCAGTTTCCAGGGTGATCCTTATCAAGCCTCCTTTTCATTCTGAGTGAATAAAGTCAACCCGGAAGTCTCTACGATTTTCTGTTGCATAGATATGTGATTTGTTACTTGGTTGCTAGGGTAACCATATCTGGTTGATAGGCAGTTACCAGAGTGATACATATCAAGGCTACTGTCCATTCTGAGTGAAATAATTCAAACAGGAAGTCTATACGATTTTCTGGTGCAGAGATATGTGATTTTTTACTTGGTTGCTAGGGTAACCCCATCTGGTTGCTAGGCAGTTACCAAAGTGATACTCATAAGGCTCCTTGCAATCCTGTGTGAAATATGTCAACCCCTAAGTCTCTACGATTTTCTGGTTCAAAGATATGTGATTTGTTACTTGGTTGCTAGGGTAACCGCATCTGGTTGCTAGGCAGTTACCAGAGTGATACATATCAAGGCTACTTTCCATCTTGAGTGAAATAAGTCAAACAGGAAGTCTCTACGATTTTCTGGTGCAGAGTTATGTGATTTGTTACTTGGTTGCTAGGGTAAGCCCTTGTCGTTGCTAGGGAGTTACCAGAGTGATACTTTTCAAGACTCCTTGCTATCCTGAGTGAAATAAGTCAAACAGGAAGTCTCTACGATTTTCTGGTGAAGAGATATATTATTTGTTTTTTGTTTGCCAGGGTAACCCCATCTGGTTGCTATGCAGTTACCAGGGTGATACTTATCAAGCCTCCTTTCCATCCTGAGTGACTTATGTCAACCCGGAAGTCTATACGATTTTCTGTTGCAGAGATATGTAATTTGTTACTTGGTTGCTAGGGTAACCGCATCTGGTTGCTAGGCAGTTACCAGAGTGATACTCATAAGGCTCCTTGCAATCCTGTGTGAAATATGTCAACCCCTAAGTCTCTACAATGTTCTGGTTCAAAGATATGTGATTTGTTACTTGGTTGCTAGGGTAACACTGTCTGGTTGCTATGCAGTTACCAGGGTGATACATATCAAGGCTACTTTCCATCCTGAGTGAAATAAGTCAACCCGGAAGTCTCTCTGATTTTCTGTTGCAGAGATATGTGATTTGTTACTTGGTTGCTAGGGTAATCACATCTGGTTGCTAGGCAGTTACCAGAGTGATACATATCAAGGCTACTTTCCATCCTGAGTGAAATAAGTGAAACAGGAAGTCTCTACGATTTTCTGGTGCAGAGATATGTGATTTGTTAGTTGGTTGCTAGGGTAACCCCATCTGGTTGCTAGGCAGTTACCAGGGTGATACTTATCAAGCCTCCTTTCCATACTGAGTGAATCAAGTCAACCTGGAAGCTACTATACTGTGGCTATGAAGATTTTAGGTCATTACTTATTGGCTGCTTGATAAAAGAAATCCTCTGAGGGAGAGAGAGAGGGAGAGACGCAGGGTTGACAGGCCCTTTTTTGTCTGTGTGTGTGAAAACGTCAGTTGGGATTTAAATTTCTGAACATTCCGCAATGTTAATCAATGGGAGTTTTTCTGAGTTTTGATCGTCATTTTTAGGAAAACCGTAAGTCCGATCAGTTAGAAAAGATATAGCACACTATTCGGGATTAGTCTGAAGGTCTGTGCTGAGTTTGGTGCATGTAGCTTAAAAGCTCTAGGAGGAGTTACATTTAGAAATTTAGTCTCAGAAGAATAATAATAATAATAAGTTTAAATAGGATTTCAGTAAGTTGGCTTTCTCAAGCCAACCTAATAATAAGTTTAAATAGGATTTCAGTAAGTTGGCTTTCTCAAGCCAACCTAATAATAATAATAAGTTTAAATAGGATTTCAGTAAGTTGGCTTTCTCAAGCCAACCTAATAAGTATGTGAGATTACAATAGCGTTGCTTTGCAAGCACCACTAATAAGTATGTGAGATTACGATAGTGTTGCTTTGCAAGCACCACTAATAATAATAATAATAATAATAATAAGTATGAGCAATAACAATAGTGATGCCTTGGCTTTGGCAAGCACCACTAATAATAAGCATGAGCAATACCAATAGTGATGCCTTGCCTTTGGCAAGCACCACTAACTAGATTAAAACGTTTGAGTACAAACTTTAGGTTGGCTTAAGAAAGCCTAGCATGAAAGTTTGAAGTAGTTGTAAAAGGTTGAAGATTTAAGGTTTTTAGTTTGATGTAATTATTAGTAGTTTTCAAAGTTCAAAGTTTAGAGATTATAAAACCATTCAGTCTATCAAATAGATTAGATAGATAGATAGATAGATAGATAGATAGATAGATAGATAGATAGATAGATATTGACCCTCAGATAGATAGATAGATAGATAGATAGATAGATAGATATTGACCCTCAGATAGATAGATAGATAGATAGACAGATAGATAGATAGATAGATAGATAGATAGATAGATAGATAGATAGATAGATAGATAGATAGATAGATATTGATCCTCAGATAGATAGATAGATAGATATTGACCCTCAGATAGATAGATAGATAGATAGATAGATAGATAGATAGATAGATAGATAGATAGATAGATAGATAGAGTATGACCCACAGATAGATAGATAGATATTGACTCTCAGATAGATAGATAGATAGATAGATAGATAGATAGATAGATAGATAGATAGATATTGACCCTCAGAAAGATAGATAGATAGATAAAAGATAGATAGATAGATAGACAGATAGATCTATTATTTTTTACTCTGTTGCTAGGGTAACCCAACCTGGTTGCTAGGCAGTTTCCAGGGTGATCCTTATCAAGCCTCCTTTTCATTCTGAGTGAATAAAGTCAACCCGGAAGTCTCTACGATTTTCTGTTGCATAGATATGTGATTTGTTACTTGGTTGCTAGGGTAACCATATCTGGTTGATAGGCAGTTACCAGAGTGATACATATCAAGGCTACTGTCCATTCTGAGTGAAATAATTCAAACAGGAAGTCTATACGATTTTCTGGTGCAGAGATATGTGATTTTTTACTTGGTTGCTAGGGTAACCCCATCTGGTTGCTAGGCAGTTACCAAAGTGATACTCATAAGGCTCCTTGCAATCCTGTGTGAAATATGTCAACCCCTAAGTCTCTACGATTTTCTGGTTCAAAGATATGTGATTTGTTACTTGGTTGCTAGGGTAACCGCATCTGGTTGCTAGGCAGTTACCAGAGTGATACATATCAAGGCTACTTTCCATCTTGAGTGAAATAAGTCAAACAGGAAGTCTCTACGATTTTCTGGTGCAGAGTTATGTGATTTGTTACTTGGTTGCTAGGGTAAGCCCTTGTCGTTGCTAGGGAGTTACCAGAGTGATACTTTTCAAGACTCCTTGCTATCCTGAGTGAAATAAGTCAAACAGGAAGTCTCTACGATTTTCTGGTGAAGAGATATATTATTTGTTTTTTGTTTGCTAGGGTAACCCCATCTGGTTGCTATGCAGTTACCAGGGTGATACTTATCAAGCCTCCTTTCCATCCTGAGTGACTTATGTCAACCCGGAAGTCTATACGATTTTCTGTTGCAGAGATATGTAATTTGTTACTTGGTTGCTAGGGTAACCGCATCTGGTTGCTAGGCAGTTACCAGAGTGATACTCATAAGGCTCCTTGCAATCCTGTGTGAAATATGTCAACCCCTAAGTCTCTACAATGTTCTGGTTCAAAGATATGTGATTTGTTACTTGGTTGCTAGGGTAACACTGTCTGGTTGCTATGCAGTTACCAGGGTGATACATATCAAGGCTACTTTCCATCCTGAGTGAAATAAGTGAAACAGGAAGTCTCTACGATTTTCTGGTGCAGAGTTATGTGATTTATTACTTGGTTGCTATGGTAACCCCATCTGGTTGCTAGGCAGTTACCAAGGGGCATTCCAACAATGCTCCTTGCCATCCTAAATAAGTCAACACGGAATCACTACAATTTTCTGGTTCAGAGATATATGATTTGTTACTTGGTTGCTAGGGTAACCCCATCTGGTTGCTAGGCAGTTACCAAGGTGACAGCCAACAATGCTCCTTGCCACCCTGAGTGAAATAAGTCAACCCGGAAGTCTCTGTGATTTTCTTGTGCAGAGATATGTGATTTGTTTCTTGGTTGCTAGGGTAACCCCATCTGGTTGCTAGGCAGTTACCAAGGTGGAAGCCAACAATGCTCTTTGCCATCCTGAGTGAAATAAGTCAACCCGGAAGTCTCTGTGATTTTCTTGTGCAGAGATATGTGATTTGTTTCTTGGTTGCTAGGGTAACCCCATCTGGTTGCTAGGCAGTTACCAAGGTGACAGGCAACAATGCTCCTTGCCATCCTGAGTGAAATAAGTCAACCCGGAAGTCTCTGTGATTTTCTTGTGCAGAGATATTTGATTTGTTTCTTGGTTGCTAGGGTAACCCCATCTGGTTGCTAGGCAGTTACCAAGGTGACAGCCAACAATGCTCCTTGCCATCCTGAGTGAAATAAGTCAACCCGGAAGTCTCTGTGATTTTCTTGTGCAGAGATATGTGATTTGTTTTTTGGTTGCTAGCGTAACCCCATCTGGTTGCTAGGCAGTTACCAAGGTGACAGGCAACAATGCTCCTTGCCATCCTGAGTGAAATAAGTCAACCCGGAAGTCTCTGTGATTTTCTTGTGCAGAGATATTTGATTTGTTTCTTGGTTGCTAGGGTAACCCTATCTGGTTGCTAGGCAGTTACCAAGGTGACAGGCAACAATGCTCCTTGCCATCCTGAGTGAAATAAGTCAACCGGAAGTCTCTGTGATTTTCTTGTGCAGAGATATGCTATTTGTATCTTGGTTGCTAGGGTAACCCCATTTGGTTGCTAGGCAGTTACCAGGGTGATATTTATCAAGTCTACTTTCCATCCTGAGTGAAATAAGTCAACCCGGAAGTCTCTACGTCATTCTGATCCCAAGATACACATCTTAGTGATTTTGAATGGATGTCAATGGTTCTTTGTTGCTAGGTTGCTTTAAATGGTTGCTAGGGCGTGGCTAAGTAGTTCACATGATGAAAGCTGAAGACTGATTACTCACCCAATGAAAACAAAGCAACTATCATGTCTCTAGGACATTCTGATGTGAAGATATCTTACTGTAATTGAAATCAATAAATGTGGTTGCTAGGGTGCTCTAAATTGTTGCTAGGGAGTGGCTTGGCAGCTGCCAATGATGAATCTCCAAAGGCTGCTTGTCAGTATGAATGATATAAACCAACTCCCATGCTTCTGTGACATTCAGAATGGAAGATATCTCTCTTTGGATTTTGGTTGCTAAGGTGCTCGAAAATGGTTGCTAGGGAGGGGCTAGGAAGTGTTGAGGGGATTCATGATTGGCTGTTTTACTGCCCCAAGTCAAACGAGACCACCCTCGTGTTTCTATGATAATTCAGTCCGGAGAAATCCCTTTGATCTCTTTCAATGGAAGTCTATGGGACTTGTTGCTAAGGTGCTGTAAATGGTTGCTAGGGCGTGGCTTGATAGCTTCACAATGATCCTGAGAGACTGATTGGTCGTCTGAGTAAAATGAGCCTGCCCCCCTGTCTCTATGACACTGTGATCCAGAGTTATGTTCAATACAAAATCTACCATAGACTTAACATTGGGGCAACTTTGGGCAGCTCCTGCCCCCCAGGTGTGCAACTTTTACCCCATTGTGAGGTATGTTCTCACAGATCCTGTCATCCTCTTCAAATGTGGTAAATCACACGTCTCTGTGAAATCCTCGCTCTGAGCAATGACTCGTCAAAGTTCGGCGCAATGTTAAGTCAATGGGATTTTTTGCCCCTGGGGCAAACACCATACCCCTGATCGCTTATAAAAGTCATAGCACACCATTCCCAAATAATCCGCACGATTTGACGCCTCATTTGTGGGTCTGTGACCAAAAAATTTTGCAAAAAATTCCATTGACTTACATTGGGGCAACTTTGGGCAGCTCCTGCCCCCCAGGGGTGCAACTTTTACCCCATTGTGAGGTATGTTCTCACAGAGCCTGTCAGCCTCTTCAAATGTGGTAAATCACACGTCTCTGCGAAATCCTCGCTCTGAGCTATGACTCGTCAAAGTTTGGCTCAATGTTAAGTCAATGGGATTTTTTGCCCAATTTTTTGCCCCTGGGGCAAACACCGTACCCCCGATCGCTTATAAAAGTCATAGCACACCTCTCCTCAATGAGCCGCACGATTTGACACCTCATTCATGGGTCTACGCCAAAAGGTGTGGGACAAGTTACGCACCGAAGTTTTGTACAGAAGAAGAAGAAAAAGAAAAATAATAAGTATGTGAGATTACAATAGTGTTGCTTTGCAAGCACCACTAATAATAATAAAAATAATAATAATAATAATAATAATAAGTATGAGCAATAACAATAGTGATGCCTTTCCTTTGGCAAGCACCACTAATAAGTATGAGCAATAACAATAGTGATGCCTTGCCTTTGGCAAGCACCACTAATAATAACTAGAATGTACATTTCCTGAAGAAAATGTGAGTGGTGCTTGCCGTGGCAAAACTCGTCAAATATCATTTTCTAACTTGTTTCTAAGCACTAAAATAAAGGTCATAGAATGTTGCTAACACGTGTTTTTCATGATGGTAGCACGTTTTTAGAATGTTTTAGCACTTCACTAGATGAAGCTAGCATGTGTTAGCATGATGCTAGCACGTTTTTAACATGTTTTAGCAATCCCCTAAGCAATGCTAACATGCCTTAGCATAATGCTATCACGTTTTAACATGTTTTAGCACTTCGCTAGGTGAAGCTAGCATGTGTTAGCATGGTACTAGCACTTTTTTAGCATGTTTTAGCACTTCGCTAGGTGATGCTAACATGTGTTAGCATGATGCTAGCACGTTTTTAACATGTTTTAGCAATCCCCTAAGCAATGCTAACATGCATTAGCATAATGTTAGCACGTTTTAACATGTTTTAGCACTTTGCTAGGCAATGCCAGCATGTGTTAGCATGATGCTAGCACGTTTTTAGCATGTTTTAGCACTTTGCTAGGCAATGCCAGCATGTGTTAGCATGTTGTTAGCACGTTTTTAGCATGTTTTAGCACTTCGCTAGGCGATGCCAACATGTGTTAGCATGATGCTAGCACATTTTTAGCATGTTTTAGGGTGTGTCTATGAAGATTTTTATTGGCTGCTTGATAAAAGAAATCCTCTGAGGGAGAGAGAGAGAGAGACGCAGGGCTGACAGGCCCTTTTGTGTCTGTGTGTGTGAAAACGTCAGTTGGGATTTAAATTTCTGAACATTCCGCAATGTAAAGTCAATGGGACTTTTTTGGCCGCTTTTTCGTCCGCTGTGCGAACATCGTACACCCGATCGCTTAGAAAAGTCAAAGCACACCTCTCCTCAATGAGCCGCTCGATTTGATGCCTCATTCATGGGTCTACGCCAAAAGGTGCGGGACGAGTTACGCGCCGAAGTTTTGTACGGAAGAAGAAGAAGAAGAAGAAGAAGAAGAAGAAAAATAAGTATGTGAGATTACAATAGTGTTGCTTTGCAAGCACCACTAATATGTATGAGCAATAACAATAGTGTTGCCTTGCCTTTGGCAAGCACCACTAATAAGTATGTGAGATTACAATAGTGTTGCTTTGCAAGCACCACTAATAATAATAATAATAATAATAATAAGTATGAGCAATAACAATAGTGTTGCCTTGCCTTTGGCAAGCACCACTAATAAAAATAATAATAAGTATGAGCAATAACAATAGTGTTGCCTTGCCTTTGGCAAACACCACTAATAAAAATAATAATAAGTATGAGCAATAACAATAGTGTTGCCTTGCCTTTGGCAAGCACCACTAATAATAAGTATGAGCAATAACAATAGTGTTGCCTTGCCTTTGGCAAGCACCACTAATAAGTATGTGAGATTACAATAGTGTTGCTTTGCAAGCACCACTAATAAGTATGCAAGAGAACACTAGTGATGCTTTGCCTTTGGCAAGCACCACTAATAAGTATGCAAGAGAACAATAGTGATGCTTTGCCTTTGGCAAGCACCACTAATAACTAGATTAAAAAGTTTGAGTACAAACTTTAGGTTGGCTTGAGAAAGCCTAGCATGAAAGTTTGTAGTTGTAAAAGTTTGAAGATTTTTAGTTTGATGTCCTGAGTGAAATAAGTCATCCCAGAAGTCTCTATGGTGTTCTGGTGCAGAGTTATGTGATTTGTTACTTTGTTGCTAGGGTAACCCCATCTGGTTGCTAGGCAGTTACCATGGTAATACTTTTCAAGCCTCCTTTCCATCCTGAGTGAATTAATTCAACCCAGAAGCCTTGTAATGGTGGCGGCCCCTGTACTAAATTTAAATTTCAAAAATTCGGGTGCCAGACAGGTTTAGGCCTGTCAAAATTAGTACCTCGCCCAAGATAGCTCTAAAAGCCACCAATTACATGAAATAAAACAATAACAACATAGTGTAACAAAGCATAAGTGTATTTAAATACCAAAAAAAAAACAGTAAACAAAGAGGCAAGGAGTCAAAGACTCAAACACAATACCAGAAATAATTAAATACCACCAGAACAAAAATCACAATACAAATATAATATGATAATACAAGTGTGCATGTGTGTGTAGGTGAGAGAGTTAAGGCAGTGGGAGTGTTTGTGAAAGGTGCACGCTGGGTTATGGAGAGTTTGCAATGTACCTGACGATGACTGTGGGCAATACTGCAGGACGCAGAGTGAGAGTTCAACAAAGTGATTACAAAGTAGGTCAGAAGGAATCAAGGAACTTCCTGGCTCTTCCTCTTTAGACCCTAAGTTTTTCACTGTCACACTTTGAAAAACGGAGCTCTTCGGCGCTTGTACATCAACTCCGGCCACTCCACTTTCACGCAAACAGTGCAATCAACAGTGATGAAAAGATCCAAGCCTCACTTTCTGGTGATGAGCACTTGGAGAATTTAGTTCCCTCGTTGTTTCCTCTTCTCCAATCGCATTACTTTTCCACACAAAAACAAACATTCTCCTTGCACAGCTTGGCACACCACACCTCCACCTCAACCAGTCTTAAACCTCTCTATAATAATTCAAACCGGAAGTCTCTACAATGTTCTGGTGCAAAGATATCGTATTTGTTACTTGGTTGCTAGGATAACCCCATCTGGTTGCTAGGAAGTTAGCAAGGTGATAGTCAAATGACACCTTGCCATCCTGAGTGAAATAAGTCAACCCGGAAGTCTCCATGACATTCTGATCCTGAGATACCCATCTTAGTGATTTTGAATGGAAGTCAAAGGGATTTGGTTGCTAGGGTGATCTAAATGGTTGCTAGGGCGTGGCTTAGTAGTTTCCCCCAAAGATACTTATAGACTGTCTGCTCACCCAATTCAAACAAGCCAACTCTCATGTCTGTAGGACATTCGTATCAGGTGATATCCATCTAAGCAATTTTGAATGGCAGTCAATGGGTTCTGGTTGCTAGGTTGCACTAAATGATGGACAGACAGACAGACTGACAGACAGACAGACAGATAGACAGTCATACAGACAGACAGACAGACAGACAGATATGAGGAAAAAGGATGAATAGAAAGAAATAGATAGAGAGAGAAACATAAACATTGTATTGACATAGCAATATTGTAAAAACAGTGATTTAAATAAAGTTTGAAAGAAATTGTTAGAAATAAAGATTGATCAGAGTGGACCTCATCACTTTAAGAGACAGATAGAAATAGAGATTTGATAGAAAAGAAGCCTAAAGCATGTTTATGCCTTCTGTTGGTGGCTCATATTTGAATTTTGACATTTGGTGTTGGCTCATCTGAACATTCCGTCAATGTATGTGAATGGGATTTTTCCAGTTTTTGATCATCTGATGTGAAAAAACTTTAAGTCCAATCAGTTAGAAAAGATATAGCACACTATTCGGATTAGTCTGAAGGTCTGTGCTGAGTTTAGTGCATGTAGCTTAAAAGCTCTAGGAGGAGTTAGTCTTGATAATTTAGTCTCAGAATAATAATAATAATAATAAGTTTAAATAGAATTTCAGTAAGTTGGCTTTCTCAAGCCAACCTAATAATAATAATAAGTTTAAATAGAATTTCAGTAAGTTGGCTTTCTCAAGCCAACCTAATAATAATAAGTTTAAATAGGATTTCAGTAAGTTGGCTTTCTCAAGCCAACCTAATAATAATAATAAGTTTAAATAGAATTTCAGTAAGTTGGCTTTCTCAAGCCAACCTAATAATAATAAGTTTAAATAGGATTTCAGTAAGTTGGCTTTCTCAAGCCAACCTAATAATAATAATAAGTTTAAATAGAATTTCAGTAAGTTGGCTTTCTCATGGCAAGCTAATAAGTTTAAATAGAATTTCAGTAAGTTGGCTTTCTCAAGGCAACCTAATAAGTTTAAATAGGATTTCAGTAAGTTGGCTTTCTCAAGCCAACCTAATAATAATAAGTTTAAATAGAATTTCAGTAAGTTGGCTTTCTCAAGGCAACCTAATAAGTTTAAATAGGATTTCAGTAAGTTGGCTTTCTCAAGCCAACCTAGTAAGTATGTGAGATTACAATAGTGTTGCTTTGCAAGCACCACTAATAATAAGTATGCAAGAGAACAATAGTGATGCTTTGCTTTTGGCAAGCACCACTAACTAGAATGTACATTTCCTAAAGAAAATGTGAGTAGTGCTTCCATGGCAAAACTCATCAAATAGCATTTTATAACTTGTTGCTAAGCATTAAAATAATGATAATAGAATGTTGCTAGCATGTGTTTATATCATGATGGTAGTATGTAGGTGTTATGTTTGTGATAGCATTATGTTAGCACATTTTTAGCATGTTTTAACACTTCGCTAGGCGATGCTAACAGGTGTTAGCATGATGCTAGCACGTTTATAGCATGTTTTAACACTTCGTTAGGTGATGCTAGCATGTGTTATCATGATGCTAGCACGTTTTTAGCATGTTTTAGCACTTCGCTAGGCGATGCCAGCATGTGTCAGCATGTTGTTAGCACGTTTTTAGCAAGTTTTAGGGTGTGGCTATGAAGATGTTATGTCATAACTTATTGTCTGCTTGATAATATAAATCCTCTGAGGGAGAGAGAGAGGGAGAGATGCAGGGCTGTCAGGCCCTTTGGTGTCTGTGTGTGTGAAAATGTTGGTTGGTACTGTGACAACACTAACACTGATCTCATTTCAAACTCAAGACATCATACACTCTAGCCATGATTGCATGATTGGAGTATTGGTTACATGAGAGACACAGTGATAGTGAACACATCTCTAATGTACTATCATTAACAGAAGAATCTAGAAAACCCCTCCTGCATTACAAAAACATCATAGACTGCTGTCAAAGTAATGACTTTGTGTTGTTGCTGCATTCGCAATATGATGCAATTTTGATTATGATAGCATACAGTCAGATGGTCATTATTGCAAAATAAACCTTGGAAGAGTGATCAGGACCCCTGAAAATTACGTAACTGGTACAACCAGGTGCTCAAGGTAAGGCTGTTTAGCATTGTCCAGCTTGCCCCTGCTGATAGATGCCATAACTACTCACAGCTCAGGATAGCCACTAGTGAAGGACTTGGGACTATGTATGTACTTGTGATGCCATAAGTCAGTCGGGGTTGTCATGACGTCATTGTCCTTTGACTCCAGAGTGGATCAGGCTATAGGCTGAAAAAAATCTGTGTTGGAGTTTGGTGTCAATGAACAAAATTGGTGTTAGTGAGGTAATCAGGTAGGGCTAGTTCGTCAAGGGTTTCAGCTAGTAAACAGGATGGTGTATCGGTCAGGACACAGGAATAAAGACGAGGAGATGTAATCTCTTCTTATAACTGTATTGTGATCCAGCAGTAATCATCAGAACATTCCAATATCCAGTATTGTCATTATAGTCTGATAAAACACAAATTAATCACCATTAGGTACTGTAATTTAAACAATTACTGTTCTTAAATTACTATGCAACATAAATAATAAATCCACATAATACAAATTAGGATCATCAAACATTGCTATGCCCCTTTAAACATAATCTACGATCACATAAATGAGGATATTACTCTTTGGAAAGATACAATGAGCTTCACCTATCTCCCCGACCAGTTTACATGAGACTGTGTGAAAAAAGGTTACAGAAGGAGCTATGCGACACCTTCAGGCCAGACAAAGCTACTGCAAAATAGCGTCCGCACATGGTCTCTTGAGCAAGATATTAACTCTGATTAACTCAATGCTACAAGCATTGCTACATAACTTAGACATCAGAAGGCCCACAACAGATAACTTATTATTTTCTGCAGTGCATTACAGCGTAAACATTGTTCTAACATTAGAAATCTCACTCATCATGCTGGGCACATGTTAATGCATCGTAACTCTACAATATAGAAACATAAACACAAAGTGACAGTCACTTACTTTTCATCATTAACTCAACACATGAAATATTGCAAGCTGGATAATTCAGGAAGAACTAAAGAGGCTACTCAGCACAGATACATGAACTAAATTATGCCATCGAACTTGAACACAGTTTTCCGTTCTCTCGATAGCCAACATACTAGCTACGCATTTCCTCCCCCGTAACCTCCGTATAAGAGTCTTAAAGCGGTAGGCACCAAGAAATGTCATAGCCTTTTATACAGCCACCCCCAAATGTGCAAGCACATTTGCTTCCTTTAAAAGGCTTATCAGTCAGGCTAAGGGGGGCTCACAGAGGCATCATCCTCCCCAGACGGGAGAGCTGGCAACATCACCAACCGAGCTACCGGTCGGGTGTACACATGTCCTCTGATGTCCACATCAGCGGATCTAATGCACCCATCGTCACTGCGGTGAATCTTGGTTACATGCCCAATGGGCCACAGGGCTTGAGGTAGCTGTGGGTCCACCAGCATGACAACGGCTTTATCCAGTAGTTCAGGAGTAGAGGAGTACCATTTCTGTCTGGTCTGCAGCCCAGGGAGATATTCTCTGATGAATCTGGACCAGAATTGATCAGCGAGAACTTGTGAATGCCGCCAACGTCTGCGGCTCAGGAGCTCAGTCTCAGGATAGACCACTTGAGGAAGGGATCCATCAGGCCGCCCCATAAGCAGACTATTGGGTGTCACAGGGTCGATATCCGCAATGTCGGCAGACACATAACCCAAAGGTTTAGAGTTAAGTATTGCCTCAACCTCCAGGAGAACTGTGAGAAGGACGTCTTCATGAACAGGTTGGGCCCCCACACAGGTGTAAAGTGCAGACTTGACGGTGCGAACCTCTCTCTCCCACACTCCACCAAAGTGTGGAGCTGCTGGGGGGTTAAACTGGAAATTAATCCTCTGACGCGCGAGTCGTTTCCGCAATGTTGGCTCCATACTGGCAAAAGCCTCTCTAAGTTCCCGTTCTCCTCCTTTGAAGTTGGTCCCCTGGTCTGACAACAACTCTGCAGGTGTCCCTCTTCTGGCGATGAACCGTCTTAGGGCCATCAAGTAAGCATCCGCATCCATATTTCTGAGGAGATCCAAGTGTACCGCCCTGGTTGTTAAACACTTAAATATTATCCCCCAACGCTTCTCCTGGTGTCTGCCCATCTTCCTAGAGTGGAAGGCTGGTTTGCGTAATCGGAGTCGAGCAGTGGGAAGGTCCGCCATTCGGGGAATGGAAGGCTGAGCTCTCCAGCGCTGACATTCAGCACAAGAACGCTGGTATCTGCGAATCGCCTCCCTTCCATGGATTATCCAAAATGACCGCCGCATCTCTGCAAAGACTCGCTCTGGCCCGGGATGATGCAGGTCGCTATCGTACCTCTGGATAAGTAAACGCGTAACTGGGTGTGAGGCATCCAGAACAACAGGGTGCAATGTCAAGTCGTCTTGACCTTCTAAATGTCTGAGCCGACCTCCTACTCTTATGAGATCCGTGGATTTATCTAACTCCGGAGCCAAGGTAAGTAGTCGACTTCCAGGTGAGACGGATTTCCCTGCTGCAAGGAGTTTGTAGTCCTCTGGAAATTACTGTTTTTGAGCTCACTGGAGAATGATCATCTCTGCCTGTTGGTATCCTTCAGCATTGGTTGGTGAACTGGAAGGGTTTCGTCCTAGGATTTCTTGAGCAGTGGCATCTATGAGTTCCTGCCAGGTGTGGTACATCTTGTCATCTCTGCTGATCGACATCGGTGAGGTAACCATTACTCCACAGAAGGTGGCCTTCCGGAGTTCCGCTTTGTCCTCAAATGGCTCGGTGCTGGGTCTTTCTGGCCAGGTGGCTGGGTTCTGGAGAAGGAAGGGAGGTCCTTGAGACCATCGGTTGGGATCTATTAGGGCCTCTAGGGTCTTCCCTCTCGTCAGATCATCAGCAGGATTGTTCGCAGAGTCCTCGTAGCGCCAAGTGCACTTCTCAGTTAACTCCTGTATCTCAGCTATTCTGGTGCCCACGAAGACCTTGTAGTGGCAAGACTGGGAGTGTAGCCAGGTCAATACTGGTGGAGTTTTATAGTGGAGTCTGACCACAACACAGTTTGAACCACTGTCAAGGTTAGTTCCCTCTCAAGGACACGAGCCAGCTGTGCTGCAACCAGAGCTCCACAAAGCTCCAGGCGTGGGATGGAGTGCAGACGTCTTGGAGCTACTCGTGAACGAGCAAGGATGAAAGATAGGTGGATCTGGCCTTCCTTGTCCTCAGTTCTCATGTAGGCTACAGCTCCATAAGCTTGCTCAGATGCGTCTGCAAAGATGTGCACCTCACGGGTGGCACCCTCAAGGTTGGCATCCACAGGAACATATGCACGCGGAAAGGTAAGGAGAGGTAAGGACTCAAGTTCAGCCTCCCAGCTGGACCAGGCTTGCAGGAGTTCGGCGGATAAGTTAGAGTCATCCCAACCTCGCTTCTTATCCCACAGCTGCGTGATGATGAGTTTGCTCGGGTGGAGAAAGGTAACATGTAACCCAAGGGATCATATTGAGTAGCTAGAACTCTGTAAATGTTCCTCAGGGTTGGTACCTCATAGGCCACAGGCCTATGTTTGTAGCTCAAGGAGTCAGTTGCCCAATTCCAGCTGAGACCGAGTGTTGACTCCAAGGGGTTGGACTTATCCTGTGCCAGCCACAGGTCCAGGCTTTCAGATCTGGCCTCTTGAGGCAAGTGGCTCAGGATGCTTGGATCACTGCAAGCCCATTGACGCAACTCAAAGCCTGCAGTAGTCAGAAGATCCCTGAGCCGATCCACCAGCAGTTTGGCTTCACCCGGCGTACGCATGCTCTGCAGGCAGTTATCGACGTAAAAGCAATTCTCAAACGAGAATCTCAGGTCATCGTCCGGTTGGCAGTGGTCAACAACATGGCGCTGCAGGGCGTATGTCGCACAACATGGGCTGCAGGTTGCGCCGAAAGGCAAAACTTGCCACTCAAATGATCTTGGGGGCTCTTCCACCTTCAGGTCCTGCCACAGGAACCTTAGAAGAGGGCGATCTTCAGCGATGAGGCGGACTTGATGAAACATCCCCTTGATGTCTCCAATAACCGCTATGGGATGTTCACGAAATCTCACTAAGACTCACAGCAAGGGGGCACAAAGGGTAGGGCCAGGTTGCAGGTATTGGTTCAGGGTCTGCCCAAGGTACTGGTGAGAGCAGTTAAAGACCAGGCGGTTCTTTCCATTGTGGCTGACGAGATGATGAGAGATGTACCATCCTTCCTTGGTAGAGGTCTCCTCAGTGACCCTCACAGCACCTGCTTCAATGAGCTTCTGCATTTCCATCTTGTATGCGTCCGCTAGCTTGGGGTCCTTTAAGAGTCACCTCTCAATACTACGTAACATGGGCATAACTGACTCCTTTGGCGAGTGCAAAGGTGGCATGCTTGCATGGCGCAGCAGTGGTGTGGCGTACCTGAGAATTCCATCTACATTAGTACGGACAGTCTTGGGTTCAAGCAATGCTACAGCCTGCTGATCCTGCTTTGACCAAGTCACCTCTCTTTCGTGTCGGTAAGGTACAGTGTCTAATTGCCAGAGCCTCTCAACATGCTTGTAAAGCTCATCCATTGGTGGCGTAAAGGAAGTAAACAGACACTTTGCAGGTTGAATTGGCCACCCACGAAGGGGGTAGGGCCTTGAAGAGTCCACCCAAGCCTGGTGCGAACTGTGGCTGGGCCACCTGGTGGACCAAGTCTAACTGGCTCAACAGGTGTTATCAGCTGAGGGTTGTCAGAGCCTACAAGGAGTGTTGCTGAGCATCTCTTAAGGCAGGTAGGGGAATGCCACTTAGGTATTTGTATTTCCTCTGTAGGCGGTCAATAGGGTAAGTATGCTGTGCTAGGCTGAGGCGGCCAGCTGTGAAGGCACCATTGATCTTATAGCTAGTGTGAGGGTTTGCAGCTGGTGAGACACGGAAAGACACTGTGTGGCCATGGAGGATCTGGATGTCTTGACGGACAGTACGCAGAGGAAGTGCTTCAGGAGTGCCCTTTATGCCAAGAAACTTAGCTGCTGCTGGCAACAACATGGTCCTCTCTGACCCATCATCGAGGATCGCAAAAAATGTCCGGCCCTCATAATGCACAAGCACAGGGACGACCTTTAACAAGACTCGATTCCCGGCTCCAGGTCTGTCTAGGTAGAGCAAGTCAGCCGCAGAGTTGGTTAAGCAGCTCTCTTCTTTGGCAGCTATATCCTTATTGCCCCTCTCTGCTTTAGTATTTATCTCGTGAAGAGCCAGCAGGTGTTTTCCCTGACAGATGTTGCAGGGTTTCTTCAATGTGCACTGAGCTGCTTGATGAGTACCTGCACAGCGCCAGCACCGCTTGTTAACTCGTATCCACTCTCTAAGCTGGTTTTGGAGAGTTTGGTGATGGCACTGCACTGACTGAGATAATGTTCAGTACTCTCACAGTAAGTACTAAGTTTATACAATTGGCATACCTTCCTTTTAGATAAATGGGAATCTCTCCAGATATTATAGACCTCCTAATTGGTGTTAATGGTCAATTATACAGTTTAGCACTCATTTTACAAAAATATTTGACTGCAGAATACCACTCTTGACCAATCCAAATAAAGTATTCCAGAAAACTGTAAGTGTAAGTGTAGTTCTAACAGGAGATCTCAGGATTCATCATATTAGGCATCTCATCCAATACAGCCCTTGTTTCATTAGCCTGCTCAGCTGCCTCTCATTGATTGCATGCTTCTGTGTTTTCTTCATGCATGTGAGTGAAACACACAATCATGTCACATGCTATGCCTTTCTTTTCCAAGCAACAGTCGCTTCATGTAGGATTATTACTCACTGTGATGTTCACACTCTTCAAAACAGATGTTCTCCATCAGCAAAATTCACTAAATTCTATTCTTCTTTGGGGAAACAATAGTACATTCATATAGTTGGTGGTTGATGGAGTTTCAGGCTTTCTGCTATCAAGTCAATGTTCTCAATTGTCTGTTCATCATATCCCTAATGCTGCTTCAATTTCGCTTCTCAAGGTGGCAATATTTAATTTTAACAGATTACTCGGTTCATACCGATCAAATTAGGTGATCGTGTGTTCGCCAGCGTGAAATATTCTGTCAGTGTGATGCTTTAGTTGTGCAATCTGGCAACCGCGCAAACTCTCTCACTGCGAAAAGGCTCCAGTTTTCTGAAAATGCAGGCAAAAAGGTATGTCGGACTTTAAGGATGGTGGGTTGACTTGTCCTTTTTAATATTCACATGAAACTTACACCACTGAAGGTAATGGAAATTTTCAAAAGTGTTGCGCACTTGCAAAAATAGCCAAGAAAACAGTTAGAGGAAATATTTAGTCTTTCTTTAAAAAGAAGAGAACAGATGGTAAGATATTGCTATGACAAATTTACAGTTACAATATGTAAAATGTTTGTAACTCAAACTAAAATTTCAGGATTTTGCCCATAAATCGCTTTTGTGTGTATAACAACGTTTTGCATCACTGTTTAAGCATCCTTCATAGAAACAACCCAAACTTCCATCACTAGTTCGGTTATTGGAGTAGAAAAATGCTTGTGTCTTGTTTCTTTCATGGTCATAACGTGGATTCTATTCATAAAATTAATCATAAATAACAGAGGGTAACAGTTGCATATGATGGCCATGTGTAATAAGGGTCAATGACATGATGCTCACTTTCTATTAACTAAAACAAAATATTTATGTATTTAACTAAAATACATAAAAATGGAATTTATACTAAATATTTACTTGAACACTCCTCTACTATGGTGAGCATATTTTTGAATTTGAACTCACATTGATATTTTTTATGTGGTTTAAAGTAACAAAAAAAAAAAAGAGAAAATGTCATGTGTCATGTCCAGAAAAAGTATATAACAAATCCTAAAATTAATAATAATAATAGTAATACTGTATCATATTATGACACAGTATTATTGACAAACTTGACAACAATGAATAATTGTTGGGTTATAATAATAATAATAATAAATAACACATTTTCAAAATGTTAGTGAGAGAACTAGTAGGTTTTGCACACCCTGTTCAATAAAAAATTAAATGTTTTGTAAAATTATATGTAGGTAAATATTACTTATTACTTTTAATTACTGTATTGTGGAAAAACTGGAAAACATGTATTAAATATCTTTAACTAGATTTTTTATTTCATTAAAAATATTGAATACACTTGGCTACAATGGTTGATGAATGAATTTAAAATTATTATTTAAAGTCAATTTTCTGTTATTTTTTAAGCAAACATTTTCTAAATGGTTGGTCATTTGCTTGGGACCTCATGAGGAACATCAGACAGTTTCAGAGTCGTTCGGAATACTTTTGCATAACAGTCATTTGGCCCAGAAACAATAATTTAAATTAAAAATAAAGGACAGCCAAGACATTTTTATTTTTAGAAAAAAAAAGAGTCCATACTGTAAAGTGCTCTAAAACCAGACTGAAATATTTCATTTATAGAATTGATAATCAGAAAAGTCTGTTATTGGAGTAATAATACTATCTCCTAAGACTTCAGAGATGAAAGGCAAATTAATATTGGTCTAAAATTAGCTAAAACAGCAGGGTCAAGATTAGGTCTTATAAGATAAAGTATCTCAGTAGCATGTTTAAAATGATCTGGTAGGGTTTCAGTACTGAGACACACATTAAAAGACAAAAGACGTGTCTTTTGTGTCAAGGATCTGTTTAAGAAGGTGTGAAGGAATAACGTCTTGTGGAAAGGTAATGGACTTTAAATTACCAATAGTTTCTTTAAGCGTATGGAGAGAAGTTCAAACTCACTCCATGCGACAGAACTATTGGAACTAATGGAATCAGAAGGATCATAGGCAGGGCAAGATCTGTGATCTCAGAAGTGCAATCTAGTGAGATGTGAGATGACGTATCAGTATAAACTTTTTCAGAGGGCTTAATGACAGAGTATGTAGTGGAGAAATAATTTTTTATGTCTAATGTGAAAGTATTTTGTATCTGCAACCTTGACTGCTTTCTGAATGGTAGACAGGGAGTCCGTTAGTATTTCATAAGACACCAGAAAGTTATCTTTTTTCCATTTGCACACCTTCAAAGAAAGTAGAGACGCTGCTGGGCTTTGTTGGTAATAGAGCTGGTGTTGAGGGACCAGATGAGGTTCTCCACCAGGTGAACACCAAGGAATTTGGTGCTCTTGACGATCTCCACAGAGGAGACGTCGATGTTCAGCGGAAAGTGGTCACTCTGTGCTCTCCTAAAGTCAACAACCATCTCTTTTGTTTTTTCCACATTCAGAGAGTCCGTACATACACCAGTCCGTTAGCTGCTGCACCTCCTCTCTGTATGCTGACTTGTTCTTGCTGATGAGACCCACCACGGTCATGTCATCAGCGAACTTGATGATGTGATTCGAGCTGTGCATTGCTGCACAGTCGTGAGTCAGCAGAGTGAACAGCAGTGGACTGAGCACACAGCCCTGGGGGGCCCCAGTGCTCAGTGTGGTGGTGGAGATACTTTTCTGGACTGACTGAGGTCTCCCAGTCAGGAAGTCCAGGATCCAGTTGCAGAGGGAGGTGTCCAGGCCCAGCAGGTTTAGCTTTCCAATCAGGTGCTGGGGAATGATTGTGTTGAATGCTGAGCTGAAGTCTATGAACAGCATTCGAACGTGTGAGTCCTTTTTATCTAGGTGAGTGAGGGCCAGATGGAGGGTGGTGGTGATGGCATCGTCTGTTGAACAGTTTGGACGATACGCAAACTGCATTGGGTCTAGTGAGGGGGGCAGCTGGGTCTTAATGTGCCTCATGACGAGCCTCTTGAAGCACTTCATGATGACGGGTGTGAGTGCGACGGGACTGTTGTTGTTGAGGCAGGACACTGAAGACTTCTTTGGCATGGGGACGATGGCGGTGGCCTTGAAGTAAGTTGGAACGACGGCGCTGCTCAAAGAGATGTTGAAGATGTCGGTAA
The DNA here is from genome assembly GCA_032164185.1 of Moxostoma hubbsi. Classification (NCBI taxonomy): domain Eukaryota; kingdom Metazoa; phylum Chordata; class Actinopteri; order Cypriniformes; family Catostomidae; genus Moxostoma; species Moxostoma hubbsi. The sequence continues at coordinate 4,367,069 of JAVLUX010000046.1, forward strand.
GAACATCTGACAGCTTGTCTGCACATCCTCTGTGCACTCTGCCAGGAATGTTGTCTGGTCCAGCAGCCTTCCGTGGGTTGACTCTACGTAGAGTTTTCCTCACATCAGCCGTGGTAAGACTGGTTGTTGGGAGGAGGTGTTGTCTTCCTCGCCACCACGTCGTTCTGCACTTCAAACCGAGCATAGAAGTCATTCAGTGCATCTGGAAGGGAGGCATCTTTGTCACAAGCAACTGATTTTGTCCTGTAGTTGGTGATGGCCTGGATGCCCTGCCACATGTGCCGCGTGTCACAGCTGTCCTGGAAGTGACTGTGGATTCTCTGGGCGTGTGCATGTTTTGCCTCTCTGATGGCACAGGACAGTTTAGCCCTCGCTGTTCTTAGGGCTGCCTTGTCGCCTGCTCTGAAGGCGGAGTCTTGGGTCCTCAGCAGCGCGCGCACCTCCGCAGTCATCCACGGCTTTTGGTTGGAGCGTGTGGTGATGGTGTTGTAGAAAGTGACATCATCAATGCACTTGCTGATGTAGCTGGTCACTGATGCTGTGTATTCCTCCAAGTTGGTAGAGTCTCCATATGTTGCAGCCTCCCTGAACATGTGCCAGTCAGTACACTCAAGCGGTCTGTATGCTGGAATTAGCATAACAGAGATGTGGTCTGAGTAGCCAAGATGGGGGCGAGGCTCCGCCTGGTACGCGCCTGGGATGTTTGTGTAAACAAGATCAAGCACATTCGCGCCTCTCGTTGCAAAGTCCACATACTGATGTAATTTAGGGAGCAATGTCTTAAGATTTGCATGGTTGAAGTCTCCGGCGACAATAAACAGTCCATCAGGGTGAGCGTTCTGCAGTTCGCTCATAGCCCCATACAGTTCACAGAATGCTTCCTTAGCATTAGCGCTGGGGAAATGTAAACTCCGGTTATGATAACAGTGGTGAATTTCCGTGGTAAATAAAAAGGTCTGCATCTAACGGTCACAAGCTCCACCAGTGATGAGCAGTAGCTAGAGACTAGAATAAAGTTCTTGCACCATTCCTTGTTGATGTAAACACACAAGCCACCACCGCGAGTCTTACCGCACAGAGCTACATTTCTGTCGGCTTGAAAGAGGCTAGCCCGTCTAGCTGAATGGCGGCGTCTGGAACTCTGTCGCTGAGCCACGTCTCCATGAAAACAAAGATGCAGCAGTCTCTAAACACAAGTTGCGTAGCCTGCTGGAGTCGGATGTAGTCCAGTTTATTGTCCAGGGAGGAAACATTTGAGAGCAGGATAAACGGGAGAGCCGGCCAGCTAGGGTTTGTTTTTAGCCTAGCATGGATCCCTGCCCTCTTGCCGCGCTTCCACTTCCTCGCACCCCGCTTACGACGTCCTCTCCCTCGGCCACCGGCATCAGGCGACGCCGAGGACTGGAGGCCTGGTCTCCGCAGCAAGCCGAGTTCACGTAGCGCCTCCTGCAGGTCAACATGCAGCTTGGTTGTTGCATAAATCCTATATTTGAGCAGTGTCTGGCGATGGTAGACACGAACACCGATTGCTCCGATGTCCGTGTGCCGCAAAATTGTGTTATTTAAAAAAAATAGCACCATTTTGGATCCGGAGCGTCCATCTTGGATCAGTCTTCTCTTGGGTTTTACTGTTTTAAGTGTTTTAAATCAATATGCAGACAAAACATTGAAAAAAAAAGCATCTTTCAAAAAATAAATAGAAATCAAACTCCACAAAGCACAAGCTGTGAATATTAGATGCAATTTAAGACCTTTATATGGCTTCATTCAGCACAAGCAGTTGAAGAGACTGTAAGTCTATAATGTATTATACTGACATGTTTTTTTTTTACGTAAATGGACTGAAACCAATTCGCCCAATTCTTCTTTTAGAAAGAATGGCAGCTACTCCAGAGTACATTCCAAAACTATATTGTGAAGTAAAAACTGTGCATGTTTGGTTTGTGTATTGTTTCTGTGAGAATATCAGAAATCAGCAAAATAAATAGTAGTATAAATCTAATATGACAATCCAGCAAACAATACTACTGTAAAGATTAAATGTTTCCGTGTTACTTGAACAAAACAGTTTTTAAAGAGGTGGAGTAAACTAGGGTTGGGCACAATGGCTTCAAAAATGTGTTAAAACTTTTAAGGCTATTGACGATATTCAATCTTGATAATTATGTATTTCCACTTAAACAGATAAATCTATTTAACAATAATGAAGGCCCATGTCACAATTATTCACCGTTCTGTTCCAAGGACTCTTATTTTGATATTTTTTTGTCCTCAGTCTTCAGTTTTACCCAACTACATTTCCTGTAATGCACTGCTCTCATCACTGCCATCTGTTTTCAATCCTCCTCACCTGTCCTACATTCTCTCATTAGCACCTCTGTATAAATACCCTCTAGTTTTGTCCATACCTTTGTCAGTTTAAAGTGTTACTTAGTTGGTTATGAATTGTGATGCTGTTACTTTGTAGTGTTCCATTCAGCCTGCTTCCTTTATTGATACCTTGTATGCCATTTGCTCCACTCCAGCATCTACTATTAAAAGATTGAAAGTTATTACTGTGTCTCCTCTCGGGTGTGACGAACCTATGTCACACCCCAGTTTTTCACTAAATGAACACAAGGGAGAATGAGATCTAATCTCTTTCATTGATATGCACTTGTATATACATATAATGGTGTGTAAAAATAGATTTTTTGGAACTCAGTAGAACACAGAGACCTGCAAGTGCTCTGTTTATAATACGAAGAGCTAACTAAGCTTTTTGTTTACAGATAACGAATTATAAACTTGTGAAGATGAACAAACACCTTTGATGATAAATAACTGATAAATCAGTCGAGTCTATAAGCATTACAAGTATTACATACTTATTACATAAAGAAACATTTCTGAGGAAAAATCAATTAATTTAAACATTAACACTCTTTAAATGCATTTAAAACATTGATGAATTTTACTTATGCACAGCAGCACCAGATAAAGAAAAACAGATGTTTCCTTAACAAATAAACAAGATGCCAGGAGACCTTTGCAAACCAAAACTTTTGCATGTGCTATTGACAGACTGCGTGTGGAAGCAAGGAATTTTGTAGAAGAATTTCTTGTCCTGTGACTCCCTCTGGTGGACACAATTGGTATAACATCATGAATCTGTAATTCACATAATTGAATAAAAGAATAATGTTTATGTGTTGCTGACAACAGAAATTGGTGAAATTTTGCTTGTGTCATCAGACTGTCCTGGTGTTTATTAACAAAATAATACATTTTGACAGAAAAGATCCTGTGGATTAAACACAGTTGTAAAACTTTTTAGGTTATAATGCCCCCTAGTATTGAAAATGAACGGAACTTGGCATGTTACCTCTTGCCCATGTGTACAAAGTTTTGTTAAGTCTGAAATATGCGGGTACAAAATTAGTCATCATAGGCCACACCCCAAACACATTTGTTTATATCTTCGGAATGATTTCACATATCAAAATTATTTTAACCAATTTCGTCTGGAGGGTCTGTAGATGATGTATACCAAGTTCCATGCGAATCGGATAGAGTTTGAAAAAGTATGTTTTTCAAATAAAATAGTAGAAAACATTTGTTGCAGAAATGGAAATGCATGTGACTGCATGGTTTGGGGTTACTGATGGATTCAGAAAAGCTTTCAAATTTTACTTTAGCCTATACGGTTCTGGAGATTTTTGATATACCACTTAATGTAGAAACCCTGCTTGTGTATAGTAAGTTTCATAACCATCTGCCATTCCCAATATGAGTTATTAGGTGCTGAAATTTGATTGGCCACTGGCAGCTATATTTGTTGATTTGTCATATTGATTTTTTAAGAATATGTTAGCACTTGAACCAAAGAAGAAGCATATTTAATTTGAACTTTGTCACTCAAATGGCTGCTATATTATGACAGTGTTTTTGTTGTAGTGCCCCTAGCAGTATGAAACTTTGCACAAAATGTTCAAAATCCTGCTAACTATGTACACCAGATTTGGTTACGTGTGGAGTTTGTGTTGAGTAGATATTGATCAATTACTCAAATCGCATTAAACCAAAGGAATTGTATCGTTAATATCTTTGGAACAATTTGACTTATCAACATTCTTTGAAAAAAAATTATCAGAAGGGTTTGCATAGGATGTATGCCAAATTTTGGGCCAATCGGACAAACGGCCTAGGAAGAGTTTGAAAAAGTAGGTTTTTCAAAAAATTCTAAATGGCAGAAATATTTTATTCACAGAAATGCATAGACATACATTTTGTAGGGCTTGACTCAAGGAATCGAAGGGAAAAAATATTTTGATTCTATCCCTCAAGGTTGTGGAGATATGAGCTAAAACGAAAAGGTGCTTATTATAGTGTCACCTAGAGTCAAATGGGGTGTGTATGCACCTGAGTAGCAGTCAGGATTTGGGAACATGCTGCCAAATTTGGTGTCTCTAGGACTTTTGGTTTTTGCTGCCCATTCATAAAGGCATTTCATTGCATGATGGTCATGTTATATAATATTGCCGCAAGCAGCAATCATTGGGGGCTAAGCGCACATGGACCTTATTGACATGACGGGATGAAAATGAGTGATGGACAAACTAACATTTTCTTCAATGGTTTGTGCTGTTGTTTGAAATATTTTGGATCATTTTGTGGACAAAATATTAAAAAAATATATTATTTCCAATAAATATATAAATCAGTAGACAACAAACTCCACAAAACACATGTTGTGAATATTAGATGTGATCTTAAACCTTTATAACCCTAAGAGATCTAATCATTTTCACTCATATGCACTTTTATGTTCATATTTTATATACAATGATAAATAGTAGCCTAATAAAAGGCATTATTTACCTTCACACATTTTACTTAAAAAAAATTGTCAATGAAAAAGGTTCACAACTTAATTTTTGGAACCAAGTAGAACATTGAATAATGCTAAACTACTGTGGAGTATTGTCATCATAAAAAAATTATAAACACTGACCTCTTTAAAGCACAATAAAATAAATGACAGAAAATAAAAATTAGTTCTCTATCAAAACACTCAATACTATTAAATTACTTTTATATGTTAAAAGCATTATTAATCATTTGAATTTAATAGTATTAGATTATTAATTAGAATAAATCTATCCACCTTTTAATTTTTATTTTAACTATAACCAGAGGTTGCTGGTTCATATCTGTTTCTGTGAGAGTGCAGATGTCAGCTTTTCCTATTTTCACCACGGGGGATGGTAAAGCGACACAAATAGCCGGATTATCATTTGAAAAAGATCTATCCATGGTTCCTGCGGTTTTCCCAAATTTACAGTCAGAAAAAGTCTTAAATATCTTAAATGATCCAACAAATCATCATCATTTAAAGAGGTCTTAAATTTGGAGGCAGAGAGACAGGAATTGTGATATGACTTAATATGAGTATCAAACTTCAAAACAATAAAATTTATTATATAAGTGCATGTGCTGTGTCCTTCAGAGTGAAAATACTGCACTGTTGTATTTTTCCAAGCACGCAGGGGCTTGGGAGTGTTTACAACTGTTGCAGAGCAGTTCGCAATCATTAAGCCTTATCAGAAAGACACATCACAGGAAGGAAAGGCAAAGAACGTCTCGGTTACTGTTGTAACCTCTGTTCCCCGAGGGAGGGAACGAGATGTAGTGTCGAAGGAAGTGACCTGAGAAAAGGCCAATGTCAAGTTGGCAGACAGAATTTGCATGCCCCGCCCCGGACATACGGTTATAAGGGGAAGCGGGGTAGTGAATGCCAGTCAGGATTTTGCACTGATGAGCCGAAGGATGAAGCACAGCCATTTACAATGCTAGGTCTAGTGCCGTGGCAGGAGGGACACTACGTCTCACTACGTTCCCCTTCTGTCACTGTCTCGACATAGTGTCGAAGGAAGTGACACAAGGGGTCCATATAAAAACGCCACGCACTGAACGTGTGACGTGACTGTCGGAGCAGGGGCAAAGCAGGCTATTGCGTGTTAGAGGCACCTGAACCGAATGCACGTCGCCCTCCCCAACACCCCCTCAAAGAGTTTTAGCATATCCACCTTAGGTTTTCCCGCACCCCAGGGGGAAAAAGGTATTACATGCTAGCATGGGAGCAAGCCCAACAGCCCGACCTATGTCGGGGAAGGCGGTCATTCACCGGGGGGGAGCAGGAGAGCCTGGGCGGTGCTGAGAGAAGACTCGAAGCATTAACCCTGCTCCACGCACCCAGCAGGGGGCGGCTTAGAGACTGAGGAAGAGGCCTAAGGAGGCATCTTCAAAACTCGTCGGTGCCGGTGTGCCGGGCGCTGAGGCAGGACCGGAGGCAAAGTAGCTGTCCGGCCTGCAGATTTCCTATTCTTTCAGGAGGGGAAGACCCTGCAGAGGCCATACCCTGCCCAGTCCAGGGGGAGGTAATGTATGGCAAATACACCACGAGGGTTGTGAAGCCGGACGTGGGAAACGGCGCGGTGGTAGGTCCAGCCTAATGAAGGGGGGACTCTACAGACACAGGGCCGAGGCAGCGGGGCTGCCTGAGGGAAACGCGGGTCCGCCGAGAGGGGGACTGTACCGTGGAGAATACATCACGGGGAGTTAGCCTGAAGAGGGAACTATGCCCGTGGAGCCCGACCCCAGTACAGAGCCCTAAGACTCATACTGGGTCTGGCCGTGAGTTGCTCTGCTGAATTTGCGGGCCAGAAGGCTAGGGAGGAAAAAGCATCCAGACACTCAGTGGCTGACCTGGGACAGAAGTCGCACTGGATCACATTGGTGAAGGGTGCAAGATGCAAGCGGAACACCCGGTCGGTTGTGCCGCATTACAGAGTTCTACCAGCTCGGACCTGACAAAACACGGGACGAGACCGACTCAACCATTAGATTGTAAAATCTGGCAAAGGTATTGGGTGTTGCCCAGCCCGCTGCTCTGCAGATGTCTGCTAGGGAGGTGCCATGGCATAGTGCCCACGAGGACACCACACTTCTAGTGGAGTGTGCTCGGACCTGCAGGGGGGTGGGCATGCCCTGGGCGTGATAGGCTAAGGCAATAGCATCAACGACCCAGTGGGCTAGCCTCTGTTTGGAGACGGCGTTCCCTTTCCGCTGTCCACCAAAGCAGACAAAGAGCTGCTCAGAGTATCTAAAGCTCTGCGTGCGGTCCACATAGGTACACAAAGCACGCACTGGACACAGCAACGAAAGGGCTGGGTCTGCCTCCTCCCGAGGCAGTGCTTGCAAGTTCACGACCTGGTCCCTGAAAGGGGACGTGGGAACCTTGGGCACGTAGCCCGGTCGAGGTCTCAGGATAACGTGAGAAAGTACCGGACCGAACTCCAGGCAAGAGTCGCTGACAGAGAATGCTTGCAGGTCTCCTACCCTCTTGATTGAGGCTAACGCGATCAGGAGGGCCGTCTGATTCCCCCTGGACTGGGAATCAAGCGGCTCAAATGGGGGTCTCTGAAGGCCCAAGAGGACCACTGAGAGATCCCAAGAGGGAAACAGGATGTAGTCTCCGAGCACCTTTCAGGAACCTGATAATCAAGTCGTGCTTACCAAGGGACTTGCCATCTACTGCGTCGTGGTAGGCAGCGATAGCAGCTACATACACATTCAAGGTGGAGGGGGACAGCCTCCCCTCCAGTCTCTCCTAAAGGAATAGAAGCACTGACCAAACTGCGCATCTCTGTGGGTCTTCGGCTCGGGAAGAACACCAATTCGCGAACAAACGGCACTTTTGTGCGTAGAGTTGCCTGGTTGAGGGAGCTCTGGCTTGATTGATCGTATCTACGACAGCAGGTGGTAGATTTACTAGATCTTCCGCGTCCCGACCAGGGGCCAGACATGGAGATTCCAGAGGTCTGGGCGCGGATGCCAGAGGGTACCCCATCCCTGAGAAAGAAGGTCCTTCCTCAGGGGGATTTTCCAGGTAGGGGCTGTCATGAGGAGCATGAGTTCCGAAAACCAGGTGCGGGTGGGCCAGTAAGGGGCCACCAAGGCGACCTGTTCCTCGTCCTCCCTGATCTTGCACAGCACCAATGCAAGAAGGCTCACTGGGGGAAATGCGTACTTGCGCAGCCCCCGGGGCCAGCTGTGTCCCAGTGCATCTGTCCCGAGGGGAGCGTCCATCAGGGAATACCAGAGCGGGCAATGGGAGTTGTCCTGGGAGGCAGAGAGGTCTACTTGTGCCTTGCCGAATCGGTTCCAAATGAGCTGGACCACCTGGGGGTGGAGCCTCCACTCTCCACTGGGAGAAACCTGTCGCGACAGCGCGTCCGCCGTCGTGTTGCGGTTGCCAGGGATATGAGTGGCGAGCAGCGACGTGAGTCGCGGCTGACTCCAGAGGAGGAGATGGCAGGAAGTTGTGACATATGATGAGAGTGCACGCCACCCTGGCATTTTATGTATGCTACCGTCGCGGTGCTGTCTGAGCTAATCAGAACATGCTTGCCTCGGATTAGTGGAATAAACCTCCATAGAGCAAGAATAACAGCCATCAACTCTAGGCAATTGATGTGCCAACGCTGCCGGGGACCTTTCCAGGTGCACACGGCACCCAAACCCAGTCGAGAGGCGTCTGTGGTTACCACGACACGTCTAGACACCTGCTGCAAGGGAACGTCGGCCCGCAGGAAGCAGAGGTCTGTCCACGGGTTGAAAATCTGACAGCAGGCGGGGGTGATTGCCACACGATGCGTGCCGTGGCGCCATGCCCATCTCGGGACTCGAGTCTGTAGCCAGTGCTGTAGCGGTCTCATATGCATCAACCCGAGCAGCGCGACCATGGCTGAGGATGCTATATGCCCCAGGAGCCTCTGGAATTGTTTTAGAGGGACCACTGTGCCAGGCTTGAAGCGAGCGAGGCAACTGAGCACTGACTGAGCACGCTTGTTGGTGAGATGCACTGTCATTGAGACTGTCTAACTCCATACCAAGAAAAGAGATGCTCTGAACCGGGGTGAGCTTGCTCTTTTTCCAGTTGACCTGAAGCCCTAGACGGCTGAGGTGCCTGAGCACCTGGTCCCTGTGAGTGCATAGTAACTCTCGAGAGTGGGCCAGGATGAGCCAGTCGTCGAAGTAGTTGAGTATGCAGATGCCCACTTCCCTTAGGGGGGCATGAGCGGCCTCTTCGACCTTGGTGAAGACATGAGGGGACAGGGACAGGCCGAAGGGGAGGACCTTGTACTGATATGCCTGGCAGTCGAACGCGAACCGTAAGAAATAGAGACGTTGAAGTACGTGAACCAATCTAGCTGTCGAACGCAGGTGAGAATCTGCTTCTGCGTGAGCATTTTGAACAGGAGTCTGAGCAGGACCCAGTTGAGAACTCGCAAGTCCAAGATTGGTCGCAACCTACCGCTTTTTTGGGGTACGATGAAGTAAGGGCTGTGGAGACCCTTCTTCATCTCAGATGGAGGGACGGGCTCTATCGCGTCCTTGAGGAGCAGTGTAAAAATCTCTGCTCGTAAGGCACTGGCTTGTTGGCCGCGCACTAGTGTGGAGCGGATACCGCTTAAACGAGGCGGGAGCCGGGCGAACTGAATCGTGTAGCCGAGTCGGATGGTCCTGGCCAACCAGTGCAACGGGTTGGGAAGCGATAACCACGCGTCCAAACACCGTGCGAGGGGGACTAAGGGGACGATCACTTTTGATGTACCGGGCGGGGCTTCGCGGTGGCGGGGAGCAGGTAATAATGCGTCGAGAGGCAAAAAAGCGTCCTGAGGCTGAGGTGCTGAGAAAAGACTCAAAGCATTTACCTTGCTCCGCACACCCAGCAGGGGGCGAGTTAGAGACTGAGGAAGAGGTCCCAGGAGGGCGTCTTCGAAACTCGTCAGCGCTGGCCTGCCTGGGTTGGACAGTCGCGGGGCCGGAGGCGAGAGAGCTGCGTCCAGGGAACCGGGACTGGAGAACTGCAAGGCCGGGGTACTGTGAGAACGGCGCACACCTGCTGAATGACCCAGGGAGTGAGGGAATCGCTCTGTAGGTACCGCAGCCTGAAGGCGGTGCGGCAGGTAAAACAAGGATTCTCTTCCCGGCCCTCCACCGGGGGACGGAGTGGTCTTGAAACCATTTCCGGAGCAAACATCCGACTACCTGGGGTGTCTCAGGAGCGCTTCGGAGCTTTTCTGGTCCGAGAGGGGGTCCTGGAGACGTGGGGTGTATGCCGCCTGCGAGGTGCTCGACGCTGGGGCTGAGAGCTGGGCCCGGGTTGAGGAGCTACCTGTTGTTGCTTTCTCGTCGCAGGGGGGATGCGGGCGTGCTGACTGGGTGGTGCCGCGGCATGATGTGAGAAACTGTCCCCATCTGCTTCCTCACCACCGAGAACTGCTGGGCAAAGTCGTCGATAGTGTCGCCGAAGAGGCCAAACTGGGAGGCAGGGGCGTTGAGAAATCGTGACTTGTCAACGCCATGCATCTCGACCGTGTTCAGCCAGAGGTGGTGCTCCTGGACCACGAGTGTGGCCATCATCCACCCGAGTGCCTGCGCCGTGACCTGCGTAGCTCTGAGAGTGAGGTTGGAGCAGAGCGCAGTTCCTGCAGCACATCAGGGTTGGAACTACCCAGGTGCAGATCTTTGAGTGCCTTGGCTTAGTGAATTTGCAGGAGAGTCTTGGCATGCAGGGCGGAGGCGGCCTGTCCAGTGGTGCTGTAGATTTTTGAGGTCAGTGATGATGTCATTCTACAGCTCTGGAGAGGAGTACCGTTCAGTCCCGCCAGGTGGCGGTGTTCCGCCATCCAGGGTAGTGAGAGCAGACAAGCGGAGGGTGGTTCCGACTGCATTGGCTCATCATGCACTTCCGGGAACGACGGAACCAAGGGGGGGGCGTGGCTATTAGCGGCGCCGTGATCCGTGGAACCGATCGAGTAGCCGAGAGGGGGGACAGCGATCTCCAGACCAGCCTCGCGCTCACGGCGGCCTGGGAAAGCATAGCGGACATCTGCAAATCAGCCTCAGACTGGGCGAGCAGACCCGAAGGTGGCAGCCCAGGCGAGCCATCAGCATCAGACGCTGCTGTGACGCTATCCGATGCAGCGGTGATGTCGTCATCCAATTCCGGGAGCTCAAGGGAAAATGCCGGCTGGCCTGGAAGCGACCCGCACACTTCTCGAGCTCGGACAGAAGCAAACAAGCATGCTGGAGGGTGGGTGGTTTGTGGGGATTTACCCGGCGAAACCGAGCCCGTGGTCATCCCCAAATCGCCTTCATCGCCAGCCGGGTCGACCTCAATCCCGTGGGAAGAAGGAACGACGCGGGGGCGGCTGAAGTGGCTTTCTCTCATGACAAAAGAAAGCGCGACCGCAATGTTGCCATGGTTATGTTCTCGCACTGAGAACATGAACCATTCATAAATCGCTGCCTGCGTGTGATCACAGCCCAGGCACGTGAGGCTGCTTTTATGACCGTCAGAATGGAGAGAAATCAACCGCATCCAGGAACTACACAGAGGCGGAAAGACATCTTTAAAAAGACGCGTCCTGAAAAGGACGTTCAACACCTGCTGTGTATTGCTCTTTTATGAGTGGGAACTCAAACTCCTTTAGAGAAAATATACTCTTAGGAGGAGAACACTCTTTCAAACAGAAAGAAGCACTGTCAAAGCGCCCAGGGGCGTGGAATGCACAGCGTGCAGAGAGAGACGCCAGCTGGAAATGCGCCGTGCGGATCCAACAGCAATGCTTCTCGTTGGTAGAGGTGAGTGAAACAGGAGTGTGTTTCAGCTGCTTGCGGTACAACCATTCGGCTCCGAAGAAAAATTCTGACTGGCATTCGCTGCCCCGCTTCCCCTTATACCCGTATGTCCGGGGCGGGGCATGCAAATTCTGTCTGCCAACTTGACATTGGCCTTTTCTCAGGTTCAGATTCTATTCGGCGTCCGAGAAGACCCCTTGTGTCACTTCCTTCGACACTAAATCGAGAGAGTGACAGAAGGGGAACATTTAATATAGGCTACTAATTTTAAAAACTATTTGCTGATTAATTTTCTTTCAACACATTATCGTTATCACCAGCAGCCATATCACCCTGTAGCTCAAGACCTGTTGCCCACAGACGCTAAGCAGGTTTGAGCCTGGTCAGTACCTGGATGGGAGACCTCCTGGAGAAAACTAAGGTTGCTGCTGGAAGAACTATTTGGCAGGCAAACAGCCTAGGAAGAGTTTGTTTTGAATTTTTTTCAAACAATCCATAATAGTAGGAAAACAAATGGGCAGAGACAAAAACCTTGGGATCTTAAAAGATTCACAATGATGCAAGGAATCACAGGATAAAATAGTTTTGCTTCATGAGTTATGGCCCAAAATAAGATTTTATTTTGTTTTGTTCACTATAGCGCCATCTATTAAGGTTTCTACAATAGGGTTTATAGCCCTTCGGGCTTGAACCTCTAAAAACAGCTGCAATGTGGTATCATTGGACTCGACAAGTCCTCAGAAACATAACAAGACCAGACTAATGAAAATAGACCAGCGCCATTAAAAGTTATAAGCTCACAAATGTATATTATACAAAATTTTGGCCACTAGGTGGTGTCGGACCCAAGCTTTTTAGACACCTTCAGGGCATGGTGCTGATGACACATGCAAAGTTTCGTAACAATAGGCCAATGCGATCATAAAATTGTTCATTTTTCAAATGGACGATGCCAAAAATGGCCGACATGGAAAATGTGTGTATCATTTGACTTGGTATGTTGCACTGAATCTAAAGAGACAAGTTTGGTGATTTTAGGCTAAACTCTAGCCCTTCAGGCTTGAACCCCTAAAAATCCTGACAAATACAATAGGGTTTCACTCCTTTGGGCTTGAACCCTTAATAAATATCCTGACAAATACAATAGGGTTCCAGCACCTTTGGTGCTTGGCCCCCTAATCAATTATGGTTATTATGTATTTTTGAAGATGGGGGAGGGGTCATGTCATATCTCACCTAGAAAACAAGAATCACAACCCGATTTTAGCATTCCCCCACCTCCAAAGTCCCAGTTAAACTCCTGTGTATGCCGACCATAAGTGGTAATCTTCAACAGCCACATTGTCTTCTGGGTGAAGATAGAAACACAGTGTCTGTATTTACAAAGATTTTATTTGACCACTAGGAGTTCTAATCTAATAGTTAGCTAGCTAATAGTTTTTGCTTAAAACCCATGGTGTTGTCGGTGCCATATGCACGTATGCTTCCTTTTTTTCACAGGGTTGTTTGCGTATAATGACTTCTAAGCTTCAAGTTTCAGTCCATAATCTACTGCCGTGTAAGCTGCAACTTTAACTGTATCCTATTTTTTATTTTTTATTTTTTTGTGAAACTGGTGATTCTTTGCAGTAATTGGTGCATTATAACTCAAATTGTACCATTTCCTGCCTCTGACAACCACTGTCTTTGGCTGAGGGAATTCATGGCAGTGAGTGGAGAGACTAACTAAAGCAATATTAGGTAAAATTAATAAAAAGAAAATTTATTTTTCCAACCATCCCATATAATAAGGAATCATCAATGATTTAATGATAAAAATGTAGTTCCATATGAAATCCATACAGGGCACCATTTGTCCCAAATGTGTGCATCACTAACCTTACACATGTCATCAGGCACATATATGGCAGCACACAGCGCTATCTCTTTAGAGTATTTGACTGAAGGGTACAGAACTATACCCTATTAGGCACGTTTCAGTAGCATGGCCAGTTCCATGTTTCAGAGAACCATGGTTACAGTCATAACCTTATTGTTCCCTTTCAAGTTATTCCAACACTGTGCCACTTTAACTGAATTTAGGGGATTATATTATCATGCCGTGCTACTGATTCGCACACGGAACAACATCACAATCAAAGGATCTCTGCCTACTCACAGACTGCCCAATGGGATGTGTCCGGTTGCTATGGCAGCGACATACAGTACACTTTTAGCATAGACAGGGTGAGTCCTGCGTCTAAACTTTCTTGCAGAAAGAAAATTATAGGCTGTACAGTGCATTGTAGAGGGTCTTCACCTGGAGAGGAACAACAATCAGAGAACACTTGCCATTTAAAAGTGTATAAATATCTCATTGAGGGGGCTTTGGCCTGTAGAGCCAAACTGTAGAGTGTCAGTTGTTTGGTGGCCAGACGTGAAGTTCCCACAATTCCGTTGTGAATGCCAAATCGTGCATGAGTCAGGGAGTACAACAGGCAACAATGCATTGTCTCTGAGATGCAAATAGATCTATTTCGGCTTTCCCAAATAGATCCCGTATCATCAGTACTGTCTGAGGTTGAAGTGGAGGAAATAACAACGCTGAACCGAGGAGGCCTCCTCGCGAAATGTAGCACATAGTTGTGCTCAGGCACACAGCAGAACCTAATTTCTGGCTCGCAGTGACAGGGAAAGTGAGATGGCTATTAGGTGATGTGGAGGTGCCTAAAATCTCAGAGTTGCAACATAGGCATTCTCCTGGCATGTTGCCAACCATGTACAACTTACAGAATTTCAGTGGTACACCAAATGGCAATAGTCACATCATACTGTTCATGTGTAAAATTTGTTATAGTTAACTTTCACTTTGCTTCTTCATCAAATGGCAAGTCGATCACAAAAAAAAGTTAAATAGAAGCATTTTTATGAGTGGAATCAACTTGGACGCGCGTTCTATGGACGCGCCGGCGTGTCCCGCTGGATTTTTTTGTCATTACAGCGGAAACAGCATAAAATACTCCATCATTTTGGGGCATACAGATAAGTGTAAGACATCATTAGAGGCTATAAAGGGTCTACATTTATTTGTGTACAGTCACAATAACAACAAAACCTTTTGTAAAAGAAAAAAGAAAAAGAAAATAAAAAGGTTGCGCTTTCAGCTCTCTGTGCGCGAGCATATTTCTGAAACACATCACATAAATTAACTGAAACTCTGCAAATACTTATCACACAAACATGAAACATATGTCTAAAGAAAGCTTAAAATGTCTACTTTTAAATAAAACAATTCAAATGTAAAACAAATATTCTCCTGCAATTGAATCTGTATGAAACACAGCGATGTACAATTTCTCCTGGCTCAGTTAATTATTCCTAATGTGATCACACCCAAGGGCAGAGGGCGCTATTCATATGGTAATCAATAAAAATGGTAAAAGCCCCTTACTGTGCTGTAAAAAGCATCAAGATCATTCACTGTTCTGCGTATTTGGAAGATGGGACGATACACAGGTTAGGAAAGTCCACATTTTCCTCAGAAGTAGAGCGGGACTCCGATGAACAATTGCATTTTGAAGAGAGACTTGATCCAGCCGAGGATACAATTTCGGATGAGTAAGTCATTTAGTTTTACTTACATATTAGTTGACATGCTATTATATATAAACATGTACATATTTTACTAGTGGGACAGTTTCCAGACTTGCCATCCAGGATTCAGAGTATTGAAATTTGAAATATGTCCTAATAGGCAAGTTTTAGTTACATTTAAATGCTGTTTTGGCTAAAGCAGGTATTTAAATTGTATACTGTATGATATAAATATGAAATGTAATATGATATAAAAAATAATATGAATGTTTAGATTATATTTTAACAAGTGTTTATCCTGCCTCATTTTCATCAACGAAGCTTGTGCTTGCAAATATGTGTTCAGGTGTAAATGTGACAAATGTGATGTAAATAAGCCCATATTAGAAAATCAGCATATTATAATGATTTCTGAAGGATCATGTGACACTGAAGACTGCACTAATGATGCTGAAAATTCAGCTTTGATCACAAATTATTTTCAAGGTTTTCTGTACTTTTGGGGTACATAACATTAGGGTGTGACAGAGTTACAGGTGGGGGGTGTGTGCGGGGCTCTGTGGTGCCACCTAGAACATGGGCATGTTTGGGGGGCTATGTAGCACATCCCTTTTGAGTTACAGTCACCAAACTTTGATTTGGATTGTTTGAAAAATGCATGCTGAGGAATTTGATATACTCCTAACAGGAATTTTTATGGTTAAAGGTACCTAATGTGGGCGATAATTGGACATTGACGATGCTAAATTGTGAAGGAATTTTTTATATATTGAATGGTGTTTCCATGGTGAAGCGATAAATTAATTTCCAAAAAATTTAATAAGGAAATTTCTCATATCTTCTGCATATGGAAAATTAAAAACATCAAAATTGAGCAAAATGTTTGACCTTGCAGGCTGATCACATTGATGTGCCTATTGTGGGTCACGGTCGTAGTGCCACCAACTGGTGGAAGGAAGTGTGGCACTTTTAACAGACTTTGAAGTATCCATATTATGTTAGAATGGATTGTTTAAAAAAAATTAATAATGTCAAGACAGAGCAGATTTTAAATTTTGAAGGGATTCTTGATATCTTAAACAGATAAATACTGTTGCCATGGCAAGGCATTAAATGTCATCATTCCTTTTTGTGCATATTCACATGTTTTGAGGTATTTGGCAAGCTTGGTTTTGAAATTTTATGGTTAATAAACAAATGTTTTTATTTTTATATAAATAAAATATAATAAAAATATCAACTGAAATGTAAAAATAATAGAAATCTGTCATAATGTGTATATGTAATGAGTGTCAATTACAAGAAATTTCCTATATAGGGCAGCCAAGCTCCATGAATGATTCTCAAAATAACAGAAGATTTTTTGTGTCCTGTCTAGAAGGAATCCCACTTTCAACCGTTATGTATATGAAGTATGTGTATCTCCGTTCTTCAGTTAACTATATTTCTCATTTCATGTGTTAAACATCTCCAGTTCTTAAGTTGGAGTTTCTGTTTAATCTCAATCTGCATGTTTTGTTTGCAGATCTTGCGCAGGAATGCGTTATTTTTAATTTATGACAAAAGTTTTTGTGGCTGTAATCAATGTTGTTTAGTGTCAGCAATTAGAAAAGATAATAGAAAAGAGAAATTTGTCCCCCATTGTGATTGCCTTCTTGGCCATATTTTTTGTGTATGTAGAGCATGTATTTTGCCTATAGCTAAGATTGACTTTTTTATCAAAGCAGCATTTAAAATAATATTTTACTAGCGTTCATCGTCACTGTGCGACTTAACTTTTTTTTTTATATATCCAAGATGGCGGCGCGGTAGAAGGCAGTGGCAACACCGGATCCAAAATGGTGCTATTTTTATTAAAACTTTTGCGGCACATGGACATCGGAGAAACCGGTGTTTGTGTCTACCATCGCCAGACACTGCTCAAATATAGGATTCATGCAACAACCAAACAGCATGATGACCTACAGGAGGCTATGCGTACTTGGCTTGCTGTGGAGACCAGTCTTCAGTGTCCTGCCTCAATGACTACTGTCCCGTTGCACTCACACCAATCATCATGAAGTGCTTCGAGAGGCTCGTCATGAGGCACATTAAGACCCAGCTGCCCCCCTCACTAGACCCACTGCAGTTTGCGTATCGTCCAAACCGTTCAACAGACGACGCCATCGCCACCACCCTCCATCTGGCCCTCACCCACCTAGATAAAAAGGACTCATACGTTCGAATGCTGTTCATAGACTTCAGCTCAGCATTCAACAAAATCATTCCCCGGTACCGGATTGGAAAGCTGAACCTGCTGGGCCTGGACACCTCCCTCTGCAACTGGATCCTGGACTTCCTGACTGGGAGACCTCAGTCAGTCCGGATTCTGAACAGCATCTCCACCACCACCATACTGAGCACTGGGGCCCCCCAGGGCTGTGTGCTCAGTCCACTTCTGTTCACTCTGCTGACTCACGACTGTGCAGCAATGCACAGTTCGAATCACATCATCAAGTTCGCAGATGACACGACCGTGGTGGGTCTCATCAGCAAGAATGACGAGTCAGCATACAGAGAGGAGGTTCAGCGTCTAACGGACTGGTGTAGAGCCAACAACCTGTCCCTGAATGTCGACAAAACAAAAGAGATAGTTGTTGACTTTAGGAGAACACAAGGTGAATGCTCTCCGCTGAACATTGACGGCTCCTCTGTGGAGATCGTCAAGAGCACCAAATTCCTTGGTGTTCACCTGACGGAGAACCTCACCTGGTCCCTCAACACCAGCTCTATTACCAAGAAAGCCCAGCAGCGTCTCTACTTTCTTTGAAGGCTGAGGAAAGCACATCTCCCACCCCCCATCTTCACTACATTCTATAGCGGGACTATTGAGAGCATCCTCAGAAGCTGCATCACTGCCTGGTTTGGGACTTGCACCGTTTCGGACCGCAAAACCCTGCAGAGGATAGTGAGGACAGCTGAGAAGATCATCGGGATCTCTCTTCCCTCCATCAAAGACATTTACAAAAAACACTGCATCCACAAAGCCACCAGCATTGTGGACAACCCCACACACCCCTCACACAAACTCTTCACCCTCCTGCCGTCTGGCAAGAGGTACCGAAGCATTCGGGCCCTCACGGCCAGACTTCTTCCCCAAGCTATCTCCTCAATACTCAGAGACTGGTTTGACACACACACACACACATGTGTCCTGAGTTGCAATTTAATTACTGTCACTTTATAACTGTCTGCTACCTCAGCAACTGCTATGTCCATAGAACACTATCTCATAGTATGTTATGTTTACATTTGTCATTTTTAGAAACTGACATCTTTTTGCACTACTGTGTACTGGTCGGCGATGCACTGTCTCTCACTGTGCCTATTGTCCTGTTCATTGTTAGTAATTTATTGTACTGTCCCGTTCTTTTTGCACACGTTTGCACGTGCACTTTATATAGGTATTTTATTTAGTCTGTGTAGTCTCATGTGGTTCTGTGTTTGTCCTATGTTGTTTTATGTAGCACCATGGTCCTGGAGGAACGTTGTCTCATTTCTCTGTGTACTGTAGTAACTGTATATGGTTGAAACAACAATAAAAACCACTTGACTTGACTTCAAATGCTGTGTTTCATGAGCATGACATTTTTATTTTGCTAGCCATCTTAAATTGATCATTAACTTTATATGTCATTCTTTTGATAAATACAGTTAACTGATGAACACAGTTATGCATACCTAGACTATACATAACAGTTTACATATAGATAGATAGATTTACATTTATATTATTTATACATTTATTTAAACAAAGATCATAAAATCATATTTACATACATTCAAGCTTGTCCTGTTTAATAAACGTCTGTTAAAAAACATTTGGCATAATATTAGTGGAGATTTCAGGTGATTAAAGCTGCCAATGAATCACAGATGAAAAAAATAGTAACAAAACTTCAACTAGAAGGTAATTATGTTACTTAACTAATCTGATGTCGTTTTAGCATTTTCATCAGTTGTGGCATGCAAATACCACTTGCCAATTCCCATTAGCCTTTTATCAAGGATCAGAGGTGTCTTGGGCTCCCAAGAGTGACCCCTTTTAGTGTCACTACATCGACACAACATCTCGTTCCCTCCATCAGGGAACAGAGGTTACGAAAGTAACCAGGACGTTACTTAACCAATCTAATGTGGTTGTTGCATTTTCATCAGTGGACCCTCACAATGAAATGCATGCTGTTTTTTTCTTCGATTATTGGATTGGATCATAAGTAGTGAACATAAGTACGTCACTCACATGTCACATGTTTTAAAAATGCACTCTTAACATTTTTAAATGTTTTCACTGTAATTTTCTAATTGCAAAATAGATTTCTGAAGATGAAACTTGAGTTTTTAAGCTTTAATTTGATACCATGTTTGTGAACACTGGAGTTTTTGATATAAAACAAAGCATTTGTTTTATAGCCACATTCAAATGGCCCACCTTTTGGCCAGTGACAGTTAACAGGTTTAAAATGGGCATGTGAGACGTCCTCTGTAGCATCCCCATTTTCACCTACAATCACCAAAATAAGTATATGTATAGTTCTCATCAAGCTGGACAACTTTTAGAACTGTAATTATTAGCACTGCCCAACAGGAAGTCATAAATTTTGGATTATTGAATATTGCATTTTCTGAACATTTAAATACTCCGCCTAGGGGATTCATGAGACTGTTACCATATTTAGACAACATTATGCTCTGCAGCACCACCTAGAACTTGGGCATCCCTTTTAAGCGACAGTCACCAAACTTTGTACATGTATAGATTTCATGAAGCCGGACAAGTTTTGCACAGACACTCTGTAAAACAGTTCATAATCATGGGCAAGGAAGAGGCGAGAAACCGGCTTGTCAACATAAATAATAATTTAATTAAGAACTTAAAACAAACATTTAGGACAGCAGACGTCTGCTGATTAAGCTCTCTCTCCCGATCGCCGTCTGCGAGTGGCCTTTTAACCCTCTTGCCGGCTCAATCAGCCAGATACGGGACCGGGCGTGCGCAATCACGCGCCGGTCCCGCCCTCCACCGTGCCACACTCCTCCCCCGTTCTCTCAGGCTGGGGACCCCCGGCCTGACGTACATCCCCTGGGGGGGGGGCGCCTCCCGCGCGGTCTGCCGGCGGGTCATCCCCATCAACCTGGACGAGGGAGGGGGCAAGGGGAGGGAAACAACCATTAAAAATAAGGGGGGGGGGGAGGGTCCCTGCACTGGGCAGTTCCTCCCCCTCCCATAAACACCATAATTTAAAAAAAAGAGGGAAAAGGCCACCGCAGAGCGGTATCGAGAGAGAGAGGAGAGAGAGATTAAAGAAACGAAAGAAAAAAAAACGTACTCGCCGGTTCTCTGATACGCCGTAGCTCGTTCCTCAGCCACTTCTCCACCCTCTTCAGGACAACAGCCGCGCCTCTCCGGGCAGATCGGAGGCAGTCCTCAGCCCCTAGCGGACGGAACGCCCCGCCGCGTTCCCGGGGTGTCGAAGGGGCCTCCCCCCGCCCCTGGCAGCGGTTCTCCCGCTCCAGGCGGTCGGCGGCGAGCCCCTCCCCGCACGCGGTCGGCAGTCTCCAACCCCGCCGCGTTCCAGCGGCCAGTAGGGGACTCCCCCGCCCCTGGCAGCGGCCCTAACCGCTCCAGGCGGTCGGCCAGGAGCCCCTCCTCCCCTCGCGGTCGGCGGCCGTTCCTCCGCGTCCAGGCGGCTGGGCTCCTCCGTCCCCCGGCAGATGGCCGCGGCTGCTCCATTGAGAAGTGGCGAGAACTCCGCTACGGCGTATCCCTCTTCAGGACAACAGCCGCGCCTCTCCGGGCAGATCGGAGGCAGTCCTCAGCCCCTAGCGGACGGAACGCCCCGCCGCGTTCCCGGGGTGTCGAAGGGGCCTCCCCCCGCCCCTGGCAGCGGTTCTCCCGCTCCAGGCGGTCGGTGGCGAGCCCCTCCCCGCACGCGGTCGGCAGTCTCCAACCCCGCCGCGTTCCAGCGGCCAGTAGGGAACTCCCCCGCCCCTGGCAGCGGCCCTAACCGCTCCAGGCGGTCGGCCAGGAGCCCCTCCTCCCCTCGCGGTCGGCGGCCGTTCCTCCGCGTCCAGGCGGCTGGGCTCCTCCGTCCCCCGGCAGATGGCCGCGGCTGCTCCATTGAGAAGTGGCGAGAACTCCGCTACGGCGCATCCCTCTTCCTTCCCGGGCTTTCGGCACCAATGTAAAACAGTTCATAATCATGGGCAAGGAAGAGGCGAGAAACCGGCTTGTCAACATAAATAATAATTTAATTAAGAACTTAAAACAAACATTTAGGACAGCAGACGTCTGCTGATTAAGCTCTCTCTCCCGATCGCCGTCTGCGAGTGGCCTTTTAACCCTCTTGCCGGCTCAATCAGCCAGATACGGGACCGGGCGTGCGCAATCACGCGCCGGTCCCGCCCTCCACCGTGCCACACACTCATAAGCTCTGCCCAAAAGAAATTTGGCCATTTTGGATTGTTTGAAAAAATGCATGCTCAGGAATTTGATATACTCCTTCCAGGGATTTCATGTTACAGGTACCAAATGTGGGTGACATCATTCCAAGACGCTGTTGCCATGGCGAAGCAATAAAATCACATAAAAAAAAGGAATAAGGAAATGTATATCATCTGCATACATGTTGTGATTTTACATAAAAATGTAGCCAAATGTTTGTCTTGCTGGCTAATCACATTGAAGTGAGTATTGTGGGTCACGGCCATAGTGTCACCAACTGGAGGAAGGAAGTGTGTCACTTTTAACAGACTTTGAAACATCCCTATTATGTTACCTGAATTGCTTAAAGTAGATTTTTTTAAAGTAGATTTAAAATTCTGAAGGGATTCTTGAGATTTATATACTGTTTCCATGGCAGTACATTACATCTCATAATTCCTTTTTGTGTATATTCACATGTTTTGAAGTATTTTGCATGTTTGAATTTTAAAATGTATTGTTAATATACATATTTATTACATTATATATAAAATATAATAACAATATCAACTGAAATGTAAAAATACTAGAAAGCCCAGGCTAAGTCTAACCCAGTGTGTTGTAACTGCCACACTGAGTGGCAATTACAAGAAATGTCCAATAGAGGGCATCCAAGTTCCATTGTTGAGTAATTCTCAAAATAACACTGAGAAGGTTTTTCATGTTATCTCTAGAAAGGATCCCTCTTTTGTACATCATGTATATGAAATATGTGTAACTACGTTCTTCAGTTAATTATATTTCTCATTTCATGTGTATATCTATTCGAGTGATGGAAAAGGTCATTAAGAAGGTGATTTAAAATAATCTCTTATTGCATAAAATAATTCATATTTATGAGTTTTGCAGTACTGCCACCCAAATTACAGTTTTCCTTGTGTTTTTTTATTTAGAACAAACTTTGTCTTATGGCTTATTTCAGCTGTTACAAAGTTGATAGACCTATAGGATTTTATTAGCAGAATAACATTGGATATGCATGCACTCTCCATCCATGCGTACACTTAAAAAAAGTGTGTAGACGTAATTCATCGCTGCTCTCAGGTGTAGTCTCATTGCACAAGTAAGTAACATATGACTTAAAACTGTGGCCATACAATCTCCATCTTGCTGGACGAGTTTAGGTTACTCTGTGTTCCACCGAACACTCTAACGGATCCGAAGGAGACTGCCAAGCAATCCGCATCTTCCTCCGTTTGCCTGCAGAAGTAAAAAAGAATTCTCTTCCCTCTTCAACCAAGTCAATGTCGCTGATTTCTCCACCAGCCCGCCAAGCCATTCACCGTGTCTCTGAGTGATAAACTAACAGCCTTCACTCCCACGATCGCAAAACCGGCTTTGGTGCCACCACTTTATTTATCTCTGTCATACTAACTCCTTACACACACACACACACACACACACACACACACACACACACACATATTCCTCATGTGTTATGGGCTTGTGTTGGATACATATCTAATCACGTCTCTGTTTATTTTGTAGCTGTAAGTCAGAAGTTTATTGACTGCATTGTATTGATTATTAATTGGTATTGCTGCATCAATAAACTTTTGATGTTATATTGAAAAGAGAAGTGTTTTGGTTTGTTTTGCAAACACCTGTGTCAAAGGATGGCAGGGGATGCCAGTGCTCTGATTCAAGCCTTCGTTATTTCCTTTTGAATATTGATGTTCTCCAGACGTCGATTTTCCTAAGAGAACAATCTAATATTGAGACTGTTATACTGTCTAATTCTAATCAATGTTCCATTCATTTTAATAATTAAGGATTATATTTGATAATAATTAATATTCTATTGAATTTGATAATTGATGGTTGTCTTTGAAGATTGTTGAATTTAAGTATTAAAAAGGTATATTGATTCTATTCAGTGTTCTATTGATTTTAATAATTGATAATTATCTATGATAATTATTCATTATTGCTAATAAACAAACCCGCTCCTAAACGTAGAGCCCTACAAGAATTGCAACGAAATTACAAATCTAAATGACTTCTGTGCTCATATTAAAATCTACTTAGGCAATCTTAACACCTAATGCCATGAATTACATTTGTTAATTTAATTTAAAGCCAGTTTATGGATAAATAAAAATGGTAAATAACTTCCATTACAATATAATCTTTAGATTTACATATTTTTTCAATAAATAATTATATTAAATTATTAGCACAAATGTAAAATTAATCAGTTAGCAAAACATTTTAAATTACAATGATAGATAGATAGATAGATAGATAGATAGATAGATAGATAGATAGATAGATAGATAGATAGATAGATTCTCTTGATTCTCTTGATTCTCTGAATGATGATTCATGAGACTGTCACCACATTTGGACAATATTATGCCAAGACATCGAAGATGCTAAATTGAAAACAGATTTTTAAATATTGAACAGTGTTGCCATGGTGATTCACTAAATTAATGCCCAAAATAGGAAAACAGGAAGTGTCTCATATTTTCTGCATGCATTGCGTGATTTATATTTAATTTGAGTTTTATGTTTTTTCTTGCGGCTAATCACCTGGATGTGGCTATTGTGGGTCATGGTCATAGCACCACCAACTGGCAGCAGGATGTGTGGCACTTACAACAGACATTGAAAAAGTTTTCTTACATTTACCCCAATTGCTTAAATTGTTTAAAAATAGGTGATGTAAAAAGTTGTAGTCAAACTGGAATGGTGGCATATATCTATTACTCATTGTATGATTAGGGTCCAAGTTTACATTAATGTTGAGTTGTTGCTGTGTCCATCATGCATTGTTTTCCGAAAGCCACCAAGTGGAAATTGACCCATGGTGTTTGGGTCCATCATCGCTGCTTGCAGTTATATTTAGGGCCCAAGCACTGTAAGTGCAGAGGCCCTATTGTTTTCCTAAGGATTACTGTTAACATTCTTCTTTTCAAGGTTTCAGGGGTTTTGGGTCCCTTAACATGCTCAAAAACTCTTGCAAATTGAAAATTTGCACACACATTAGAATCATCGGCCATTAGAGCTTTGCAAAAGTTCACATGGGTAGTCATGGGGAT
The DNA here is from genome assembly GCA_032164185.1 of Moxostoma hubbsi. Taxonomy (NCBI): domain Eukaryota; kingdom Metazoa; phylum Chordata; class Actinopteri; order Cypriniformes; family Catostomidae; genus Moxostoma; species Moxostoma hubbsi. Next base: position 4,391,900 of record JAVLUX010000046.1, read on the forward strand.
GCTCTCTGCCGGCTCCTTGAAAATGTTATTTTAGGGAGGCTCTGTAGCACATGTCTTTTCACCTGCAGTCACCAAACTTTGTACACATATAGATCTCATCAAGCTGGGAAATTTCACCCTCATAGTAACAGGCTCTACCCAACAGTAAGTCTCCCATGTTGCATTGTTTGAAAAATGCATGCTCTGGAATGTGAAATACTCCTCCTAGGGGATTTATGTGACAGGTACCAAATGTGGGCATCATCATGCCAAGACATTGAAGATGCAAAATTTTACAGATTTTTGATATTTCAAACAGTGTTTCCATGGCGATTAGTGTTTAATGGTGTAAAATGAAAAAGAGGAAGTGCTCATATCTTTGGTGTGCATTGTGTTATTTGGATCAAAGTTTAGATTTATGTTTGGTATTGGGGGCTGATCACATGGATGACACCACCAACTGGCAGCAGGAAGTGTGGAACTTTTTACAGACTTTAGAATACCACTCTTATTTTTATCTGAACAGCTTCAAAACATTTTATAATAATGTCAAGACAGTACAGATTTAAAATTATGAAGGGATCCATAACTCAGGGGACTCAGCACATCCCTTTTAAGCTACAGTCACCAATCTTTGTACATACTGTATGTAGAGCTCATCAAGCTGGACAACTTTCACACCACAGTTATTAGCTCTGCCCATCAGAATGTCAGCCATTTTGGATTGTTTGAAAATGGCATGATCTGAAATTTGAAATACTCCTCATAGGGAATTCATCTGACTGGCACCAATCTTAGGTATGTCATGCCAAAACATTGAAGATGCTTGACCCATATGTTTGGCTTTGAGGGGTGATCACATTGATGTATCTACTGTGGGTCATGGACGTAATGCCACCAACTGACAGCAGGAAGTGTGGCTCTTTCAACAGTTTTTGAAAAAATCCATTAACTTTTACACAAATCGCTTCCAAATTTTTTATGCATTGTTTTACTAAAGCCGGCAGGAGGAAATGGGCCCACGGTGAGTGGGCCTGTTGATTTTTGCTTGCAGCTATATATATATTATTATTATTCCGTATTCTTTTTCTTTTTTCAAAGTAAATTACATTTTTGAGGGCCTAAACATACTTGAAAACACACAAACTTTGCACACACACCAGAAGTGGTAAAAATGTACATCTGATATGGGTTTCAGAATGAGGTGTGGCAAAATGGCTTGATACAACGATGTGTGCTTTACACTACATTTCACCTACATGTACGAAAATCAAAACACATATGTAACATTTCAATACCTACAAAACAGTCTCTTGGACCCATGCCCTAAACTCAACAGGAAGTCAGCCATTTAAATTTTTTTCTTCACTTTTTGCACAGTTTTAGCCACTTCTAGGCCTCGTACTTTAACAAACTCCTTGAGATTTTATCAGATCTACTTCATAATTGTTTATTCTAATCTAAAGGCCTTGGCGATGCTAAATTGCGAAGGTTTTGATTTTTCACTTCATGGCGTGGCTGTGATGGTCTGACAAATTTTTTGCCCTGAAAGAGGAAGTTGTTATAACTCATACAGACAATGTCCAATCTGCCCCAAACTTCACGTTTCATAACAGTCCAGGTCTGAATATATCTACGTGCCAATATTCAGTTATAGTCATAGTGCCACCTAATGGCAACAGCCAATTCCAGGTCTTGCACTTTACCTCCTTAACTCTCGTCCTCTCAAAATTACATACATGACATGAAGAATGAAATATATTATAACATAAAAAGTGCTACAAAAATGTAATGCCGTTCCCCTGGCACAGCAGCCCCAACGTGCAGCAGGGTGCGAGGCCCCATTTATCGCTGCTTGCAGCTTTAATTATTAATTCAGATTAGATGTGATGTAGGAGCTTTATACAGCTTTATACCATGCCTGCCTTTGAAGAGATGGTAAGTCTATCCTTCAACCATATTTTCATTCCCGTAAAAAAAAATCAAAGATGGCGCTACCTGGTACCTGGTCTTTTGCTACTCTCTGTGGGTTTAGACCAGATAGTCTGGTTTTGTTTGAGCTGTTGTGTGACAACTTCTATTGCTAAACATGTGCTAGACAGAAAAAACCCTGTCTTGAAGGTTTTGCACAAACAATAATCCTGTGTGTGTGTGTGTGTGTGTGTGTGTGTGTGTGTGTGTGTGTGTGTGTGTGTGTGTGTGTGTTTAAGTGAGAGTTATTACTGCATGCATTATAATGGCTAAGCTGTGGTTTGTCGAGATTCCCTGTTTGACTCCATATGAACCAATGTCCCTTGATCACAGGAAGAGAGCAGGGTTTTGTGGGTTATGATAATCACTCAAAGACTCTTGATGGCTAAATACATCCTCTTGCTGTGCCATTCAGTGTGTGTGCGTTTGCAGTATTGTGTGTTTGTGTCTGCTGCTGTTAAACTAATTACTTACTCTAGGTCATAACTTTCCCACCAGACAGCAGGTTTTGATGGCAGCTACCAGTGATAGAGATATGGGCATCAAACTACTAGATATTCCCCCCTTCAGAAACAAGATGAGCCCTGAGGAGGTCATGACTTTGAGGAGAGATGACAGGTTCACGACTCACCTCAAGCAACAGGTCAGTGAGTTATTTACTTTTTTTTTTGTATCCCCTAAGCGAAAGACATTTTTCACCATTATGCATAAATCCAAAATGTTTTATTCACTATGATCAGTAAAATAATCATGGTCACTAGTCGTCATTATTGATAACATTGTACCTCTATTGTCGGTTTGATCTTAAACTTGCAGTTTGGCTGTATGTTTTTTTTTCAATGTTGTTGTATCTCACAAAGGTCTTTCTGTCTGGAATGATGCGAGCTACATTCCTGTCATTGTCATAATGCATCATTGTATGAATCATAATGGTTTATAATAGCTTTAGAAGTAATCAGCCCACAACTAATAATCACGTGAACAAATGCAACATTCTAAGCTGTTAGTAGTCATGACTCTTAATGAGGTAAGCTTATTTCTGGGAAATGTTGTGTGTAGATCAAATAGATGCCTCGTAAACAGTTAAATGGAAGGAATTTCAGGGAAGTAGCCATTATCTTGAGTCAATAACACCTCATTGAGAACAAGAGACACAGATGGGAGCTGGTGTGCTGACAAACACAAACACAGAGATGCTTGAAAACACAATTAATTACATTTTTAAAGCCCTGTTTATGCCTGGTATTAAGATGTGTTTTGGGTGATTGGATCACAAGTGGTCAGTGCTAAATACATGTGTGTAAGGGGGGTCCACCTATTGGTCCAATGGCAGTTTCCAACAACGTGGATGAAGGTCTCCTGCGTGTTCTGTCTTATCGTGCGCGTTCAGTTTAAGTGATTTCATTCTAATTAAATCACTATATTATTCATTTTAAGATCCTCGTTTATTTTATCTGACTCCAATTATAAAAGTTTCTAAGGATATATTAGTGTTCTAATCTTAATTATTATTATTAAATTTGACTTAACATTGAATCATCATATTTAACTCTATTTTATATTGTACTCGTTCATTCGGATTCCCGTCGCTTAGAGAGTCTCGCGCCGGCCGCGAACGCGGATCTCACGGTCACAAATATGCCAGTATTGGTCATTAAAACAGTAATTGACTAAATACTAATTAGATGGCTGCCCCTGCTTGCCCTTTTATCTACAAGTATATAGCTTAGTCCCCTTAGATAGTAAACACTTAATTAGAGTAACATTTCTACCCAGAGGTCATGACCGCTAAATTTACAAAGATAGACCAACAATACCCAAGTTAAAATAGCTTTATATGATCATGCCATAGTTTCCTATGTACACTTAGCTTGAAACCATTACAATAACCAGAGGTTTAGACTTCACCCTATTTAGGCTTGGTCGATACTAAACGGAAATTCTCTATCGAGCCTGTACACACTAAGTACACTTGAAATAATGCCAATTAGTTAGTCGGAGCTCTAAAGTCTCAGTCGGTGTGCCCTATGCTCCACTCAAAACCAGCTTTATTCCACTACTAACCTGGTCAAAGATTTGCGGAAACATGGACTTAACGTAATCTACTAAAGACAATAGTTTAAGAATCAATCATAATACATTCAAATGTAACAATTTATTTACCAGGTGACATAACAAATTCATCAATCCAATTAGACAGTAATAAGACAAATTTAGACAATTTATCAAGACATAAGAAATAAGGTTTGCATACCTGGTAGAGAGACTACACAACAATGTTGTGGGAGATCTGAATGCAGACTCCCCGAGCTACTTGCCAACCCTCCTTAAGTACCAAACAATTCTATTGTTCTTTCAGATGATTGCATTTCATGTTATCCAGTATTTGGTTTACAATTTAGGGAGTTGTATATAGACCTTTGAAACTTGTGATGATTAGGTCATTTGATGTTAATAAAGAATCTACCTAATCTGCATACAGTATGTGGCCCCTGTGGGAGATTTGGGAGGGACATGTCTCTAATAGAGTGTAGGATATTTCTAAGATATAAAATCTTAATGGAGATTTGGTTTTTCTGAAAGGGAGTGAGACCACTTTACCAGTTGCACTGAGACCTCTTGAATGATATGAAACATGTATGAACAGAAAATCTCTTATATTACAGGAAAGGATGAGTCATTCTAAATAGCCCTTAGGTGAGATAGAGGTCAAATGTGGGATATGGTCCTTAGCAAGTATGGAGTGTTATCTTGGGTGGAGATGTTCATCTGTGTGAGAGTTGTATGTTCTCGCAGAGTTCTTTACTTTTCCTGGAGGTGATGCAGACAATTTGGTACCAGTCTTACATGTGTAAATATTAATCTGTCCTGATGCATCCTAGACAGCAGTAAATCACCACCCACTCACCTGTCAATCAGTTGCTGTGCCAAAAAAAGTGTTTTAAAGTTTAAAAGTTACGTGAGGCTTCAGAAGATAATAAACTTCTGATTAGACAGTTGGAAAAAGCACATACATATACTCTACATGCTCAAGCCGAGTCGGATGGTTCTGGCCAACCAGCGCGACGGGTTGGGCAGCGAAAGCCATGTGTCCAAACTCAGCGCGAAGGGCACTAACGGGAGGATCGCTTTTGATGTACCGTGTGGGGCTTCGTGGCGGGGTAGCAGTTAATAGCATGTCGGGAGGCAGAATAGCGTCCCAAGGCTTGGGTGCTGAGAACAGACTCAAAGCACTTACCTCGCTCCACACACCCGGCAGGGGGCGGGTTAGAGACTGAGGAAGAGGTACTGGAAAGGCGTCTTCGGAACTCGTCATCGCTATGGAGCAACATCCGGGGAGCCGGTCCTGTAGACGTTTGGGGCCGGGGTGCCGTGAGAATGGCGCACACCGGCTGGATGACCCAGGGAGTGAGGAAATCGCTCTTTGATTCAGAATGTGGGTACCGCAGCCTGAAGGCGGTGCGGCAAATGAAACAAGGATTCACCTCCCGGCCCTCCACCGGAGAATGGAGTGGTCTTGGTACCAGCTCCGGAGCGAACGTCTGACTGCCTGGGTTTGCCTGTCTCAGGAGCACTTTGGAGCTTTCCTGGTCCTGGAAGGGGCCCTGGAGACTGAGTGCTGAGACCGGGTTGAGGTGGAGCTACCTGTTGTTTAGCCGCAGGGGGACGCCCTTGGCGAGCAGGCGGGCACGCTGGTTTGGCGAAGCCGCAGCATGATGTGGGATATCGCCTCCATCTGCTTCTTCACCGCCGAAAACTGCTGGCCGAAGTCGTCAACGGTGTCACTGAAGAGGCCAAGCTGGGAGACGGGGGCATTGACAAAGCGTGCTGTCGTCATCCCCAAATTGCCTTCATCGCCGGCCGGGTTGTCCTCAATCCCGTGGGAAGAAGGAACGACGCGGGGGCCGGCTGAAGTGGCTTTCCCTCGTGAGGAAAGAAAGCTGCAACTTCAATGTTGCCATGGCTGTTATCGCACTGAGAACATAAACCTAAAATGGAGTGGTGGGGGTGTAGTGGTCTAAAGCACATAACTGGTAATCTGGTAATCAGAAGGTCGCTGGTTCGATCCCCACAGCCACCAACATTGTGTCCTTGAGCAAGGCACTTAACTCCAGGTTGCTCCGGGGGGATTGTCCCTATAATAAGGGCTCTGTAAGTCACTTTGGATAAAAACATCTGCCAAATGCATAAATGTAAATGTAAATGTAAACCATTCATAAAATGCTGCCAGCATTTTGGAGGTTGGTGTGATTACAGCCCAGACACGCGAGGCAGCTTTTATGACTGTCAGAAGTGGAGAGAAATCGACCGCATCCAGGAACTACACTGAGGCGGAAAGACATCTTTAAAAAGACGCGTCCTGAAAAGGATGTTCAACACCTGCTGTTCAAACTCTTTTAGAGAAACAAACTCTTTTAGGAGGGGAAAACACTATTTTAGGCAGTGAAAATGCTGTCGAAGCGCCCAGGGGTGTGGAGAGATAACGCCAGCTGGAAACGCACCGTGAGATCCAACAGCAGTGCTTCTTGCCAACAGGGGTGAGTGAAACAGTGGTGAACTCAGCTTGCTGTTGCACAACCACTCGGCTCTGAAGAAAAAATCTGACTGACAGACGCACGCCGCTTCCCTTTATACCTGTATGTCTGGGGGCGGGACATGCAAATTCTGTCTGCCAATTTCACATTAGCCTTTTCTCAAGTTTAGCGGTACTCAAGGCTCCTAAGTAAGACCCCTTGTGTCACTTCATTCGACACAACGTCGAGTGAGAGACAGAAGGGGAATGGTGATTTACTGTAATAAGATTCTGAACATTGTTCATTGACTTCAGGGCCATTATATGATTGGCTTAAATTACTCACATGATCCAAGTAGACCATTTTACTCTCTATGGTAGAGCCGCAGAGGTTGGTATCTGAGTATTCAAAAAAATCTCTTAAATAAAATTGACCATGGTCAGAAGAAGGAATGCACATGAGTGTCCTTGCCTTCCTGGGTGAATGGAACTCACAATAAATGAGAGTATTAGAGCACTTTAGTGCTTCAGGTTGCAAAATTTTGCAGAAAATGGAGATGAATAATAATTCTTTATGAAGTAAACATACTGTATGAGAATATATCAATATTACTCTATCAATATTAATGTGCACACTTTTAGACTAAATGTTCCATTGGATGTTGTTCACTTAAGCCTACTAGAGACCATTCAACGAATTATATTTTGACATAAATTAAGAAATTACTCTCTCAGTAAGATGAAAAATACTGGCTACATTTTGAAGTTGGAGTATTGCACCTTTCTAATGATGCACAGTTTGTCACAATTAAGAATTGTATGGTAATAACATGCAGTAATTGTGAATAATATAGATTATAAGGCTGCTGTCAATCTTTGCGTGAGGAGGGGTTGTTTTGTGTTTGACATTGACTTTGACTGGTGGATTATTACATTATATACAGTACATTATTTGCAGTACTACCAAAAATTTTCAAGCTTGCTTTTTCTTTTTTATACTTTTTTGTGCATGCAATTACACACTGACATTGTGAGTGACATATGCAGTCATAAAATCTGAACACCAAAGGTCACATTAGATGCATTTGAGCAACCAGGTTAATGGCCATATGTCTTGCCTGACAACTTATGATCGGATTACCTGAGACAGATCTTAATATGAGGTGTAAAAAATCCTTCAGGTTTCTGGGTTCCACTACCCCAGGACCTGAAGTGGGAGCCCAACACTGACACCATCATCAAGAAGGCCCAGCAGAGGATGTACTTCCTGCACCAGCTTAGGAAGCTCAAACTACCTAAGGAGCTGCTGATCCTGCTTATTTTACACAGCCATCATCCACTCTGTTCTCTGCACCTCTATCACTGTCTAGTTTGGATCTGCCACCAAAAAGGACAGGAGCAGACTACACCGGACAGTCAGGACTGCAGAAAAGATCATTGGTGCCAACCTGCCCTCCATTCAGGACTTATACATTTCCAGAGTCAGGAAACGGGCAGGAAACTTCACTGCAGATCCATCTCATCCCGGACACAACCATCTCACCCCAGACACAACTTCTCCCCTCTGGTAGGCGCTACCGAGCAATGTACGCCAAAACCAACAGACACAGAAACAGTTTCTTCCCACAAACCATCACTCTGATGAACAGATGATTTCTGACTCACAGTGTCAGGAACAATTCCTGTGCAATAACCCAGTAACTCTGTCTCTAATCAGCCACCTATTATTACTACTTATTATTTATTCATCATTCTCTATTTCAGAGCTGTTCATACTGTTCATATTGTTATATTGTCATATTGTATATACTGTATACCAATCCACCTACCTCAAGTCACAACTCCTGCACAAAATTACTTATACTATTTATTCCAGCATCCTTTGCACTATACTTCATCACACTGTGTACATGTATGCATGTATGTGTACCTGTATATCACATCCACCTCCGACATGTACATAATAATGATAATAATAATTTGACTCCTGCATCCTTTGCACTCTGATCACTGCACTATTTGTCAATATGTCTAAATTGTTTTTGTTCATAGTGTGTATATTTGTGTTGTCTATACTGTTGCCTGTGTCTGATTTTATTTTATTATTGTGTTATAGTATTTTTGTATGAGTATGCACATCGTGAGCAATGTACAATCCTGAGTGAAATTCCTCATATGTGTACACATACCTGGCAATAAAGCTGATTCTGATTCTGATTCTGATAAAAAAAAGGGCCTAAATGATGTGAGAATATAGACATTCATGGTCGGATTGGCCATGGGGAGAGTGGGGACATTTCCCAGTGGGCTGTCAGGCCGGTGGGCTTCTAGCAGGCTAATGCACTTTATTATATATATATATATATATATATATATATATATATATATATATATAATAATAAAGTATAAATATATATACACACACACACTACCGGTCAAAAGTTTTGAAAACTTGACTGAAATGTTTATCATGATCTTAAAAATCTTTTCATCTGAAAGCATATGCTTAAATGTTTGAAAGACAAAAATATATTTGTGCAACAATATACATTTATTTCATACTAAAACTAAAACTTTATTTAAAAAAAGTTCTAGAAATTGATGACTTGGACCTAATAATAAAGCAGCCAATAAGTGCTCAACATAGATGGGAACTCCTTCAATACTGTTAAGTATCGCAGGGTGATACTGCAAGAAGTTGGTTGAGAAAATGTCAAGAGTACATGCCTGAATGTTACATTCCATATTGTCTTTTGTTTATGCACTTTTATTTTGAAATTATTGTTAAGTTTCTGGCCCCTGTTTCATTCCATATTGTCTTGTTTATGCACTTTTATTTTGAAATTATTGTTAAGTTCCTGTTTCCTGGTCTTTGTCTTATGTCCTGTTTCCCCTCCATGTCTATGTGTCTGATTTTCATTGGTTCATTGTTTAATTACCTTGTTATCAGTTCTAGTTTATCATTGGTTTCAGTTTATTGCCTTATCATCTTGTTTTGAGTTTCAGTTTTCCATTGGCTTTCGTTTCCGCTTGTTTTTGTATTTAAGTCCCCATGTTTACTTTGTCCATTGTTGAGTATTGTTGTGATTCTGACCTCTGCCTGATGTTACCCCGATGTTTGCCTGCCAATAGTTTAATGTTAGTTAATTAGTGTACCTGAGCCATAGTCTGTTCCTAGTTCATGTCCAGTTCCTGTATCTTCGTCTTGTTAATAAATCTGCACTTGGGTCCTACACTTCGCCTTCATCCTTGCCTTGACTACTTCAAATCGTAACACTGAAAATCCTAAGCAAAGTGTGACTACTTTGAAGATGCTAAAATATAATACAGTTTTGAGTTATTTAAGATTGTGTTTAGTCACAACATAATTCCCATAGTTACATTTATGTTATTCCATAGTTTTGATGATCTTACTATTATTCTAAAACACGAAGAAGAAAAAAATTATAATAAAGAATGCATAAGTGTTTCAAAACTTTTGACCGGTAGTGTCCATATAGTATATATATATATAAAAAACTCAAAAAAGAAATGTCCCTTTTTCAGGACACTATATTTTAAAGACAAATTTGTAAAAATCCCAAGGGAGAACCATAATAAATTAATGAACATGCACCTGTGGAACAGTCGTTAAGACACTTAACAGCTTACAGATGATAGGCAATTGAGGTTACAGTTAAAAAAAATGTAGGACACAAAGAAACTACTGACTCTGAAAAACACCAATAAAGATGCCCAGTGTCCCTGCTCGTCTGTGTGAAAGCGCCTTAGGCATGATGTATGGAGGCATGAGGACTGCAGATGTGGCCAGTGCAATAAATTGTAATGTCCATACTGTTAGACGCCTAAGACAGTGCTACAGGGAAACAGGAAGGACAGCTGATCATCCAGGCAGTGGCAGACCACGTGTAACAACACCTGCACAGGATCGGTACATCCGAATATCACACCTGCGGGACAGGTACAGGATGGCAACAACAACTGCCCTAGTTACACCAGGAATGAGCAATCCCTCCATCAGTGCTCAGACTGTCCACAGTAGGCTGAGAGTGGCTGGACTGAGGGCTTTAAGCCTGTTGTAAGGCAAGTTATTACCAGACATCACCGGCAACATCGTCGCCTATGGGCACAAACCCACCTTTGCTGGACCAGACAGGACTGGCAAAAAGTGCTCTTCACTGACGAATCACGGTTTTGTCTCACCAGGGGTGATGGTCGGAGTTGAGTTTATCGGCAAAGGAATGAGTATTACACCGAGGCCTGTACTCTGGTGCGGGATCGATTTGGAGGTGGAGGGTCCATCATGGTCTGGGGTGGTGTGTCACAGCATCATCGGACTGAGCTTGTTGTCATTGCAGACAATCTCAACGCTGTGTGTTACAGGGAAGTCATTCTCCTCCCTCATGTGGTACCCTTCCTGCAGGCTCATCCTGACATGACCCTCCAGCATGACAATGCCACCAGCCATACTGCTCATTCTGCGCATGATTTCCTGCAAGACAGGAATGTCAAAGTTCTGCCGTGACCAGCGAAGAGTCCAGATCTCAATCCCATTGAGCATGTCTGGGACCTGTTGGATCAGAGGGTGAGGAATAGGGCCATTACCCCAGAAATGTCCAAGAATTTGCAAGTGCCTTGGTGGAAGAGTGGGGTAACAACTTACAGCAAGACCTGGCAAATCTGGTGCAGTCCATGAGGAGGAGATGCACTGCAGTACTTAATGCAGTTGGTGGCCACACCGGCTACTTGTTCGGTTTATGTCTTAGTTGTTGAATCTTTTTATGTTCATACAAATATTTACACATGTCAAGTTTGCTGAAAATAAAAGCAGTTGAAAATGAGAGGATGTTTCTTTTTTTTTTGCTGAGTTCAGAAATCAAGAACTTTGCAGTCTTAACTATCACAAAAATGCAGAATGAGATGTTGTTTGCATGCACTTTTTTTGTGGAGTTTCATGTAGTGCCCCTGTATCAATAAGCCTGGACCCCGCACTGGCCACCCTAAATTTGGAGGGGTAGAATGGTTACAGTGGTATGCTTATTGTCCTTCCCACTTAGAGTTCAATGACCTCATATCATAGTCAGTGGTCCAAACAAATTATATTTAAATAAAACGTTAAAGCATAATGAATGCATAATAATTTTATTGGGGTAAAATTTGTTTTACGCTCGATATTCAGGTCTATGGAAATTTTAGAGGTTTCCTTACATACATTAGGCAATGAAAGTGCATGGGAGTATTTTACAGCAGCCTCAACAAGCATTGACTGTTGAGTACAATGTTTATGCCACTCTTGCCCCTCAAACTCTTTAACCTATTTATGCTAATCATATCTTAAGATTGTTGCTTTCAGAGAACATGGATGGAAGAAACACAATGTTCAGCTAACTTTATTGCATTTTGGAAGTATTGGAGGCCATTTTAGTGCTAGATTACTTCTACTTTAGTTATATTTTATGTTTGTTTTTGTGCTGGTTTGGGAAACAAACAGGTTTTCACCATATAAGAAATACATTTATGTGACAGGGCGGAGGGAGGGGCCGGGTGGTGATTCTACACACCTGGTCCCTTATCGGGCTAATCAAGCCTCAAAGAGAGGGATAAAGGCTGACTGCGGAGGGTGGTGCAAGAGAGAGAGAGAGAGAGATCGTGTATGACAGCTGACCGTCATGTGTGTGTTTGTGTTTTTTTGTTTAAGTTTATCATTAAATCTATTATTTACAATGTCATGCCGGTTCGTGCCTCCTCCTTTCCATTAATCCCTTTACACTGGTTTCGAAATCCAGGAAGGAGGAGGGATATGCCATAGTAGATTTCTCGCCACTACCATCCACCCGAACGGAGCAGCCACAGCTGTCTGCCGGGAGACAGAGGAGCCCGTCCTCCTGGAAGTGGAGGAATGGCCGCCGACTGCGAGGGGAGAAGGGGCTCCTAACCGACCACCTGGAATGGTCAGAGCCGCTGCCAGGGGCGGAGGAGTACCCTACCAGCTGCTGTTACAAGACGGTGTCTGACACCGCCAACCGCGAGTGGAGAGGGGCTCGCTGCTGACCACCTGGAGTAAGAGAACTGCTACCAGGGGTGGGGGAGACCCCTTCTGGTTCCCTAGAATGCTGCGGAGCATTCCGTCTGCCAGGGGCTGGACGATTGGCTGAGGACCAAGCTATGGCATATTGGAGAACTGGCTAGAAAGTGTTTTTTATGGTCTTATTAAATCGTTCAACCAATCCGTAGGTTTGCGGATGATAGGGGACTCCTCCGCCCCTGGGAGCGGCCCTGACTGCTCCAGGCTGTCGGTTAGGAGGCCCTTCTCCTCTCGTGGTTGGCGGCTGACGCCGAGCTCCTTCTGTCTGCCAGTTTCACTTTGGCCTTTTCTCAAGTTCAGAGATATGCAAGGCCCCCAAGGAAGACCCCTTGTGTCACTTCATTTGACAAAACTTCGAGTGAGTGACAGAAGCGAAATGGTGATTGACTGTAATAAGATTCTGAACATGGTTCATTGACTTCAGGGCCATTATATGACTGGATTAAATAACTCACATGATCCAAGTAGACCATTATGGTCTCTCTATGGTAACGGCTGCTCCGTTGGGTTGAATGGTAGTGGCAAGAACTCTACTACGGCATATCCCTCCTCCTTCCCGGGTCTTTGGCACCAGTGTAAAGGGATTAATGGAAAGGAGGAGACGAGAACCGGCTTGACAATATAAATAATAGATTTAATGATAAACTTAAATAAAAGACACAAACACACACAGCTGCCGTAAACGATCTCTCTCTCTCTCTTGCACCACCCTCCTCAGTCAACCTTTATCCCTCTTGGAGGCTTGATTAAGGGACCGGATAAACACCCGGCCCCACCCTCCACCCTGTCACAATGTATTGTACATCAAGATCATTTTAGTAGTGCAAATTGTCCATGCTATTACCACCAAATTCTGTCTGTATCACAGACATTTTCTGCCCAGTTGACTGCTTCTCTTTAAGATCAGTCTTATATTGGCAAGCATTTATATTTTTAATGTAGAGGAAATGTTTTTATATGTGTACATTTGCCAGTTTTTTTTATGAAAAATATTCATAGAATAATTATATAATATACAACAGTTACTTCTGGTCCTCAAATCTTATTGGACGAAAGACGTTCCATGAGCACTCGGATGCTTCACTGTGTGTATCACTCCGCTTGTGTTCGTACCATTCTAAACTAAAGTGTAAGAGCAGTGCATATGTGTTAAGAGCTACTGTTTGTCTTTTTTTACTGTCAGCCACTGTTTACATACAACAGCTCTTCGTGATCACTTGTATTACTACTACACAACTAAAGCTAGGAAATAGCTTTAAACAGCTTTAAACAAACAACTTTTATGGCTCATGACAGCTGAGAGACACAACAGACTGATTAATTACACAATACGTGCTGTTTAAAATGGCAGATGACTTTGCGGTTTCTATAGTGATCGATTCTTGCGCACCGGCTACCGCAAAATAGGGAAAAATACCCCTGCTTGGACACTATTTTTCCACTGAGAAAGCTGATCTCCAGAAAGCTGACAGCATCTCTGCTTGGGAGTGGCAACAGTTGATCGCGCACGCTCCTCTCTCTCTCTCTCTCTCTCTCCCTCTCACACACACTCACTCACACACACACACACACACACACACACCCATCCTTGTTTATACAATAACTTGTTAGAAACAGCACAAGTCATGATACTAATTCTGTAGTGATTTTTTTTATTTACTAACAGAGGCTTGGATGCATTATTTGGTACCAGCAATGGCAGATTCTGATCCATCGCGTAAGAATGTAGTTCCATGTACAAATGTGTTTTTATGCCGCATTTCGTTTTTCCTAAATTCTTTTTATTTCTTGTTCATTGAACTGTGATATTGCTTAAAAATCACATAATTTTTGCCAAGCATTCGACATCATTAATTTTACATTTTGCACTGTACACTGCAGCTGTTATCATCAGTAGGCACACACTTTTTAGTTCATGGAGGCAAGTGTTTGTAATGTGCCTTTTTGTTTGCCAGTTTTCCTCATCATTTTTATCCAATTTTGGTTGTTAAAAAGTAGTTGTCTTCAGAAATAGCATTATGTTAGAACATTTTTAAATAGCAATGTTGTTTTGTACTATATATATATATATATATATAGGGAATAAAGGATTTATTTGAATAATTTTTTGCATACTTCTCTGTGTGTGCGCGCTGTATTCTTCTTATTCAGAACCACTTAAAAAAAAAAAAAAACAGTTCTCATACATACTGTACATTCTTCTGCTGGTGCAGACGAAACACTGTACTAACACACTATGACAGTGTTTCGAGGAGCCAGTAGAGTCAAATTGATGAATAAATTATTCTTAGCCGATATTTTTTAACCATTCTGGGCGAGCTCACAGATACTACAAAATCATATGTCAGTGAGGATATGTGCATTTCTACTAGGACTTTTTTAATGTTCAACAACAACAAGCCATGGTTTACAGGAAAACTCAGATAGCTTTGTAAGCTCAAAGAGAACGCTTACAGAAACAGGGATACAATCTTGTATAATCAGGCCAAGAACACACTAAGGAAATTAAAAAGGCTAAAAGAAGCTACTCTTAGAAGCTAAAAAACAACTTTTCATCTAATGACCCTGCATCAGTGTGGAGAGGCCTGAAAGACATTGCTAACTTCTAGACACCATCCCCCAACACTGTAGGAAACCAACAACTGGCTGATGACTTGAATGTGTTTTACTGTAGATTTGAAAAGCCCAGTCTCACACCCCACTTCACACAAACACCAACACCTCTTGTAACCACCCTCCCACTACTACAGATGGCATTTTGCCCACTTGTCTATAATCCTGTGCTGACCAGCTGGCCCCCATCTTCACACACATCTTCAGTAGATCCCTGAAGATTCTTCACACAGATCAACTGAAGTTCCCTGCTCCTTCAAACACACCACTATCTCCCCTGTCCCAAAGAAACCCAAGATCAAAGGACTTGATGACTACAGACACGTCGCTCTGATGTCTGTGGTCATGAAGTCATTTGAGAGACTGGTGTTGGCCCACCTGAAGGACATCACTGGACACTTTCTAGATCCCCTTCAATTTGCTTGTAGAGCAAACAGGTCTGTTGATGGTGCAGTCAACATGGGATTGCATCATATAATGGAACATCTGGACAGACCAGAGACATATGCAAGGATCCTTTTTGTGGACTTCACCATAATCCCAGCTCTCCAATGGAATAAATTAACCCAGCTCTCTGTTCCCACATCTATCTGTCAGTGGATCACCAGCTTTCTGACGGACAGGCAGAAGCTAGTGAGACTGGGGAAATTCAGTTCCAGCACATTCAGCACTAGTGCCCCCCCAGGGATGTGTGCTCTTCCAACTACTCTTCTACCTGAATACTAATGACTGCACTGAAAAGGACCCCTCTGTCAAGCACCTGAAGTTTGCACATGACACTACTGTCCTCGGCCTAATCTAAGATGATGATGAGTCTGCATACAGAAGGAATGGCTGGCTCACTGCTGCAGTCATAACAACCTGGAGTGCAACATGCTCAAAACAGTGGAAATGTTTGTGGACACCTCAACATTGACCCCGCTCACCATTCTAATCAGCACTGTGGCAGCAGTGGAGTAATTTAGGTTCCTGGGCACTACCATCTCACAGGACCTGAAGTGGGAGGCCCATATTGACTACATTGTGAAAAAGGCCCAGCAGAGGTTCTACTTCCTTCACCAGTTACGGATGTTTAACCTGCCACAGGCGCTGATTAGAATGGTGAGCGGAATGCTAATCCAGTTCTACTCAGCAGTCATTGAGTGTGTCCTCTGCACTTCAATAACTGTCTGGTTTGGTTAAGCTATGAAATCAGACATCAGAAGACTACAAAGGACATATTGGACTTCTCTGTGGATTATTGGTTGCCCCTTGCCCTCTTTCAAGAACTGCAAACTTCCAGAGTTAGGAAAGGAGCTAGTAAAATCACTATGGACCCACTCAACCAGCCCATTACATTTTTTAACTGTTGCCTTCTGGCCAACGCTATAGAGTCCTGAGCACCAGAACAGTCAGGCACATCTCATGAACAGTTAAAACTATACTATATTTACGTGCAAAACACAGCCTAGTCAATAATATTATTTAATATATCCTACCTCTTCTGTATTACATCCCCTTGCACTGTATATAACAGATTTGTATTTGAACATACTATATGTAAATTTTTGTCTTTGTCTAGTATTTCTATATATTCTTATATTTCTATTTTATTTTTATTAAAATATTTTAATTAAATTTTATATTTTTATTATCTCTGCCTTGTTGGTGTATTGTTTGTGCACTGGAAGCTTTTGTCACTAAGAAACATTCCTTGTATGTGGAAGGATACTTGGCAATAAAGCTCTTTTTGATTCAGTTTTGTGAGCTATCTAGCACCCCTTGTGTAAAGAGAGCTTTGTGTCTTACAAAACACAGTTGTGTTTCCCAAAATTACTGTAAGCCTCAGTAGATCGTAGAAACCATTGGCGCCAATGGTCTCTACGATCAACTTCATCTTGCGATGCTTTTTGGAAACGCAGCTCTGGTTGTTTCTGACAACATTTGGGTCAATATCAAAATATGTTGACAAACACGTCCCTTGACTTTTTTAGCTTTCAAACAGCCAAAATAAATAAATAAATAAATAAATAAAATACAAATTAAAAATTCAATTAAAATACATTTAAAAGTTATCATTCTATAACCTAACATTTAATAATATGAAACTCTTTTTCAGAAAGTATATTTGAATTGGCAAATTGCCTGAAAAAATCATTTTCCCCTGTACATGTACACTTCTGTGATATTTACAGTTATTTATGTGTTTAGTTTATACTAATTTTTAAATTCAGTCAATAGTACAATGCTGAACAAGTGTTCAAAAAAGGCTAAACAAAATAATGATCAGCTCCGCATACCAAACTATGACAATGCAGAAAGCATCTCCAGCATCCATCGTAATTTTAAAACTGTTGCTTACAATAGAATTTGATAGCTATGATATTGAAACCGTCGTTTCTGATATAAAGATCAAGGCATAGACACAGTTGAGGAGAAGATCTAACCTGATTTCTATACCCCTAGAAAATCGCAGTTCAGTTAATAGGTTTGCACTTGAAAAGAAACTTAACATGGCTCTGTTAAATATCCAGGACCTTACTAATAAGAACTTTGTTTTAAATTATCTTATTTGTAAACACAAATTAGATTTTATTTTCTTCACTGAAACTTCACCTTTCTCTTAATTTCATATTTTGTTATCTGATCCAATTTTATTCGGACATCTTTAGTTGTTTTGCCACTATCACACACTCTTGTACACCTGCAGTGCAGGTTGTTATAAATATGTGTTCTTTGGAGTGATCTGCCATGTGTTTGTAAAAAGGCAGGCAAAACTGCTAAAAATAGATACATTTGCCCCTTGAAAGTCTCTGCGTTGTTCTGTCTTTTCTGAGCAACTGAAGTAAAGCAATTATTGTTAATAATTTGCACTTTACAAATTCATCCCATTATAAATTTTATCTGACTCCAATTTTATATTAATCTGACTCTAATTTTAAATTGACCTCTAATTTAGATTAAAGCTCTAAATACTTTCTGATAATTATTTTATTTGAATCATTTAAGTTATTGATTACTCTGAATTCTCTTCTATTGATTTACATTTTGATCAGTTTCTAATGAGATTCAAACTGATAGTCTTTAAGTGGCTTCCTGCTACATTAAAGCTTCAGTTATGATATAAATGATTCTTAAAATGGTATTCTCCTGCTTGGTTCCTCCAGAGCAGTTTCTCCTATTTTAAAGACCCAGTATTCATATAAATGATTTCAGAGGAATACAGAATAAATCAAAAAGTAACAATTTATTTGCCAGGTAGGATTTAAAACACAAGTTAAAGAAATAAGTCAAAGAACATACCTGGCAGTTGAGAAAACTACATGTAATTGCAAAGCATGGGAAATCTGAATGCAGATTTCTGTTATTAAAGTTACACACAGTGAGGTGTAGGATCATCTGACTACAGAGAATCATGAGCTCTGGGCCAGCTTTCCTTAAATATCCAGACAGAATACACATTGTGTACCAAATGGTATTATCCTTTGAGAATTTGGGGGTGAATGGGTTCTTGGCTTCCTGGTGTTAAACCTTCAAGGAAGGGGATAGACCTCCAGAGTTATATACAGGTATTTGGCAAAGACCTTATAACTTTGTTGTCATTAAGTTTTATAAACCTGGGGACAAAACACTATACAGATGCACTGAGACATTTTGAATATACATTTATGAGTTTAGTGTCATTGGGAGAAAAAGGTTGTAAGGTGTTTACACGTACAAACAACATAATGGTGAGTTTCATGACAGCAAGTGCGACTTGTATATTGTGTCTCAGTACCCTTCAGTGTCATATACCCAATAAGTTGATACCATTTGATTATCTGATCATTCACTACACCAATAGAGCGTATAGTAGTGGAATTTGGAAACACTTGGTCTGGATGGTTTAAAGGAAAGGTGACAAAAAACCCAAGGCAACCAGTACATTCATCACCAATATTCATTATTGCCGTGGATATTTGGCCTGAATAAATTAAAGGAAACATACCACAAAGTCAGTATAACTAGTATCTTCACCAGTGATATGCATCATTTTGCATATAGTAATAATAATAATTCTATGATTGCAGCATCACAGTTCTATATATATATATATATATATATATACACTCACCTAAAGGATTATTAGGAACACCATACTAATACTGTGTTTGACCCCCTTTCGCCTTCAGAACTGCCTTAATTCTACGTGGCATTGATTCAACAAGGTGCTGAAAGCATTCTTTAGAAATGTTGGCCCATATTGATAGGATGAGATCTGGTGACTGTGGGGGCCATTTTAGTACAGTGAACTCATTGTCATGTTCAAGAAACCGATTTGAAATGATTTGAGCTTTGTGACATGGTGCATTATCCTGCTGGAAGTAGCCATCAGAGGATGGGTACATGGTGGCCATAAAGGGATGGACATGGTCAGAAACAATGCTCAGGTAGGCCGTGGCATTTAAACGATGCCCAATTGGCACTAAGAGGCCTAAAGTGTGCCAAGAAAACATCCCCCACACCATTACACCACCACCACCAGCCTGCACAGTGGTAACAAGGCATGATGGATCAATGTTCTCATTCTGTTTATGCCAAATTCTGACTCTACCATCTGAATGTCTCAACAGAAATCGAGACTCATCAGACCAGGCAACATTTTTCCAGTCTTCAACTGTCCAATTTTGGTGAGCTCTTGCAAATTGTAGCCTTTTTTTCCTATTTGTAGTGGAGATGAGTGGTACCCGGTGGGGTCTTCTGCTGTTGTAGCCTCAAGGTTGTGCGTGTTGTGGCTTCACAAATGCTTTGCTGCATACCTCGGTTGTAACGAGTGGTTATTTCAGTCAAAGTTGCTCTTCTATCAGCTTGAATCAGTCGGCCCATTCTCCTCTGACCTCTAGCATCAACAAGGCATTTTCGCCCACAGGACTGCCGCATACTGGATGTTTTTCCCTTTTCACACCATTCTTTGTAAACCCTAGAAATGGTTGTGCGTGAAAATCCCAGTAACTGAGCAGATTGTGAAATACTCAGACCGGCCCGTCTGGCACCAGCAACCATGCCACGCTCAAAATTGCTTAAATCACCTTTCTTTCCCATTCTGACATTCAGTTTGGAGTTCAGGAGATTGTCTTGACCAGGACCACACCCCTAAATGCATTGAAGCAACTGCCATGTGATTGGTTGATTAGATAATTGCATTAATGAGAAATTGAACAGGTGTTACTAATAATCCTTTAGGTGAGTGTGTGTATATATATATATATATATATATATATATATATATAATAATCACAGTGCTAATTCAAAATTATCCAATGTGAGTGATTTGCTGGCTAAGTCATAATCAATGATACATGTCTATTTTCAAAGTGGGTTGTGGATCGATTGAAGTGTCTGCACTTCAATTTTTATTTAATTTGGTGCTGGTGGAAATGTAGAAATTTGGGTGCAAGATTGTTTGAAATTTGTAATTAAATAATTGATGTGTGACTGTAGCCATGCACATGTCCCATGAGTTGGGACAAGTTGTTGGGAAGTTGTAAATAGTAACTGTTTTATGGAAACAGGTTTGTAATGTCCTATGTGTGAGAGGCTATGTGTATGTGAGAGCCGCTCCGCCGTCGAGGGTAGCGAGAGCGGATGAGCAGGGCTTTTGATGAGTGGAGAGGGGGGCTTTCCATGAAGACGTGAGCTCGTCATGCACCTCCGGGAAAAACAGGACTGTGAGGCTGTGAGTGGCGCCCAGACCCCAGGAACCAGTCATCCAACCGTGAAGGGTGTTTGGAGGACGGAGGGTTCCAATCAATGTCATCTGTTGCCTCGAGCACGGACGGGAGTCAACGAGCGTACCGGGGGGCGGGTGGTCCGAGGGGGCATACCCAGTGCCCTCCCCAAATCGCCTCAATCACCAGCCGCATCGTCCTCAATCCCGTGGGAAGGAGGAGCGACACGGGGTGCGGTATCATTCATTTTGATACCAAATGATACCAAACATGTTACACTAGTTACATTATTTGTATACATCAGATATGGTCTTTTGTTACATACAGATAATAGGTGAGTTTGAGGTGATTCTGAGCTGAAGGGGAATGGATGAGGAGGAGAGGGGAGAGAATGGGACAGATGTGGAAGGGCAACAATGAGGTGTGAATTTGCAGTCTTCGCTCAGTGGGGTGTGGTGCCTCAGGAAGAGTTGCTAATTGTGAGAAAGTTCATTTGTTGATTTTACCTTTCATACCTTTGCTCTTTGATCATACCTTTGCTCTTTGCCTTTGAATGCAAACACATTGGCACCCCGCCTTACATGTAACTCCTGATGGATGCTCTCTGGAATTCCAGGCTTCGATGTCTAACACTCCTGATGGAGTTGTTTTTCCTTTTGATTTTTCTTCAAAAGTCAACACCTGTGCACTGTGCACTGTAAATGTAACACATTCTCTCTCTCTCTCTCTCTCTCTCTCTCTCTCTCTCTCTTGCACTCTGTGTATATGTAGTGTTGCCAAATTTTTACAAGCCAAATATGGGACAATCTATCTCTAGATACAGCAATTTTTTTTTTTTTTTGGACAGGACTCCAGTGAGTTCATACAATGACCAGGAAGAACTAAATGTCTATCAATCTTCACTTTTAATAAACACTACTTTTTGCCAAAAGAACACATCTGCAATTATTAGAGAAAGACCAAATTAATTATGTCTTATACATTTCTAAATGGCTTTCCATTTAAAATTGGGGTCATCAGTTTGTAGATAGTATATGAATAATGTGTTAAAAATAATAGGCCTATATATCACTGAAATATATAGAATATAATATAATAACATGAAAATAAATTGGTATTATTTGGCAGTAAATATTCTTTATTACAACAAAATGGCATTAAGTGTTTTAACTAAACCTGTGCTATAATGTACTGTACTAAAAGTGCTGCAGTTTTCCTCACCGTCTTTTAGTGTAGTATCTCTTTCACAAGCACAGACATATGCGATGCAATTTAATGTCAAGAATAAGTGTGTTTACTGGCATTTTGGAATAACAATGGTGACAAACAATTATCATGCACTTGAATGCTACATTGTTGCTACATTGTTCAAAATTCTACTGTTTCTGACAGAAAATATAACAGAAAACATGTGCTGATTATCATTGATCTTTCTCCAGGCCACTTCTGTTAAGTGTGGGGCCTTGTAACCATGGCCAATATCTCACTCAAGTCACGTCAAAGGTGTGTGTTTCAGGCCCATTTTCTCGGTTTGTGAAACATTCTCAGCAGTTTGTGTGAGGCTGGTGCTCGAGCCGATGTGGGAGGCTGGTGCTCTAACAAGGAGGCTAAAGGCTACAGCCTCTAGTGTCAGTTACTAGTGCACCTCTTGAGGTCAGGAGAATGAGGTTTACACACTGCACAGCTATCTACCAGCTGGCTCCCGTTACATTTGGGTGTGAGATGCTAAAATACAGGACAAATGGTATCCCGTATGGATTTCAAACTGAACGCAATTTTGTTCCCTTAAATATGGGAAGATTCCAAAATATACAGGACAGTTGGCAAACGTATGTTTGTGTGTGAGTGGGTGCACAAGGATAATGCGCTTTTTAAAAGAATAGAGGATATACAGTGCATTCAAAAAGTATTCAGACCACTTCACTTTTTTCACATTTTAAGATGCACTAAAATCACTCTTACACTAAAATCGTTTAAATAAAATGTTTTTCCCCCCTTATGAGTCTACACTATTCCAGCTTAATATACAGATTTGGCTACATATTGTACATTCCCTCAGTAAATTTTTGAGATTGACAACCGTATTTACTTATAGGTGAGAGTCTTGATATGTCCTGTTAATACAACAGCTTACAGTAGCGTCTTTAAAAATGTCTGTATCAATGAATTACCGAAGTCAAGCCCATATTCTATTCTTAAAATATCCTAAGTTACACATGTAAGCATGGTGACAGTGACTACAGTAATTATAAAAGATGGTGACTTCTATAACACAGGGAAGTTGCATCACAATTGACATCATTTATTAAATAAGTCCAATCAAGGCATGAGTTAATCCAAAAATGTTTAACCCCAAGCAGCTCTGAATGCTTTTTAAATAATATAACTGGTGGTAGCACCTCTGGTGGAGGAGAGCGACTGGGTCTTTGGTTGGCACACAGCTCAGGGGTGCATAGGTGCATTTCATCCCGAAGTGCTCATCCTTATGCCATAATCCCTTTGAAAGCTTTACCCTCCAAATAATAGCTTCAGAGGGTTGAATGGTGTAGGGCTCAAAAACAGTGGTCATTTGCATAACGTCTCAGAATGTATAAAGTCTTTATACATGATTTTTAACTACATTTAGGATGCAAACAAAAAAATTATTCTTTAATATTGTTGGAATTTATGCAGAAAATATATTAAAGCTTCATAAATTCTCTTTGAGCAGTATTGAAAGCTCTGCTCAAATACAGTATGTTGCTGTGGAGACAAGCATCTAACTCTGATATTTGTACCTTGTCTATCAGGCACACAGCCGGATGAAGGACATCATAAAAGAACATTATGAAGATGGACACATCCACCTGCCATATTCCCAACACTTACATCACAGAGAGCAGCGGGAACAGATCTCCCCCTCACCAGAGCAGGTCACACACAAACACACACTTACCTAACACCAGCTGCTCAGTAAATGTTCTGTAAAAGTTCTTTATTTGAAGGCAGTCTTTCAAGGCACCATAATGTCATGTCTAATTATCAAAGACAAATTCAAATGAGCTTTAGACTAAAGCAAGCACATATTTAGTAACTGCAATTCATTTCCCATCCTCTGTCTATGAATTTGCTAACAAAAAGCAGTTATATGTCTACCAATCCCAAAGTACACTCATTAAACATGATGTTATCAATAGAAACAAGGTCAATTCAGCCTTTACTCTTACCTTAAGATTTCCCCCTATTCCTTATAAAACTTGCTCTTAGAAGTTTTGTGAATAGGTTTAACAGTAAAAAGGACAAGATCTTAACCCTCTGGGGTCTGAGGGTATTTTGGGCCCTGGAGAAGTTTTGACATGCCTTGACATTTGTGCTTTTTTCAGTTGCTTAAAAACATATTAATGGCTAAAGTCTGATAACACTGTATTCAGCACAAACTGGGCTACAATAATATGTGAGCAACATGTGTGTACATGTTTGTATTTTTGAGAAAATAAAGTTTATGTGTGGTTTTTGAAAAAAAACAACAACATTTAAGTCACTGAAATAAGGTCATATAACACATACTAAACATTTGTCCACAAGACTTTTGAGAACTGGATCTTGTAGCCAGAGTTTTTTTTTACAAAATGATGTGAAAATCATCCTGATCACTCATTCATACAAAACAATATAGTAATTTAACTTTTGTAAGATACTTTTAGTATTGAAAGGCGATATGCGAGGAGGCGTGAACTATCATGAGGTGATTTACACCCTGGGCCCATCAATGAGGAATGTGACAGAGAGAGAATGAATGTGAGGAGACTTAATGATCAAAATCAAGTTTTAAGTTAAAAGAAGATACCTGACTATATATTTTCTTTACATAAAGACTTTACTTAATTTTAGACCTACACTACCGTTAAAAGAAGTCTCTTCTACTCGCATTTATTTGATCCAAAAAACAGAAAAAATATTGATATTCTGAACTCTTTTTACAATTTAAAAGAACAGTTTTCTATTTAAATAAATTGTAAAATGTGATCAAAGCTGAATTTTCAGCATCATTACTGCAGTCTTCAGTGTCACATGATTCCTCAGAAATCATAATAATATGCTGATTTTCTAATATGGGCATATTTAAAGTGCAAGCTTTGTTGATGATAATGAGGCATTATAAACACTAGATAAAATATAAATCTAAACATTCATATTATTTTTATATAATATTACATATCATATTTATATTTTACAGCATACTATTTAAATACCTGCTTTAGCCGAAACAGCATTTAAATGTAACTAAAACTTGCTTATTAGGACATATTTCAAATGTCAATACTCTGAATCCTGGCTGGCAAGTCTAGAAACAGTCCCACTAGTAAAATAAAAGTTAAAAAGTTTATATAAAATAGCATGTCAACTAATTAAAACGAATTGACTTACTCGTCTGAAATTGTATCCTCTGCTGGATCAAGTCTCTCTTCAAAATACAAACGTTCATCAGAGTCCCGCTATTCTTCTGAGGAAAATGTTATCTCTTCCTTACAATCCTGGAGCTTTCTTGCCTGCGTATCGTTGCAAACGTGCAGAAAAATGAACGAAATTTGTTTACAACCTCATAGTGGGGGCGTGTACATTTGCGTTGATCGTCTCAGCACATTAGCGTATGAATGGTGCGCTCTGCTGGTGGGTGGGATCACATTACAGATGATTAGATGAACCGGTAAAAACTGAACATCGCTTTGTTTCAAACAGATTGAATTGCAGGAGAATATTTGTTTTAAATTTGAATTGGTTTATTAAAAAGTAGACATTTAAAGCTTTCTTTAGACATATGTTTCATGTTTGTGAGATAAGTATTCGCGAAGTTTCAGTTCATTTTTGTGACGTGTTTCAGATATTTGCTCGTGGACACAGAGACTGCTGAAAGCTCACCCTTTTTATTTTCTTTATTTTACAAAAGCACAATGTTTCATTGTTATCATGAGTGAACACAAATATAAGTAGACCCTTTATAGTCTCTAATGATGTCTTACACTTATCTGTATACCCAAAAATGACGGAGTATTTTAAGTTGTTTCTGCTGTAATGACCCCAGAGGGTTAAAGAAAAATCATTTATAATATGTGTAATCTCATGTAGATCTGCAGAGGGTTCAGGAGGATCGGGTTTTCCCCCTGTTAGTGGTGCCATATAAGCTCTCCCAAATGTGGTTCTAAACTCTGGTCTCTGAAGGAGGTTCCTTGGGACTTTTCGGTCAGAACAGATCTGTTTGCTCAGGCATGGGGCAGCATTTGGCTCCCCCGGCCGGACTTTATGGGCTTGGTTATGGGGTTGGGCCCTCAACAGGGCACTCTCTTGAATAACAGTTTATCCCCTGCTGTGGTTGATACCACTCTGAATGCTAGCGTCCACCAACAAGAAGGCAATACATGCTCAATTAGCGTGTCTTTGCCTCCTGGTGTTCAGTGTGAGGTGAGGACCCAGTTTAATGCATTCTAGGCTCAGTGCTGGAGTTTTTAGAAGAGCATTTTGGTGCCAGGTCTGCCCCAGCGATGCTTAAAATTTATATCGCTGCTGTAGCAGCCGAACACACGCATGTGAATAGGGTTTCGATCGGTAGATATTCTCATGTCTCTCACTTTATGTACAGTGTGCAGACTAATGCCTTTACTATGTCCGCATCCTTTCAAAAGATTTGTCTGTGGCAGTAGAGGCACTCTTGAGTGCTCTGTTTGAGCCCTTGGCACCATAAAAGTTTCTGACTCTTAAAACTGCCCTGCTTCTGGTTGGCATCATTTAAGAGGGCTGGTTATTTGTATGACCTGTCGCTCAATCCATTGTGGGATGTTTACCCAAGGTCATTTCTACACTGTTGCAGTGCTTCTCTACTCCCCCATTTGTTAGGGCTTTGTGAGTTTATGTTGACCGCACTAGCTACTGCTGTTAGTCAGAACAGCTTTTTTAATATTTTTTTCCTATGTTTCCTTGTGCATTGTGTGGCAATCACTATACAAAATATAGAACAAGTGAGCAATATCACATTCTGATGATGAGTTCTGTTCTTGGTAAACTATCTTTTGAAAAATGACTCACTCTTGTAGAAATACAAACCATTTTATTTATTTAATTTTCTTATTTTTATTAGCTATCACTTAAACTGAACATGGAATTCAATATTTACATGATTGCCTCATTCAGAGATAGGCTTAATGTTTTCACTGTGTATTGAGCTGAAGTAGTTGGGCATCAATGCGTTTGTGCTGTCGCCTTTTGCACCACTTCTCGAGGCATGAATGGAAAAATGCCTGCACAAAAGAGATGACAAGATCGTAAAAAGTAATGAAAAATCGACTCAAGATTTCAGATGCGCGCTCCACTTCATAAAATGTAACATAGTGCAACCATTAATGATAAACATTTATTGAAAAACAACCACAAATTTAATTGTAGTTGTAAAATAGTGCGATTACTGACCTTGGTGCCCCGTTAAAAAAGTACAAAAATAAATAGGTGCATGATGCCACTGTTTGCAGTCATTATATGGTGGAATTTATAGTTGAAGCTCAACATGTATGAAATATCATGAAAGAAACGTGTTTTTGAGATGGGAGTTATTTTTCAAGAGCTGAGTGTAGCTGCATTTGGAAAAAAAAAGAAATATATTTAGAGGCAAATTTCAACAAATTATAAATTTGAGACATCACATGACTGCAAAAACCATGATTTATTGTTTTAATCAACTGACAGCCCTTAAAAAAGAAATCACATGCCTTCCCATAAATCTCTGCATGTAGGAAAACGGAATGCTGTAACCGGAAATGTCGCACTAAGTAGAATGCTGAAGCAGTTGTGCAAGTAGTCCATTCATATAGACAAAGGTTTGAATTTAGTATATAATAACCATGAAACACTGTTCATTTCGAAAGGTTAAATATAATCAAGTCAATTTTATTTGCATAGCGCCTTTCACGACACACATCATTTCAAAGCAGCTTTACAGAAGATGAGGCATTAACAGAAGATAAAACTGTAATGTCTATAATATCAATGAATCATCATTGTGTAATTAGATAAAATACAATTGTTAATCGTGTTTAAAAATAAGTCATAAAAAAATAATTGTATTAATAACCCCAGTGAGCAAGCTGAAGGCGACTGTGGCAAGGAACACAAAATTTCATAAGATTTATTAATGGAGAAAAATAACTGAACCATGCTAATGCAACTCCACAAATGCCAACATAATTCTCTAGCCTATTCAAGAGAATGTTGTGATCTATTGTGTCGAATGTAGCACTAAGATCTAAAAGCACTAGAAGAGAAATGCAGCTGCGATCAGATGATAAGAGCAAGTAATATGCCTCTGATCTATGAAAAAAGGCCAATGAGAAGTTGGCAGACAGTATTTGCATACCCCGCCCCCAGACATACGGGTATAAAAGCGGGGAAATACGTCGAGTTCATTCAGGATTTTTCTGAGGAGCCAGAAATGGTCCGGCCACTACAGTGGCTCGGCTCATCGACGTGGCCCTCCGTCAGGGAACGGAGGTTACATACGTAACCTAGACGTTCCCCATCTGTTGCTGTCGAAGAAGCGTCACTAGGGGTCTAATTTAAATCACGCCATGCGCTGAGCCGTGTACGTGTTCTGCTGACACAGGAGAATTTTACGTGCAGAGGCGACCGGCTGTGTCAGACTGCACGTACCCTTCCCTAATGCCCAAAAAAGGTCATCGGAATCCTTCTGGTTACCCTAGGCAGGGGATCAAAGCAACGCTTGCCAACCTGGGAACGGGCCGAGCCTGGCTGGGCCTCTTTTCTCTCTATGTTTCTCCGTCTTTAGAGAGAGGGCCCTGATTCCAACTGATTCTAGCGGCTCGAAGGGAGGTCTCTGGAGGACTGCGAGGACCACTGAGAGATCCCAGGAGGGGAACAGGCTTGGCCGGGAGGGATTCAACGTCCGGGCACCTCTTAGGAACCTGATAATTAAGTTGTGCTTAACCAAAGACTTGCCGTCTACTGCGTCGTGGTGGGCCAAGATGGCAGCGACATACACCTTTAGGGTGGAAGGGGACAGCCTTCCCTCCAGCCTCTCTTGCAGAAATAAGAGCACTGACCTAACTGCACCTCTGTGGGTCTTCAGACCGGGAAGAACACCAATTTGTGAACAAGCGTAAGATGCCTGGTAGAAGGAGCTCTGGCTTGGCTGATTGTGTCTACGATGGCAGGTGGTAGACCAGCTAGATCTTCCACATCCCGTCCAGGGGCCAGACGTGGAGGTTCCAAAGGTCTGGGTGCGGATGCCAGAGCATGCCCTGTCCCTGAGAAAGAAGGTCCTTCCTCAGGGGAATTCGCCAGGGAGGGGCTGTCATGAGGAGTACGAGGTCCAAGAACCAGGCCAGAGTAGGCAAATAAGGAGTCACCAGGGTGACTTGTTCCTCGTCCACCCTGACCTTGCACAGCACCTGTGCAAGAAGGCTCACTGGGGGAAATGCATACTTGCGCAGCCCCGCAGGCCAGCTGTGTGCCAAGAGTACTCCTGCCCGTAGAAAGCAGAGGTCTGTCCAGGGTTTGAATGTCTGGCGGCAGGCAGGGGTGATTGTCACACCATGCGTGCCGCGGCGCCATGCACGTCTCGGGACTCGAGTCTGAAGCTAGTGCTGAAGTGTCTGATATGCATCAACCCCAGTGGCGCCATATGCCCCAGGAGCCTCTGGATGAGTTTTAAAATGACCGTTGTGCCTGGCCTGAAAGAGGCAAGGCATCTCAACACTGACTGTGCATGCTCGTTGGTGAGGCGTGTCGACATTGAGACTGAGTCTAACTCCATGCCGAGAAAAGAGATGCTCTGAACCGGGGCGAGCTTGCTCTTTTCCCAGTTGACCTGAAGCCCCAGGCAGCTGAGGTGCCTGAGCACCTGGTATCTGTGAGCACATAGTAACTCTTGTGAGTGGGCCAGTCATCGAGGTAATTGAGTATGCGGATGCGACTTTTGTGAAGACACGAGGGGACAGAGACATGCCGAAGGGGAGGACCTTGTACTGATATGCCTGGCCGTCGAATGCAAACCATAGAAAGGGTCAATGTCGAGGCAATATTGAGACGTGGAAGTACGCATCCTTTAGGTCTAACGCTGTGAACCAATCTAGATGCCGGACGTAAGTTAAAATGTTTTTGCGTGAGCATTTTGAATGGGAGTTTGTGCAAAGCCCGGTTGAAAACTCGCAAGTCCAAGATCGGTTGTAAGCCGCCGCCTTTCTTGGGTACGATGAAGTAAGGGCTTTAGAAACCCTTCTTCATCTCGGTTGGAGGGACAGGCTCTATCACATCTTTGAGTAAGAGGGTCGCAATTTCTGCACGCAGGGAATTGGCAAACCGAATTGCGTAACCGAGTCGGATGGTCCGGTGGGGCTTCGCAGCGGTGCGGAGCAGGTAGTACGGCATCGGGAGGCAAAAGTGTGTCCCGAGGCTCTGGTGCTGAGAAGACTCGAAGCACTTACCTACCTCTGCACACCCGGCAGTGGGCGGGTTAGTGACTGAGGAGGAGGTCTGGTGGAGGTGTTCTCTAGACTCGTCAGAACCGGCCGGCCGGGGAACAGTCGTGGGACTGAAGATGGAGGGTCCACGGCCAGCTGCCGGGACAGTTGAGGTGTGGTTACAGAGTGCCTTGAGAATGGCATTTGCAGACCAGGTGACCCAGAGACAAAGGAAATAGCTCTTTTATTGAGAATGTGGGTTGTAAATGGTTATTGGCAAATTAAATAAATTCAAACAAGGATTCTCCTCCACCGGGGGATGGAGTGGTCTGCTTACCATCTCCGGAATTAAAATGTATTCGTCTCTGGGTCGACCGTCTCAGGAGCACCTGGAAGCTTTCCGGGTCCTCAAGGGAGACGAGGGGGGGTGCACTTCCTGTGGGGTGCTCGACGCCAGGGCTGAAAGCTGGGCCCAGGTTGAGGTGGATCTGCGCGTTGCTTAGCCGCAGGGGGACGCCCTTGGCGAGCAGACGGGGTGGCAGGTTTGCATCAGGGCAGGATATGTGAGATGGCCTCCGTTTGCTTTTTCACCAGAGAACTGCTGGGTGAAGTCCTCGAGCAAGCGTATCTTGTCCGTCTTGCGCATCTCGACCAAGTTCAGTCATAGATGACATTCCTGAACCACAAGTGTTGTCATCGCCTGCCCGAGTGACTGCGCTGTGGCCTTCGTGGCCCTGAGGGTGAGGTCAGTCGTAGAGTGCAGCTGAGTGCAGTGCTGTAGGCTTTAGCGGCCAGTGCCGACATCGTCATACAGACCTTGGAGGGGATCACAGGGCGACCCCGCCAGCTGGCGGCATTCTCGGGGCATAGTTGGATCACAACCGACCTATCCATCTGGGGAATCACTGTGTACCCGTGGGCTGCTCCGCCTTCGAGGGTAGTGAGAGCGGATGAACAAGGGGCTGTGGGGAGGACGGAGGGTGGCAGCCCAGATGAGTCATCCGTGTCAGATGCTGGACCGCTCTCCGATGCAGCGACGAGCTCATCCAGCTCGAGGGGCTTCAGAGGATAGGCAGGCTTGCTGTGAATGAGCATGCCGGGGGGCGGGCAGTTTGCGGGGACATACCCGGTGAAGCTGCGCCCGCTGCCATCCCCAAATCGCCTCCATCGCCAGCCGCAACGTCCTCAATCCGTGGGAAGAAGGAGCGATGCGGGGGGCGGCTGGAGTGGCGTTCCTTCAGTTGAAGGAAAGCTGCTACCGCAACGTTGCCTCACTCTTAAAATCACTCTTTTAATAACAACTCTTTAGTTGCGCTGTTGAAGAGCCCAGGGGCAAACTGCACTGCCGTGCAGAGAAGGAGAAAGCCACTGAAGTGTGCTATAGATCCAGCAGCAGATCACTCAGAGGAAGAGGAACAGGTGTGTGACTCGCAGCTTGCTGCATACACGACCATCTGCTTTGAAGAACATTTCTGAATGATTAGACGTATTTCCCTGCCTTTATACCCATATGTCCAGGGCGGGACATGCCAATTCTGTCTGCCAACTTCTCATTGGCCTTTTTTCACACATCAGAGGTATATTCTGCGCTCAAGAGAGACCCCTAGTGTCGCTTCTTCGACACAACGTCGAAGTGAGTGACAGACGGGGAACTATTTCTTCTTCAGCTCATCTTAACACACATACGGAAAAACACAAGCAGACAAGCACTTGTTCAAATAAGAGGGATCAGTGCCTTGTAGAGGTTATGAGAGAAAATCAGAGAAACGGCTTCTGGACAGTAGTGTAGTCTTGGGCATACACAGGAATATGCTGTTTGCCCACCTAAAATAAGTGATGATAATATATGGCCACCAGAACAATGAGTAGTCTTTTGACCTTGCTAATGCGATGCTGCAGCACCTTTGAGTGAATTGTGTGTGTGTGTGTGTGTGTGTGTATATATATATATATATATATATATATATATATATATATATATATATATATATATATACACTCACCTAAAGGATTATTAGGTACACCTGTTCAATTTCTCATTAATGCAATTATCTAATCAACCAATCACATGGCAGTTGCTTCAATGCATTTACTGGGATTTTCACGCACAACCATTTCTGGGGTTTACAAAGAATGGTGTGAAAAGGGAAAAACATCCAGTATGCAGCAGTCCTGTGGGCGAAAATGCCTTGTTGATGCTAGAGGTCGGAGGAGAATGGGCCGACTGATTCAAGCTGATAGAAGAGCAACTTTGACTGAAATAACCACTCGTTACAACCGAGGTATGCAGCAAAGCATTTGTGAAGCCACAACACGCACAACCTTGAGGCGGATGGGCTACAACAGCAGAAGACCCCACCGGGTACCACTCATCTCCACTACAAATAGGAAAAAGAGGCTACAATTTGCAAGAGCGCACCAAAATTGGACAGTTGAAGACTGGAAAAATGTTGCCTGGTCTGATGAGTCTCGATTTCTGTTGAGACATTCAGATGGTAGAGTCAGAATTTGGCGTAAACAGAATGAGAACATGGATCCATCATGCCTTGTTACCACTGTGCAGGCTGGTGGTGGTGGTGTAATGGTGTGGGGGATGTTTTCTTGGCACACTTTAGGCCCCTTAGTGCCAATTGGGCATCGTTTAAATGCCACAGCCTACCTGAGCATTGTTTCTGACCATGTCCATCCCTTTATGGCCACCATGTACCCATCCTCTGATGGCTACTTCCAGCAGGATAATGCACCATGTCACAAAGCTTGAATCATTTCAAATTGGTTTCTTGAACATGGCAATGAGTTCACTGTACTAAAATGGCCCCCACAGTCACCAGATCTCAACCCAATAGAGCATCTTTGGGATGTGGTGGCCGGTTGCACACAGCACCCCAACCCAGTTGAGAGGCATCTGTGGTGATCACGACACATCTGGACACCTGCTGTAGGGGGACTCCTGTCCACAGAAAACAGAGGTCTGTCCAAGGGAGTCTGACGGCAGGAAGGGGTGAGTAACACATGGTATGTGTTGCGCTGCCATGCCCATCTCGGGATTCGAATCTGAAGCCAGTGCTGAAGCGGACTCATATGCATAAACCTGAGCACCGTGACCGCTGTTGAGGATGTCATAAGCCCCAGGAGCCTCTGGAATTGTTTTAGAGGAACCGCTGTGCAGGGCTCGAAGAGAGCGAGTCACCTGAGCGCGCTTGATCGTGAGGCATGCTGTCATTGAGACTGAGTCTAACTCCATGCCAAGAAAAGAGATGCTCTGAATCAGGGCGTGTTTTCTCTTTTCTCAGTTGAACTGAAGCCCTAGACGGCTGAGGTGCCTAAGCACCTGGTCCCTGTAAGCGCATAGTAACTCTCGAGAGTGAGCCAGGATAAGCCAGTCATCAAGGTAGTTGAGTATGTGGATGCCCACTTCCCTTATCGGGGCAAGGGCTGCCTCTGCGATCATCATGAAGACACTAGGGGACAGGGTCAGGCCGAAGGGGAGGAGCTTGTACTGATATGCCTGGCCGTCGAACACAAACCATAGGGAGGGTCGTGTCGAGGCAAGATGGAGACGTGGAAGTACGCATCCTTCAGGTGTACCGCCGCAAACCAATCTAGCTGTCGAACACAGGTAAGTATCTGTTTCTGATTGAGCAATTTGAACGAGAGATTTGCAAAGGCCCAGTTGAGAACTCGCAGGTCCAAGATTGGTCACAACCCGCCATCTTTTTTGGGTATGATGATTTAAGGGCTGTAGAAATCCTTCTTCGTCTCGGCTGGAGGGACAGGCTCTATTGTGTCCTTGAGAAGCAAAGTCGTGATCTCTGCCCGTAAATCGCTGGAGCAAATACCACCGAAACGAGGCGAGAGCCGGTCGAACTGAATCACGGGGCCGAGTCAGATGGTCCAGCATGCACCGGCTGGATGACCCAGGTAGTGAGGAAATCACTCTTCAATTGAGAATGTGGGTGCTGCAGCCCAAAGGCAGCGCGGCAAATGAAACAAGGATTCTCCTCCCAGCCCTCCACCGGGGGAAAGATTGTTCTTCGTACCAGCTCCGGAGCGAACGTCTGACTGCCTGGGTCGCCCGTCTCATGAGCGCTTAGGAGCTTACCTGGTCCTGGAAGGGGTCCTGGAGATGGGGGGGGCGTCCGCCGTCTGCAAGGTGCTCAACGCTTGGGCTGAGAGCTGGGCCCAGGTTGAGGTGGAGCTACCTGTTGTTTAGTCGCAGGGGGACACCTTTGGCGAGCAGACGGGACGCGGGGCATGCTGGTATCACCTCAGTCTGCTCCTTCACCGCCAAGAACTGCTGGGTGAAGTCATCGATGGTGTCGCCGAAGAGGCCAAGCTGGGAGATGGGGGCATTGAGAAAGTGTGCCTTGTCAACGTCGCGCATCTCAACCATGTACAGCCGGAGGTGACATTTCTGGACCACAAGGGTGGCCATCACCACCTGAGTCCTTGCGCTGTGACCTTCGTGGCTCTGAGAGCAAGGTTAGTGGCAGAGCGCAGTTCCTGCAGCACGTCAGGGTCGGGACAACCCAGGTGCAGATTTTTGAGTGCCTTGGCTTGGTGTACTTGCAGGAGATCCATGGCATGCAAGGCGGAGGCGGCCTGTCCGGTGGTGCGGTAGGCTTTCGCGGTCAGTGACGATGTCATCCTACAGGCTCTGGAGGGGAGTACTGGGCAGTCCCGGCAGGCGGCAGCATTCTCGGGACACAGGTGGATTGCAACCGCTCTGTCCACCTGATTGACCTCCGCATACCTGTGGGCTGCCCCACCATCCAGAGTAGTGAGAGCGGACGAGTGGAGGGGTCAGTTACGGGCAGTAAAAGATGCCCTCCACGACCGTGTCAGCTTGTCATGCACTTCCGGGAAGAAAGGAACCAGGGAGCGTGACTATGAGCGGAGCCCTGAACCAAGGAACCGATCGAGTAGCCGTAAGGGGAGGATGGAAGTTTCCAGTCCAGCCTCGCGCTCACAGCAGCCCGGGAAAGCATAGTGTGCATCAGCCTCAGACTGGGCGAGCAGACCCAAAGGTGGCAGCCCAGACGAGTCATCAGCATCAGACACCGCTGTGACACTCTCCGATGCAGTGGCGATGTCGTCATCCAATTGCGGGAGCTCAAGGGAGAATTCCAGCTGGCCGCGAGCCGCACTCATCCCAAGCTCGGATGGAAGCAAGCGAGCGTGCTAGGGGGCGGGTGGTTCATGTGGGTTTACTCAAGTCCCGAGCCCGTCATCATTGCCAGCTGGGTCGTCTTCAATCCTGTGGGAAGAAAGAATGACGCTGGGGGCAGCTGAAGTGGCTTTCTCTCATGAGGAAACAAAGCTGCAACCGCAACGTTGCCATGGCTATGTTCTCATTATGAACTATTCATAAAATGCTGCCTGCGTGTGATCGCAGCCCAGGCATGCGAGGCAGCTTTTATGACCGTAAGAAGTGAAGAGAAATCGACCTCATCCAGGAACTACACAGAGGCAGAAAGACATCTTTAAAAAGATGCGTCCTGAAAAGGACGGTCAACGCCTGCTGTGTATTGCTCTTTTATGAGTGAAAACTCAAACTCTTTTAGAGAAACAAACTCTTTTAGGCAGTGAAAGCATTGTCGAAGCGCCCAGGGGCGTGGACTGCATAGCGTGCAGAGAGAGAGAACACCAGCTGGAAATGCGCCGTAAGATCCAACAGCAGTGCTTCTTGCCAATAGAGGTGAGTGGAACAGTGGTCCCGTGGGAAGAAGGAACGATGCCGGGGACACTGCTGAAGTGGCTTTCTCTCATGAGGAAAGAAAGCTGCGACCGCAACGTTGCCATGGCTATGTTCTCATTATGAACCATTCATAATGCTGTCATGCAGCTCTGATGTAATACCATTACAGGCTCACTGTTGGCTGATTCAGTGGTTGAGGTTGACGATTTTTGGTAGACATCACTCTAATAATTCTTTCACAACACTAAGTGTCTCCTCAGACTGCAGAATCAGGGCCTGTATTCACAAAAAGTTTAAGGCTAAAAGTAGCTCCTAACACCAAAATTTAGGAGCAACTCTAATAATTGGGGGAGTCACTCCTCATTTTAGGACTCGTACAATTATAATCGAAGAGTAATTCATGAAGCATTTTAATGCTAAGTGGCTCCTAAACCCATGAAAGCTTAGAGAGAGTCTTAGGTCTGTCTATCTAATATATCTATCTATCTATCTATCTATCTATCTATCTAGCTAGCTATCTATCTATCTATACACTAACGTTCAAATGTTTAGTGTCACTTTCTCATTCTTTATTGTTTTAATTATTTTACATTTTAGAATAATAGTAAGTTCATCAAAACTATGGAATAATAGAAATAGAAACTCTACAGAGAACTCTGGACCTGTATTCACAAAGATTTTTTATCTTACCACTAGGAGTTCTCTAGAGTTCCATCTCTGATTTTTTGCTTGAAAGCAATTCACAAAACTGCTACGAGCATGTTTTACTAAGGAAATCTATTTTGATTTTATTTTATGAGAATGCTCTTTTACATCGCCCAACTTTCATGCCAGACTGAGGACATTTCATCCTAAAATCCACTGTTTCCGAATTCACAGTATGATCAGTCTGGTTCTTCAGTACAAAATCACATACAGTATTAGGATTAAGTTCATTTACTACTCCATGCATGCACAATAACCACAAAGGAAATAAAAGTCTGTTAAATGTAATGCCAGTATGCAAGATGGATTTGTTGAAGACGCTAATGAAAATAATAATTTTTTGGACAGTGCTGCTTATTTATATGTTAATTGTTTGTTATAGTGTTATAATGCTGCAATCAATACCTTTACAGTGTATAGGGATGCACCAATCCGACACCTGGATTAGTATCTGCTCCGATACTGAAGCTTTTAGATAGTTCAGGTATCGGTTCCGACGAGCCCAATCCAAATCCGATACTGTGTGTTAGTCATGTTCGTTACTGTCAAGCTCAAAAAATTACATAAAAGAACCATTTAAACAATTAAAGTAGTTCAAATGTCTTGTGCATTTTATTCAAAGCCACATGTGTATCACAAAAGGCTGCATTGAATAAGTAAATATATAAAATGCGTGCACAGCTCCAGCGCGTCAGTGAATGGCGCTGCTCTGTTTACACACACTCACTGCTCAATATTTGAGCGCTACTCATGAACAACATCACAGATGTAGATGCTTAATATTTTGGTTCACTTATAATATGCATTTAGAATGGCACTGGAGGTGCATTTTACCAGAATTTGAACAAGAAACTACTGTGAACTTGCCTACAAACAAACACACTTGTAGGACTTCCTGGAGAGTTCAGAATGTCAAAATAAAAGCGTGAGGGTTTAAATGTTAAAGGTGCACGATTGAGATATATTACTGTTATAATATATTATTATTTGTTTACAAATTATTATTATAATATTTATGTTGAATGGGTTCCAAAAAATAACTATGTGAATGAAAAGTGAGCTGATATCTTAAAACTAAATTGAACAAAAAAGAGATCTGAATCCTTTAAAGTCCAGATACAAGTTGAAAAAAAAATTACTTATACTGGAATTACTATTAATTTTGTATACTAGTTTAGTATGCTAGTTAATAATAAAGTGTTTCTTAATAAGCTATACATTTATATTGAAATATTGTGTAGTTAGAGGTTTGTGTTTCTTTACATATTAAAGAGCACACCCAATTAGTTCCACACAATAATGTAAAGATATTCTAAACTGATTATGCAAAAACAATACTGTATCGGATTGGGATCGGTATCGGCCGATACAGAGATTTACAATATTGGAATTGGATCGGAAGAGAAAAAGTGGTAACGGAGCATCCCTATAGTGAAGGGTTCTTATTTCGTTAAAAGAAAGGACAGGCCTTTGAATAATGATAGCCAGTACATTTATCACCCATTTCATTATCTCTGTCTCTCTCTCTCTCTCTCTCTCTCTCTCTCTCTCTCTCACACACACACACACATGATTTAAGATTGAGCACTTTATTTCTTTACTTGCCTTCAATTAGGAGTTTGTTTCAATTTGCCCAATTCACACCAAACAAAACAGACATTAAGGGTTCTATTTTCATGAGTGTGCAAAGTACAGTGCTACATGCCTTGTCTTATTAAATATTCGTGTGAGCACTAATTATTAATAGTTTAAAAAAAAAATTTGTGACAGCGCAAGTGGGCATGGGTGGGAGTGTTTGTATGTGCACAAACTGGCCATATTGAATGGTAATGAAGTGGTGCAATTTGCTATTTACCTGAGAAACGTCTCGGGTTACATATGTAACCCTTGTTCCCTGAAAAAAGCGGAACGAGATGCTGCGCTGAGAAAAGCACTTTGGGAACAATCCTACATTGTGACCAGCTATGAATATGTGTGTAACACATCAATGAACATTGACTGGAATTTATAGCCTTGGCTGATGTAATCATTAGATGCACCTGTGGCCAGGCTATAAATGGATGTCACCAGAGTGTCGTCAGATATCTTTTTTTTGAAGAGCAGTCCTGGGGCATCCCAGTGCGGCAAATAAGTGCAGCATCTCGTTCCGCTTTTTTCAGGGAACTAGGGTTACATACGTAACCCGAGACGTTCCCTTTACAAAAAGCTTCACTAGGATGCTGCGCTGAGAAAAGCGCTTTGGGAATGAGAATACCCACGCCGCAGTTGTGTAGTGTGCTCACAAGAGCGTGAGAGGCCTCAGACATGAGCTTGAGATGTCGACTCAAGGACATAAGAACCTGGAGTGGCAAAAAACATCCAAACTATAAAAATCTAATGAATGTGTGCGGAGATGACAGCCTGCTGCATCACAAACTTGCTGCAGAGATAGACCTCTAGCCAAGGCTTTAGAGGAGGCGAGCCCTCTGGTAGAGTGATCCCTAATGCCCACTGGTGAAGCTTGACTGCGTGCCTCATAGGCCAGGGCAGTGGCGTCCCTCACCCAAAGTGACATAGTCTGCTTGGAGGTGACCACCCCCCTGGTTACGGCTTCCATGGGAAGAATTGCTGCCCTGACTTTATGCCACTGGCAAATGCGGTGGACATAAGTCTGAAGGGTACAGACTGGACAGAGTCTTTGCTGCTCCACCGTTACAAATGCCAGGGAGCAGAAGGCTTAGAGCGTGACCAGCCTTGTGAAAGGCACCTTAGGCAGGTAGTCAGGGTGAGGGTGCAAAATTTCTTTCGTCATTCCTGGGGCAAACTCTAAACAGACTGGCAAAAGAGACAGAGCCTGTAGGTCCCCAACCCTCTTTAGAGATGTAATCGTTATAAGAAAAACCATCTTGAGAGTCAGAAGTGTGCCAGATGCTGACTCTAGAGGTTCGAAGGGGGTCTCAACCAGACCCTCAAGGACTACTGCTAAGTCCTACGAAGAGGTCCTAGTCCCAGCAGGAGGCCGCAGTCGCATGGCTCCCGAATAAAGCACGTGAGTAGAGGATGCCTCTTAAAGGGCACCCCTTCCATCAAGGCATGGCAAGCCGAAGTGGAGGCCACATAGAACCTGGAAGTGGCGGGGCATGTGCTTGCTACAGAAAATCCAGAACTGAAGCGAACTGGCAGTTAGCTGGTTCTGCAATATGAATTTTAGTAGAGTGAAACGCATACAGACGCATTCTGGGCGGTGTATGCACCACCACGTTCAGAACCCCCCAGGGGAGGGGGGAGACTGGGTGACTTGGGGAGAAGTAGAGGAGACATTGTGCTATTCATAGAGGCGAAGAGGTCCTCTTCTGCCTTGTAAAATCTACCCAGAACTGTTCCATGTGGAGGTAGCCCTTGCACTTAAAATGTCCTTGATAACCTCAGGAGAAAGCCTTGTGTACCCAACAGTTGGTACCCAACAGGGGCCAAGCATGAAAAGGCTGGGGATGAAATACAGTCCCCTGTGCCTGAGAAGGTCCTTCTCTGAGAATTTAGCTCCGAGAATCATATCCTGTTCGGCCAGCATGGCGCTATCAGAAGGAGGTAAGACCCTTGCTGGCGAACCTTGCCAAGACTCCTGGGATCAGAGAAACCGGGGAAAGAAAACGCATACAGACGCATTCTGGGTCATGTATGTGCCATTACGTCCAGACCCCAAGGGGGGCTGGGTGACTCAGGGAGAAGTAGAGGGGATATTGCGCTGTCCATAGAGGCGAAGAGGTCCTCTTCTGCCCTGTGAAATCTCACCCAGATTTGTTCACTACCTCAGGGTGGAGTTACCACTCCCCCGTTGGTATTTTCTGTCTGGACAGTAAATCTACTCCCACACACGGGCATCCAGGGACAAAACCTGTCCTGAGTGACAGGAGCTGCCCTGGGCCCCAAGGAAGATCCGACATGGCAGAAATTTAGCTGACATGAACATGGATCTCCCTGATGGTTTATGTAAGAGGCTACCGCTGTATTGCCCACCCGCACCAAGACATGGCAGCCTCGGGAGGAAATATTTCAGGGCCAGAAATACAGCCATCAGCTGGAGACAGTTACTGTGACAACCAAGCTGTCAACACTCCTATCCCTTTAAGCTGGATGACCACTAAAGGCCACTACCCAGCCCGTCAGGGAGGCATCTGTCGTTAGCAGCCTGCGACAACAAGACGCACCTAGAGTGGGACCCAAGGTAAGAAACCAGGGTTTGTACCACATAGAAAGGGAACGAAGCCCACGGCGCGTAACCCTTATCAGCCTAGGGGATTTGGCCCTTGGAAGAAATCCCCTGGCTTTGAGCCACAACAAAAACGGTCTTGTGTGCAGACGGTCCAGAGGGATCACCGAGGACGCAGTTGCACTGAGACCTAGTACAACTTTGACCTAGCCTGATTTTGCTCAGGGTATTCTGAATGGACTTGATTCTAGCGGGAGACAGTGACAGACAGCTTTTCGCCTCCTGGAACCTGGAGATAACCATGCTCATGGTGTTTCCGAATAGGCCAGTGGGTGAAACCGGGGCATGAAGGAGGAAAATTTTATCCTTGTCCTTGATGTCCGAAAGGTTGAGCCAAAGGTGCCTCTCCACGCTGACCAAGGCAGACATAGTCCGGCCAATAGCACGGGCTGTTTGCTTGGTCGCGCAGAGAGAAAGATCTGTGGCTCATCGAAGCTCAGAAAAGCACGAAGACACAGGAAGTAAAAAGATTCCTTCATGAACGAGATAGCATGTCATGGAGGTCATCAAAGAAAGGAAGGGACTAATATAGCGTTCCCTTCCCCCTTTTTTTTCAGCCACCAGACAGAAGTCTGTCTTATAGTTTGGAGCGTTTGGGAGTGGTCTTGTTCGCGTGGCCAATCTAGCTGTAGTCTGGCCACAGCCCAAGTAACCACCTCAAGTAATTTCTCAACCG
Source organism: Moxostoma hubbsi (assembly GCA_032164185.1). Lineage (NCBI taxonomy): Eukaryota > Metazoa > Chordata > Actinopteri > Cypriniformes > Catostomidae > Moxostoma > Moxostoma hubbsi. Next base: position 4,433,519 of record JAVLUX010000046.1, read on the forward strand.
CTTTATTATTGTGCGTGGAATGTACAGAGGTTCAGCGCCCCCTCGTGAAATGAAGAGACGCCGAGGCACACTTCAGGCTTACGAGAAGGATCAGCTGGATCTGGGGAGAGAGCGAGCAATAGGGACGGACCCGTCTCTCGCTCCTCAGCCAGATATATGCGAGAGCCCCACAACGAAAGAGTGGGCACTGGCTCTTGGAAGTAAGCGAGACGAGCGCAAAGCATTCCGACTGTAAACAGATCGCAAGGCTCGCACCTGCCCCGCCCCAACGCAAGAGCAGCATGCTCTTCCCCAAACACACAAAACAAAAACTGGTATGTGTCCGTTTCAGCCGTAGAGCGTAAACATGGGAACACACACCACTTGTTTTGTTTATCAATCATTCTTTTCCTTTTTTTTCTTTTTCAGAGGAAATAGAAAGGAGAAAAGGTTCACTGCACACTGCCTAACAAAATCTAACAGAGGAAAGAAAGTTTGTGACAGGCTTGTGAGACACACACACACACAGAATGGCTCTGATGTCCGGTCAATGTTCATTGACATGTTACACAAATATTCACAGCTGGTCACAATGTAGGATTGTTCCCAAAGCGCTTTTCTCAGTGCAGCATCCTAGTGAGGTTTTTTGTAAAGGGAACAGGAAATTGTGAAAAGAGTTTAAATTAGGGATGTGCATGAGTAATCAAGTATTAAAAACACTTGTCAAATATAGCAAAATAATTATTCTTTCTGCATTAGCCTGCCGTGAGCAGCGCTGAAACTCTCACCACTGGGGGGTCCACTGGGGGGTGATGTGTGTTTGTGTAGTGTTGAGGTTTTGGATGAGAGAACAAGACATATAATGGCATCTGTGCTTCTAAAGCAAAGCCAAGTTATATTACAAACCAATACTTGAAGTATTTTTCTTATTGAATTCTAATCTATTTGTATTTGGATCTTGTTGGGGTCATGCAAACCAACAGATGAGGATCAGCTTTTATTGGTGGAAAGAAAATTACCTTCCAATTTGAATTGAAGCTACTGAGAAGAGTCGATCAAAATGGATTACGTGTGGGAATGCAAAGTATTTTTACCTAGAGTTGGTGGTGTGAGTCTGCACCACCACATTACTATGTGAAAATCCATTTGCGGTGTTTTTGCTGTCACTGTAAATTTTTCAGACATCCAAGGAGGTAAATTGGATCACATTAGGACAGGCAATATTACACACTACACTTTATCATGATACAAGCTTTCAATTGTTTTGTATTATTCTGCTTAATTTTTACAAGTTTCAACTTGTTAATAATTGGTTAAAATGTGTAGTTGACATGGAATTTCAGTGACAGCTTGTATTATTTCACATGCAAGTTCATAAACATAAGGAAATTACATTTGTACTTAAGTTTTTTTGTCATCCTACATTTTAAAAAGGCTTAAATGTGATTAAAATTTGAAAAAAACGGAATATAAAATAAAACGTACATTTTCACATGTATTTTTGTGTATGAATATAGTGGCATCCTTTCTCCTCTCCTGGTTTAAAATCTGCTCTCATTAACTATAACTAATGGGTGAATGACATGGCCAGAGGTGTCGTACAGAGATATTTTTAATGACTATTTTTAAAGCAAATCAGTATGTCCACAAAGTGTGAATGTTGGATCTTGTGGATTTCTAATGAAGAGCTCTTGTTTTAATATCTCCGCCCTCTTCTTCCAGATATGTTATTACATCCCCTGAATGCTTAAAAATACTCATGATAACTTTTGGCAACTCTACAACCTTTAAATTCACTTCGCAAGCTAATTGCACTTAGAAATCAACACCATAGAAATCTATATAGCAATTAATGGAAAGGAAGTTCAAAGACAAAAGATTTAAGATGGCTGCACACTAGTTTCTCTGGCACATAAAGTCAATAAAGACTCAGAGTATAAGTATATGCATAAACCACAGCCATCAGTATTGGTTTCTATGTAAGCTCCGGGTGAGTGTAAATGTTTTTATTGTTATTTATTTATTTAAAATTTTTTATTTATGCATATTTTTTTCCCAAGAGAAAAGCATAGTTCCCTGTCTGTCGCTCACTTTGACGTTGTGATTTTCTCTATAAAAGAGTATTTTCCTCTAAAAGAGACAAAGCACATGAGTTGACTCGTGTGTCTGGGCAGCGATCACACCGAGGCAGCGTTTGTGGATGGTTCATGTTCTCACTGCGAGAGTTTGACCATGGCAACGTTGCAGTCACGGCTCGCTTTCAATAGGAAGCATGCCACTCCCACGGGATTGAGGACAATGTGGCTGGCGATGGAGGCGATCTGGGGATGGCAGTGGGTGCAGCTCCGCCGGGTACGCCCCCTCGGACCACCCGCCCCCCAGCACTCTCGTTGACTCCCATCTGGGCTCGAGGCAACAGCGGCTCGCGAAACAGCCAGCCTGTCTATCCTTATAGCTTGAGGTGGATGACTCCCCTGGACTGCCGCCTTTGGGCCAGCATGCCCAGGGTCATGCTCAGATGACCGACATGCTTTCCCGGGCCGCCTCCAGCATGGGGCTGGACTGGAACCCTCCATCCTCCCCACAGCCATCGCGGTTGGGTGACTGGTTCCTAGGCTCTGGGCGCCGCTCACAGCCTCGCCCTCCTCCCCGGTCCCATTTTTCCCAGAAGTGCATGCTAAGCTGCACGCTCCTGAGACGTCCGACCCAGAGACCAAGACGTTAGCTCCAGAGCTTGTAAGCAGACCACTCCCTCCACCGGTGGAGGGCCAGGAGGAGAATCTTTTTTTGAATTTATTTCATTTGCTGCCCCCCCTAGACGGGGCTGCGGTACCCACATTCTCAATAACAGAGCTATTTCCTTTGTCTCTGGGTCACCTGGCCCGCAAATGCCATTCTCACGGCACTCTTCCACCAGATCTCTAAAGTCCCGGCATGCTGGACTCGGACCCCTCACCTTCAGTCCCACGACTGTTCCCTGGCCGGCCGGTTCTGATGAGTCTAGAGGACGCCTACACCGGACCTCCTCCTCAGTCACTAACCCGCCCCCTGCCGGGTGTGCGGAGCAAGGTAAGTGCTTTGAGTCTTTTCTCAGCACTAGAGCCTCCTGACGCCGTACTACCTGCTCCACCCCGCTGCTCCGCCCCGCCAGGTACGTCAAAAATAATCATCCCCTTGGTGCCCCTAGCACGGAGCTTGAATGAGTGACTTTCACTTCCCAACCCATCACGCTGGCTGGCCCAGACATCCAACTCGGTTATGCAATTCAGTTTCCTCTTCACGGGCGTCCGTTTTACCGCAGTATACGGCAAACATGCCAAATCCCTGCACGCAGAAATCACTACTCTTTTACTAAACAAAGACGCGATAGAGCCTGTCCCTCCAACCGAAATGAAGAAGGGTCTTTACAGCCCTTACTTCATTGTACCCAAGGAAGGCAGCAGCTTACAACTGATCTTGGACTTGCGAGTTCTCAACCGGGCCCTGTTCAAACTCCTGTTCAAAATGCTCACGCAAAAACATATCTTGACTTGCGTCCGGCATCTAGATTGGTCCGCAGCAGCAGACATGAAGGACGCGTACCTTCACGTCTCAATTCTGCCTCAACACCGACCCTTCCTACGGCTCATGTTTGACGGCCATGCGTATCAGTACGAAATCCCCCCCTTCGGCACGTCTCTGTCCCCTCGCTTCTTCACGAAAGTCGCAGAAATGTCCCTTGCCCCGCTCCGAGAAGCCGGCATTCGTATACTCAATTACCTCGATGACTGGCTCATTCTGGCCCACTCACGAGAGTTACTATGCGCTCACAGAGACTAGGTGCTCAGGCACCTCAGCCGTTTAGGGCTTCGGGTCAACCGAGAAAAGAGCTAGCTCGCCCCGATTCAGAGCATCTCTTTTCTCGGCATGGAGTTAGACTCAGTCTCAATGTTAGCACGCCTCACCAAAATGTGCAGGGGCATTTGACATCCTCCACGGTGACCGTGGCACTGGGGTTGATGCATATGAGACCACTTCAGCACTGGCCCCAGACTCGAGTCACGAGACGAGCATGGCACCACGGCACGCACTGTGTGACAATCACCCCCGCCTGCTGTTAAACATCAAAACCCTGGACAGACTTCTGCTTTCTGCAGACAAGAGTCCCCTTGCAGCAGGTGTCCCGAAGCGTCCTGGCCACCACAATTCCCCAGAGGAAAGACCTTCTTTTTCAGGGACGGGGCATGCTCTAGCATCCACACCCAGACCTTTGGAACCTCCACGTCTGGCCCCTGGACAGAACGCGAAAGATCTATCTGGTCTACCACCTGCCGTCGTAGACACGATCAACTATGCCAGAGCCCCCTCCACCTGGCAACTTTACGCCCTGAAGTGACGCTTGTTCACGAATTGCTGCTCTTCCAGGGCTGAAGACCCACAGAGGTGCTCAGTTAGGTCAGTGCTCTTATTTCTGCAGGAGAGGCTGGAGGGGAGGCTGTCCCCTTCCACCCTAAAGGTGTATGTCGCCGCTATCGCGGCCCACCACGACACAATACACGGCAAGTCTTTGGGTAAGCACGACTTAATCATCAGGTTCCTAAGAGGCGATGGAGGTTGAATCCTATGTGCCCAAGGTTCCTACCACGCCCTTTAGAGACCAGGTAGTGAACCTGCAAGTGCTGCCCCGGGAGGAGGCAGACCCAGCCCCTTCGTTGCTGTGTCCGGTATGTGCTTTGCGTACCAACTTGGAGCACACGCAGAACTTTAAATGTTCTGAGCAGCTCATTGTCTGCTTTGGGTAAGCGCGACTTAATCATCAGGTTCCTAAGAGGCGACCGGAGGTTGAATCCTTCCCGGCCAAGCCTATTCCCCTCCTGGGATCTCTCAGTAGTCCTCACGGGCCTCCAGAGACCTCCCTTTGAGCCGCTAGAATCAGTTGGACTCCAGCTGTGTCAGACGGGGAACATCTAGGTTACGATAGAGGGAATGAGACGTGTGTCCTCCCTGCCACATCGCTGAGCCGAGCCACTGTTGTGGCTGGACCATTTCTCTCTCCTCAGAAAAAGCCTGAATGAACTCGACGTATTTACATTTGCATTTTGGAGATTACACCAGCAGGTGGTATTAAAGTTAATGTCCAAACTCTGAAAATATACTGGAACATAAAATTATATCCCTGACAATGACTGTCATAGTCGTTTCATTTGTATGAGAGATTTGTGTTAAACTATCTATAGGAAATGGTTTATTTTTCAAATACTATTATTGTATATACATGTATTTACAATTGTATTTATGATCTAATTTATATTGGTATTTTTCCAACTTTGGTCATAGAGTGATTTTTAAGTCACCCAAAAGGGGCCGAAGGAAAAAGTTTGAGAGAGTAAAATAGCCTGGTCTCAAATTTAAGAGAGCATTGCAATGTTTTTGCAAAACTGAAATTATGCACTTCATTACATGTTTTGCTGCAGTTTTTAAAGTGAAATGTCCAGGAGGGGTGCCAAAACAAAGCAATATGAGGTTGTAATCAGACAAGGTTTTTAAGGTGAATTTTAGATTGTACCTCCCTTACCTCCATCTTTAACTTAAACATAACCAAAAGTGCCCGTAAAGATAAATGAGATTTTAACAAAACTGACATACTTCCCCTTAACCAACACATAACCCTAAATGATAGTGTTTTAAAATACAAATTCAGGAAGAAAAAAAAGAAAAAAAAAGAAAAGAAAATAACACATATTAACTGAAGCAACCACATCATTTTGTGTTGCTTCTATGCCACTTTCACATTTGTGCATCTTTGGCTGGACTCAAACCACGGCCGCCAAGCCCAAAGACCAACGCTCTATCAGGTGAGCTACCAAGCAAGCTAATGACATAGGAAGTGTGTATATTGAGGTGGGTCTGTAATACAAGTGTTAAACTGTTTTGTTTTCAAATCATGCATTAAATAAAAGTGTTTTGATATCATAGCAGGAGATGAGTAATAGAGTGAAAAATTGTTTTTTATAAGATTAAAATCAGCAATTGTTCTCATGATTTGTTTGACAATGATTAAACCATTGTAGTGCCTCTAGTGATGATTTCACCAGAAACTGAAGCGAAATGTAATGAGCAGCATGTACAAGTCAGTTTACAAAAATGTATATAATGTTCATTCTATGAGACCAGGTTGGAGTAAAATTATTGGTTCCCTATTTTTCACTCACTCGACATTGTGTGATGTAGTGGCACTAGGGGTCGCCCTTGGAAGCCCCAAACATCTCTGATCTTTGAGAACTGGACAATGGGAATTGCAGAGTGGAATTTGAATGGCACTCCCCTGGACATATGGGTATAAAAGGAGCTGGCTTGCAACCACTCATTGAGGATTTTTACTTTTGAGCCAAGCGGTTGTGTTCTTCGAGCTGAATTCCTCTGCCGTTCCATTTACCTCTGAAACCAAACTGTTAGATTTACGGTACATTACAGTGGTTTCTCCCCCTCTTGCACCGTTGGTGTGCAGAGAAAGCAGCTAAAGAAGTATATTCTTCCCAATAAAGAGTATATTTTCCTACTTTTTAAAGATGCCTTTCCATTTGTGTATAATTCCTGGTTGCGGTCACTATCTTTCCACTTCTGACGGCCATGATTTCTGTCTCACATGCTTGGGCGTTGCCCACGCGGAGATATATTTGACCATGCAACGTTGTGGTCATTGCTTTCCTTCGTCTGAGGGAAAGCCCCCCAGCGGCTCCCTGACTCGGGATCTCAATGGGAGCTTCTCTGCCGGGAAACCCCCCACGGACCTCCCATTCCCCAGCAATCTCATTTGGAGCTCATAAAGAGGATGAGCTCTTGATCGCAGCATCGGAGAGCGGGCTCCATTCTGACAAAGAGGACTCAGCTGGGCTGCCACCCTCAGGTGCAATCGCCCAGTCGCAGGCTGATGTGGAGCTGGTGGCCATGCTTACCCGGGCGGCTGCAAGCATTGGGCTCCACTCCCCCGAACCCTCGTGGCTCGACGATTTGATTTGCGCCGCTCACGGCCCCCACCCTGGTTCCTTTCTTCCCAGAGGTGCATGATGAGCTCACAAGATTGTGGCAGGCACCTTTCACTGCCCAGACATGATTCATGGGCTTGTCTGCTCTCACTACCCTCGACAGTGGGGCTGCTAGGGGGTACTCGGCGATTACCCTGGTGGATAAGGCGGTTGCGGTGCACTTGTGCCCGCAAAACGCCGCCACCTGGCAGAACCATCCAAAGCTCCCATCCAGGGCCTGTAGGCTTACATCATCACTGCCGTCACAACACACTACAATACACTACAATTGTGCCTGCGGTGCTGCTGGACAGGCCGCATCTGTCATCAAGATTGGTTTGTGGTGGTAGACTTGAAGGACGCATATTTCCACGTCACAGTTTTACCTCGACACCCTTCCTGCTGTTTGTTTTCGAGGGCCAGGCGTAGTAGTACAAGGTCTCCCCTTTTGTTATTTTGATATTTTTTTTATTTTATTTGAAGTGTGAATTGAATGTAAAAATATTTGTATTATTTTGTGTTTCAATAAATTATTACAAAATTGTTAAATCAAAATCCACATCCACATCAAAAGTGAAGTGCATGAAGATACAGTCAGTATTAATACTAGCAATGATCTGTGTGCCAGTAGATGAAAATAATTATTAATACTTATATGCTCAATTATTTAATGGAGCATACATCCAAATTCTGATGAGAATCACATTTAAATAAATGGAGTGTCACTGTCATAGAAATAATACCTGACATTCATCAAGGATGCAGTTAATGCACAAAGGAAAATAATTGTCCATGCTTCTAATTAATTGCATACAGTCCATTTACACTACCAAGTTCTTATGGTGCCAGCAGCCATGCCACCCAGCAGCTCTTGCCTGTTACCCAATGAAGCTGAGCAGGGTTGAGCCTGATTGGGAGACCTACTGGGGAAAATAAGGTTCCTGCTGGAAAAGGTGTTAGTGAGGCCAGCTGGGGGGTGCTGTGTGGGTCCTAATGCACCAGTATAGTGACTGGGACTGTCCTTCTGACGAGATGTTAAACCGAGGTCCTGACTCTCTGTGATTATTACAAATTCCAGGGTACATCTCCTAAAAGATTCAGGGTGTATCCCTGGTGTCCTGGCCAAATTCCCTTATTGGCCCTTCTCAATCATGGCCTCCATTAATTGGCATGAGTGTGCACTGTGGCTGCCGTCGCATCATCCAGGTGGATGATGCACATTGATGGTGGTTGAGGAGAGTCCCCTGGTCACTATATAAAGCACTTTGAGTGCCCACTGAATTTGTTCTTATGACTTAAGGCATTATGCTGTGCTTAGTGCGCTTTACATAGGGCCTTATATACAGTAAGTGGCATAAAATCACAACTCAAAAGTTTATAAGAATACAAATGTCACATAGTACATAAACACAATGTGAAAGAACATTATGCAGAGAACATTCCAATAAATACATAAATAAATGAGTCAAAAGTTTAATGTGAATTCAAATGTAAAAGCCCAAAGCTAGAAGCAGTGTGTATTGTCTATAGATTTTATCATAATAATTATATAGCAATGTGTTGTGTGTTTGGTTTAGGACGATGAGGATGGCATATGGGCATGAGAATCCAGACACTGGTCATACATAGAGAGGTGAGTGATGATTTCTTATGATTTCTGTTTTGCCTCTGATAGTTGCCTGAAATTGTTTATAAAATATATTTGCAAAAGACCTCCATAGCTTTGATTACTAGAATCAACTTCTGCAATACGTGACAAAAACTCTTGCTTTAGCAAATCTCCAAACCTTTTCTTCTTCTAATTTCTAATCTTTCTTCTTCTAATTTCTGTATCCAATCACTTGAGCTGTATGTCTTTTGCTTTGATCTGTCTTGTTGTTAGGGATGGGTGATACCACTTATTTTCTTTTCGATCCGATAGCAATAATTTAAAATCCAATATCGTCAATACCAATACCAATACTTCTATTAAATTATTTATTTTTTTGCGATTTCTTGGGATGAAATGGGTAATTGAAAATATTATTTTTAGTCATAATTCAACAATTTTTTTTTTTTTTTTTACATTTGTGACCCTTAACAGAAAATTATTAGACTTCTGATTTGTTTACCCCTACAAAAATTAACCATGGGTTCACTACAGTAACTATAGTTTAACTATGGTATTTAGTTAAACCATAGTTACCACACAATTAACCATGGTTACTACTACAATATTACTTTAGTAAAACCATGGTTAACAATTTTTTTAATTATCAACAACAATTAATTACTTAATTACACACAATTTTAAGAAATAAGAAATGTCAACTTTAGATATGTTGTTATTTTAGCGTGAATTTACTCCAGAAGCAGTCGTGTAGTAGTGTCTGAAGAGGTGGGCATATTGTGAATTTATAAAAGAATAAAAAAAAATACAAATACAAATAAATAAAAAACACATGCACCTGATTTACATTTAAAAAATAAAATTGAAAAAAATACATTTTTCCATTATAGTTAATTATAGTCCCAAATAAACTTACAAAATGTATATCAGGGTAAGTTTCTTGCTGGCATGGTGTAGAGTACACAGCTAAGAACCATGGTATGGTAACTTGATGTTAAATGTGTATTTAATTTAATAGGTGTCTGTGACAGGGCAGATTAATTATTTTTGTTTCCCTCCCCCTGTCCCCTCCCAGATTCAGGAAGGCGGGGCTGACCTGCCGGCAGACGGGACTTAGGGCACGCCCTCCCCGGCCTGAAAGAACGAGAGAGAAATGTGACGGCGGAGGGTGGGGACGAGTCATGATTAATTAAGCCTCTGAGAGGGATAAAGGCCAACTGCAGATGGTGGTGCGATTGAGAGAGAGAACGTTTACGGGCAGCTGAACGTCATGTGTGTGTTTGTGTCTTTTGTTTAATTTTTTCATTAAAATATTATTTATATTGTCCAGCCGGTTCTCGCCTCCTCCTTTCCATTGAACTTCTTTACAGTGGCAATAATGTTCCTTTTATTAGGCTACTATGAATATTGTTAATAATGTATTATTACTCTAACTACTAAACAAATTTATAATATGTAATAAACTGTTAAGCATTGTTGCTAATATGAGTGTAGTAATGTTCACGTTATCGCAATATCTTGTATCTGTATAGCCTACATAAGAAGCCTACACGTTATCTGTATAGCCTACATAAGAAGGAATGGTTATTTGTTTTATTTGTGTACTATAATATGCTTTTCTGTGTATAGTGAAATTGTTTTCCTACTTCAAAATATAAATTCAAATGATTTATGACCTCAAATTAAATATATCGAGATAAAGGCACCACCGTCAGCAGTAAAAGGCAAAAAAAGAGCATAAAAACCAGCAGGGGTGCAATGATGTGCAGTATTTTCACAAAGCTTAATTGTATAAGTTAAATTTAAATATATATATACATATATTTACGTTTAGCAGGGAAATACATTTACAGTGAAAATTATGGTTACTCTATATTTTTGTGTGAGGATCGATATTTTTGATACAAAATCAGTATTGGAAGTATCAATACTTTAGGATCGATCCGCCCATCCCTATTTGTTGCAGTTGTTTAAATTTATGTTTTTTTCCGTTTCACACACCCATGAAATGGCCATCTACTTAATTCTAACAGACATTCAAATTTTTTCTGACTCCGCCAGCCTACCTATCTGCCGGTGTTTGCTGCGTGGTTGCTGCAGACAGTGCAGCTGCATATCTGACAGAGGGATTGTGTGGTGTGGTGGCTGCTGTCATTGTGTGTTTTCCCGTTCACCACTTGAGGTCCTGGAGTTTGCACTTGTCTTGGCTTTGTGACATGTGAGATGCAGGTCAACGCAGGTTGCTTGGTGCCCCAATTCTATGAGGGACTACCCTGGTCATGTCATTTTCCCCTACTGCTCCCCCACTGTTTACTGTTGGTTCAGACACGTGCTGATCCATAATTTCACTCTGAACTATAGTATTGACTCCTCAATTGGTCCATGGTGTTTGAGGTGTTTCGCCCAATGTTAGCTGGGATAGGCTCCAGCCCCCCGTGACCCTGTACAGGATAAGCGGTTGAAGATGAATGAATGAATGTTTGAGGTGTATGCTGAATAGTTTTTATTTTTATGTATATGTTTGCTGTTGCTTGTAAAGCACTTTGAATACAAATGAAACTAAATCAATTAAAATGGTTGTTATCTTTATTATTATTATTAAATCGAGGCACACCGTGTATTTGTGCATGGATGTATAATCGACCAGACTATTGAAGAGACGGTTATGAATTGTAAGCGATCAGGCATACAATGTTCACACATGGATGATATATTTCCCAAAAAAATCCATAGATTTAACTGCCAAGTCATCACATTATTAACTCTGGATTTGGATGATATAGAGACTTGGGGGAGTGCTCATTTGACAGGCTAGGAAGCGGCCATCCAGTAACAAACTAATATCTTCCTAGTCATAATCTAGCAACCTTTCATATCACCCTAGCATCCATATGGCAAATTGCCCACCAGCTAAATCTCTACACCAGAATATCACATGGGTCATGGGGTGGGCTCTTTTAACATGTGATAGTGTAATAAGGCCATTAGTGGGATGTTGAGGCAAGGAGTTTTGCCAAAGCAAGCATCACTTACATTTTCTTCTGAACATTTACCTATTTAGTAATGTATGTGTGCTTCATGTATAAGTAAATCCCAGAATGCACAAAATACACCAGTCTAATTAAAAAATAGACTATTTTACTATAAATGTAGATGTGCTATGTATTTTAATGTTTAAATATCGCATCATTATGGTATATATTCCTGTAAAATTGTCACAGCTGAGCCATGGTGATAGCACTTTATCTCTTTCATTATACATTAAAAATTGTAATCCTTACCTGGGTAGCTCAGCGAGTAAAGACGCTGACTACCACATCTGGAGTTGCAAATTCGAATACAGGGCGTGCTAAGTGACTCCTGTCTGGCTTCCTAAGCAACCAATTGAGTCAGGTTGGGGTAACCTCCTCATGGTCTCTAGGAGGGGTGCGTGTTGAGTTGTGCGTGGATGCCACAGAGAATAGCGTGAGGTCTCCATGGTAACAAACTCGGCAAGCCATGTGATAAAATTCGGGGATTGTCTCAGACACAGAGGCAACAGAGATTCTACCTCCGCCACCTGGATTGAGGCAAGTCACTACGCCACCACAAGGACCTAGAGCGCATTGAGAATTGGGCATTCCAAATTGGTGAGAATTTTTTTTTATATAAAAAAATAAATAAAATAAAACTGTAATCCTGCTAATAATCTGCATTTTTACAAAAATATTTTACATTTTACAAAATTAATAATACATTATAACAGTGTCTGTAATAGCATACAGTTGCCTTTTTTGCATCCTCCAGATTACATAACATAATTCCAAGAATTGTTTTACTTCCCAAAATTGAATGTTTCACAGACTACTAAAGTTTTTTCAGTAAATATACAGGGAATAGTTCACCTTCATTTTGAGGTGAACTATTCCCTGTATATTTACTGAAAAAACTTTAATAGTCTGTGAAACATTCAATTTGGCAGTATTTACTCACCCTTATGTCATTCCAAACCTATTTGTCTTTCTTTTTTATATTATGTATTTAAAATATTGTATATAAATTATATTTATATATTTTAAATATTGTATATTTAACATTATATATTTTAAAGAATGTTGCTGGTTTCTAATAACAGTTGATGGTAACTCACTTTAAAGCTTAAAAAGCACCCAGAAGTGTCACAAAAATAGTTGGAATGAATCATATTCCAAGTCTTCTGAAGACTTTTGATAACTTTGCATGATGAACAGACTAAACGGACAGAAATATAAGTTGTCATTCACTCCCAAATCAAATAATTGATCAACTCATGTATACAAATCCCAAATGTTAATGTATGGAAATCAGCAATAACAACATGTATACAGTATATATATATATATATATATATATATATATATATATATATATATATACTGTATATATATATATATATATATATATATATCCTTTTGTGTTCCACAGAAGAAAGTCATATGGGTATTTAACAACATTAGGATAAGTACCTGCTCTTTTTTTCTTTAAAGGAAAAGTTCAACCAAAAATGAATATTCTCTCGTCATTTACTCACCCTCATGCCATCCCAGATGTGCATGACTCTCTTTATTCAACAGAACACATATGAAGATTTTTAGAAGAATGTCTCAGCTCTGTTAATCCATACACTGCAAGTGAATGGTGATCAACAATTTAAAGCTCCAAAAAGCACAGACAGTCATAGTAAAAGTAATCTATATGACTCCAGTAGTTAAATGAACGTCTTCTAACATGATACAATCACTTTAGATGAGAAACAGATCAATAATTAAGTCCTTTTCACTAGAATTGTTTACTTCCGATCGTGCGTTCATGAGGGGAATCAATTCACAAGAGAATGCTATTCACAAGCTTTATTGGTTTTGCTTTCATTTAAACATGCCAGCACGCTTGCGTCACACGGAAGGTAGTGTAAGCTGATCATAGACGCGCATTGAAAAGCAACCAGAAGTAAACAATTATAGTGAAAAAGACTTAAATATTTATCTGTTTCTCACCTAAAATGATTATTTTGCTTTTGAAGACATTGGCCCTCATTCATAATTTCATAAATATCCCAAAAAATTGGGAGTAATTTGCGTGTAAAGTGGAGCTTCCAGAAAACTTTCTGCCAGATTCACAAACATTTTGTATTTCCCAGATATGTATGATAAATGTATGTTAGTGAATTCCAAATGTCCGTAAATAGAGCGTGCGTGCATGTTCATTCCCAGTTATCATAATTCACGCACATAAATATGCTTAATATGGAATAGGGCTGCAACTAACGATTATTTTGATAATCGACTAATCTAACGATTCTTAGAATGATTCGAGTATTCAGTGATTTATTGAGCGATTAACCAGTAGCTCTTAACCGACTATTAAGCTTGTGCCCCGACTTAAATGTTGAATTAAACATGCTTGCAAACAATACAGAGGGCAAAATTATCTTTTAAAAATACCACAAAATGGCATTCACCGAATTATAGGAAAAAATACTTTATATTAATTTAATTCTGTAAAAATGTCACTGCAAAAAATCTTATTGTTATCAATTGTTTTTGTTTTGTTTTCCATTTAAAATAGTCTAAAAATCCTTAAAACAATCCCAGAACAACAGCAAAGGACCTTGTGAAGATGCTGAGGGAAACAGGTAGGCAAGTGTCTATATCCACAGTAAAACGAGTCTTATATCGACATAACCTAAAAGGCTGCTCAGCAAGGAATAAGCCATTGCTCCAAAACTGCCATTAAAAAGCCAGAATACAGATTGCAAGTGCACATGGGAACAAAGATTTTACTCTTTGGAGAAATGTCCTCTGATCTGATGAAACTAAAATGTAACTGTTTGGTCATAATGACCATCATTATGTTTGGAGGAAAAAGGTTGAGGCTTGCAAGCTGAAGAACACCATCCCAACCTTGAAGTATGGGTGTGGCAGTATCATGTTTTCAGGGTGCTTTGCTGCAGGAGGGACTGTTGCACTTCAGTAACTTACAGTGATAAACTTCCCTTGCAACAGGAAAAATCTTTAAAGAAATTGATAGAATGCCTGAAGAAGGTCTTTGACCGAAGCTCTGTAAAATATTACAGATTTGCATGCTATATGACATTGTGCAGGCTTTTTCTATTTTTTCCCCCCTTTGTATTGTTACGAAACCTAAATTATAGAGCTCATATAAGTAATAAAAAAGTCAGACAATATCACGTTAGAGGGCATTTTTTATTTTATTTCTTTAAAGATCTAATGCAAACTGTGTCTTCCATATATTGACCTACAGAGCAGAGATATTCTTCTAAAAATCTTAATATGTGTTCTGCTGAAGAAAGAAAGAATGTCATGCACATCTGGGATGGTGATTAAATGATGAGAGAATTTTCATTGGTGGGTGAACTATCAGGGGTGCCTCCAGAATTTATTATTTTGTTTTTATGGGGTGACCAGAGGAGGACAGTAAAAAAAAATTGCCTATAGTTGAAGATGTTTGCATACACCTTAAACAAATACATTTAAACTTACGTTTTTCACAATAATCATAGAAAAAATTCCCTATATTAGGTCTGTTAGGACCACTAATTTTAAGAATGTGCAATGTCAGAATAATAGTTGAGAGAATTATTTATGTAATCTTTTATTTTTTTCATCATATTCCCAATTGTTCAGATGTTTACATACACTTTGTTAGTATTTGGTAGCATTGCCTTTAAATTTTTTTACTTGGGTCAAACATTTTGGTTAGCCTTCCACAAGCTTCTCACAATAAGTTGCTGGAATTTTGGCCCATTCCTCCAGACAGAACTGGTGTAACTGAGTCAGGTTTGTAGGCTTCATACAGTACATGCCTTTTCAGTTCTGCCCACAAATTTTCTATCGGATTGAGGTCAGGGCTTTGTGATGGCCAATACCTTGACTTTGTTGTCCTTAAGTCATTTTACCACAACTTTGGAGGTATGCTTGGGGTCATTGTCCATTTGCGACTGAGCTTTAACTTCCTGGCTAATGTCTTGAGATGTTGCTTCAATATATACACAGAATTTTCCTTCTTCGTGATGCCATCTATGTTGTGAAGTGCACCTAACCAGTCCCTCCTGCAGCAAAGCACCCCACAACATGATGCTGTCACCCCCATGCCTCACAGTTGGGATGGTGGTCTACAGCTTGCAAGCCACACCCTTTTTCCTCCAAACATAACAATGGTCATTATTGCCAAACAGTACAATTTTTGTTTCATCAGACCAGATGAGATTTTTCCAAAAAATAAGGCCTTAAAATACATCCACGGGTACACCTCCAATTCAGTACACCTCCTATCAGAAGCTATTTGTCTAATTGCCTAAAGGCTTAACATAGTTTTCTGGGATTTTCCAAGCTGCTCAAAGGCACAGTTAACTTTGTGTATGTAAAATTCTGACCCAATGGAATTCTGATATAGTCAATTAAAAGTGAAACAACCTGTCTGTAAACAATTGTTGGAAACATTACTCATGTCATGCACAAAGTAGATGTCCTAAACGACTTGCCAAAACGTCTCGGTTACGTATGTAACCTCCGTTCCCTGATGGAGGGAACAAGACGTCGTGTCGAAGAAGCGACACTAGGGGTCTCTCTTGAGCGCCGAAAGATACCTCTGATCTATGAAAAAAGGCCAATGAGAGTTGGCGAACAGTATTTGCATACTCCGCCTCCGGATACGGATATAAAGGCGAGAGAAATACGCTCGTTCATTCAGGATTTTTCTGAGGAGCCGGGAGTGTTCCGGGCCCCTCAGCGGCTCGGCTCAGCGACGTGGCCGGGAAGACACGACGTCTCATTCCCTCCATCAGGGAACGGAGGTTACATATGTAACCGAGACGTTCCCCGTCTGTCGCTCACTTCGACGTCGTGTCGAAGAAGCGACACTAGGGGTCCACTTCAAAACTCGCCATGCGCTGAGCCGTGTACGTGTACTGCTGACACAGAAGCGGGCAGGTATTTCTACGTGCACAAGCGACCAACTGTGCTCAGGCTGCACGTACTCTTCCCCAATGCCCCGAAAAAGCGTCAGAATCCTTTTGGTTACCCTAGGGGGAACAAGGTGACGCTCCCAACTAGGGAACGAGCCAAGCCTGGCTGGGCCTCTTTTCTCTCTATGTTTTCTCGGCATAGAGCAAGAGCAGCCGGGGCCCTTACCGCATCGAGGGAAGGGGGTCTTATTCCCGAATCCCTATTCTTTTAGGGGGAAAAAGACCCTGCGGAGGCCACACCCACCCGAAAGGGGAGGTAAAGGTGGCGAAATACATCACATGGCCTCTTGGGTCACATGTGGGAAAAATGGCGCGGTGGTAGATCCCGCCTCGAGGAGGGGGGAGTTGCTACAACACGGCGACCGGAGGGCAGCCAAAGACTGCCTAAGGGAGACGCGGGTCAGCTCGTAAGGTGACCGTACCGCGGAAGTACACACAGGAGGAGTCCCGTAGGAGGCCTGATCTGTGGAGCACCTATTCCAGTAGGGGTAGCCTGGGGTACCCGTAGTGGACTGGACCAGCGTTCCCTTTCTGCTGTCCTCCAAAGCAGACAAAGAGCTGCTCAGAGCGCCTGAAGCTCTGGGTGCGTTCCAGGTAGGCACGCAAGGCACGTACCGGACACGACAGTGAGAGGGCTGGGTCTGCCTCCCCCCTGGGCAGTGCTTGTAGGTTCACTACCTGATCTCCAGAGGGCGTGGTAGGAACCATGGGCACATAGCCCAGTCGAGGTCTTAGGATCACATGAGTATCTGCCGGACCGAGCTCCAGGCAAGTGTCGTTAGTAGGGAACGCTTGCAGGTCCCCGACCCTCTTGATGGAAGTGAGCGCGATCAGCAGGGCCGTCTTTTTAGGAGAGGGCCCTGAGCCAACTGATTCTAGCGACTCAGGGGGGGGGGATCTCTGAAGACTGGTGAGGAACACCGAGAGATCCCAGGAGGGGAACAGGTTTGGCCGGGAGGGGTTTAACCTCCAGGCACCTCTTGGGAACCTGACGATTAAGTCGTGCTTACCCAGAGACTTGCTGTCTACTGGGTCGTGGTGAGCTGCGATAGTGGCAACATACACCTTCAAGGTGGATGGGGACAGCCTCCCCTCCAACCTCTCCTGTAGGAACAGGAGCACAGACCTAACTGCGCACCTCTGTGGGTCTTCTGCCCGGGAAGAACACCAATTCACGAACAGACGCCATTTCAGGGCGTAGAGTTGCCTGGTAGAAGGGGCTCTGGCTTGGTTGAACGTGGCTACGACCATGGGTGGTAGACCAGCTAGATCTTCCGCATCCCGTTCGGGGGCCAGACGTGGAGGTTCCAAAGGTCTGGGTGCGGATGCCAGAGCGTGCCCCGTCCCTGAGAAAGAAGATCCTTCCTCAGGGGAATTCGCCAGGGAGGGGCTGTCGCGAGGAGTACAAGGTCCAAGAACCAGGCCCGGGTGGGCCAGTAAGGAGCCACGAGAGTGACTTGTTCCTCGTCCTCCCTGACCTTGCACAGCACCTGTGCAAGAAGGCTCACTGGGGGAATGCGAACTTGCGCAGCCCCACCGGCCAGCTGTGTGCCAGTGAATCTGCCCCGAGGGGAGCCTCTGAACGGGCGTACCAGAGCGGGCAGTGGGAGGTCTCTCGGGAGGCAGAGGGGTCTACCTGGGCCTTGCCGAACTGTTCCCAAATCAGCTGAACCGAGTGGGGGTGAAGCCTCCACTCTCCGCCAGGCAAGCGTTGTCATGACAGCGCATCCGCTATCACATTGAGGTTGCCGGGGATGTGAGTGGCACGTAGCGACTTGAGTCGGTGCTGGCTCCAAAGGAGGAGACGACGGACAAGTTGTGACATGTGACGGGAGCATACGCCGCCTTGGCGATTTATGTACGCGACCGCAGTGGTGCTGTCCGACCTGACTGGGATATGTTTGTCCCGAATTAACGGGAGAAACTTCCGCAGGGCCAAAAGGACGGTCAACAGCTCGAGGCAGTTGATGTGCCAACGCAGCTGGGCCCCTTTCCAACGGCCTGACGCTGCGTGCCCATTGCAAACGGCACTCCAACCCAATCTGGAGGCGTCGGTCGTGACCAGGACGCGTCTGGACACCTGCTGTAGGGGCACTCCAGCCCGTAAGAAACAGAGGTCTGTCCAGGGGTTGAATGTCTGACGGCAGGCGGGGGTGATTTTTACCCGGTGCGTGCCGTGGCGCCATGCTCGTCTCGGGACTCGGGTCTGGAGCCAGTGTTGGAGCGGTCTCATATGCATCAACCCAGCGGCGCAACCGCCGCGGAGGACGCCATATGCCCCAGGAGCCTCTGGAAAAGTTTTAAGGGGACCGTTGTGCCTGGCTTGAAGGCGGCGAGGCAGTTCAACACTGACTGGGCACGCTCATTGGTGAGACGTGCCGACATTGAGACCGAGTCTAACTCCATCCCGAGAAAAGAGATGCTCTGAACTGGGGTGAGCTTGCTCTTTTCCCAGTTGACCTGAAGCCCCAGACGGCTGAGGTGCCTGAGCACCTGGTCTCTGTGGGCGCATAGTAACTCTCGCGAGTGGGCCAGAATGAGCCGGTTGTCGAGGTAGTTGAGTATGCGGATGCCGGCTTCTTGGAGCGGGGCAAGAGCTGCCTCTGTGACTTTCGTGAAGACGCGAGGGGACAGAGACAGGCCGAAGGGGAGGACTTTGTACTGATACGCCTGGCCCCCAAACGCAAACTGCAGGTAGGGGCGGTGTCGGGGCAGGATGGAGACGTGGAAGTACGCGTCGTTCAGGTCTATCGCTGCGAACCAATCTAGATGCCGGAAGCAGGTTAAGATGTGTTTCTGCGTGAGCATCTTGAACGGGAGTTTGTGCAACGTTCGGTTGAGAACTCGAAGGTCCAAGATTGGTCGTAACCCGCCGCTTTTCTTGGGTACGATGAAGTAGGGGCTGTAGAAACCCTTCTTCATCTCGGTTGGAGGGACAGGCTCTATCGCGTCTTTGGCCAGAAGAGTCGCGATTTCCACGCGCAGAGAGTGGGCGTGTTCGCCGTGTACTGCGGAAAAGCGGACGCCCATGAAGGGGGGCGGGGGCCTGGCAAACTGAATTGCGTAACCGAGTCGGATGGTCCGGGCCAGCCAGCGAGACGAGTTGGGAAGTGAAAGCCACGCGTCCAACCTCTGCGCTAGGGGCACCAAGGGGACGGTTAATTTGGACGTACCCGGCGGGGCTTCGCAGCGGGGCGGAGCAGGTAGGGCAGCGTTGGGCGGCGACAGGGCGACACGCAGCTGGGGTGCTGAGAAAGACTCAAAGCACTTACCTTGCTCCACACACCCGGCAGGGGGAGGGTTAGCGACTGAGGAGGAGGTCTCGGGTAGGCGTCCTCTAGACTGGTTGGAACCGGCCGGCCGGGGGGGGCAGTCGTGTGGCTGGAGACAGGTGGTCCGTGTCCAGGAGGCCGGGACTGCTGAGATCTGGTGGCAGAGTGCCGTGGGAACAGCATTTGCGGGCCAGGTGACCCAGAGACAAAAGGAAATAGCTCGTTACAGAGAATATGTGAATGTGAAAACTAATTCGACAAAAAAATTCTCCTCCCGGCCCTCCACCGGGGACGGAGCAGTCTTACCACCTCCGGAGCTAACATCTTGGTCCCTGGGTTGAGCGTCTACGGACAGCCTGGGAGCCTTCCGGGTCCTTGAGGGGGTCCGTGAGACGGGGGCATCCGCTTCCTGCGGAGTGCTCGACGCTGGGGCTGAGAGCTGGGCCCGGGTTGAGGCAGAGCAGGGTGTTTCATAGCCACAGGAGGACGCCCTCGGCGAGCAGACGGGGCATGGCCCATGGCGGCAGGCTTGCGGCGGGGCAGGATGTGCAGTGGCCTCCGTCTGCCTCACCGCTGAGGACTGCTGGGCAGAGTCGTCAACGGTGGCGCTGAATAGACGGAGCTGGTTGCAGGAAGGGCCGTGGCGTGCAGAGTAGAAGCGGTCTGGGACCGTTCCACTGCGAGGGTAGTGAGAGCGGAGGAGCGAAGAAGCCTTGGCTTTGCTCAACTCGTCGTGCACGTCCGGGAAGAAAGGAACGGGGGGGGGCGTGGCTGTGATCGGCGCACCTGCCCGCAGGACTGATCAAGTAGCCCGGGAAAGCATAGCGGATCTCCGTGCGTCAGGCTCAGGCTGGGCAGCAGACCCGAAGGTGGCGGCCCAGGCGAGCGATCAGCATCCGATGCCGCTGTAACGCTCTCCGATGCAGCGGTGATGTCATCCAATTCTGAAGCAAGCAAGCGTGCCGGGGATGTGGGTGGTTCGAGGGGGTTTATCCGGCTAACAGAGCCCGTCATATTCCCTGAATCGCCTTCATTGCCCGTGGCGCCTGCGTCAATCCCGTAGGAAGGAGGCGAGGCGCGGGGGGCGGCTGAAGTGGCTTTCTCTCATTACAAAAGAAAGCCGTGCGACCGCAATGCTATAACGGCCATGTTCTCACACTGAGAAGATGAACCATTGGAGAGAATGCTCATCCCGGGCTCTGACGGAAGCAAACAAGCGTGCCGGGGAGGCGGGAGGTTCGAGGGGGTTTACCCGGCGAACAGAGGCCGTCATTGTCCCCAAATCGTGTTCATCGCCCGCAGCGCCTGCGTCAATCCCATAGGAAGGAGGCGAGGCGCGGGGGGCGGCTGAAACGGCTTTCTCTCATTACAAAAGAAAGCCACACGACCGCAATGTTGCCATGGCTATGTTCTCGCACTGAGAACATGAACCATTCATAAAACGCTGCCTGCGTGTGATCGCAGCCCAGGCATGCAAGACAGTGTTTTATGACCGAGAGAGGTGGGAAGAAATCACCGCATCAAGAAACTACACAGGGGCGGAAATTACATCTTTATAAAGACGCGTCCTGAAAAGGACGTTCAACGCCGCTGTGTAATGCTCTTTCAGAGAAATAAACTCTTTTACGGAGAGAATCACTCTTTCAACTCTTTTAACTCTGCGCTGTCGAAGCACCCAGGGGCAAACTGCATGCCGGCAGTGAAGAGAAAAGCCGCTGTAGTGCGCCGTAAATCCAACAGCAAAGCAGAGCGTCAGAGGATCAGAAGCAGGATCAGTTGTGTTACTCGCAGCTGACTCGCAGCTAACTGACGATAATCGTTCTCAAGATGGCGCCGAGTATGGCTGCTGCGTCGCGAGCTCCGTCAAAACACTGCAGTTTATTGTTTGTTTTGTTTACAGTTCTGTGTTTTTTTGTCTTGGATGTTGTCTGCCTTATTGTGTACGACAGACAAATGCTTTTGGACATTGGTTCGGCAATCACACACCGAAAACTGGACTTCACATTCCTCAATGCCGACCCGCGGTTTACAAACACGCCAGCGGAGCCCTTTGTTTGGGCTGCCCGGCCGCGGAAACGCAGACGGAAAAGGGGAAAAAGAGCCGGCGTTCTCATCAGATTAAGACGTCGCGCAAATCGCCCCCCGCTACCCAGTATACTACTGGCAAATGTTCAGTCTCTGGACAACAAGCTCTGCGAGCTGAGAGCGCGGATCTCTTTCCAACGAGAGACGAGAGAATGCTGTGTTATCTGTCTTACGGAAACCTGGATGTCCGCGGAGATTCCAGACTCGGCCATCGAACCCGCGGGTTTCTCCGTGCACCGAGCGGACAGAGCGAAAGACCTCTCAGGTAAAAGCAGAGGTGGAGGTGTATGTTTTATGATCAACAAATCATGGTGTGATCAGAGGAATATACATTTTATCAGGTCTTTCTGCTCTCCTGATCTGGAATTTCTCATGTTTCTGTGTCGACCATTCTGGCTACCGAGGGAATTCACAGCGGTCATTATCACTGCTGTGTACATCCCCCCACAAGCCGACACAGACCGGGCACTTAGGGAACTGTATGGCAGTATAGGTCAGCAGGAAACCGCGCACCCTGAGGCCGCGTTCATTGTTGCCGGGGACTTCAACAAAGCCAACTTCAAAACAATAGCACCAAAATACCACCAACACATCAGCTTCAACACACGAGGGGACCGGGTTTTGGATCATTGCTATTCTCCTTTCCGGGATGGCTACAAATCCCTCCCCCGCCCACCATTTGGCAAATCTGACCACTCTTCCGTTCTGCTTCTGCCCGCTTACAGGCAGAAACTGAAACGGGAATCACCCGCCCTCAGAATGATCCAGTGCTGGTCGGACCAATCAGACTCTGCGCTACAGGACTGTTTTGATCACGCGGACTGGGAGATGTTCCGGTCTGCCTCCGATGACGACATCGAGGTTTACGCTGATAGCGTAACGTGTTTCATCAGAAAGTGCGTAGAGGACGTTGTTCCGACAAAAAATATACGGATCTACCCCAACCAGAAACCATGGGTTAACGGCGATGTTCGCGCGGCACTTACTGCACGGACCACCGCTTTTAATTCCGGGAACGCGGAGGAGAGTAAACAAGCCAGTTATGCCCTCCGTAACTCCATCCGTGCAGCCAAACGCCAGTACAGGCACAAAATTGAAGAACAGTTTAACACCACTGACTCCAGAAGTATGTGGCAGGGAATTAACACCATCACGGACTATAAACGGAATAAAAACTCCACCATGAACACCGCTGCCTCTCTCCCGGACGAGCTTAATACTTTTTATGCTCGTTTCGAGGACAACAACACCGCCCTCACAGAGAGAGCACTCGCGGCCGATATTACAGATGATGGTTCACTCTCCGTCTCTGTTGCGGATGTAACCCGATCCTTTCGACGGGTGAACATCCGTAAAGCCGCGTGTCCAGACGGCATTCCGGGCCACGTCATCAGAGCATGCGCGAACCAACTGGCTGGTGTTTTTACAGACATTTTCAACTTGTCCCTATCCCTGTCTGTAGTCCCCACATGCTTCAAAACATCAACCATTGTGCCTGTACCGAAGCAATCAAAAATCACTTGCTTAAATGACTGGCGTCCTGTTGCCCTCACCCCCATCATCAGCAAATGCTTTGAGAGGTTGATCAGAGATCACATCTGCTCTGTTCTGCCCACCTCTTTGGACCCATTGCAGTTTGCCTACCGTAACAACCGCTCCACTGATGATGCCATTGCATCTACAATACACACTGCTCTTTCCCACCTGGAAAAAAGGAACACATATGTGAGAATGCTGTTTGTAGGCTACAGCTCAGCATTCAACACCATAGTGCCCTCCAAGCTTGATGAGAAACTCCGGGCTCTGGGCTTAAACAGCTCGCTGTGCAGCTGGATCCTGGATTTCCTGTCAGGCAGACGTCAGGTGGTTAGAATGGGCAGCAACATCTCCTCATCACTGACCCTCAACACTGGAGCCCCGCAGGGCTGTGTTCTCAGCCCACTCCTGTATTCCCTTTACACACATGACTGTGTGGCAACACATAGCTCCAATGCCATCATTAAATTTGCTGACGATACGACGGTTGTAGGTCTGATCACTGACAATGATGAAATAGCCTACAGAGAGGAGGTGCACACTCTGACACGCTGGTGTCAGGAGCACAACCTCTTCCTCAACGTCAGTAAAACCAAGGAGCTTGTGGTGGACTTCAGGAAGAAAGACAGAGAACACAGCCCCATCACCATTAATGGAGCACCGGTGGTGAGAGTCAGCAGCTTCAAGTTCCTCGGTGTCCACATTACTGAGGAAATCACATGGTCCGTCCACACTGAGGCCGTTGTGAAGTAGGCTCACCAGCGCCTCTTCTTCCTGAGACGGCTGAGGAAGTTTGGAATGAACCACCACATCCTCACACGGTTCTACACCAGCACTGTAGAGAGCATCCTGACTGGCTGCATCACCGCCTGGTACGGCAATAGCACCGCCCACAACCGCAAAGACCTGCAAAGGGTGGTGCGAACGGCCAGAAACATCATCGGAGGTCAGCTTCCCTCCCTCCAGGATATATATAACAGACGGTGTGTGAATAAAGCTCGGAGTATCATCAGAGACTCCAGCCACCCGAGTCATGGGCTGCTCTCACTGCTTCCATCAGGCAGGCGGTATCGCAGCATCAGGACCCGCACCACCCGACTACATGACAGCTTCTTCCCACAAGCAATAAGACTTTTGAACACATGATCTCTCACGATCAACAATCAGCACTGCACTTTATTAATCATCACTCTGTCAATATATTCTCCCAATTCAATTAGTGTTTATATATATTTATACCCGTATCTAGTGTATGTGTATTCTACATTGTGTGTATTGTGTACATTTGTTATGTAAATTGTTGTGTAAGTATGTGTACATTTGTTATGTAAATTGTTTTGTGTAAATATGTTGTTTATTGTAAAGTGGTTTATGTCTCGTCACTGTCATGACTGCTATGTTACTCGGAACTGCACACAAGAATTTCACCTGCTGTTGCACTCGTGTACACAGTAGTGTGACAATAAAGTGATTTGATTTGATTTGATTTGATTTTGACTGCATACACACGACCTTCGGCTCCGAAGAAAATTACTGAATGAACGAGCGTATTTCTCTCGCCTTTATATCCGTATCCGGAGGCGGAGTATGCAAATACTGTTCGCCAACTCACATTGGCCTTTTTTCATAGATTAGAGGTATCTTTCGGCGCTCAAGAGAGACCCCTAGTGTCGCTTCTTCGACACGACGTCGAAGTGAGCGACAGACGGGGAACCATATTTTGCTAATATGAAATCCGTGGAGTGTTTAAAAAATTTGTTTTAATGACTTCAACCTAAGTGTATATAAACTTCTGACTTCAGCTTGATCTTACACTAGGGATCAAGATCTGCCAATATTAGTTCAAGAGATGTGCCCAAGCCTCCGTCACTACAATAATTCAATAATGTGTGTGTGTGTGTGTGTGTGTGTGTGTGTGTGTGTGTGTGTGTGTTTGTAAGTGTGTGTGAGAGAGAGAGAGAGAGAGAGAGAGAATGAGTTGAGGATTACCTGTGTCTGTTACAGCGATGAACAGTAATGCTGAAGCTGTTAGTTTAACTTTGACAAGTTAAAACACTTGTTTTGACACCGACACAGAAACAGTAATCTCCTCTGCTATGTTGAAAGTTCACACCATCTCCCAACTCAAAAGGGTGGCAGGTAGGCACACTCAGTGTGTGATTACTCCATCTGTTGTGACTTTCAGCTGCGATCGGCATTAATGCTGAAGCTGTTAGTTTAACTCTATTTCTCAGCTGTAGTGTAGGAGACAATGATGTCAACTAAACCCATTCATTGAATGATCACGCAGCAGACTCTCAATGACTCTCAACTCACTCATAAAACATAAAATATGATCTTTTATCGCCATTTGCTGACTACCATCATTCTAATTTGAGAATTCTGCAGTGGAGAGTGTTTTTCTAAAAACAGTAGTAGTGCTCATTGCATCATATCATTAACAAGATGAGTGTTCTATCAATGAAAAAATAAAACACTCAGACTGCCAACAATTGTCATTCCATGTAATTTATATTTTTTTTTTATTAGATCCATGTATGTTGTCACCAGTGTTGGGTGTTATGCAATAAAAAATTTAATTTTGCGGTAACAGTAATTTAACGTGTTAATTTAACCCTCTGGGGTCAATGGTTTTGCTGGATTTTTTCCGTCATTACAGCTGAAACAACATAAAATGACTATAAAGGGTCTACTTTTATTTGTGTACACTCACAATAACAACAAAACCTTGTGCTTTTGTAAAATAAAGAAAATAAAAAGGGTGAGCTTTCAGCAGTCTCTGTGTTCACGAGCATATATCTGAAACACGTCACAAAAATTAACTGAACCTCTGCGAATAATTGTCACACAAACATGAAACATATGTCTAAAGAAAGCTTAAAATGTCTACTTTTAAATAAAATAGATCAAATTTAAAACAAATATTCTCATGCAGCGTAATCTGTATGAAACTTAGCGATGTACAGTTTGTACAGTGGCTCAGCTAATTATCCCTAATGTGATCACACCCAAGGGCAGAGGGTGCTATTCATACGGTAATGTGCTGAGGCAATCAATGCAAATGGTAAATGCCCCCAACTGTGCCTTAAAAACATCTAGTTCATTCACTTTTCTGCGCATTTGGAAGATCACACGATACACAGGCGAGAAAGCTCCTGGATAGTGACAAATAGTTAACATTTCCCAAGAGCGGGACTCCGATGAACGTTTGCATTTTGAAGAGAGACTTGATCCAGCCGTGGATACAATTTCAGATAAGTAAGTCCTTTAGTTTTACTTGCATATTAGTTGACGTGCTATTTTATAGAAACATGTACATATTTTACTAGTGGGACTGTTTCCAGACTTGCCAGCCAGGATTCAGAGTATTGAAATTTGTTTGTTACATTTAAATGCCTTTTCGGCTAACGCAGGTATTTAAATTGTATGCTGTATGATATAAATATGATATGTAATATGGTATAAAAATAATATGAATGTTTAGATTATATTTATACTAGTGTTTATGCTGCCTCATCATCAACAAAGCTTGTGCTTGCAAATATGTGTTCAGAATAAAAGAAATGAAGAATCAGCATATTGTAGCGTGGCCACATAAGGGGAAGTTTTTAAATAAGGTTAATGACAAAAAACTAATTATGTTTAGTCATTATATGCAATTAGTTTTATTGCTTTCCCCTGTATGCTGTATTCGCCAAAGCTGTTGTGTATTGACCCCGATTTCTGTTCGCGCGATAACTTCTCGTGACTTCGCGTCACGTGATGACCTGTCATGTAAACAGGAAATGACTACGAGTTCACCATATAAGGAAGGCGTATGCGGTCTTCGTGAGAGCGTACTCTCATTCACAGATTTTTCCCTGCATTATTGGATTATTGCTGACTGACTTGGAAGCGCAGGGTCGCCGTTCCTCAGAGGAGTATTTCCATGGGCTCGCAGCCTGGATTACCTTTATCGGAGGACTAAAGACAGTCATCATCTTCATTTGATCTTGCTCACGGACTACACAAAGTTACCGATGAGGCTGATCTGAACTCTGCCATTAACTCTGTGCACGCGGGAATATACTTTTACACACACACATACATACACATCACTTACATGCGATGGTCTGGTATTATTGTAAATTTTCTTTTGTCTTGTCTTGTTTATTTAACAGTGTTGAGTCTACTTTTTCCTACTCCTTAGTTTAAATAGAAACGGGACTTTTGTTCCCATTATTTTGTTTATACTCTACATTTTAATATTGTGGAGTGTTACATAGTGGTGGCCCGTACGGGGAACTACGTGCTGTTTCTTTTTGTTATAGTGTTTTTTGTGTGTCCATAAATATGGAGGAAGAGACACACGTAAATGGAGGAGTAATTAATCAGAAACTAAATACTGATGAAAATGATGTAAATGAGTTAAGGTGTAGCTTTGATGAGGCTGATTTCACTGCAGGCCCATTTGTTACCAGACGTAATCCGGCAGCTGAAATAACATCTATGCTGAGTTCAATGTATATTGATGATGATGGTGATGATGATGATTCTGATGAAAGAGATGTAGTGAATGTAAATATTGTACAAACAATGCAAACAGAGGTTGATAAACTGAAGGTGGATTTATTGGCTCTTAGTGCTAAAATACAACATAATGAACAGGAGTTAAAACAGTCTGTAGATAGTTCCCTTAATAGAGAAACTAGTTTCCGGGAGGCAGTGGACGCTGGCTTAGCAGATTTAGAAGATCATTTCCAGAGGTCTATAGAGAAGTTGGAGAGAGCGGTTGACTGTTTTCTGCGGAGAGATGCCAGATGGGAGAATCAAATGAAAAAGTTAAGATTCACCAGTACCCCATCTCGCTCTCAAATACAGACTTTTAACCCAGCCCCTTCCATATCTACTGTGAATGATTTGAGAACTCCTATACCAGCATCGAGAGTTAAAGTCCCCCCTGCCAATAGGGTCAACGCTACCTATGATGTCGCTTATGGAGCTCCACTAACGAATATGCCTCACTCTACTGTCGTTCCCAGTATCTCGTCCTTCTGTGGGAGACCCCCGATACGGCTGGAATTCCCTTCCTTCGGGGAATCATGTGAGACATCGGACGTACTCCATTTCATTGAACAGTGTGAAAATTATCTGGACATCAGGCCCCTTCCTAGTGTGGAGCTTGTTGGCACGCTGAGTACAGTGCTCAAAGGACCCGCTTTGAGCTGGTGGAAGGCAGAAAAAGCCAAGGTAACAGATTGGCAATCTTTCAAAGATGCTTTTATGTCTGCTTTTCTCCCAGAGGATTACCTCACGGAAGTGGAAGACAAGTTGAGGTCCCTGGTGCAGCAACCACGTCAGCGATTGAGAGATTTCGCCTATGACTACCGAGCTCTGTGCCTCAAATGGAAGCCTGATATCACAGAAGATGAGATGGTGAGCAGAATTCTGAACAACATCAATCCAAGGGTTGCGGGCTGTCTAAGAGGGACGGTGAAATCTGTGGAACAGCTGGTGAAGGTGGGATCTATGGTGGAGAAGGACTGGATGGGTGCAAAAGATTACTGGCAGAAAGTGGGTAATTTGAATGGTAAAGACAAGGTGAATAAAAAACCACCTGAACGGAATACCTCCAAAGGTCCAGCAGGATTGTCCATTGCACAACCACACCCTATAACTTCCCTTCTGGTAGTGCCTGTAACAATAAAAGGACAAGAGGTGAAGGCGGTGCTGGATACAGGGAGCACGTACACCCTTATTCAGGAAAACCTGTGGAGACAATTAGGAGGGGAAGCAAATCCTGACCCTCCAGTTCCCCTTCAACGGTTCATTATGGCTGATGGAAAAGTGCATCAGGCTATTAGCCAGAAAACCATATGTTATAAGTGGCATGATAAGGTATGCATAGTGGAGACTTATATAATGAAGGATGCTCACCTGGCCTTTACCATTATAGCTGGCTTGGACTTCCTAAGAGCCGCTGAAGCCATAGTGGATGTAGGACAAGGGAGATATGGCCTGAAAATGGGCAAAGGATATATTTATCATCCCTTCCTAAACACCCTTATCAATCCAGGGCTGTCTACGAATCCGGGAGGTGAAAGAGTATGCTCTACTACTGCTGTGAGTCTCTATTATGCCTTACCTCCAACCTGGAAACCTCCACTCGATTCCCTGCACCCAGAAGTTGCTCCCAGCTGGGATTCCGACGATCAGGAGGAATTACGGAAGCTGATGAACACTTGGCCTCATATCACCTCCAAGGCGCTGGGCAAAACATCTGTGGAACAGCACAAAATCATCCTATCTGAGAAAATGCCCATTAAATCCAGAGCTTATAGGGTCTCACCTTTCAAGAAAAAAATTATTGATGAGCAAGTAGAACGTATGCTAAGAGACCACATCATCGAGCCTTCTTTCTCGCCTTGGTCATCACCTGTAGTCCTTGTCCCCAAACCTGATGGTACCTACAGGTTCTGCGTGGATTATAGGAGGCTGAATAGTAAGACCATACCTGACGCTTATCCAATGCCAATCATTCATGACATCTTGGAATCCATGGAAGGCGCCTCCTGGTTCAGTACATTGGACTTGCAGTCAGGATACTGGCAGGTAGAAATGGAGGAAAGAAGTAAAGATAAAACAGCGTTCATCACCTCTCAGGGACTGTTCCAATTCCGCTCCATGCCATATGGGCTTCGGAATGCCGCAGCCACCTTCCAAAGGCTGATGGAGAAGGTCCTAGCAGAATTGAGAGGGAAGTTTTGTTTTGTTTAAATTGATGACATTATAATCTATTCACAGACTTTAAACGAACATGTACAACATCTGAACACCATTCTGCAAAGACTAAACCAAGCATCGCTTACCCTGAACATGAAGAAATGTCACTTCTTTAAAAAACAGTTAAAGTTCCTTGGCCACATCGTCTCAGTGAAAGGAGTGGAGGTCGATCCTGAAAAGACCCGGGCAGTTGCTGACTATCCTCCTCCCAAAGACCTTAAAGCCCTCCAACGCTTCTTGGGATTAGCAGGGTGGTACCACAAGTTCATTCCCCATTTTGCAGACATCACAGCTCCGTTAAATAACCTGAAAAAGAAAGGAGTAAAATGGGATTGGACTCCTGAGTGCCAAATCAGCCTTGAGAACATCAAACAAATATTGCAAGACCCACCTGTATTGATGCAGCCTGACCTCAATCAACCTTTCCAGGTACATACAGATGCCAGTGATGTGGGCTTAGGAGCCATTATCACCCAGCGAACTCCTGAGGGGGAACGGGTAATAGCTTATGCATCACGAACCTTGCGTGGACCTGAGGTGAACTATTCAACGGCTGAAAAAGAGTGTCTGGCGGTGGTCTGGGTGGTGGAAAAATGGAGACATTATCTTGAAGGAAGACAGTTTGACATTTACAGCGATCATGCTGCCTTAACTTGGGCCTTCAATAGCCCTAAAACCTCCTCTCGGCTGACCCGGTGGACTCTTAGGCTGCAGCAATTCATCTTCCAAGTATATCACAGGAGAGGATGTCTGAACCTGGGACCAGATGCCTTGTCACGAGCCTGTGAATCTAAGGAAAGAGAAAGTGTGCACTGTATGGCCTTAACAACATCGAA
Source organism: Moxostoma hubbsi (assembly GCA_032164185.1). NCBI lineage: Eukaryota > Metazoa > Chordata > Actinopteri > Cypriniformes > Catostomidae > Moxostoma > Moxostoma hubbsi. The sequence goes on from JAVLUX010000046.1 coordinate 4,464,604, forward strand.
ATGTGCATCAGACATACCTCACACGTTAGCGGAAATCTCGCAAGCACAAAGTAGTGACAATACTGTTTCTCTCCTACAATTGGCCCAAAAAAACAGAAAGGTACAGGATCAACAGATTACCATCAAAGTCCACCAGGGGGTGTTATATCGCCGGGTACCTGTAAAAAATAACGGAGATAAATTCCAATTGGTTGTTCCTCAGGCATTAATACCTGGATTTTTACATTACTTTCATGATAACCCGCTGGGAGGACATCTGGGACGACTAAAAACACTGCTGAGGCTCTTGGAGGTGGCATGGTGGCCCACTGTCCGAAAAGACGTCTGGCAATACGTCAAAGGATGCGATACCTGTCAAAAATATAAACACGACAATACAAAACCCAGTGGCTTCCTACAGCATACGCAAGTGACAGAACCGGGTCACACTTTGGGGATGGATTTTATGGGACCTTTTCCTCTCAGTAAGAAACAGAACACTTACCTTCTGGTGATAGTCGACTATTACACCAAATGGGTAGAGATGTTCCCCCTTAGAGATAGTAAAACACAGAAGATCGTCAAAATTCTCAGGGAAGAAATCTTTACCCGATGGGGGGTCCCTAAATACATCATATCTGACCGGGGAGCACAATTCACTTCCAACGTACTGTCAGAGCTATGCAAGTCCTGGGGAAGCATCCAAAAACTTACTACCAGTTATCACCCTCAAACAAACCTGACAGAAAGAATAAACAGGACAGTGAAAACTATGATTGCGTCATATGTGGGACAATATCATCAAACATGGGACCAGTGGTTACCTGAGCTAAGGTTTGCTATCAACACGGCACACCAAGAAACCACAGGTAGAGCTCCGGCTGAATTAATGCTGGGCAGACAGCTTCACGGTCCACTAGAGAGGTTAATCCTCAAACCCCCCACTCCTGACCAAACCTCGTATAATCTAGTTGAAAGACAGAACATCATGGCAGAGGAGGTAAAGCTCCGAGTAGGGGTGCAACAAGCCAGACAAGCTAGATATTACAATGCCCGACGGAAAGATGCGCAGTTTCTGCCGGGTGATCTAGTCTGGATTAAAACTCACCCTCTCTCGTCTTCCTCGAATAAATACTCTGCTAAGCTAGCGCCCAAGTGGGAGGGACCAGCGGAAATAATAAAAAAAAATGGGGCCAATAAATTACACAGTTCGTTGGGGTGACCCATATAAAACAGACATTTTAAATGTGGTTAACCTGAAACGCTGGTATGGACGATCTCCTCCAATGCCGATGGCTGGGGGGGGGGGGATCTATGTAGCGTGGCCACATAAGGGGAAGTTTTTAAATAAGGTTAATGAAAAAAACTAATTATGTTTAGTCATTATATGCAATTAGTTTTATTGCTTTCCCCTGTATGCTGTATTCGCCAAAGCTGTTGTGTATTTGACCCCGATTTCTGTTCGCGCGATAACTTCTCGTGACTTCGCGTCACGTGATGTCCTGTCATGTAAACAGGAAATGACTACGAGTTCACCATATAAGGAAGGCGTATGCAGTCTTCGGGAGAGCGTACTCTCATTCACAGATTTTTCCCTGCATTATTGGATTATTGCAGACTGACTTGGAAGCGCAGGGTCGCCGTTCCTCAGAGGAGTATTTCCGTGGGCTCGCAGCCTGGATTACCTTTATCGGAGGACTAAAGACAGTCATCATCTTCATTTGATCTTGCTCACGGACTACACAAAGTTACCAGTGAGGCTGATCTGAACTCTGCCATTAACTCTGTGCACGCGGGAATATACTTTTACACACACACATACATACACATCACTTACATGCGATGGTCTGGTATTATTGTAAATTTTCTTTTGTCTTGTAAATACACTTGGGTTGATTGTTTATTTAACAGTGTTGAGTCTACTTTTTCCTACTCCTTAGTTTAAATAGAAACGGGACTTTTGTTCCCATTATTTTGTTTATACTCTACATTTTAATATTGTGGAGTGTTACAATATTATAATGAATTGACACTGATATGACTGCAGTAATGATGCTGAAAATTCAGCTTTGATCACAAATTGCATTTTACAAAATACTCAAATAGAAAACTGTTCTTTTAAATTGTAAAAAGAGTTCACAATATCACTGTTTTTACTGTATTTTGGATCAAATAAATGCAGTCTTGTTGAGCACATGAGACTTAATTTAAACAGTAATTTAAATATAAAATTAAGTAAAGTCTTTATGTAAAGAAAATGTATAGTCAGATTACTTCTTTTAACTTAAAACTTTGATCATTAAGTCTCCTCACATTAATTCTCTTTCTGTCAAATTCCACAGTGATAAGCCCAGGGGAGGGGTATTTGTCTCCTCAGGTGTGAATTACAATCAATATTCATGATAGTTCATGCCTCATGGCTTTTTTAATACTAAAACTGTCTTACAAAAGTTAAATTACTATATTGTTTTGTATGAATGAGTGATCAAGATGGTTTTCACATAATTTTGTAGCAAAACCTCTAGGCTATGAGATCCAGTTCTCAAAACCATTCTGAACAAATGATTAGTATGTGTTATATGGCCTTCTTCAATTACTTAATTTTTTTCCAAAACCCTGCATAAAGTTTACAAAAAAATGTACACACAGGTTGCTCACATATTATTGTAGCCCAGTTTGTGCTGAATACAGTGTTATCAGACATTAGCCATTAATACGGTCCCGTTCATAGATGATGACTAATTGAGTGGTTTTATGAATTTAAAAATAAATGTTACATTAAGATTTAAAATAGACAGTGTAATGATCTGCACTACGGATTAAAATATCTTCTAGGTTACTAGTATAACCCCCGTTCCCTGATGGAGGGAACGAGACGTTGTGTCGATTGTAATGACAAAAGGGGCTTCTTTTGGGAGCCTCGGATACCTCTGAATATGAAAAAGGCCAATAAAAAAAATTGCCGAACAGAATTAGCATGTTTCGGACATACGGGTATAAAAGGGTAAGATCGTGCATTTGTTCAGTCAGGTTCTGCACCGAGGAGCTGAGAAAAAAAGGTTTGGCCCTCACAGCAGCTTGGTACAGTGTTGTGGCAAGGGGGACACAATGTCTCATTCCCTCCATCAGGGAACCGTGTAGGTGTAGCAAGGTGTAGCGTGCCAAAGGAGCATGGGCATCAGACTGCACGTAACCTTCCCCAATGCCCCACTGAGACTTTCCCCAATGCCCCACTGAGTGCATCTGCTGTTGTGTTGAGTATGCCCAGGATATGAGTGGCATGCAGTGACCTCTGTCGGTGCTGACTCCAAAGGAGATGGCGCGTGAGTTGTGACATGTGGCAAGAGATCACACCGCCATGGTGATTTATATACGCTACCGTTGCGGTGCTGTCTGAACGGATCAAGACGTGCTTGCCTCAGATCAGCAGGAGAAACCTCCGCAGGGCAAGAAATACAGCCATCAACTCTAGTGTATATAAATCACCATGACGGGGTGAACTCATGCCACATGTCACAACTTGCCCGCCATCTCCTCCATCGACTGTTCACCATTCTAAACAGCACTGTGGTAGCAGTGGAGTCATTCAAGTTCCTGGGCACTACCATCTCACAGGACCTGAAGTGGGAGACACACATTGACTCCAATGTGAAAAAGGCCCAGCAGAGGTTGTACTTCCTTCACCAGCTGATGAAGTTCAACCTGCCACAGGCACTGCTGATACAGGTCTACACAGCAGTCATTGAGTCTGTCCTCTGCACTTCAATAACTGTCTGGTTTAGTGCAGCTATGAAATCAGACATCAGAAGACTACAGAGGACAGTTCGGACTGCTGAGAGGATTATTGGTTTCCCCTGCCCCCCCTTCAAGAACTATACACTTCCAGAGTGAGGAAAAAGGCTGGTAAACTCTGGACCTCACTCTCCCTGCCAATACCTTTTTGAACTGTTGCCTTCTGGCCGACGCTTCAGAGCTCTGAGCACCAGAATTGTCAGGCACAGGAACAGTTTTTTCCCTCAGGCTGTAGCGTGGCCACATAAGGGGATATTGTTTATATAAGGTTTGTGACGTTAAACTAATTATGTTTGTCATTATTACCTATTAAGTTATATTGCTTTCCCCTATCTGTTTATCCCTCAGCTGTTATGTGTTGATCCCTATCTCTGTTCACGCGAGATCTTCGCGTGTTTTCATGCACGTGTTTTCCTGCCACGTAAACAGGAAGTATCAATTGGCGTTCTATTTAAAGAACCGCTATGCCGGTTGTGGGTGCTCATTTGCGAGTACGCACCAATTTACATACCTTTCATTCCTTGGAATTACACTGGTGACTGACCTGGAAGCGCTGAGCGCCGTTCCTCCTGGAAGTTATTCGTTTGGCTCGCAGCCAGGATTACTTTTTATCAGAGGACACTGGTCATTTCATTACTTCATCACTTGTTCGTGCTCTTCAAAACACCCGGTGAGGTTGATCCGAACACTATAAATAACTCTGCACACTGGACTTCACCTTTACTTGTATATACACCCTGTTATGAACCTATTGTAAATATTATTTGTTTGTAAATACACTTGAGTTGGTTAATTTATCAGTGTTGATATATTTATTTACATTTCTACTCATTTGCCTATCATTAGGAACAGTACGGACGTTCCCAAATTAGTGTAAACTCCACTTAAATATTTTGGGGAGTGTTACATAGTGGTGGCCCGTACGGGGACTACGTGTCGTTTCTATTTCTTGATAGTGTTTTTTGTGGTGTTCATAAATATGGAAAACATGACACAGGTAAATGGAGCAATAATTAATGTACATTGTGAGGATATTGAGACTGATGTGAATGAGCCACGGTATAATTATGATGAAACTCAGGCTGCTGATTTCACTGCGGGCCCGTTTGTTACCAGACGTAACCCAACAGATGAAATAGCATCTATCTTGAGTTCAATGTATAATTCTGATGATGATGATGAAAAAGAAATGCTGAACCTAAATGTTGTACAAACAATGCAAACGGAGATTGATAATCTTAAAGTGGATTTATTGGCTCTTAGTGCTAAAATACAACAGAATGAACAGGAATTAAAACAGTCTGTAGATAGTTCCCTTAATAGGGAAACTAGTTTCCGGGAGGCAGTGGACGCTGGCTTAGCAGACTTAGGAGATCATTTCCAGAGGTCTATAGAGAAGTTGGAGAGAGCGGTGGTTGATTGTTTCCTGCGGAGAGATGCAAGATGGGAAAATCAGATGAAAAAGTTGAGATTCACCAGCACCCCATCTCGACAGCCTTTCTCCCCTGCCTCTACCCTATCTTCAGCTAATGTCTTAAATACTCCCGTACCAGCTACAAGACTTAAAGTCCCCCCTGTTAACGGAGGCAACGCTACCTATGACGTCACTGCTGGAGCAAGAACATCTAACCTGGCTCACCCTTCGGGTATGCCGACTATGTCATCTTTCTGTGGGAAACCCCCTATCCGTCTGGAATTCCCTTCCTTCGGTGAGTCTGGTGAGACAGCAGACGTACTTCATTTCATCGAACAGGTTGAAAATTATCTGGACATTAGACCTTTACCTAGTGTGGAGCTCGTTGGCACCTTGAGTACAGTGCTCAAAGGACCCGCTTTAAGCTGGTGGAAGGCAGAAAAGACCAAGGTAACAGATTGGCACTCTTTCAAAAATGCTTTTATGTCTGCATTTCTCCCTGATGATTACCTCACGGAAGTGGAGGACAAGTTGAGATCACTGGTGCAGCAACCCAATCAGCGTTTGAGAGATTTCGCCTATGATTACCGAGCCCTCTGCCTCAAATGGAAGCCAGCTATGACTGAAGAGGAGATGGTGAGCCGAATACTCAATAACATCAACCCAAGGGTTGCGGGCTGTCTGAGAGGGACGGTGAAGTCAGTGGAACAGATGGTGAAGGTGGGATCTATGGTGGAGAAGGACTGGATGGGAGCAAAAGATTACTGGCAGAAAGTGGGAAAATTGAACAGCAAAGAAACAACAAGTAAAAGACCTACTGAACGCCATACCTCTAAAAATCTAGCAGGAGTGTCCATTGCTCAACCCCATCCTATGACATCTCTTCTAGTTGTGCCTATAAAGATAAAAGGACAAGAGGTGAAGGCGGTGCTGGATACAGGGAGCACATTCACCCTTATGCAGGAGAATCTGTGGAGACAGTTAGGAGGGGAAGGGAAACCTGACCCTTCAGGCCCACTTCAACGGTTCATTATGGCGGATGGAAAAATGCACCAGGCGATCAACAGGAAAACAGTTTGTTATGAGTGGCATGACAGGATATGCAGGTTGGACACCTATATTATGAAGGACGCTCACCTGGCCTTTCCCCTTATAGCTGGTCTGGACTTCCTGAGAGCCGCTGAAGCCATAGTGGATGTAGGCCAATGGAGATATGGTCTGAAAATGGGCAAGGGATATATATATCATCCATTTCTAACTGCCCTTCTAAATCCTGTATTGTCTTCACGACTGATGGGTGAAAATATAGGCACGACCGCTGCAGTGAGTCTATATTATGCTATACCTCCAACCTGGAATCCACCCACATATGACTCCCACACACAAGTTGTTCCCAGCTGGGACTCCGACAATCAGGAGGAATTACGGAAGCTGATGAATAATTGGCCTCGTACCACCTCTCAAGTCCTGGGAAAAACATCTGTGGAACAGCACAAAATTACACTGTCTGATGAAATGCCCATGAGATCCCGAGCTTATAGGGTCTCACCATTCAAGAAGAGGATTATTGATGCACAAGTAGAACAAATGCTACGAGACCATATCATCGAGCCTTCTTTCTCTCCTTGGTCATCACCTGTGGTTCTTGTCCCCAAACCTGATGGTTCCTACAGGTTCTGTGTAGACTATAGGAGACTTAATAGTAAGACCGTACCTGACGCTTATCCAATGCCAATAATCCACGACATCTTGGAATCCTTGGAAGGCGCCTCCTGGTTCAGCACATTGGACTTGCAGTCAGGGTACTGGCAGGTTGAAATGGAGGAAAGTAGCAAAGCCAAAACAGCCTTCATCACCTCCCAAGGTCTATTCCAGTTCCGCTCCATGCCATATGGATTACGGAATGCTGCTGCCACCTTCCAGAGGCTGATGGAGAAGGTACTAGCAGAGTTGAGAGGGAAGTTTTGTTTCGTCTACATTGATGACATCATAATCTATTCACGGTCTTTACCAGAACATGTACAACATCTGAACACCATCCTGCAACGACTAAACCAAGCATCTCTTACCCTAAATATGAAGAAATGTCACTTCTTTAAAAAGCAGTTGAAGTTTCTTGGACATATAGTCTCAGAGAAAGGAGTGGAGGTCGATCCTGAAAAGACCAAGGCGGTTGCTGACTATCCACCTCCCAAAGACATTAAAGCCCTCCAACGCTTCTTGGGATTAGCCGGGTGGTACCACAAGTTCATTCCCCATTTTGCCGACATCACCGCTCCATTAAACCATCTAAAAAAGAAAGGAGTTAAGTGGGATTGGACGCCTGAGTGTCAAACCAGTCTGGAGAATATTAAACTAATATTACAAAACCCCCCAGTATTGCTGCAACCTGACCTCAACCAACCTTTCCAGGTTCATACAGATGCCAGTGATGTGGGCTTAGGAGCCATTATTACCCAGCAAACTCCTGAGGGGGAAAGGGTAATAGCTTACGCATCACGAACATTGCGTGGACCCGAAGTGAATTATTCAACGGCTGAAAAAGAGTGTCTAGCTGTAGTCTGGGCAGTGGAAAAGTGGAAACATTACCTGGAAGGAAGACAGTTCGACATTTATAGTGACCATGCTGCCTTAACTTGGGCCTTCAATAGCCCTAAGACCTCCTCTCGGCTGACCCGGTGGACTCTTAGGTTACAGCAATTCATCTTCCAAGTACATCATAGAAGAGGATGTCTGAACCTTGGTCCAGATGCCTTGTCAAGAGTCTGTGAACCCTCTGAAAGTGAAAGTGTGCCCTGTCTGGCCATAGTAAAATCAAAATGTGCCTCTGACATACCCCACACGTTAGAGGAAATCTCACAAGCACAAAGACATGACAATACGGTGTCTCTTCTCCAACTGGCCCAAAAAACCAGAAAGACTCAAGAAAACCAAATTACCTTTGAGGTCCACCAGGGGGTGTTATATCGCAGAGTTCCTGTCAAGAACAATGGAAGTAAATTCCAACTAGTTGTTCCTCAGGCATTAATTCCTGGTTTCTTGCATTACGTACACGATAACCCGCTGGGAGGACATCTGGGACGGCTGAAAACCTTACTGAGGCTCTTGGAGGTGGCGTGGTGGCCAACTGTCCGTAAGGATGTCTGGCAGTATGTAAAAGGATGTGAAACATGTCAAAAATACAAACATGAAAATACAAAACCCAGCGGTTTTTTACAACAGACGCAAGTGACAGAACCAGGTCACACCTTGGGGATGGATTTTATGGGACCTTTCCCAACCAGTAAAAAACAAAACACTTACTTACTGGTGGTGGTTGATTATTACACCAAATGGGTAGAGTTGTTCCCCCTTCGAGATAGTAAGACCCCTAAGATTGTCAAAATTCTCAGGGAAGAGATCTTTACCCGATGGGGGGTCCCAAAGTACATCATTTCTGACCGGGGAGCACAATTCACTTCTAACGTACTGTCCGAGCTGTGCAGGTCCTGGGGAAGCATACAGAAACTCACTACCAGCTATCACCCTCAGACAAACCTTACAGAAAGAATAAACAGGACAGTAAAAACTATGATTGCGTCATATGTAGGACAATACCATCAAACATGGGACCAGTGGTTACCTGAGCTGAGGTTTGCAATCAACACGGCACACCAAGAAACAACAGGGAGAACTCCGGCTGAATTAATGCTGGGCAGACAGCTTCACGGTCCACTAGAGAGGTTGATCCTAAAAAACCCCACTCCTGACCAAACAGCCTATAATATAATTGTAAGACAGAACATCATGGCAGAGGAGGTAAAGCACCGAGTAGGGGTGCAACAATCTAGACAAGCTAGATACTATAATGCCCGACGGAAAGATGCGCAGTTTCAGCCGGGTGATCTAGTCTGGGTTAAAACTCACCCTCTCTCGTCTTCCTCGAATAAATACTCTGCTAAGCTAGCGCCCAAGTGGGAGGGTCCGGCTGAAGTAATAAAAAAAATGGGGCCAATAAATTACACTGTTCGTTGGGGAGACCCATGTAAAACAGAAATTTTAAATGTGGTGAACCTAAAACGCTGGTACGGACGATCTCCTCCTATGCCGAAGGCTGGGGGGGGGGATCTATGTAGCGTGGCCACATAAGGGGATATTGTTTATATAAGGTTTGTGACGTTAAACTAATTATGTTTGTCATTATTACCTATTAAGTTATATTGCTTTCCCCTATCTGTTTATCCCTCAGCTGTTATGTGTTGATCCCTATCTCTGTTCACGCGAGATCTTCGCGTGTTTTCATGCACGTGTTTTCCTGCCACGTAAACAGGAAGTATCAATTGGCGTTCTATTTAAAGAACCGCTATGCCGGTTGTGGGTGCTCATTTACATACCTTTCATTCCTTGGAATTACACTGGTGACTGACCTGGAAGCGCTGAGCGCCGTTCCTCCTGGAAGTTATTCGTTTGGCTCGCAGCCAGGATTACTTTTTATCAGAGGACACTGGTCATTTCATTACTTCATCACTTGTTCGTGCTCTTCAAAACACCCGGTGAGGTTGATCCGAACACTATAAATAACTCTGCACACTGGACTTCACCTTTACTTGTATATACACCCTGTTATGAACCTATTGTAAATATTATTTGTTTGTAAATACACTTGAGTTGGTTAATTTATCAGTGTTGATATATTTATTTACATTTCTACTCATTTGCCTATCATTAGGAACAGTACGGACGTTCCCAAATTAGTGTAAACTCCACTTAAATATTTTGGGGAGTGTTACAAGGCTATCCATCTCATGAACAGTTAAACTGCCCCATTGAGCAATAATTATGTGCAATACACAGTTTAAGTGTATTTATATTATCCAATATATCCACTTCTGCCATTACATGCATTGCACTGTACATAATATACTGTATTTTTGTTCTTTATATAATGGATTTGTAATAGATTTGCACTACGTGTGAGTGTGGGTATGTATGAAGGGGAGTCATACATTTTATTTGTGAGCGCTTTTCTGAATACTCAGACACTTTACATAAAATCATAAAAGCAGCAAAATCAACATCAAATGGAAGATACACTATAAACACAGCAAACTTAGCTAAACATTAAAAGCAATTTTAAAAAGATAAGTTTTAGTCAATGATTTGAATGCTAGAAGGTCGTTGCAGTCACGGATTTGTTTTGGAAGTGAGTTCCAAAGTGAGGGGGCAGCTATAGAGAAGGCTCTGTCGCCCCAGGTTCGATGCTTGGTTCTGAGAGGTGGAGTCAGTAGATTGGCGTCAGATGAGTGAAGGCTACGGGATGGGTTGTGGCGGTGGAGCAGGTCAGTGAGGTAGGAAGGGGTCTGGTTATGAAGGGCTTTATGTGTGAGGAGGAGGATATTGAATTGAATTCATTGTGGTCCCGGAAGCCAATGGAGGTTCTGGAGGACAGGGGTAATATGGTCAACGGTGTTGGTGTGAGTGAGTAGTCGAGCAGCAGAATTCTGGATGTACTGGAGTTTATTTAATGTTTTGGTTGAGGTACCGTATAGGATGCTGTTGCAGTAATCGATTCTGGAGGTGATAAAGGCGTGGATGAGGGTTTCTGCAGCAGAGAAAGAGAGTGATGGGCGAAGTCTGGAGATGTTTTTGAGGTGAAAAACGCAGTTTTGGTGATTTTGTTTTATGTGGTGTTCAAAGGAGAGGTTATTGTCAAAAATTACTCCAAGGTTGTGACTTTGAAGGGATGGAGACTCTGTATTAGTGCCAACAGTGACGGAGAAACTGCGAATGGATTTAGTGATAGATTTGGGACCGATGATGATCATATCTGTTTTGTCGCAGTTAAGTTTAAGAAAATTGGTGTGCATCCACGATTTAATGTCAGCGAGGCAGTAAGAGAGAGTGGAGTGGGTGGTGGAAGTGATGGATTTGGTGGAGATGTAGAGCTGGACATCATCGGCACAGCAGTGAAAGTTAAGACCATGGTGGCGAATGACGTTGCCATGGGGAAGCAGGTATAATATGAAGAGCAAAGGACAAGCACTGAGCCCTGGGGGACACCTTGGGACAATGGAGCGGTGGAGGAGGTGCAGTTGTTGATATGGATGAACTGTTGTCTGTTGGTGAGATAAGATTGGAGCCAGGAGAGGGCGGTGTCAGTGATGTTGAGAGTAGATTTGAGGCGAGAGAGAAGAATGGTGTGGTTGATAGTGTCAAAAGCTGAAGTGAGGTCCAGGAGGATGAGAATACTGAGGTGACCAGAGTCTGCAGAGAGGAGGATGTTGTTGGTAACTCTGAGGAGGGCTGTTTCAGTGCTGTGTTGTGAACAAAAACCGGATTGAAATGGTTTGAACAGGTCATTTGAGGAGAGGTGGGTTTTGAGTTGTTTGGTGACAGTGCGTTCCAGTATCTTAGACAGAAAGGTGAGGTTGGAAATGGGCCGAAAGTTTGACATAATGTTGGGGTTAAGTTCAGGTTTTTAGAGAATGGGGGTGACAGCAGCCAGTTTGAGTGAATGTGGGATTGAGCCAGGACACATGTTGATGTTTTCAGGGATGAAAACATCAACATGTGTCCTGGACCCCATCCCATTGCACCTCATCAGAGATTGTTTACCAGCTATCTCCACACTCATCACAACAATTATTAACTCCTCTCTCAACTCTGGGTTCAGAGAATCTCATATGTAAAATTATTTATTTTTTGGGGGGGTTGTTTTTAATTATCTATGTCTTGATGCTGTTTTTGTATTGTTGTACACTGGAAGCTCCTGTCACCAAGACAAATTCTTTGTATGTGTAAGCATACTTGGCAATAATGCTGATTCTGATTCTGATGGTGCCTGCAGTGGGTCTGGCTGCGAACTTCCTCCACTGAGTTCGAAACCAGAGGGCTAGGGAAGAAGGACACCCAGGGTCTGTGACTTGTGGACTCGACTGGAGGAGTAGAGCGCACGTCTTCACCTCAGGGGAGGGGAAAGGCGCTATGCACAAGCGATACACCCAGACAGCTGTTGTCACTGTATTACCAAATTATACGTGTTCAGACCTATCAAAACACGGGACAAGACCGGCTCAACCCTGAGATTGTAAAATCTCATGAAGGTATTGGGTGTTGCCCAATAAAGCTTTAAGCTCTGCGTGTGATCCAAAAAAGTGTGCAAAGCACGCACCGGACACAGCAACACTAAGGCTAGATCTGCCTTATCCTGGGGCAGCACTTGCAGGTTCACGACCTGATCACTGAACAGGGTCATAGGAACCTTGGGCATGTAGCCCGGACGGGGTTTCGGAATGACATGAGAGTCTGCCAGACCAGGCAAGTGTCGCTGACAGAGAGCACTTGCAGTTCACCAACCCTCTTCATGGAAGTGAGCATGATCAGGAGGATCTAGCGGCTCAAACAGGGCTCCCCGAAGGTCCGAGAGGACAACGCAGAGATCCCATGAGGGGAACAGGCATGGCCTAGGAGGGTTCAGCTCTGTGGGTCTTCAGATCGGGAAGAACACCAATTTGCAAAAAAAGCACCACTTTAGGGCATAAAGCTCCCTGGTAGACGGAGCTCTGGCTTGAGTGATTGTGTCTACGACGGCTGGTGGTAGACCGTTTAGATCTTCCACATCCCATCCAAGGACCAGATTTGAAGGTTCCAGAAGTCTGGCCGTTGATGCCAGAGGGTGCCCCGTCCCTGAGAAGGAAGGACCTTCCTCAGGGGAATTTGACAGGGAGGTGCTGTCACAAGGAGCGTGAGATCTGAGAGCCAAGACCGAGTGGGCCAGTGGGGGGCCACACGCTGTGGTGTTTAGATTGCCCGGGATATGAGTGGCTAGTGATGGCTGGCGAGTTGCGACATGCGACGAGAGCGAACGCCGCCCTGACGATTTATATAATAGTGTCGCTGTGTTGTCTAAGCGAATCAACACGTGCTGGTGTCTTGCGTGATCAACAGCAGATATCTGTGCAGTGCAAGATATACAGACAGCAACTCTAGGCAATTGACGTGCCAACCCAGCCGTGGCCCCATCCAGGAGCCAGCGGCTGCATGCCCATTGCACAAAGCCCAACTGGGAGGCGTCCGTAGTACCTACGACGCATCTGAACACCTGCTGTAGGGGGACTCCTGTCTGTAGAAAACATAGGTCTGACCAAGGGCTGAATAAGTGACAGCAGGAAGGGGTGAGGGTCACATGGTATGTGCCATAGTGCCGTGCCCATCTCGGGACTCCAGTCTGAGGTCAGTGCTGAAGCGGTCTCATATGCATTAATCCAAGTGGCGTGACTGTCGCTGAGGATGCCATATGCCCCAGATGCCATATGCCCCAGGAACCTCTGAAATTGTTTCAGTGGAACCACTGTGCCCGGTCTGAACAAACTCGCTCATGAGGTGTGCTGTCATTGAGAGAGTCTAACTCCATGCTGAGAAAAGAGATGCTCTGAACCGGGGAGAGCTTGATCTTTTCCAAGTTGACCCGAAGCCCTAAACAGCTAAGGTTTGTGAGCACCAGGTCCCTGTGCGCACAGAGCAACTGTCGAGAGTGTGCTAATAGTATCCTGTCATTGAGGTAGTTGAGAATGCAAATGCCCACTTCCTTTTACAGGACAAGAGCATACATGAGGGGACAGGGACAGACCGAAGGGGAGGATCATGTACTAACATGCCTTGCCATCAAAAGCGAACGTAGAAAGGGTCTGACGGGGTAATATTGAGACGTGAAAGTACGGATTCTTCAGGTCTACCGCCGCGAACCAATCTTGATGTCGGATGCATGTCAGAATGCGTTTCTGCATCAACATCATGAACAGGAGTCTGTGTAAGGCCAGTCTGTGTAATTCAGAATACGGATGCCCCGGAGTCGCAAAGAAGCCAGTGCTACATCCATGCATTTCGTGAATGTGCGGGTTAATAGGGCTAGGCCGAATGGAAGAACCCGATACTGGAAGGCTTCGCCCCCGAAAGTGAACCTCAGGAACTTCCTGTGCTGTGGTAGAATTTCTATATGAAAATACGCATCCATGAGATCGACCGTGACCAGCCAAAACGTGATGTTGGGCTTGTGACACGAGTTAGCGTCTCGAACTTAAACACCCTGACTGAGTAGTTCAAGCCTCGAGGATCTAAGATCGGACGCAACCCCCCCACCCTTCTAGGAGACCAGGAAGTATTTTCTGTAATAGCCTAGCTCTTTCTCTGGAAGGGGAACACGTTCTATGGGCCCTTTGACCAAGAGATTTTGCAGTTCTTTCCACAGTAGACATGCCTGGTAGTGGGGACCATGCTGTTGAAAACCCAGAGGGTTGCGAGCGAATTAAATTCTGTAGTCTTCTTCTACTGTTCTTAGGACCCATATAGAAATACCAGGCAGAAGTTTCCACGCTGCCAGGATCTCTAAGATGGGTATTAATTTCGACACTTCCTGTTGAGGGGATATCGAGTGTTCTGCGTTCCTGGAATAAAGCAGGAGGCAGCGGTACACCCAACATTTTGTTGGAGGCCTCTGCCTCCCGAAACACCAGAGGTGGCGGGAAAGGAGAGGATTCGTGGGGGTACTGGGAGGGGCGAAGTGAATGATACACGCTACCCCCACAGGGCTAGGCACAAGACCGTCAGGGCTTTTTCCTTCTAGAAATTACTTCCCTGAGGTCTTGCTTTGGGGGCTGTCAAGGGCCTGTCCCCAGTCTCCGCGAGGGGGAGCACGACTCGCCACACTCTGCTTCTGACCCTCTCTTCTAGAAGGACCGGGGCGGGACTGAGTGGCCGAAAGCCCTGCCCCCTGAGTGCGGTGAAGAAAAAATCTTGGAGATAACTATATTCATTGCGTCTCCGAATAGGCCAGAAGGCGAAACCTGAGCATCAAGGAGGAAATCTTTGTCCTTGATGCCCGATAGGTTGAGCCATAGGTGTCTTTCCGTAATGACCAAAGTGGACATAGACCAGCCAATGGCACGGGCTGTCTGTTTGGATGCACGGAGAGAAAGGTCTGTGGCTCGACGAAGTTCAGCGAGCACTTCTTCGTCGATTGTGGAACTTGCACTCAGGCCTGTAACACCTCCATAGTGTGCAGAGCAGCACCAGCCTGACACGCTGCCTGATAAGCCCTCCCCACTAGCTGGTCCTGCACGGCTTCGTGGGGAGAGAGGGTTTTTTCAGTGAATCAAATACCCCCGTTTCTCAGCACCCACGATAGTCGAATATATCGACGTCGAGGACACGTGGACACGGGAAGTATAAGGCTTCCTCCATGAACAAGAGAGCTCGCCATGGAGGTCATTAAAGAAGGGAAGGGACTCATGAGACGTTCCCTTTCCCCGGCCACTAGACAGAAATCTATCCTCCAATTTGGAGCATTTGGGGGTCTCTTGTTGGCGTGGCCAGTCTAACTGAAGCCTGGTCACTGCACGAGTAACCACGCCGAGTAATTCTACTATCACGGCCGGAATGCTCAGAGGTGGGTAACCCGAAATCTGCAGACTCAAGAGATTCAAGGTCCCCCCCATGAACTGAAGAAGCGCCAGAGCTCGCTTCGAGATCACAGGAAGGACCAGCTGGGTCTGGGGAGAGAGCGAGCGAAAGGGAAAAACTCGTCTCTCGCTCCTCAGCCAGATCCATGTGAGAGCCCCATGAATGAAGTGTGGGTGCTGACTCCCGGAAGTTAGCGAGTGTGAAGCATTTTGCCCGAAAGCAGATCACAATGCTCGCACCGCCCCGCCCCAACACGAGAGCAGCACGCTCTTCCCCCAAACAAATGAAGCAAAACTAATGTGTGTCCCTCTTGTTCATAGAGCGGAGACAGGGAAACACGCATTGTTTGCCTTGACTTTCTGTCATATTTTTTTTCTCCCTTATTTCTTTTTGAAAGTCAGAAAGAGAAAGGAGAAAAGGTTAACTGCGCACTGCCTGACGGATTCTAACTCCTAACAGAGGAAAGAAAGTTTGACAGGCTTGTGATAGCACACAACACAGAATGGCTCTGAAGACAAAAGATCTGACGATGCTCCGGTGACACATCAATTTACTGCCCTGCGCCAGGTGCGTCCAATAATTACACCGGCAGAGGCTATAAATTCCAGTCAATGTTCACACAGCTGGTCACATCTAAGACGTGTTCCCAAAGCACTCTTCAGCGCAGCATCATAGTGAAGCTTTTTGTAAAGGGAACTCCCAACGGCTTACAGTTAATAAAGAGCGCTTCCAAATTAGGACAGCACATCCTCTTTAACGTTGTTACATCTGTACACCAACATTCATTGATGTAAAAGCATGTTCCACCGCCTCTCGTTTTCCACGTTAACTCAGCCAGGTTTCTGTGAAGCACAGTGCAGCAGGGTTTGAGAAGTCCTTATTAGTACTTGTGAGGAGATGTAGTTCGTCCGTTTTGTTAGGAATAGAGTGGAGATTCACAAGATGAATGCTCGGCAATGCTGTGAAAACGCCGCACTGACGGAGTTTAACTAGCGTGCCAGCTCATTTCCCTCACCTGCGTCTCGAAGCACGTTTAAACAACACAGCTGCGCTTCCGACAAAAATGTCCAGTAAAACGTCTGATTATTCAAAAACCGGGAAAAGATTATCAGGTATGTGCTGCCGAATATTCAGCAGTTCGTCCCTGGTAAAACTGCCTGGAAAAAGATAACTAAACACAGGAAAAACAAACAAAAATAACATAAGAATGGGAGAGCTCCACACCGAGCCGAAGAATCTTCCACCTATAGGTAGTTAGCACCACAGACTCAAGCTAAAAATTGTGGGTCAGGTAGTGTCAATCCAGCAAATTTTAGCCAAATGCTTTTTATGAACAGCTGTCAATTAAACCCTGGCTGGGGGTGAAGAGAATCATGTATATGGTAAGATTTGGGGATGCTGTTTCCTAGTTGCCTACTGCAGCTTTGAGCACAAAATTGTTTACAAAAGCACAACATTAGCATCTTATGGAAATATTTAACTTTTTAAATTTTCTTAAGGAGAAGCATGCCCCTGGACCCCCCAGGAAGGTCGGAGGTCCACCCACCATAGTCTAACAAAATCCTGAGGTAAACACTGTTCTTCTTTTGTTTTTGGTGATTCACATTCTTCATGAATATTGCCATCTACTGGGCAGAGAGAAGTATTTCTTGCAAAAATGTACTTAAACATTGATCTGTTTCTCACCTGCACCTGTCATATCAATTCTGAAGTCATGGATTAAACCACTGGAGTTGTATGTATTATTTATATGCTGCTTTTTTGTGCTTTTTTGGAGCATAAACATTTTGGCACCGCTTCACTTACATTGAATGGACCTAAAGAGCTGAATTCTTCTAAAATTTTTAATTTGTGTTCTTAAGAAAGAAAGTCATAGACAGATGGCATGAGGGTAACTAAATTATAAGAGAATTTTAATTTTTGTGTGAATTATTTCTTTAAGTAGCACAGTCCTCCTTTTGCGATACAATGTTCAATATTGATTTAGCTCTTGTATGTTTTAAGCCAAGAGATAGTTGAGTTCTCATTCTAATGCATAATGCACAAGTTTGTGACCGGTAAAAAATGTTCTGCTGAAATATTACTCCTCAAATATAGATACTTTTCTTTCTTTATAAAGGCTAAGCATAATTATTAATTATTTTATCATCTCTACTTTCCTGGTTATTTATTATACCAATTAACACACTCTCTACTTTAGGGGTCAGTATTATATTAAAAAAACACTATTAAAAAAAAATACTATTAAAAATGCCACTGTTTATTTTATTACATTAATATTTCTAAAGCTACTCAAGTTATTCGACCAAAAGTAGCCTTTAATAGTCTTTATATGACATAGCCTACTAGACAGTGCTCAGTTCCATTACATGTACATTTCAAGTCCGACATTTTGATGCAACTACTCTTTTTGTCCCACTGTTTAAATTCACTTTAGACATAAATGGCTGTCTTTACATTAAATCCTCACCAAGACGGGCATTGTCGGAAATATAAAGTTTATTTAATCATTTAGGCGCATTAGTGCTCAAATATTAGCAGGCAGTCTCCTGTAAATCAAACAGCACGCAGCTACAGATGTCAGGAATGAAAAAGTCAATCTTTTATATTTCATTTAGATCAACCAAACAGTGTTGCTCTTGCTATCGCGATTGTTGTAAGGAACACCCCTCTTCTAGATGTAGAACATAGGCTAAATATAGAAAACTACTCAAAAGTTTGATCGAGGACATCTCTCTTTTTTCAGATAAATATCTAGATCATTTTATTGCCCAGCCCTATTGATAACATTGCATTAATCTCTAACAGCAGCCCAATAATCTCAGTGACAGATTGTTAAAATACAGGCTACGTTATAGACACACAATATAAAATTCACCTTGATATTCTTCTTCAAATTAGAGGCAGGATTAATGCTGATATATGGCTTGAGCAAGTTAAACTCACATGACACAATCAAGCAATTGGTCTTTTTCCCAGCGAAAAAGCCCTTTCAGGTGCGGCCGGTTATGTTCAGCTGTAAACTGTGCTCGAGGCATTCTACGCAGTAAAAGTACAGTTACAGCACTTAAAATATACTCAAGTAAAAGTATACCATTTTTAAACTGCTTAAGAAAGTACAATTCTTGGGAAAAAGTAGTTAATTACAGTAACGTGAGTATTTGTAATTTTGTTACTTTACAACCCTGCCTATATGTTTTAGGTTCACCTTCTTGCTCTGTAGATTAACCTTGCTGCATTTCAACATTTGCCTGCTGAGATAATTATACAACCTGACTTGCTTACTATAGCCAGTTTTAAATGAACTAACATTAGGATTAGGTAAAACACAGGATCTTGTAGTCTTAAATATTTAGCCTTGGTAACCTATGGTATAAGGAAGTTGTGCATGACTTTCTGATGAACCTGTCAATAGCTTGACTTTGACAATTGAAAAAAACAGATTTCATGGTTTCCATGTCTTCCCATTTATACAGAAACTCAACTAGTTTTACATAAAAAGACAGAAAAAGAATTGTGAGAATTAATTGGTGTGTCTCTCACAAACATCGCAAACTGACAGAAAATCTCAGAGCAACACAGCTTGTTACTAGTTTTGAATGAACAATCGTTAGAACAAATATGCCCTTAAATATATTTTTTTCTTACTGTAAGTACACTGTGCCATAAGGTAGGGGTGAACTATTTGGACAAAAAAGTCTAATTGTGATTGTTTTGAAAAATATTGCGATTGTGATCCAAACTGCAATATGATTAATGTTTTTTAAAAAGTGATTTCTTTTAAGCAATGGGCAAATATGCTGTACTGAAGAAATACTGGAAGGGTGTTCAAGTTTGTATCACATTTCTGTACCTGTTTTTAATCCACTTCATGATTGGGTCTTAACCAGGGTCAGAAATTGTTATTTCCATTAGGGGGCAATATTCAAGTGATTCAAAGCATTTGTTTCTTACCTTAGGCTATACAATTATTTTGTGTCAACCATTTATTTGAAATTCAGTTGAATTAATAAAGTTACTAATAAAATGAAATCAACATCAGCTATTTTTTTTTTTTTTTTAATGTGTTGGGTATTGTCATTGATTTCAAAAATAAACATTTTTTGTTTTGTTTTGTTTTTTGGGGGAAAAAAATCATAGTCAAAATTTTTTTTTTTTGGTCTCAAATCAGTCTCAATTAGAAACTATGATTGAATTGCTAATAAATAAAGAGTTATTCCTTGAATCATATCATAGCAGGAAAGGTCATCATGGACTAACTTGGCACAGGGGCCCTGGTTTGGGCATCTCTGAATTAGAACATTTGCGTTTTTTAAAAACTCTTTTTTTAAAGCCATGAACTTCACAAACTTTGGTAAATGTAACAATTTTTTTCCATAAACACTTCTTTTTAGCCTATTTGACAGCCTGGTAACTTGTAAATCAACTGGAAAAACACCAGTCGAATAGATTTATAACTGTGAATTGTACACAATATGCATTACGGAAATACGAAAGGGACAAAGTTGTATTTGTTTTTTAACCACACACCTTCTGATCTTTGAGTGTTTCTGAGGCTGAGACAAAGTTATTGGTAACTTTTTTATTTCAGTAATATAAAAAATAAATAATAATAATAACTAGATTAAAAAGTTTGCCGAGACAAACTTTAAGTTGGCTTGTGAAAGTTTGGCCCAGAAAGTTTAAAGTAGTTTGAAGATTAAAGTAGTTTGAAGATTAAATTAGTTTGAAGTTTAAATTAGTTTAAAGTAGTTTGTCACAGTAACCAGGTGAAGGAAATTAGGAAATTAAATTGCTACATTATGAGACACAATTGCCCAGCTTCTTAAAACTCAAGGGTTAATAAAAAATCCCCCATATAGTCAACTTTGTATTTAATGACAAAATGCATTTCTGATAAATGTGACAGAAAATGTTATAATGTACCAGAAAATGTTGAGCATGTTATTGTGTGGTGTAATAAATATAGTGCTGAGAGGATCAGTTTACGTGACAAGATATACGGATTAGAACGTGGATGGATAACGACATTCACATTTGAAGTGAAATGTGAAAATAAAGGAAAAGGAAAGTGTTGAGGTATTACAGGTAAAGATGCTCACATGCAAGATTACTTTCCTCTTCAGCGTTGAGCACCAATCACACAAGTCTCTGTTGAGCTCATAATGCAATAACCAATCAGATTAGTTAACGATGAAGAAACAATCTGCGGGTTCGCGGGAGTTTTTGCCGCATTCACGTCATGTGCTGTTCATCTCAGTCAGTCAGATACAGGTCAGACACTCTGGCTGGATTATGCCTGGCTGTTCGCTCGAGGAAAAGTGCAGATGCGATGTAAGTAAGATATTAATTTATAATCATTTTGATTTTTCATGCTACCAAAATAATAATGTCTTGTTACTGATTCCTAAAGATTCACTTCTGGGTCTGCCAATGTGGCAACAATGAAATTAAATAAAGATGTTATTAGGTGACTAGATAGGTACATTTCCTGAAGAAAATGTGAGTGGTGCTTGCCGTGGCAAAACTCGTCAAATAGCATTTTCTAACTTGTTTCTAAGCACTAAAATAAAGGTCATATAATGTTGCTAGCACATGTTTTTCATGATGGTAGCACGTTTTTAGAATGTTTTTGCACTTCGCTAGGCGATGCTAGCATGTGTTAGCATGAAACTAGCACATTTTAGCATGTTTTTGCACTTCGATTGGTGATGCTAACATGTGTTAGCATGATGCTAGCATGTTTTTAGCATATTTTAGCAATTCCCTAGCAATGCTAACATGCGTTAGCATAATACTAGCATGTTTTAGCACTTCGCTAGGCGATGCTAGCATGTGTTAGCATAATGCTAGCATGTTTTAACACTTCGCTAAGCGATGCCAGCATGTGTTATCAGGATGCTAGCATGTTTTAACACTTCACTAGGCAATGCCAGCATGTGTTAACATGATGCTAGCACGTTTTTAGCATGTTTTAGCACTTCGCTAGGCAATACTAGCATGTGTTAACATGTTGTTAGCACGTTTTTAGCATGTTTTAGCACTTCGTTAGGCGATGCCAACATGTGTTAGCATGATGCTAGCACGTTTTTAGCATGTTTTAGCACTTCGCTAGGTGATGCCAACATGTGTTAGCATGATGTTAGCACATTTTTAGCATGTTTTAGGGTGTGGCTATTAATAACTTTTGTCATTTCTTATTGGCTGCTTGATAAAATAAATCCTCTGAGGGAGAGAGAGAGGGAGAGACGCAGGGCTGACAGGCCCTTTTTTGTGTGTGAAAATGTCAGTTGGGATTTAAATTTACCATTGAGACTCATTTAAACTAATAAACTCATATCTATGACACTTATCTATCTATCTACACTTATAAACTCTTAAACTCATAATAAATTAATAAACTCTAAACTTGAACTCTTAGACTCATTTAAACTTATGAACTCATAAACTCGTACACTTTATAAGTGTAGGTAGATAGATAGATAGATAGATAGATAAGTGTCATAGATATATGAGTTTATTAGTTTAAATGAGTCTCAATGGCTGAAAAGTGTATGAGTTTATGAGTTTAGAGTTTATAAGTTTAAATCAGTTAGAGTTCAGAGTTTATTAATTTATGAATTCATGAGTTCATAAGTGTATGAGGTTATAAGTGTACGAGTTTAGAGTTTATAAGTTTAAATGAGTCTAAGTGTTCAAGTTTAGAGTTTATTAATTTATTATGAGTTTAAGAGTTTATAAGTGTAGATAGATAAGTGTCATAGATATATGAGTTTATTAGTTTAAATGAGTCTAAATGGCTCATATAGTATATAGAATGGCAGTTTGATTTAGTCTAGGGTTTCAAGGTGTTTAGATTTAAATTTTTGACAGTTGGGGAGTTTGAAAATCTGAAAATTCCGCAATGTTGTCAATGGGAGTTTTTCCGAGATTTGATCGTCATTTTTAGGAAAACTGTAAGTCCGATCAGTTAGAAAAGATATAGCATATAACTTCAGAACAGTCCAAAGGTCTAGTCTGAGTTTGGAGTTTGTAGAGTTAAAGCTCTAGGCTGGATTAAAGTTAACACTTTTCTAAGAAAAATAATAATAATAATAATAACTAGATTAAAAAGTTCGCCGAGACAAACTTTAAGTTGGCTTGTGAAAGTTTGGCCCAGAAAGTTTGAAAAAGTTTAAAGTAGTTTGAAGTTTAAAGTAGTTTGAAGATTAAATTAGTTTGAAGTTTAAATTAGTTTAAAGATTAAATTAGTTTAAAGTAGTTTGAAGATTAAAGTAGTTTGAAGTTTAATTTAGTTTAAAGTTTATATTAGTTTAAAGTAGTTTGTCACAGTCACCAGGTGAAGGAAATGAGGAAATTAAATAAAGTCAACCCAGAAGTCTCTACGATTTTCTGTTGCATAGATATGTGATTTGTTACTTGGTTGCTAGGGTCACAATATCTGGTTGCTAGGCAGTTACCAGAGTGATACATATCAAGGCTACTTTCCATTCTGAGTGAAATAAGTGAAACAGGAAGTCTCTACAATTTTCTAGTGCAGAGATATGTGATTTATTACTTGGTTGCTAGGGTAACCCTGTCTGGTTGCTATGCAGTTACCAGGGTGATACTTGTCAAGCCTCCTTTCCATCCTGAGTGAATAAAGTCAACCCTCAAGTCTGTATGATTTTCTGGTGCAGAGATATGTGATTTGTTATTTGGTTGCTAGAGTAACCCTGTCTGGTTGCTATGCAGTTACCAGGGTGATACTTTTCAAGCCTCCTTTCCATCCTGAGTGAATTAAGTCAACCCAGATGTCTCTACGATTTTCTGGAGCAGAAATATATAATTTGTTACTTGGTTGCTAGGGTAACCCAATCTGGTTGCTAGGCAGTTACCAGGGTGATACTTGTCAAGCCTCCTTTCCATCCTGAGTGAATAAAGTCAACCCTCAAGTCTGTATGATTTTCTGGTGCAGAGATATGTGATTTTTTATTTGGTTGCTAGGGTAACCCTGTCTGGTTGCTATGCAGTTACTAGGGTGATACTTTTCAAGCCTCCTTTCCATCCTGAGTGAATTAAGTCAACCCAGATGTCTCTACGATTTTCTGGAGCAGAAATATATAATTTGTTACTTGGTTGCTAGGGTAACCCAATCTGGTTGCTAGGCAGTTACCAGGGTGATACTTGTCAAGCCTCCTTTCCATCCTGAGTGAATAAAGTCAACCCTCAAGTCTGTATGATTTTCTGGTGCAGAGATATGTGATTTGTTATTTGGTTGCTAGGGTAACCCTGTCTGGTTGCTATGCAGTTACCAGGGTGATACTTGTCAAGCCTCCTTTCCATCCTGAGTGAATAAAGTCAACCCTCAAGTCTGTATGATTTTCTGGTGCAGAGATATGTGATTTGTTATTTGGTTGCTAGGGTAACCCTGTCTGGTTGCTATGCAGTTACCAGGGTGATACTTTTCAAGCCTCCTTTCCATCCTGAGTGAATTAAGTCAACCCAGATGTCTCTACGATTTTCTGGAGCAGAAATATATAATTTGTTACTTGGTTGCTAGGGTAACCCAATCTGGTTGCTAGGCAGTTACCAGGGTGATGCATATCAAGGCTACTTTCCATCCTGAGTGAAATAAGTGAAACAGGAAGTCTCTATGATTTTCTGGTGCAGAGACATGTGATAAGTTACTTGGTTGCTAGGGTAACCCCATCTGGTTGCTAGGCAGTTACCAAGGTGATACTCATAAGGCTCCTTGCAATCCTGTGTGAAATATATCAACCCATAAGTCTCTACAATGTTCTGGTTCAAAGATATGTGATTTGTTACTTGGTTGCTAGGGTAACCACATCTGGTTTCTAGGCAGTTACCAGAGTGATACATATAAAGCCTCCTTTCCATCCTGAGTGAATAAAGTCAACCCGGAAGTCTGTATGAATTTCTGGTGCAGAGATATGTGATTTGTCATTTGGTTGCTAGGGTAACCCTGTCTGGTTGCTATGCAGTTACCAGGGTGATACTTGTCAAGCCTCCTTTCCATACTGAGTGAACAAAGTCAACCTGGAAGCTACTATACTGTGGCTATGAAGATTTTAGGTCATTACTTATTGGCTGCTTGATAAAATAAATCCTCTGAGGGAGAGAGAGAGGGAGAGACGCAGGGCTGACAGACCCTTTTTTGTCTGTGTGTGTGAAAACGTCAGTTGGGATTTAAATTTCTGAACATTCCGCAATGTTAAGTCAATGGGAGTTTTCCTGAGTTTTGATCGTCATTTTTAGGAAAACCTTAAGTCCGATCAGTTAGAAAAGATATAGCAACTAACTTCAGAACAGTCCAAAGGTCTAGTCTGAGTTTGGAGTTTGTTGAGTTAAAGCTCTAGGCTGGATTAAAGTTAACAGTTTTCTAAGAATAATAATAATAACTAGATTAAAAAGTTTGCCGAGACAAACTTTAAGTTGGCTTGTGAAAGTTTGGCCCAGAAAGTTTGAAGAAGTTTGAAGTTTAAAGTAGTTTGAAGATTGAAGTAGTTTGAAGTTTAATTTAGTTTAAAGTTTAAATTAGTTTAAAGTAGTTTGTCACAGTAACCAGGTGAAGGAAATGAGGAAATTAAATAAAGTCAACCCAGAAGTCTCTACGATTTTCTGTTGCATAGATATGTGATTTGTTACTTGGTTGCTAGGTCACAATATCTGGTTGCTAGGCAGTTACCAAAGTGATACATATCAAGGCTACTTTCCATTCTGAGTGAAATAAGTCAAACAGGAAGTCTACGATTTTCTTGTGCAGAGATATGTGATTTATTACTTGGTTGCTAGGGTAACCCTGTCTGGTTGCTATGCAGTTACCAGGGTGATACTCGTCAAGCCTCCTTTCCATCCTGAGTGAATAAAGTCAACCCTCAAGTCTGTATGATTTTCTGGTGCAGAGATATGTGATTTGTTATTTGGTTGCTAGGGTAACCCTGTCTGGTTGCTATGCAGTTACCAGGGTGATACTTTTCAAGCCTCCTTTCCATCCTGAGTGAATTAAGTCAACGCAGATGTCGCCATGATTTTCTGGAGCAGAAATATATAATTTGTTACTTGGTTGCTAGGGCAACCCAATCTGGTTGCTAGGCAGTTACCAGAGTGATGCATATCAATGCTACTTTCCATCCTGAGTGAAATAAGTGAAACAGGAAGTCTCTACGATTTTCTGTTGCATACATATGTGATTTGTTACTTGGTTGGTAGGGTAACCATATCTGGTTGATAGGCAGTTTCCAGAGTGATACATATCAAGGCTACTTTCCATTCTGAGTGAAATAATTCAAACAGGAAGTCTATGCGATTTTCTGGTGCAGAGATATGTGATTTGTTACGTGGTTGCTAGAGTAACCCCATCTGGTTGCTAGGCAGTTACCAAAGTAATATTCATAAGGCTCCTTGCAATCCTGTGTGAAATATGTCAACCCCTAAGTCTCTACGATTTTCTGGTTCAAAGATATGTGATTTGTTACTTGGTTGCTAGGGTAACCACATCTGGTTGCTAGGCAGTTACCAGAGTAATACATATCAAGGCTACTTTCCATCATGAGTGAAATAAGTCAACCCGGAAGTCTCTATGATTTTCTGTTAAATAGATATGTGATTTGTTACTTGGTTGCTAGGCTATCCCCATCTGGTTGCTAGGCAGTTACCAAAGTGTTACTCATAAGGCTCCTTGCAATCCTGAGTGAAATATGTCAACCCCTAAGTCTCTACGATGTTCTGGTTCAAAGATATGTGAATTGTTACTTGGTTGCTAGGGTAACCCTGTCTGGTTGCTATGCAGTTACCAGGGTGATACTTATCAAGCCTCCTTTCCATCTTGAGTGAATAAAGTCAACCCGCAAGTCTGTATGATTTAATGGTGCAGAGATATATGATATGTTATTTGGTTGCTAGGGTAACCCTGTCTGGTTGCTATGCAGTTACCAGGGTGATACTTATCAAGCCTCCTTTCCATCCTGAGTGAATTAAGTCAACCCAGATGTCTCTACGATTTTCTGGAGCAGAAATATATGATTTGTTACTTGGTTGCTAGGGTAACCCAATCTGGTTGCTAGGCAGTTACCAGAGTGATGCATATAAAGGCTACTTTCCATTCTGAGTGAAATAAGTCAAACAGGAAGTCTCTACGATTTTCTGGTGCAGAGATATGTGATTTGTTACTTGGTTGCTAGGGTAACCCCATCTGGTTGCTAGGCAGTTACCAAAGTGATACTCATAAGGCTCCTTGCAATCCTGTGTGAAATATGTCAACACCTAAGTCTCTACGAAGTTCTGGTTCAAAGATAAATGATTTATTACTTGGTTGCTAGGGTAAACCTGTCTGGTTGCTATGCAGTTACCAGGGTGATAACTTGTCAAGCCTCCTTTCCATCCTGAGTGAATAAAGTCAACCCGCAAGTCTCTACGATTTTCTGGTGCAGAGATATGTGATTTGTTAGTTGGTTGCTAGGGTAACCCCATCTGGTTGCTAGGCAGTTACCAAGGTGATACTCATAAGGCTCCTTGCAATCCTGTGTGAAATATGTTAACCCCTAAGTCTCTACGATGTTCTGGTTCAAAGATATGTGATTTGTTACTTGGTTGCTAGGGTAACCGCATCTGGTTGCTAGGCAGTTACCAGAGGGATACATATCAAGGCTACTTTCCATCCTGAGTGAAATAAGTGAAACAGGAAGTCTGTATGATTTTCTGGTGCAGAGATATGTGATTTGTTACTTGGTTGCTAGGGTAACCCCGTCTGGTTGCTAGGCAGTTACCAGAGTGATACTTGTCAAGCCTCCTTTCCATCCTGAGTGAATAAAGTCAACCCTCAAGTCTGTATGATTTTCTGGTGCAGAGATATGTGATTTATTACTTGGTTGCTAGGGTAACCCTGTCTGGTTGCTATGCAGTTACCAGGGTGATACTTGTCAAGCCTCCTTTCCATCCTGAGTGAATAAAGTCAACCCTCAAGTCTGTATGATTTTCTGGTGCAGAGATATGTGATTTTTTATTTGGTTGCTAGGGTAACCCTGTCTGGTTGCTATGCAGTTACTAGGGTGATACTTTTCAAGCCTCCTTTCCATCCTGAGTGAATTAAGTCAACCCAGATGTCTCTACGATTTTCTGGAGCAGAAATATATAATTTGTTACTTGGTTGCTAGGGTAACCCAATCTGGTTGCTAGGCAGTTACCAGGGTGATACTTGTCAAGCCTCCTTTCCATCCTGAGTGAATAAAGTCAACCCTCAAGTCTGTATGATTTTCTGGTGCAGAGATATGTGATTTGTTATTTGGTTGCTAGGGTAACCCTGTCTGGTTGCTATGCAGTTACCAGGGTGATACTTGTCAAGCCTCCTTTCCATCCTGAGTGAATAAAGTCAACCCTCAAGTCTGTATGATTTTCTGGTGCAGAGATATGTGATTTGTTATTTGGTTGCTAGGGTAACCCTGTCTGGTTGCTATGCAGTTACCAGGGTGATACTTTTCAAGCCTCCTTTCCATCCTGAGTGAATTAAGTCAACCCAGATGTCTCTACGATTTTCTGGAGCAGAAATATATAATTTGTTACTTGGTTGCTAGGGTAACCCAATCTGGTTGCTAGGCAGTTACCAGGGTGATGCATATCAAGGCTACTTTCCATCCTGAGTGAAATAAGTGAAACAGGAAGTCTCTATGATTTTCTGGTGCAGAGACATGTGATAAGTTACTTGGTTGCTAGGGTAACCCCATCTGGTTGCTAGGCAGTTACCAAGGTGATACTCATAAGGCTCCTTGCAATCCTGTGTGAAATATATCAACCCATAAGTCTCTACAATGTTCTGGTTCAAAGATATGTGATTTGTTACTTGGTTGCTAGGGTAACCACATCTGGTTTCTAGGCAGTTACCAGAGTGATACATATAAAGCCTCCTTTCCATCCTGAGTGAATAAAGTCAACCCGGAAGTCTGTATGAATTTCTGGTGCAGAGATATGTGATTTGTCATTTGGTTGCTAGGGTAACCCTGTCTGGTTGCTATGCAGTTACCAGGGTGATACTTGTCAAGCCTCCTTTCCATACTGAGTGAACAAAGTCAACCTGGAAGCTACTATACTGTGGCTATGAAGATTTTAGGTCATTACTTATTGGCTGCTTGATAAAATAAATCCTCTGAGGGAGAGAGAGAGGGAGAGACGCAGGGCTGACAGACCCTTTTTTGTCTGTGTGTGTGAAAACGTCAGTTGGGATTTAAATTTCTGAACATTCCGCAATGTTAAGTCAATGGGAGTTTTCCTGAGTTTTGATCGTCATTTTTAGGAAAACCTTAAGTCCGATCAGTTAGAAAAGATATAGCAACTAACTTCAGAACAGTCCAAAGGTCTAGTCTGAGTTTGGAGTTTGTTGAGTTAAAGCTCTAGGCTGGATTAAAGTTAACAGTTTTCTAAGAATAATAATAATAACTAGATTAAAAAGTTTGCCGAGACAAACTTTAAGTTGGCTTGTGAAAGTTTGGCCCAGAAAGTTTGAAGAAGTTTGAAGTTTAAAGTAGTTTGAAGATTGAAGTAGTTTGAAGTTTAATTTAGTTTAAAGTTTAAATTAGTTTAAAGTAGTTTGTCACAGTAACCAGGTGAAGGAAATGAGGAAATTAAATAAAGTCAACCCAGAAGTCTCTACGATTTTCTGTTGCATAGATATGTGATTTGTTACTTGGTTGCTAGGTCACAATATCTGGTTGCTAGGCAGTTACCAGAGTGATACATATCAAGGCTACTTTCCATTCTGAGTGAAATAAGTCAAACAGGAAGTCTACGATTTTCTTGTGCAGAGATATGTGATTTATTACTTGGTTGCTAGGGTAACCCTGTCTGGTTGCTATGCAGTTACCAGGGTGATACTCGTCAAGCCTCCTTTCCATCCTGAGTGAATAAAGTCAACCCTCAAGTCTGTATGATTTTCTGGTGCAGAGATATGTGATTTGTTATTTGGTTGCTAGGGTAACCCTGTCTGGTTGCTATGCAGTTACCAGGGTGAAACTTTTCAAGCCTCCTTTCCATCCTGAGTGAATTAAGTCAACGCAGATGTCGCCATGATTTTCTGGAGAAGAAATATATAATTTGTTACTTGGTTGCTAGGGCAACCCAATCTGGTTGCTAGGCAGTTACCAGAGTGATGCATATCAATGCTACTTTCCATCCTGAGTGAAATAAGTGAAACAGGAAGTGTCTACGATTTTCTGTTGCATACATATGTGATTTGTTACTTGGTTGGTAGGGTAACCATATCTGGTTGATAGGCAGTTTCCAGAGTGATACATATCAAGGCTACTTTCCATTCTGAGTGAAATAATTCAAACAGGAAGTCTATGCGATTTTCTGGTGCAGAGATATGTGATTTGTTACGTGGTTGCTAGAGTAACCCCATCTGGTTGCTAGGCAGTTACCAAAGTAATATTCATAAGGCTCCTTGCAATCCTGTGTGAAATATGTCAACCCCTAAGTCTCTACGATTTTCTGGTTCAAAGATATGTGATTTGTTACTTGGTTGCTAGGGTAACCACATCTGGTTGCTAGGCAGTTACCAGAGTAATACATATCAAGGCTACTTTCCATCATGAGTGAAATAAGTCAACCCGGAAGTCTCTATGATTTTCTGTTAAATAGATATGTGATTTGTTACTTGGTTGCTAGGCTATCCCCATCTGGTTGCTAGGCAGTTACCAAAGTGTTACTCATAAGGCTCCTTGCAATCCTGAGTGAAATATGTCAACCCCTAAGTCTCTACGATGTTCTGGTTCAAAGATATGTGAATTGTTACTTGGTTGCTAGGGTAACCCTGTCTGGTTGCTATGCAGTTACCAGGGTGATACTTATCAAGCCTCCTTTCCATCTTGAGTGAATAAAGTCAACCCGCAAGTCTGTATGATTTAATGGTGCAGAGATATATGATATGTTATTTGGTTGCTAGGGTAACCCTGTCTGGTTGCTATGCAGTTACCAGGGTGATACTTATCAAGCCTCCTTTCCATCCTGAGTGAATTAAGTCAACCCAGATGTCTCTACGATTTTCTGGAGCAGAAATATATGATTTGTTACTTGGTTGCTAGGGTAACCCAATCTGGTTGCTAGGCAGTTACCAGAGTGATGCATATAAAGGCTACTTTCCATTCTGAGTGAAATAAGTCAAACAGGAAGTCTCTACGATTTTCTGGTGCAGAGATATGTGATTTGTTACTTGGTTGCTAGGGTAACCCCATCTGGTTGCTAGGCAGTTACCAAAGTGATACTCATAAGGCTCCTTGCAATCCTGTGTGAAATATGTCAACACCTAAGTCTCTACGAAGTTCTGGTTCAAAGATAAATGATTTATTACTTGGTTGCTAGGGTAAACCTGTCTGGTTGCTATGCAGTTACCAGGGTGATAACTTGTCAAGCCTCCTTTCCATCCTGAGTGAATAAAATCAACCCGCAAGTCTCTACGATTTTCTGGTGCAGAGATATGTGATTTGTTAGTTGGTTGCTAGGGTAACCCCATCTGGTTGCTAGGCAGTTACCAAGGTGATACTCATAAGGCTCCTTGCAATCCTGTGTGAAATATGTTAACCCCTAAGTCTCTACGATGTTCTGGTTCAAAGATATGTGATTTGTTACTTGGTTGCTAGGGTAACCGCATCTGGTTGCTAGGCAGTTACCAGAGGGATACATATCAAGGCTACTTTCCATCCTGAGTGAAATAAGTGAAACAGGAAGTCTGTATGATTTTCTGGTGCAGAGATATGTGATTTGTTACTTGGTTGCTAGGGTAACCCCGTCTGGTTGCTAGGCAGTTACCAGAGTGATACATATCAAGGCTACTTTCCATCCTGAGTGAATAAAGTCAACCCGGAAGTCTCTATGATTTTCTGTTGCAGAGATATGTGATTTGTTACTTGGTTGCTAGGGTAATCACATCTGGTTGCTAGGCAGTTACCAGAGTGATAAATATCAAGGCTACTTTCCATCCTGAGTGAAATAAGTCAACCCGGAAGTCTCTCTGATTTTCTGTTGCAGAGATATGTGATTTGTTACTTTGTTGCTAGGGTAATCACATCTGGTTGCTAGGCAGTTACCAGAGTGATACATATCAAGGCTACTTTCCATCCTGAGTGAAATAAGTGAAACAGGAAGTCTCTAAGATTTTCTGGTGCAGAGATATGTGATTTGTTAGTTGGTTGCTAGGGTAACCCCATCTGGTTGCTAGGCAGTTACCAAGGTGATACTCATAAGGCTCCTTGCAATCCTGTGTGAAATATGTTAACCCCTAAGTCTCTACGATGTTCTGGTTCAAAGATATGTGATTTGTTACTTGGTTGCTAGGGTAACCGCATCTGGTTGCTAGGCAGTTACCAGAGGGATACATATCAGGGCTACTTTCCATCCTGAGTGAAATAAGTGAAACAGGAAGTCTCTATGATTTTCTGGAGCAGAGATATGTGATTTGTTACTTGGTTGCTAGGGTAAACACATCTGGTTGCTTGGCAGTTACCAAAGTGATACTCATAAGGCTCCTTGCAATCCTGTGTGAAATATGTCAACCCCTAAGTCTCTACGATGTTCTGGTTCAAAGATATGTGATTTGTTACTTGGTTGCTAAGGTAACCCTGTCTGGTTGCTATGCAGTTACCAGAGTGATACATATCAAGGCTACTTTCCATCCTGAGTGAAATAAGTGAAACAGGTAGTCTCTACGATTTTCTGGTGCAGAGATATGTGATTTGTTACTTGGTTGCTAGGGTAACCCCGTCTGGTTGCTAGGCAGTTACCAGAGTGATACATATCAAGGCTACTTTCCATCCTGAGTGAATAAAGTCAACCCGGAAGTCTCTATGATTTTCTGTTGCAGAGATATGTGATTTGTTACTTGGTTGCTAGGGTAATCACATCTGGTTGCTAGGCAGTTACCAGAGTGATACATATCAAGGCTACTTTCCATCCTGAGTGAAATAAGTCAACCCGGAAGTCTCTCTGATTTTCTGTTGCAGAGATATGTGATTTGTTACTTGGTTGCTAGGGTAATCACATCTGGTTGCTAGGCAGTTACCAGAGTGATACATATCAAGACTACTTTCCATCCTGAGTGAAATAAGTCAACCCGGAAGTCTCTCTGATTTTCTGTTGCAGAGATATGTGATTTGTTACTTGGTTGCTAGGGTAATCACATCTGGTTGCTAGGCAGTTACCAGAGTGATACATATCAAGGCTACTTTCCATCTTGAGTGAAATAAGTGAAACAGGAAGTCACTACGATTTTCTGGTGCAGAGATATGTGATTTGTTACTTGGTTGCTAGGGTAACCCCATCTGGTTGCTAGGCAGTTACCAGAGTGATACATATCAAGGCTACTTTCCATCCTGAGTGAAATAAGTGAAACAGGAAGTCTGTATGATTTTCTGGTGTAGAGATATGTGATTTGTTACTTGGTTGCTAGGGTAACCCCATCTGGTTACTAGGCAGTTACCAGAGTGATACATATCAAGGCTACTTTCCATCCTGAGTGAAATAAGT
The DNA here is from genome assembly GCA_032164185.1 of Moxostoma hubbsi. Taxonomy (NCBI): domain Eukaryota; kingdom Metazoa; phylum Chordata; class Actinopteri; order Cypriniformes; family Catostomidae; genus Moxostoma; species Moxostoma hubbsi. The sequence continues at coordinate 4,497,737 of JAVLUX010000046.1, forward strand.
GAAACAGGAAGTCTGTATGATTTTCTGTTGCAGAGATATGTGATTTGTTACTTGGTTGCTAGGGTAATCACATCTGGTTGCTAGTTAGTTACCAGAGTGATACATATCAAGGCTACTTTCCATCCTGAGTGAAATAAGTCAACCCGGAAGTCTCTCTGATTTTCTGTTGCAGAGATATGTGATTTGTTACTTGGTTGCTAGGGTAATCACATCTGGTTGCTAGGCAGTTACCAGAGTGATACATATCAAGGCTACTTTCCATCTTGAGTGAAATAAGTGAAACAGGAAGTCACTACGATTTTCTGGTGCAGAGATATGTGATTTGTTACTTGGTTGCTAGGGTAACCCCATCTGGTTGCTAGGCAGTTACCAGAGTGATACATATCAAGGCTACTTTCCATCCTGAGTGAAATAAGTGAAACAGGAAGTCTGTATGATTTTCTGGTGCAGAGATATGTGATTTGTTACTTGGTTGCTAGGGTAACCCTATCTGGTTGCTAGGCAGTTACCAGAGTGATACATATCAAGGCTACTTTCCATCCTGAGTGAAATAAGTGAAACAGGAAGTCTGTATGATTTTCTGGTGCAGAAATATGTGATTTGTTATTTGGTTGCTAGGGTATCCCTGTCTGGTTGCTATGCAGTTACCAGGGTGATACTTATCAAGCCTCCTTTCCATACTGAGTGAATCAAGTCAACCTGGAAGCTACTATACTGTGGCTATGAAGATTTTAGGTCATTACTTATTGGCTGCTTGATAAAATAAATCCTCTGAGGGAGAGAGAGATGGAGAGACGCAGGGCTGACAGGCCCTTTTTCGTCTGTGTGTGTGAAAACGTCAGTTGGGATTTAAATTTCTGAACATTCCGCAATGTTAATCAATGGGAGTTTTTCCGAGTTTTGATCGTCATTTTTAGGAAAACCGTAAGTCCGATCAGTTAGAAAAGATATAGCACACTATTCGGGATTAGTCTGAAGGTCTGTGCCGAGTTTGGTGCATGTAGCTTAAAGGCTCTAGGAGGAGATACATTTAGAAATTTAGTCTCAGAATAATAATAATAATAACTAGATTAAAAAGTTTGAGTACAAACTTTAGGTTGGCTTGAGAAAGCCTAGCATAAAGTTTGAAGTAGTTGTAAAAGTTTGAAGATTTACGGTTTCTAGTTTGATGTAATTATAAGTAGTAGTTTTCAAAGTTCAAAGTTTAGAGATTATAAAACCATTCAGTCTATCAAATAGATTAGATAGATAGATATTGACCCTCAGATAGATAGATAGATAGATAGATAGATAGATAGATAGAGTATGACCCATAGATAGATAGATAGATAGATAGATATTGACCCTCAGATAGATAGATAGATAGATAGATAGATAGATAGATAGTTATTGACCATCAGATAGATAGATAGATAGATAGTTATTGACCATCAGATAGATAGATAGATAGATAGATATTGATCCTCAGATAGATAGATAGATATTGACCCTCAGATAGATAGATAGATAGATAGAAAGATAGAAAGATAGATTGATAGTCATTGACCCTTAGATAGATAGATAGATAGATATTGAACGTCAGATATATAGATAGATAGATAGTCATTGACCCTGAGATATAGATAGATAGAGTATGAACCACAGATAGATAGATAGATAGATAGTTATTGACCCGCAGATAGTTAGATAGATAGATAGATAGATATTGACCCTCAGATAGATAGATAGATAGATAGATAGTCATTGACTCTTAGATAGATAGATAGATATTGACCGTCAGATATATAGATAGACAGATAGTCATTGACCCTGAGATATAGATAGATAGAGTATGACCCACAGATAGATAGATAGATAGATAGTTATTGACCCGCAGATAGTTAGATAGATAGATAGATAGTCATTGACCATTAGATAGATAGATATTGACCCTCAGAAAGATAGATAGATAGATAGATATTGACCATCAGATAGATAGATCGATAGATAGATAGATATTGACCCTCAGAAAGATAGATAGATAGATAGATAGATAGATAGATAGATATTGACCATCAGATAGATAGATAGATAGATAGATAGATAGATAGATAGATAGATATTGACCCATAGATAGATAGATAGATAGATAGAGTATGACCCACATATAGATAGATAGATAGATATTGACCATCAGATAGATAGATAGATAGATAGATAGATAGATAGATAGATAGATAGATAGATAGATAGATAGATAGATAGATAGATAGATAGATAGATATTGACCCTCAGATAGATAGATAGATAGATAGATAGTCATTGACCCTTAGATAGATAGATAGATAGATATTGACTGTCAGATATATAGATAGATAGATAGTCATTGACCCTGAGATATAGATAGATAGAGTATGACCCACATATAGATAGATAGATAGATATTGACCATCAGATAGATAGATAGATAGATAGATATTGACCCTCAGATAGATAGATAGATAGATAGTCATTGACCCTTAGATAGATAGATAGATAGATATTGACTGTCAGATATATAGATAGATAGATAGTCATTGACCCTGAGATATAGATAGATAGAGTATGTCCCACAGATAGATAGATAGATAGTTATTGACCCTCAGATAGTTAGATAGATAGATATAGATATTGACACTCAGATAGATAGATAGATATTGACCCTCAGAAAGATAAATAGATAGATAGATAGATATATCATTTTTTACTTGGTTGCTAGGGTAACCCAATCTGGTTGCTAGGCAGTTTCCAGGGTGATCCTTATCAAGCCTCCTTTTCATTCTGAGTGAATAAAGTCAACCCGGAAGTCTCTATGATTTTCTGTTGCATAGATATGTGATTTGTTACTTGGTTGCTAGGGTAACCATATCTGGTTGATAGGCAGTTACCAGAGTGATATATATCAAGGCTACTTTCCATCTTGAGTAAAATAAGTGAAACAGGAAGTCTTTACGATTTTCTGGTGCAGAGTTATGTGATTTGTTACTTGGTTGCTAGGGTAAGCCCTTGTCGTTGCTAGGCAGTTACCAGAGTGATACTTTTCAAGACTCCTTGCTATCCTGAGTGAAATAAGTCAAACAGGAAGTCTCTACGATGTTCTGGTGAAGAGATATATTATTTGTTACTTGGTTGCTAGGGTAACCCCATCTGGTTGCTATGCAGTTACCAGGGTGATACTTATCAAGCCTCCTTTCCATCCTGAGTGAATTATGTCAACCCGGAAGTCTCTACGATTTTCTGGTGCAGAGATATGTGATTTGTTAGTTGGTTGCTAGGGTAACCCCATCTGGTTGCTAGGCAGTTACCAAGGTGATACTCATAAGGCTCCTTGCAATCTTGTGTGAAATATGTCAACCCCTAAGTCTCTACGATGTTCTGGTACAAAGATATGTGATTTGTTACTTGGTTGCTAGGGTAACCACATCTGGTTGCTAGGCAGTTACCAGAGGGATACATATCAAGGCTACTTTCCATCCTGAGTTAAATAAGTGAAACAGGAAGTCTCTATGATTTTCTGGTGCAGAGATGTGATTTGTTACTTGGTTGCTAGGGTAAACACATCTGGTTGCTAGGCAGTTACCAAAGTGATACTCATAAGGCTTCTTGCAATCCTGTGTGAAATATGTCAACCCCTAAGTCTCTACGATGTTCTGGTTCAAAGATATGTGATTTGTTACTTGGTTGCTAGGGTAACCGCATCTGGTTGCTAGGCAGTTACCAGAGTGATACATATCAAGGCTACTTTCCATCCTGAGTGAATTAAGTGAAACAGGTAGTCTCTATGATTTTCTGGTGCAGAGATATGTGATTTGTTATTTGGTTGCTAGGGTAACCCCGTCTGGTTGCTAGGCAGTTACCAGAGTGATACATATCAAGGCTACTTTCCATCCTGAGTGAATAAAGTCAACCCTGAAGTCTCTATGATTTTCTGTTGCAGAGATATGTGATTTGTTACTTGGTTGCTAGGGTAATCACATCTGGTTGCTAGGCAGTTACCAGAGTGATACATATCAAGGCTACTTTCCATCCTGAGTGAAATAAGTCAACCCGGAAGTCTCTCTGATTTTCTGTTGCAGAGATATGTGATTTGTTACTTGGTTGCTAGGGTAATCACATCTGGTTGCTAGGCAGTTACCAGAGTGATACATATCAAGGCTACTTTCCATCCTGAGTGAAATAAGTGAAACAGGAAGTCTGTATGATTTTCTGGTGCAGAGATATGTGATTTGTTACTTGGTTGCTAGGGTAAACACATCTGGTTGCTAGGCAGTTACCAAAGTGATACTCATAAGGCTCCTTGCAATCCTGTGTGAAATATGTCAACCCCTAAGTCTCTACGATGTTCTGGTTCAAAGATATGTGATTTGTTACTTGGTTGCTAGGGTAACGCCGTCTGGTTGCTAGGCAGTTACCAGAGTGATACATATCAAGGCTACTTTCCATCCTGAGTGAATAAAGTCAACCTGGAAGTCTCTATGAATTTCTATTGCAGAGATATGTGATTTGTTACTTGGTTGCTAGGGTAATCACATATGGTTGCTAGGCAGTTACCAGAGTGATACATATCAAGGCTACTTTCCATCCTGTGTGAAATAAGTCAACCCGGAAGTCTCTCTGATTTTCTGTTGCAGAGATATGTGATTTGTTACTTGGTTGCTAGGGTAATCACATCTGGTTGCTAGGCAGTTACCAGAGTGATACATATCAAGGCTACTTTCCATCCTGAGTGAAATAAGTGAAACAGGAAGTCACTACGATTTTCTGGTGCAGAGATATGTGATTTGTTACTTGGTTGCTAGGGTAACCCCATCTGGTTGCTAGGCAGTTACCAGAGTGATACATATCAAGGCTACTTTCCATCCTGAGTGAATAAAGTCAACCCGGAAGTCTCTATGATTTTCTGTTGCATAGATATGTGATTTGTTACTTGGTTGCTAGGGTAACCATATCTGGTTGATAGGCAGTTACCAGAGTGATATATATCAAGGCTACTTTCCATCTTGAGTGAAATAAGTGAAACAGGATGTCTCTATGATTTTCTGGTGCAGAGATATGTGACTTGTTACTTGGTTGCTAGGGTAAACACATCTGGTTACTAGGCAGTTACCAAAGTGATACTCATAAGGCTCCTTGCAATCCTGTGTGAAATATGTCAACCCCTAAGTCTCTACGATGTTCTGGTTCAAAGATATGTGATTTGTTACTTGGTTGCTAAGGTAACCCTGTCTGGTTGCTATGCAGTTACCAGAGTGATACATATCAAGGCTACTTTCCATCCTGAGTGAAATAAGTGAAACAGGTAGTCTCTACGATATACTGGTGCAGATATATGTGATTTGTTACTTGGTTGCTAGGGTAACCCCGTCTGGTTGCTAGGCAGTTACCAGAGTGATACATATCAAGGCTACTTTCCATCCTGAGTGAATCAAGTCAACCCGGAAGTCTCTATGATTTTCTGATGCAGAGATATGTGATTTGTTACTTGGTTGCTAGGGTAATCACATCTGGTTGCTAGGCGGTTACCAGAGTGATACATATCAAGGCTACTTTCCATCCTGAGTGAAATAAGTCAACCCGGAAGTCTCTCTGATTTTCTGTTGCAGAGATATGTGATTTGTTACTTGGTTGCTAGGGTAATCACATCTGGTTGCTAGGCAGTTACCAGAGTGATACATATCAAGGCTACTTTCCATCCTGAGTGAAATAAGTGAAACAGGAAGTCTCTATGATTTTCTGGTGCAGATATATGTGATTTGTTACTTGGTTGCTAGGGTAACCCCGTCTGGTTGCTAGGCAGTTACCAGAGTGATACATATCAAGGCTCCTTGCAATCCTGTGTGAAATATGTTAACCCCTAAGTCTCTACGATGTTTTGGTTCAAAGATATGTGATTTATTACTTGGTTGCTAGGGTAACCCTGTCTGGTTGCTATGCAGTTACCAGGGTGATAACTTGTCAAGCCTCCTTTCCATCCTGAGTGAATAAAGTCAACCCGCAAGTCTGTATGATTTTCTGGTGCAGAGATATGTGATTTGTTATTTGGTTGCTAGGGTAACCCTGTCTGGTTGCTATGCAGTTACCAGGGTGATACTTATCAAGCCTCCTTTCCATCCTGAGTGAATTAAGTCAACCCAGACGTCTCTACGATTTTCTGGTGCAGAAATATATGATTTGTTATTTGGTTGCTAGGGTAACCCATCTGGTTGCTAGGCAGTTACCAGAGTGATGCATATCAAGGCTACTTTCCATCCTGAGTGAAATATGTCATCCCCTAAGTCTCTACGATGTTCTGGTTCAAAGATATGTGATTTGTTACTTGGTTGCTAGGGTAACCACATCTGGTTGCTATGCAGTTACCAGAGTGATGCATATCAAGCCTACTTTCCATCCTGAGTGAAATAAGTGAAACAGGAAGTCTCTATGATTTTCTGTTGCAGAGATATGTGATTTGTTACTTGGTTGCTAGGGTAACCACATACGGTTGCTAGGCAGTTACCAGAGTGATACATATCAAGGCTACTTTCCATCCTGAGTGAAATAAGTGAAACAGGAAGTCTCTACGATTTTCTGGTGCAGAGATATTTGATTTGTTACTTGGTTGCTAGGGTAACCACATACGGTTGCTAGGCAGTTACCAGAGTGATACATATCAAGGCTACTTTCCATCCTGAGTGAAATAAGTGAAACAGGAAGTCTCTACGATTTTCTGGTGCAGAGATATGTGATTTGTTACTTGGTTGCTAGGGTAATCACATCTGGTTGCTAGGCAGTTACCAGAGTGATACATATCAAGGCTACTTTCCATCCTGAGTGAAATAAGTCAACCCGGAAGTCTCTCTGATTTTCTGTTGCAGAGATATGTGATATGTTACTTGGTTGCTAGGGTAATCACATCTGGTTGCTAGGCAGTTACCAGAGTGATACATATCAAGGCTACTTTCCATCCTGAGTGAAATAAGTGAAACAGGAAGTCTCTACGATTTTCTGGTGCAGATATATGTGATTTGTTACTTGGTTGCTAGGGTAACCCCGTCTGGTTGCTAGGCAGTTACCAGAGTGATACATATCAAGGCTACTTTCCATCCTGAGTGAATCAAGTCAATCCGGAAGTCTCTATGATTTTCTGATGCAGAGATATGATTTGTTACTTGGTTGCTAGGGTAATCACATCTGGTTGCTAGGCAGTTACCAGAGTGATACATATCAAGGCTCCTTTCCATCCTGAGTGAAATAAGTCAACCCGGAAGTCTCTCTGATTTTCTGTTGCAGAGATATGTGATTTGTTACTTGGTTGCTAGGGTAATCACATCTGGTTGCTAGGCAGTTACCAGAGTGATACCTATCAAGGCTACTTTCCATCCTGAGTGAAATAAGTGAAACAGGAAGTCTCTACGATTTTCTGGTGCAGATATATGTGATTTGTTACTTGGTTGCTAGGGTAACCCCGTCTGGTTGCTAAGCAGTTACCAGAGTGATACATATCAAGGCTACTTTCCATCCTGAGTGAAATGAGTCAACCCGGAAGTCTCTCTGATTTTCTGTTGCAGAGATATGTGATTTGTTACTTGGTTGCTAGGGTAATCACATCTGGTTGCTAGGCAGTTACCAGAGTGATACATATCAAGGCTACTTTCCATCCTGAGTGAAATAAGTGAAACAGGAAGTCTCTACGATTTTCTGGTGCAGAGATATGTGATTTGTTAGTTGGTTGCTAGGGTAACCCCATCTGGTTGCTAGGCAGTTACCAGGGTGATACTTATCAAGCCTCCTTTCCATACTGAGTGAATCAAGTCAACCTGGAAGCTACTATACTGTGGCTATGAAGATTTTAGGTCATTACTTATTGGCTGCTTGATAAAAGAAATCCTCTGAGGGAGAGAGAGAGGGAGAGACACAGGGCTGACAGGCCCTTTTTTGTCTGTGTGTGTGAAAACGTCAGTTGGGATTTAAATTTCTGAACATTCCGCAATGTTAATCAATGGGAGTTTTTCCGAGTTTTGATCGTCATTTTTAGGAAAACCGTAAGTCCGATCAGTTAGAAAAGATATAGCACACTATTCGGGATTAGTCTGAAGGTCTGTGCCGAGTTTGGTGCATGTAGCTTAAAAGCTCTAGGAGGAGTTACATTTAGAAATTTAGTCTCAGAAGAATAATAATAATAATAAGTTTAAATAGGATTTCAGTAAGTTGGCTTTCTCAAGCCAACCTAACTAGATTAAAAAGTTGAGTACAAACTTTAGGTTGGCTTGAGAAAGCCTAGCATAAAGTTTGAAGTAGTTGTAAAAGTTTGAAGATTTACGGTTTCTAGTTTGATGTAATTATAAGTAGTAGTTTTCAAAGTTCAAAGTTTAGAGATTATAAAACCATTCAGTCTATCAAATAGATTAGATAGATTAGATAGATAGATAGATAGATAGATAGATAGATAGATAGATAGATAGATACATATTGACCCTCAGATAGATAGATAGATAGATAGATATTGACCCTCAGATAGATAGATAGATAGATAGATAGATAGATAGATAGATAGATAGATAGATAGATAGATAGATAGATAGATAGATAGATAGATAGTTATTGACCCGCAGATAGTTAGATAGATAGATAGATAGATATTGACCCTCAGATAGATAGATAGATAGATAGATAGATAGATAGATAGATAGATAGATAGATAGATATTGACCATCAGAAAGATAGATAGATAGATAGATAGATAGATAGACAGATAGACAGATAGATATATAATTTTTTACTTGGTTGCTAGGGTAACCCAATCTGGTTGCTAGGCAGTTTCCAGGGTGATCCTTATCAAGCCTCCTTTTCATTCTGAGTGAATAAAGTCAACCCGGAAGTCTCTATGATTTTCTGTTGCATAGATATGTGATTTGTTACTTGGTTGCTAGGGTAACCATATCTGGTTGATAGGCAGTTACCAGAGTGATATATATCAAGGCTACTTTCCATCTTGAGTAAAATAAGTGAAACAGGAAGTCTCTACGATTTTCTGGTGCAGAGTTATGTGATTTGTTACTTGGTTGCTAGGGTAAGCCCTTGTCGTTGCTAGGCAGTTACCAGAGTGATACTTATCAAGCCTCCTTTCCATCCTGAGTGAATTATGTCAACCCGGAAGTCTCTACGATTTTCTGGTGCAGAGATATGTGATTTGTTAGTTGGTTGCTAGGGTAACCCCATCTGGTTGCTAGGCAGTTACTAAGGTGATACTCATAAGGCTCCTTGCAATCCTGTGTGAAATATGTCAACCCCTAAGTCTCTACGATGTTCTGGTTCAAAGATATGTGATTTGTTACTTGGTTGCTAGGGTAACCGCATCTGGTTGCTAGGCAGTTACCAGAGGCATACATATCAAGGCTACTTTCCATCCTGAGTGAAATAAGTGAAACAGGAAGTCTCTATGATTTTATGGTGCAGAGATATGTGACTTGTTACTTGGTTGCTAGGGTAAACACATCTGGTTGCTAGGCAGTTACCAAAGTGATACTCATAAGGCTCCTTGCAATCCTGTGTGAAATATGTCAACCCCTAAGTCTCTACGATGTTCTGGTTCAAAGATATGTGATTTGTTACATGGTTGCTAAGGTAACCCTGTCTGGTTGCTATGCAGTTACCAGAGTGATACATATCAAGGCTACTTTCCATCCTGAGTGAAATAAGCGAAACAGGTAGTCTCTACGATATACTGGTGCAGAGATATGTGATTTGTTACTTGGTTGCTAGGGTAACCCCGTCTGGTTGCTAGGCAGTTACCAGAGTGATACATATCAAGGCTACTTTCCATCCTGAGTGAATAAAGTCAACCCGGAAGTCTCTATGATTTTCTGTTGCAGAGATATGTGATTTGTTACTTGGTTGCTAGGGTAATCACATCTGGTTGCTAGGCAGTTACCAGAGTGATACATATCAAGGCTACTTTCCATCCTGAGTGAAATAAGTCAACCCGGAAGTCTCTCTGATTTTCTGTTGCAGATATATGTGATTTGTTACTTGGTTGCTAGGGTAATCACATCTGGTTGCTAGGCAGTTACCAGAGTGATACATATCAAGGCTACTTTCCATCCTGAGTGAAATAAGTGAAACAGGAAGTCTCTACGATTTTCTGGTGCAGAGATATGTGATTTGTTAGTTGGTTCCTAGGGTAACCCCATCTGGTTGCTAGGCAGTTACCAAGGTGATACTCATAAGGCTCCTTGCAATCCTGTGTGAAATATGTTAACCCCTAAGTCTCTACGATGTTCTGGTTCAAAGATATGTGATTTGTTACTTGGTTGCTAGGGTAACCGCATCTGGTTGCTAGGCAGTTACCAGAGGGATACATATCAAGGCTACTTTCCATCCTGAGTGAAATAAGTGAAACAGGAAGTCTCTATGATTTTCTGGTGCAAAGATATGTGATTTGTTACTTGGTTGCTAGGGTAAACACATCTGGTTGCTAGGCAGTTACCAAAGTGATACTCATAAGGCTCCTTGCAATCCTGTGTGAAATATGTCAACCCCTAAGTCTCTACGATGTTCTGGTTCAAAGATATGTGATTTGTTACTTGGTTGCTAAGGTAACCCTGTCTGGTTGCTATGCAGTTACCAGAGTGATACATATCAAGGCTACTTTCCATCCTGAGTGAAATAAGCGAAACAGGTAGTCTCTACGATATACTGGTGCAGAGATATGTGATTTGTTACTTGGTTGCTAGGGTAACCCCGTCTGGTTGCTAGGCAGTTACCAGAGTGATACATATCAAGGCTACTTTCCATCCTGAGTGAATAAAGTCAACCCGGAAGTCTCTATGATTTTCTGTTGCAGAGATATGTGATTTGTTACTTGGTTGCTAGGGTAATCACATCTGGTTGCTAAGCAGTTACCAGAGTGATACATATCAAGGCTACTTTCCATCCTGAGTGAAATAAGTCAACCCGGAAGTCTCTCTGATTTTCTGTTGCAGAGATATGTGATTTGTTACTTGGTTGCTAGGGTAATCACATCTGGTTGCTAGGCATTTACCAGAGTGATACATATCAAGGCTACTTTCCATCCTGAGTGAAATAAGTCAACCTGGAAGTCACTACGATTTTCTGGTGCAGAGATATGTGATTTGTTACTTGGTTGCTAGGGTAACCCCATCTGGTTGCTAGGCAGTTACCAGAGTGATACATATCAAGGCTACTTTCCATCCTGAGTGAAATAAGTGAAACAGGAAGTCTGTATGATTTTCTGGTGCAGAGATATGTGATTTGTTACTTGGTTGCTAGGGTAACCCCATCTGGTTGCTAGGCAGTTACCAGAGTGATACATATCAAGGCTACTTTCCATCCTGAGTGAAATAAGTGAAACAGGATGTCTGTATGATTTTCTGGTGCAGAAATATGTGATTTGTTATTTGGTTGCTAGGGTAACCCTGTCTGGTTGCTATGCAGTTACCAGGGTGATACTTATCAAGCCTCCTTTCCATACTGAGTGAATCAAGTCAACCTGGAAGCTACTATACTGTGGCTATGAAGATTTTAGGTCATTACTTATTGGCTGCTTGATAAAAGAAATCCTCTGAGGGAGAGAGAGAGGGAGAGACGCAGGGCTGACAGGCCCTTTTTCATCTGTGTGTGTGAAAACGTCAGTTGGGATTTAAATTTCTGAACATTCCGCAATGTTAATCAATGGGAGTTTTTCCGAGTTTTGATCGTCATTTTTATGAAAACCGTAAGTCCGATCAGTTAGAAAAGATATAGCACACTATTCGGGATTAGTCTGAAGGTCTGTGCCGAGTTTGGTGCATGTAGCTTAAAAGCTCTAGGAGGAGTTATATTTAGAAATTTAGTCTCAGAATAATAATAATAATAATAATAAGTTTAAATAGGATTTCAGTAAGTTGGCTTTCTCAAGCCAACCTAACTAGATTAAAAAGTTTGAGTACAAACTTTAGGTTGGCTTGAGAAAGCCTAGCATAAAGTTTGAAGTAGTTGTAAAAGTTTGAAGATTTACGGTTTCTAGTTTGATGTAATTATAAGTAGTAGTTTTCAAAGTTCAAAGTTTAGAGATTATAAAACCATTCAGTCTATCAAATAGATTAGATAGATAGATAGATAGATAGATAGATAGATAGATAGATAGATAGATAGATAGATAGATAGATAGATAGATATTGACCCTCAGATAGATAGATAGATAGATAGATATTGACCCTCAGATAGATAGATAGATAGATAGATAGATAGATAGAGTATGACCCATAGATAGATAGATAGATAGATAGATAGATAGATAGATAGATAGATAGATAGATAGATATTGACCCTCAGATAGATAGATAGATAGATAGTTATTGACCATCAGATAGATAGATAGATAGATAGATAGATAGATAGATAGTTATTGACCATCATAGATAGATAGATAGATAGATAGATAGATATTGACCATTAGATAGATAGATAGATAGATATTGATCCTCAGATAGATAGATAGAGAATTACCCTCAGATAGATAGATAGATAGATAGATAGATAGATAGATAGATAGATAGATAGATATTGACCCTCAGATAGATAGATAGATAGATAGATAGATAGACAGACAGATAGATAGATAGAGAATTACCCTCTGATAGATAGATAGATAGATAGATAGATAGATAGATAGATAGATAGATATTGACCCTCAGATAGATAGATAGATAGATAGATAGAGAATGACCCTCAGATAGATCGATAGATAGAGAATGACCCTCAGATAGATAGATAGATAGATAGATAGATAGATAGATATTGACCCTCAGATAGATAGATAGATAGATAGATAGATAGACAGACAGATAGATAGAGAATTACCCTCAGATAGATAGATAGATAGATAGATAGATAGATAGATAGATAGAGAATGACCCTCAGATAGATCGATAGATAATGACCCTCAGATAGATAGATAGATAGATAGATAGATAGATAGATAGATAGACAGACAGATAGATAGATAGAGAATTACCCTCAGATAGATAGATAGATAGATAGATAGATAGATAGATAGATAGATAGATAGATAGATAGATAGATAGATATTGACCATCAGATAGATAGATAGATAGATAGATAGATAGATAGAGAATGACCCTCAGATAGATCGATAGATAATGACCCTCAGATAGATAGATAGATAGATAGATAGATAGATAGATAGATAGACAGACAGATAGATAGATAGAGAATTACCCTCAGATAGATAGATAGATAGATAGATAGATAGATAGATAGATAGATATTGACCATCAGATAGATAGATAGATAGATAGATAGATAGATAGAGAATGACCCTCAGATAGATAGATAGATAGATAGATAGATAGATAGATAGATAGAGAATGAGCCTCAGATAGATAGATAGATAGATAGATAGATAGATATTGACCCTCAGATAGATAGATAGATAGATAGATAGATAGATAGATAGATAGAAAGATGGTTGCTAGGCAGTTACCAGAGTGATACATATCAAGGCTACTTTCCATCCTGAGTGAAATAAGTGAAACAGGAAGTCTCTACGATTTTCTGGTGCAGAGATATGTGATTTGTTAGTTGGTTGCTAGGGTAACCCCATCTGGTTGCTAGGCAGTTACCAAGGTGATACTCATAAGGCTCCTTGCAATCCTGTGTGAAATATGTCAACCCCTAAGTCTCTACGATGTTCTGGTTCAAAGATATGTGATTTGTTACTTGGTTGCTAGGGTAACCACATCTGGTTGCTAGGCAGTTACCAGAGTGATACATATCAAGCCTACTTTCCATCCTGAGTGAAATAAGTGAAACAGGATGTCTCTCTGATTTTCTGTTGCAGAGATATGTGATTTGTTACTTGGTTGCTAGGGTAATCACATCTGGTTGCTAGGCAGTTACCAGAGTGATACATATCAAGGCTACTTTCCATCCTGAGTGAAATAAGTCAACCCGGAAGTCTCTCTGATTTTCTGTTGCAGAGTTATGTGATTTGTTACTTGGTTGCTAGGGTAAGCCCTTGTCGTTGCTAGGCAGTTACCAGAGTGATACTTTTCAAGACTCCTTGCTATCCTGAGTGAAATAAGTCAAACAGGAAGTCTCTACGATTTTCTGGTGAAGAGATATATTATTTGTTACTTGGTTGCTAAGGTAACCCCATCTGGTTGCTATGCAGTTACCAGAGTGATACATATCAAGGCTACTTTCCATCCTGAGTGAAATAAGTGAAACAGGTAGTCTCTACGATTTTCTGGTGCAGAGATATGTGATTTGTTACTTGGTTGCTAGGGTAACCCCATCTGGTTGCTAGGCAGTTACCAAAGTGATACTCATAAGGCTCCTTGCAATCCGGTGTGAAATATGTCAACCCCTAAGTCTCTACGAAGTTCTGGTTCAAAGATATGTGATTTATTACTTGGTTGCTAGGGTAACCCTGTCTGGTTGCTATGCAGTTACCAGGGTGATACTTATCAAGCCTCCTTTCCATCCTGAGTGAATTAAGTCAACCCAGATGTCTCTACGATTTTCTGGAGCAGAAATATATGATTTGTTACTTGGTTGCTAGGGTAACCCAATCTGGTTGCTAGGCAGTTACCAGAGTGATGCATATCAAGGCTACTTTCCATCCTGAGTGAAATAAGTGAAACAGTAAGTCTCTATGATTTTCTGGTGCAGAGATATGTGATTTGTTACTTGGTTGCTAGGGTAAACACATCTGGTTGCTAGGCAGTTACCAAAGTGATACTCATAAGGCTCCTTGCAATCCTGTGTGAAATATGTCAACCCCTAAGTCTCTACGATGTTCTGGTTCAAAGATATGTGATTTGTTACTTGGTTGCTAAGGTGACCCTGTCTGGTTGCTATGCAGTTACCAGAGTGATACATATCAAGGCTACTTTCCATCCTGAGTGAAATAAGTGAAACAGGTAGTCTCTACGATTTTCTGGTGCAGAGATATGTGATTTGTTATTTGGTTGCTAGGGTAATCACATCTGGTTGCTAGGCAGTTACCAGAGTGATACATATATCAAGGCTACTTTCCATCCTGAGTGAAATAAGTCAACCCGGAAGTCTCTCTGATTTTCTGTTGCAGAGATATGTGATTTGTTACTTGGTTGCTAGGGTAATCACATCTGGTTGCTAGGCAGTTACCAGAGTGATACATATCAAGGCTACTTTCCATCCTGAGTGAAATAAGTCAACCCGGAAGTCTCTCTGATTTTCTGTTGCAGAGATATGTGATTTGTTACTTGGTTGCTAGGGTAATCACATCTGGTTTCTAGGCAGTTACCAGAGTGATACATATCAAGGTTACTTTCCATCTTGAGTGAAATAAGTGAAACAGGAAGTCACTACGATTTTCTGGTGCAGAGATATGTGATTTGTTACTTGGTTGCTCGGGTAACCCCATCTGGTTGCTAGGCAGTTACCAGAGTGATACATATCAAGGCTACTTTCCATCCTGAGTGAAATAAGTGAAACAGGAAGTCTGTATGATTTTCTGGTGCAGAGATATGTGATTTGTTACTTGGTTGCTAGGGTAACCCCATCTGGTTGCTAGGCAGTTACCAGAGTGATACATATCAAGGCTACTTTCCATCCTGAGTGAAATAAGTGAAACAGGAAGTCTGTATGATTTTCTGGTGCAGAGATATGTGATTTGTTATTTGGTTGCTAGGGTAACCCTGTCTGGTTGCTATGCAGTTACCAGGGTGATACTTA
Source organism: Moxostoma hubbsi (assembly GCA_032164185.1). NCBI lineage: Eukaryota > Metazoa > Chordata > Actinopteri > Cypriniformes > Catostomidae > Moxostoma > Moxostoma hubbsi. Next base: position 4,513,475 of record JAVLUX010000046.1, read on the forward strand.
TCAAGCCTCCTTTCCATACTGAGTGAATCAAGTCAACCTGGAAGCTACTATACTGTGGCTATGAAGATTTTAGGTCATTACTTATTGGCTGCTTGATAAAAGAAATCCTCTGAGGGAGAGAGAGAGGGAGAGACGCAGGGCTGACAGGCCCTTTTTCGTCTGTGTGTGTGAAAACGTCAGTTGGGATTTAAATTTCTGAACATTCCGCAATGTTAATCAATGGGAGTTTTTCCGAGTTTTGATCGTCATTTTTAGGAAAACCGTCAGTCCGATCAGTTAGAAAAGATATAGCACATTATTCGGGATTAGTCTGAAGGTCTGTGCCGAGTTTGGTGCATGTAGCTTAAAAGCTCTAGGAGGAGTTACATTTAGAAATTTAGTCTCAGAATAATAATAATATTAATAATAATAATAATAAGTTTAAATAGGATTTCAGTAAGTTGGCTTTCTCAAGCCAACCTAATAATAATAAGTTTAAATAGGATTTCAGTAAGTTGGCTTTCTCAAGCCAACCTAACTAGATTAAAAAGTTTGAGTACAAACTTTAGGTTGGCTTGAGAAAGCCTAGCATGAAAGTTTGAAGTAGTTTTTAGTTTGATGTAATTATAAGTAGTAGTTTTCAAAGTTCAAAGTTTAGAGATTATAAGACAATTCAGTCTATCAAATAGATTAGATAGATAGATAGATAGATAGATAGATATTAAACCCATAGATAGATAGATAGATAGATAGATAGATAGATAGATAGATAGATAGATAGTCATTGACCCATAGATAGATAGATAGATAGATAGATAGATAGGATAGATAGGATAGATAGATAGATAGTTATTGACCCTCAGATAGATAGATAGATAGATATTGACCCTCGATAGATAGATAGATAGATAGATAGATAGATAGATAGATAGATAGATAGATAGATAGATAGATATTGACCCTCAGATAGATAGATAGATAGATAGATAGATAGATAGATAGATAGATAGATAGATAGATAGATAGATATTGATCCTCAGATAGATAGATAGATAGATAGATAGATAGATATTGATCCTCAGATAGATAGATAGATAGATAGATAGATAGATAGATAGATAGATAGATATTGACCCTCAGATAGATAGATAGATAGATAGATAAATAGATAGATAGATAGATAGAGTATGACCCACAGATAGATAGATAGATATTGACAGATAGATAGATAGATAAATAGATATTGACCCTCAGAAAGATAGATAGATAGATAAATAGATAGATAGATAGATAGATAGATAGATAGACAGATAGATAGATATATTATTTTTTACTCTGTTGCTAGGGTAACCCAATCTGGTTGCTAGGCAGTTTCCAGGGTGATCCTTATCAAGCCTCCTTTTCATTCTGAGTGAATAAATTCAACCCGGAAGTCTCTATGATTTTCTGTTGCATAGATATGTGATTTGTTACTTGGTTGCTAGGGTAACCATATCTGGTTGATAGGCAGTTACCAGAGTGATACATATCAAGGCTACTGTCCATTCTGAGTGAAATAATTCAAACAGGAAGTCTATACGATTTTCTGGAGCAGAGATATGTGATTTGTTACTTGGTTGCTAGGGTAACCCCATCTGGTTGCTAGGCAGTTACCAAAGTGATACTCATAAGGCTCCTTGCAATCCTGTGTGAAATATGTCAACCCCTAAGTCTCTACGATTTTCTGGATCAAAGATATTTGATTTGTTACTTGGTTGCTAGGGTAACCGCATCTGGTTGCTAGGCAGTTACCAGAGTGATACATATCAAGGCTACTTTCCATCTTGAGTGAAATAAGTGAAACAGGAAGTCTCTAAGATTTTCTGGTGCAGTTATGTGATTTGTTACTTGGTTGCAAGGGTAAGCCCTTGTCGTTGCTAGGGAGTTACCAGAGTGATACTTTTCAAGACTCCTTGCTATCCTGAGTGAAATAAGTCAAACAGGAAGTCTCTACGATTTTCTGGTGAAGAGATATATTATTTGTTACTTGGTTGCTAGGGTAACCCCATCTGGTTGCTATGCAGTTACCAGGGTGATACTTATCAAGCCTCCTTTCCATCCTGAGTGAATTATGTCAACCCGGAAGTCTATACGATTTTCTGTTGCAGAGATATGTAATTTGTTACTTGGTTGCTAGGGTAACCGCATCTGGTTGCTAAGCAGTAACCAAAGTGATACTCATAAGGCTCCTTGCAATCCTGTGTGAAATATGTCAACCCCTAAGTCTCTACAATGTTCTGGTTCAAAGATATGTGATTTGTTACTTGGTTGCTAGGGTAACACTGTCTGGTTGCTATGCAGTTACCAGGGTGATAAATATCAAGGCTACTTTCCATCCTGAGTGAAATAAGTGAAACAGGAAGTCTCTACGATTTTCTGGTGCAGAGATATGTGATTTGTTACTTGGTTGCTAGGGTAACCCCATCTGGTTGCTAGGCAGTTACCAATGTGATACTCATAAGGCTCCTTGCAAATCTGAGTGAAATTTGTCAAACAGGAAGTCTCTACGATGTTCTTGTTCAAATATATATGATTTGTTACTTGGTTGCTAGGGTAACCATATCTGGTTGCTAGGCAGTTACCAGAGTGATACATATCAAGGCTACTTTCCATAATGAGTGAATAAAGTCAACCCAGAAGTCTCTATGATTTTCTGTTGCAGAGATATTTGATTTGTTACTTGGTTGCTAGGGTAAACACATCTGGTTGCTAGGCAGTTACCAAAGTGATACTCATAACACTCCTTGCAATCCTGTGTGAAATATATCAACCCCTAAGTCTCTACTATGTTCTGGTTCAAAGATATTTGATTTGTTAATTGGTTGCTAGGGTAACCCTGTCTGGTTGCTATGCAGTTACCAGAGTGATACATATCAAGGCTACTTTCCATCCTGAGTGAAATAAGTCAACCCGGAAGTCTCTATGATTTTCTGTTGCAGAGATATGTGATTTGTTACTTGGTTGCTATGGTAATCACATCTGGTTGCTAGGCAGTTACCAGAGTGATACATATCAAGGCTACTTTCCATCCTGAGTGAAATAAGTGAAACAGGAAGTCACTACGATTTTCTGGTGCAGAGATATGTGATTTGTTACTTGGTTGCTAGGGTAGCCCCATCTGGTTGCTAGGCAGTTACCAGAGTGATACATATCAAGGCTACTTTCCATCCTGAGTGAAATAAGTGAAACAAAAAGTCTGTATGATTTTCTGGTGCAGAGATATGTGATTTGTTATTTGGTTGCTAGGGTAACCCTGTCTGGTTGCTATGCAGTTACCTGGGTGATACTTATCAAGCCTCCTTTCCATACTGAGTGAATCAAGTCAACCTGGAAGCTACTATACTGTGGCTATGAAGATTTTAGGTCATTACTTATTGGCTGCTTGATAAAAGAAATCCTCTGAGGGAGAGAGAGAGGGAGAGACGCAGGGCTGACAGGCCCTTTTTTGTCTGTGTGTGTGAAAATGTCAGTTGGGATTTAAATTTCTGAACATTCCGCAATGTTAAGTCAATGGGAGTTTTTCCGAGTTTTGATCGTCATTTTTAGGAAAACCGTAAGTCCGATCAGTTAGAAAAGATATAGCACACTATTCGGGATTGGTCTGAAGGTCTGTGCCGAGTTTGGTGCATGTAGCTTAAAAGCTCTAGGAGGAGTTAGATTTAGAAATTTAGTCTCAGAATAATAATAATAACTAGATTAAAAAGTTTGAGTACAAACTTTAGGTTGGCTTGAGAAAGCCTAGCATAAAGTTTGAAGTAGTTGTAAAAGTTTGAAGATTTACGGTTTCTAGTTTGATGTAATTATAAGTAGTAGTTTTCAAAGTTCAAAGTTTAGAGATTATAAAACCATTCAGTCTATCAAATAGATTAGATAGATAGATAGATAGATAGATAGATAGATAGATAGATAGATAGATAGATAGATAGATAGATAGATAGATAGATAGATATTGACCCTCAGATAGATAGATAGATAGATAGATAGATAGATAGATAGATAGATAGAGTATGACCCACAGATAGATAGATAGATAGATAGATAGATAGATATTGACCGTCAGATATATAGATAGATAGATAGTCATTGACCCTGAGATATAGATAGATAGAGTATGACCCACAGATAGATAGATAGATAGATAGTTATTGACCCGCAGATAGTTAGATAGATAGATAGATAGATATTGACCCTCAGATAGATAGATAGATCGATAGATATTGACCCTCAGAAAGATAAATAGATAGATAGATAGATAGATAGATAGATAGATAGATAGATATATCATTTTTTACTTGGGTGCTAGGGTAACCCAATCTGGTTGCTAGGCATTTTCCAGGGTGATCCTTATCAAGCCTCCTTTTCATTCTGAGTGAATAAATTCAACCCGGAAGTCTCTATGATTTTCTGTTGCATAGATACGTGATTTGTTACTTGGTTGCTAGGGTAACCATATCTGGTTGATAGGCAGTTACCAGAGTGATATATATCAAGGCTACTTTCCATCTTGAGTAAAATAAGTGAAACAGGAAGTCTCTACGATTTTCTGGTGCAGAGTTATGTGATTTGTTACTTGGTTGCTAGGGTAAGCACTTGTCGTTGCTAGGCAGTTACCAGAGTGATACTTTTCAAGACTCCTTGCTATCCTGAGTGAAATAATTCAAACAGGAAGTCTCTACGATTTTCTGGTGAAGAGATATATTATTTGTTACTTGGTTGCTAGGGTAACCCCATCTGGTTGCTATGCAGTTACCAGGGTGATACTTATCAAGCCTCCTTTCCATCCTGAGTGAATTATGTCAACCCGGAAGTCTCTACGATTTTCTGTTGCAGAGATATGTGATTTGTTACTTGGTTGCTAGGGTATCCCTGTCTGGTTGCTATGCAGTTACCAGGGTGATACTCATAAGGCTCCTTGCAATCCTGTGTGAAATATGTCAACCCCTAAGTCTCTACGATGTTCTGGTTCAAAGATATGTGATTTGTTACTTGGTTGCTAGGGTAACCGCATCTGGTTGCTAGGCAGTTACCAGAGGGATACATATCAAGGCTACTTTCCATCCTGAGTGAAATAAGTGAAACAGGAAGTCTCTATGATTTTCTGGTGCAGAGATATGTGATTTGTTACTTGGTTGCTAGGGTAAACACATCTGGTTGCTAGGGAGTTACCAAAGTGATACTCATAAGGCTCCTTGCAATCCTGTGTGAAATATGTCAACCCCTAAGTCTCTACGATGTTCTGGTTCAAAGATATGTGATTTGTTACTTGGTTGCTAAGGTAGCCCTGTCTGGTTGCTATGCAGTTACCAGAGTGATACATATCAAGGCTACTTTCCATCCTGAGTGAAATAAGTGAAACAGGTAGTCTCTACGATTTTCTGGAGCAGAGATATGTGATTTGTTACTTGGTTGCTAGGGTAACCCCGTCTGGTTGCTAGGCAGTTACCAGAGTGATACATATCAAGGCTACTTTCCATCCTGAGTGAATAAAGTCAACCCGGAAGTCTCTATGATTTTCTGTTGCAGAGATATGTGATTTGTTACTTGGTTGATAGGGTAATCACATCTGGTTGCTAGGCAGTTACCAGAGTGATACATATCAAGGCTACTTTCCATCCTGAGTGAAATAAGTCAACCCGGAAGTCTCTCTGATTTTCTGTTGCAGAGATATGTGATTTGTTACTTGGTTGCTAGGGTAACCCCATCTGGTTGCTAGGCAGTTACCAGAGTGATACATATCAAGGCTACTTTCCATCCTGAGTGAAATAAGTCAACCCGGAAGTCTCTCTGATTTTCTGTTGCAGAGATATGTGATTTGTTACTTGGTTGCTAGGGTAATTACATCTGGTTGCTAGGCAGTTACCAGAGTGATACATATCAAGGCTACTTTCCATCCTGAGTGAAATAAGTCAACCCGGAAGTCTCTCTGATTTTCTGTTGCAGAGATATGTGATTTGTTACTTGGTTGCTAGGGTAACCCCATCTGGTTGCTAGGCAGTTACCAGAGTGATACATATCAAGGCTACTTTCCATCCTGAGTGAAATAAATGAAACAGGAAGTCTGTATGATTTTCTGGTGCAGAAATATGTGATTTGTTATTTGGTTGCTAGGGTAACCCTGTCTGGTTGCTATGCAGTTACCAGGGTGATACTTATCAAGCCTCCTTTCCATACTGAGTGAATCAAGTCAACCTGGAAGCTACTATACTGTGGCTATGAAGATTTTAGGTCATTACTTATTGGCTGCTTGATAAAAGAAATCCTCTGATGGAGAGAGAGAGGGAGAGACGCAGGGCTGACAGGCCCTTTTTCGTCTGTGTGTGTGAAAACGTCAGTTGGGATTTAAATTTCTGAACATACCACAATGTTAATCAATGGGAGTTTTTCCGAGTTTTGATCGTCATTTTTAGGAAAACCGTAAGTCCGATCAGTTAGAAAAGATATAGCACACTATTCGGGATTAGTCTGAAGGTCTGTGCCGAGTTTGGTGCATGTAGCTTAAAAGCTCTAGGAGGAGTTACATTTAGAAATTTAGTCTCAGAATAATAATAATAATAATAATAATAATAATAAGTTTAAATAGGATTTCAGTAAGTTGGCTTTCTCAAGCCAACCTAACTAGAATGTACATTTCCTGAAGAAAATATGAGTGGTGCTTGCCGTGGCAAAATTTCTTACCATAATATCCCACCTACTGCCCAATGTTGAAAGAGGCCACCCCCATGACAGTAGGATGTTCTGGTGCAAAGATATTGGTGTTGTTCCATGGTTGCTAGGGAAACGCATCTGGTTGATATGCAGCTACTAAGGTGACAGCCACCAATGCTACTTGCCATCCTGAGTAAAATAAGTCAACCCGGAAGTCTCTACGATTTTCTAGTAGAGAGATATGTGATTTGTTACTTGGTTGCTAGGGTAACCCCATCTGGTTGCTAGGCAGTTAACAAGGGGCAAGCCAACAATGCTCCTTGCCATCCTGAGTGAAATAAGTCAACCCGGAAATCTCTGTGATTTTCTTGTGCAGAGATATGTGATTTTTTTCTTGGTTGCTAGGGTAACCCCATGTGGTTGCTAGGCAGTTACCAAGGTGACAGCCAACAATGCTCCTTGCCATCCTGAGTGAAATAAGTCAACCCGGAAGTCTCTGTGATTTTCTTGTGCAGAGATATGTGATTTGTTTCTTGGTTGCTAGGGTAAGCCCATCTGGTTGCTAGGCAGTTACCTAGGTGACAGGCAACAATGCTCCTTGCCATCCTGAGTAAAATAAGTCAACCCGGAAGTCTCTGTGATTTTCTTGTGCAGAGATATGCGATTTCTTTCTTGGTTGCTAGGGTAACCCCATCTGGTTGCTAGGCAGTTACCTACGTGATACTCATAAGGTCCCTTGCAATCCTGTGAGAAATATTTCAACCCCTATGTCTCTACGATGTTCTGGTTGAAAGATATGTGATTTGTTACTTGGTTGCTAGGGTAACCCCATCTGGTTGCTAGGCAGTTACCAAGGTGACAGCCAACAATGCTCCTTGCCATCCTGAGTGAAATAATCAACCCGGAAGTCTCTGTGATTTTCTTGTGCAGAGATATTTGATTTGTTTCTTGGTTGCTAGGGTAACCCCATCTGGTTGCTAGGCAGTTATCAAGGTGACAGGGAACAATGCTCCTTGCCATCCTGAGTGAAATAAGTCAACCCGGAAGTCTCTACGTCATTCTGATCCTAAGATACACATCTGATTTTGAATGGATGTCAATGGTTCTTTGTTGCTAGGGTGCTTTAAATGGTTGCTAGGGCGTGGCTAAGTAGTTCACATGATGAAAGCTGAAGACTGATTACTCACCCAATTAAAACAAAGCAACTATCATGTCTCTAGGACATTTTGATCTGAAGATATCTTACTGTAATTGAAATCAATAAATGTGGTTGCTAGGGTGCTCTAAATTGTTGCTAGGGAGTGGCTTGGCAGCTGCCAATGATGAATCTCCAAAGGCTGCTTGTCAGTATGAATGATATAAACCAACTCCCATGCCTCTGTGACATTCAGAATGGAAGATATCTCTCTTTGGATTTTGGTTGCTAAGGTGCTCGAAAATGGTTGCTAGGGAGGGGCTAGGAAGTGTTGAGGGGATTCATGATTGGCTGTTTTACTGCCCCAAGTCAAACGAGACCACCCTTGTATTTCTATGATAATTCAGTCCAGAGAAATCCCTTTGATCTCTTTCAATGGAAGTCTATGGGACTTGTTGCTAAGGTACTGTAAATGGTTGCTAGGGCGTGGCTTGATAGCTTCACAATGATCCTGAGAGACTGATTGGTCGTCTGAGTAAAATGAGCCCGCCCCCTTGTCTCTAAGACACTGTGATCCAGAGTTATGTTCAATACAAAATCTACCATAGACTTAACATTGGGGCAAATTTGGGCAGCTCCTGCCCCCAAGGGGTGCAACTTTTACCCCATTGTGAGGTATGTTCTCACAGAGCCTGTCAGCCTCTTCAAATGAGGTAAATCACACGTGTCTGTGAAATCCTTGCTCTGAGCTATGACTTGTCAAAGTTTGGCGCAATGTTAAGTCAATGGGATTTTTTGCACAATTTTTTGCCCCTGGGGCAAATACCGTACCCCCGATCACTTATAGAAGTCATAGCACACCATTCCCAAATAATCCGCACGATTTGACGCCTCATTTGTGGGTCTGCGAGTAAAAAATTTTTCAAAAAATTCCATTGACTTACATTGGGGCAACTTTGGGCAGCTCCTGCCCCCCAGGGGTAAAACTTGTACCCCATTGTGAGGTATGTTCTCAGAGAGCCTGTCAGCCTCTTCAAATGTGGTAAATCACACGTCTCTGTGAAATCCTCGCTCTGAGCTATAACTCGTCAAAGTTCGGCTCAATGTTAAGTCAATGGGATTTTTTGCCCAATTTTTTGCCCCTGGGGCAAACAATGTACCCCCAATCGCTTAGAAAAGATATAGCACACCTCTCCTCAATGAGCCGCACGATTTGATGCCTCACTCAGGGGTCTGTGACAAAAGCTGCGGGAGGAGTAGCGCGCCAAACTATGTGTGGAATAATAATAATTATAACTAGATTAAAAAGTTTGAGTACAAACTTTAGGTTGGCTTGAGAAAGCCTAGCATGAAAGTTTGAAGTAGTTGTAAAAGTTTGAAGATTTAAGGTTTTTAGTTTGATGTAATTATAAGTAGTGGTTTTCAAAGTTCAAAGTTTAGAGATTATAAAACCATTCAGTCTATCAAATAGATTAGATAGATAGATAGATAGATAGATAGATAGATAGATAGATAGATAGATAGATAGATAGATAGATATTGACCCTCAGATAGATAGATAGATAGATAGATAGATAGACAGATAGACAGATAGATATATCATTTTTTACTTGGTTGCTAGGGTAACCCAATCTGGTTGCTAAGCAGTTTCCAGGGTGATCCTTATCAAGCCTCCTTTTCATTCTGAGTGAATAAAGTCAACCCGGAAGTCTCTATGATTTTCTGTTGCATAGATATGTGATTTGTTACTTGGTTGCTAGGATAACCATATCTGGTTGATAGGCAGTAACCAGAGTGATATATATCAAGGCTACTTTCCATATTGAGTAAAATAAGTGAAACAGGAAGTCTCTACGATTTTCTGGTGCAGAGTTATGTGATTTGTTACTTGGTTGCTAGGGTAAGCCCTTGTCGTTGCTAGGCAGTTACCAGAGGGATACATATCAAGGCTACTTTCCATCCTGAGTGAAATAAGTGAAACAGGAAGTCTCTATGATTTTCTGGTGCAGAGATATGTGATTTGTTACTTGGTTGCTAGGGTAAACACATCTGGTTGCTAGGCAGTTACCAAAGTGATACTCATAAGGCTCCTTGCAATCCTGTGTGAAATATGTCAACCCCTAAGTCTCTACAATGTTCTGGTGCAGAGATATGTGATTTGTTACTTGGTTGCTAAGGTAACCCTGTCTGGTTGCTATGCAGTTACCAGAGTGATACATATCAAGGCTACTTTCCATCCTGAGTGAAATAAGTGAAACAGGTAGTCTCTACGATTTTTTGGTGCAGAGATATGTGATTTGTTACTTGGTTGCTAGGGTAACCCCATCTGGTTGCTATGCAGTTACCAGAGTGATACATATCAAGGCTACTTTCCATCCTGAGTGAATAAAGTCAACCCGGAAGTCTCTATGATTTTCTGTTGCAGAGATATGTGATTTGTTACTTGGTTGCTAGGGTAATCACATCTGGTTGCTAGGCAGTTACCAGAGTGATACATATCAAGGCTACTTTCCATCCTGAGTGAAATAAGTCAATCCGGAAGTCTCTCTGATTTTCTTTTGCAGAGATATGTGATTTGTTACTTGGTTGCTAGGGTAATCACATCTGGTTGCTAGGCAGTTACCAGAGTGATACATATCAAGGCTACTTTCCATCTTGAGTGAAATAAGTGAAACAGGAAGTCACTACGATTTTCTGGTGCAGAGATATGTGATTTGTTACTTGGTTGCTAGGGTAACCCCATCTGGTTGCTAGGCAGTTACCAGAGTGATACATATCAAGGCTACTTTCCATCCTGAGTGAAATAAGTGAAACAGGAAGTCTGTATGATTTTCTGGTGCAGAGATATGTGATTTGTTACTTGGTTGCTAGGGTAACCCCATCTGGTTGCTAGGCAGTTACCAGAGTGATACATATCAAGGCTACTTTCCATCCTGAGTGAAATAAGTGAAACAGGAAGTCTGTATGATTTTCTGGTGCAGAAATATGTGATTTGTTATTTGGTTGCTAGGGTAAACCTGTCTGGTTGCTATGCAGTTACCAGGGTGATACTTATCAAGCCTCCTTTCCATACTGAGTGAATCAAGTCAACCTGGAAGCTACTATACTGTGGCTATGAAGATTTTAGGTCATTACTTATTGGCTGCTTGATAAAATAAATCCTCTGAGGGAGAGAGAGAGGGAGAGACGCAGGGCTGAAAGGCCCTTTTTCGTCTGTGTGTGTGAAAACGTCAGTTGGGATTTAAATTTCTGAACATTCCGCAATGTTAATCAATGGGAGTTTTTCCGAGTTTTGATTGTCATTTTTAGGAAAACCGTAAGTCCGATCAGTTAGAAAAGATATAGCACACTATTTGGGATTAGTCTGAAGGTCTGTGCCGAGTTTGGTGCATGTAGCTTAAAAGCTCTAGGAGGAGTTACATTTAGAAATTTAGTCTCAGAATAATAATAATAATAATAATAAGTTTAAATAGGATTTCAGTAAGTTGGCTTTCTCAAGCCAACCTAACTAGAATGTACATTTCCTGAAGAAAATGTGAGTGGTGCTTGCCGTGGCAAAATTTCTTACCACAATATCCCACCTACTGCCCAAAGTTGAAAGACGCTACACCCATGACAGTAGTATGTTCTGGTGCAGAGATATTGGTGTTGTTCCATGGTTGCTAGGGTAACCCCATCTGGTTGCTAGGCAGTTACCAAGGTGACAGCCAACAATGCTCCTTGCCATCCTGAGTGAAATAAGTCAACCCGGAAGTCTCTGTGATTTTCTTGTGCAGAGATATGTGATTTGTTTCTTGTTTGCTAGGTTAACCCCATCTGGTTGCTAGGCAGTTACCAAGGTGACAGGCAACAATGCACCTTATCATCCTGAGTGAAATAAGTCAACCCGGAAGTCTCTGTGATTTTCTTGTGCAGAGATATGTGATTTGTTTATTGGTTGCTAGGGTAACCCCATCTGGTTGCTAGGCAGTTACCAAGGTGACAGCCAACAATGCTCCTTGCCATCCTGAGTGAAATAAGTCAACCCGGAAGTCTCTGTGATTTTCTAGTACATAGATATGTGATTTGTTACTTGGTTGCTAGGATAACCCCATCTGGTTGCTAGGCAGTTACCAGGGTGATATTTATCAAGACTACATTCCATCCTGAGTGAAATAAGTCAACCCGGAAGTCTCTGTGATTTTCTTGTGCAGAGATAGGTGATTTGTTTCTTGGTTGCTAGGGTAACCCCATCTTGTTGCTAGGCAGTTACCAAGGTGACAGCCAACAATGCTCCTTGCCATCCTGAGTGAAATAAGTCAACCCGGAAGTCTCTGTGATTTTCTTGTGCAGAGATATGCGATTTCTTTCTTGGTTGCTAGGGTAACCCCATCTGGTTGCTAGGCAGTTACCTACGTGATACTCATAAGGCCCCTTGCAATCCTGTGAGAAATATTTCAACCCCTATGTCTCTACGATGTTCTGGTTGAAAGATATGTGATTTGTTACTTGGTTGCTAGGGTAACCCCATCTGGTTGCTAGGCAGTTACCAAGGTGACAGCCAACAATGCTCCTTGCCATCCTGAGTGAAATAATCAACCCGGAAGTCTCTGTGATTTTCTTGTGCAGAGATATTTGATTTGTTTCTTGGTTGCTAGGGTAACCCCATCTGGTTGCTAGGCAGTTATCAAGGTGACAGGGAACAATGCTCCTTGCCATCCTGAGTGAAATAAGTCAACCCGGAAGTCTCTACGTCATTCTGATCCTAAGATACACATCTGATTTTGAATGGATGTCAATGGTTCTTTGTTGCTAGGGTGCTTTAAATGGTTGCTAGGGCGTGGCTAAGTAGTTCACATGATGAAAGCTGAAGACTGATTACTCACCCAATTAAAACAAAGCAACTATCATGTCTCTAGGACATTTTGATCTGAAGATATCTTACTGTAATTGAAATCAATAAATGTGGTTGCTAGGGTGCTCTAAATTGTTGCTAGGGAGTGGCTTGGCAGCTGCCAATGATGAATCTCCAAAGGCTGCTTGTCAGTATGAATGATATAAACCAACTCCCATGCCTCTGTGACATTCAGAATGGAAGATATCTCTCTTTGGATTTTGGTTGCTAAGGTGCTCGAAAATGGTTGCTAGGGAGGGGCTAGGAAGTGTTGAGGGGATTCATGATTGGCTGTTTTACTGCCCCAAGTCAAACGAGACCACCCTTGTATTTCTATGATAATTCAGTCCAGAGAAATCCCTTTGATCTCTTTCAATGGAAGTCTATGGGACTTGTTGCTAAGGTACTGTAAATGGTTGCTAGGGCGTGGCTTGATAGCTTCACAATGATCCTGAGAGACTGATTGGTCGTCTGAGTAAAATGAGCCCGCCCCCTTGTCTCTAAGACACTGTGATCCAGAGTTATGTTCAATACAAAATCTACCATAGACTTAACATTGGGGCAAATTTGGGCAGCTCCTGCCCCCAAGGGGTGCAACTTTTACCCCATTGTGAGGTATGTTCTCACAGAGCCTGTCAGCCTCTTCAAATGAGGTAAATCACACGTGTCTGTGAAATCCTTGCTCTGAGCTATGACTTGTCAAAGTTTGGCGCAATGTTAAGTCAATGGGATTTTTTGCACAATTTTTTGCCCCTGGGGCAAATACCGTACCCCCGATCACTTATAGAAGTCATAGCACACCATTCCCAAATAATCCGCACGATTTGACGCCTCATTTGTGGGTCTGCGAGTAAAAAATTTTTCAAAAAATTCCATTGACTTACATTGGGGCAACTTTGGGCAGCTCCTGCCCCCCAGGGGTAAAACTTGTACCCCATTGTGAGGTATGTTCTCAGAGAGCCTGTCAGCCTCTTCAAATGTGGTAAATCACACGTCTCTGTGAAATCCTCGCTCTGAGCTATAACTCGTCAAAGTTCGGCTCAATGTTAAGTCAATGGGATTTTTTGCCCAATTTTTTGCCCCTGGGGCAAACAATGTACCCCCAATCGCTTAGAAAAGATATAGCACACCTCTCCTCAATGAGCCGCACGATTTGATGCCTCACTCAGGGGTCTGTGACAAAAGCTGCGGGAGGAGTAGCGCGCCAAACTATGTGTGGAATAATAATAATTATAACTAGAATGTACATTTCCTGAAGAAAATGTGAGTGGTGCTTGCCGTGGCAAAATTTCTTACCACAATATCCCACCTACTGCCCAAAGTTGAAAGACGCTACACCCATGACAGTAGTATGTTCTGGTGCAGAGATATTGGTGTTGTTCCATGGTTGCTAGGGTAACCCCATCTGGTTGCTAGGCAGTTACCAAGGTGACAGCCAACAATGCTCCTTGCCATCCTGAGTGAAATAAGTCAACCCGGAAGTCTCTGTGATTTTCTTGTGCAGAGATATGTGATTTGTTTCTTGGTTGCTAGGTTAACCCCATCTGGTTGCTAGGCAGTTACCAAGGTGACAGGCAACAATGCACCTTATCATCCTGAGTGAAATAAGTCAACCCGGAAGTCTCTGTGATTTTCTTGTGCAGAGATATGTGATTTGTTTATTGGTTGCTAGGGTAACCCCATCTGGTTGCTAGGCAGTTACCAAGGTGACAGCCAACAATGCTCCTTGCCATCCTGAGTGAAATAAGTCAACCCGGAAGTCTCTGTGATTTTCTAGTACATAGATATGTGATTTGTTACTTGGTTGCTAGGATAACCCCATCTGGTTGCTAGGCAGTTACCAGGGTGATATTTATCAAGACTACATTCCATCCTGAGTGAAATAAGTCAACCCGGAAGTCTCTGTGATTTTCTTGTGCAGAGATAGGTGATTTGTTTCTTGGTTGCTAGGGTAACCCCATCTTGTTGCTAGGCAGTTACCAAGGTGACAGCCAACAATGCTCCTTGCCATCCTGAGTGAAATAAGTCAACCCTGAAGTCTCTGTGATTTTCTTGTGCAGAGATATGTGATTTGTTTCTTGGTTGCTAGGGAAACCCCATCTGGTTGCTAGGCAGTTACCAAGGTGACAGGCAACAATGCTCCTTGCCATCCTGGGTGAAATAAGTCAAACCAGAAGTCTCTGTGATTTTCTTGTGCAGAGATATGTGATTTGTTTCTTGGTTGCTAGGGTAATCCCATTTGGTTGCTAGGCAGTTACCAGGGTGATATTTATCAAGTCTACTTTCCATCCTAAGTAAAATAAGTCAACCCTGAAGTCTCTACGTCATTCTGATCCTAAGATAGACATCTTAGTGATTTTGAATGGATGTCAATGGTTCTTTGTTGCTAGGGTGCTTTTATTGGTTGCTAGGGCATGGCTAAGTAGTTCACCTGATGAAAGCTGAAGACTGATTACTCACCCAATGAAAACAAAGCAACTATCATGTCTCTAGGACATTCTGATGTGAAGATATCTTACTGTAATTGAAATCAATAAATGTTGTTGCTAGGGTGCCCTAAATTGTTGCTAGGGAGTGGCTTGGCAGCTGCCAATGATGAATCTCCAAAGGCTGCTTGTCAGTATGAATGATATAAACCAACTCCCATGCCTCTGTGACATTCAGAATGGAAGATATCTGTCTTTGGATTTTGGTTGCTAAGGTGCTCGAAAATGGTTGCTAGGGAGGGGCTAGGAAGTGTTTAGGGGATTCATGATTGGCTGTTTTACTGCCCCAAGTCAAACGAGACCACCCTCGTGTTTCTATGATAATTCAGTCCAGAGAAATCCCTTTGATCTCTTTCAATGGAAGTCTATGGGACTTGTTGCTAAGGTACTGTAAATGGTTGCTAGGGCGTGGCTTGATAGCTTCACAATGATCCTGAGAGACTGATTGGTCGTCTGAGTAAAATGAGCCCGCCCCCTTGTCTCTAAGACACTGTGATCCAGAGTTATGTTCAATACAAAATCTACCATAGACTTAACATTGGGGCAAATTTGGGCAGCTCCTGCCCCCCAGGGGTAAAACTTTTACCCCATTGTGAGGTATGTTCTCACAGAGCCTGTCAGCCTCTTCAAATGTGGTAAATCACACGTCTCTGTGAAATCCTCGCTCTGAGCTATAACTCGTCAAAGTTCGGCTCAATGTTAAGTCAATGGGATTTTTTGCCCAATTTTTTGCCCCTGGGGCAAATACCGTACCCCCGATCACTTATAGTAGCCATAGCACACCATTCCCAAATAATCTGCACGATTTGACGCCTCATTTGTGGGTCTGCGAGCAAAAAATTTTTCAAAAAATTCCATTGACTTACATTGGGGCAACTTTGGGCAGCTCCTGCCCCCCAGGGGTAAAACTTTTACCCCATTGTGAGGTATGTTCTCAGAGAGCCTGTCAGCCTCTTCAAATGTGGTAAATCACACGTCTCTGTGAAATCCTCGCTCTGAGCTATAACTCGTCAAAGTTTGGCTCAATGTTAAGTCAATGGGATTTTTTTGCCCAATTTTTTGCCCCTGGGGCAAACACCGTACCCCCGATCGCTTAGAAAAGATATAGCACACCTCTCCTCAATGAGCCGCACGATTTGATGCCTCACTCAGAGGTCTGTGACAAAAGCTGCGGGAGGAGTAGCGCGCCAAACTATGTGTGGAAAAATAATAATAATTATAACTAGATTAAAAAGTTTGAGTACAAACTTTAGGTTGGCTTGAGAAAGCCTAGCATAAAGTTTGATGTAGTTGTAAAAGTTTGAAGATTTACGGTTTCTAGTTTGATGTAATTATAAGTAGTAGTTTTCAAAGTTCAAAGTTTAGAGATTATAAAACCATTCAGTCTATCAAATAGATTAGATAGATAGATAGATAGATAGATAGATAGATAGATAGATAGATAGATAGATAGATAGATAGATAGATAGATAGATAGATATTGACCCTCAGATAGATAGATAGATATTGACCCTCAGATAGATAGATAGATAGATAGATAGATAGATAGATAGATAGATAGATAGAGTATGACCCATAGATAGATAGATAGATAGATAGATAGATATTGACCCTCAGATAGATAGATAGATAGATAGATAGATAGATAGATAGATAGATAGATAGATAGATAGATAGATAGATAGATAGATAGTTATTGACCATCAGATAGATATATAGATAGATTGTTATTGACCATCAGATAGATAGATAGATAGATAGATAGATAGATAGATAGATAGATAGATAGACAGATATTGACCATTAGATAGATAGATAGATAGATAGATATTGATCCTCAGATAGATAGATAGATATTGACCCTCAGATAGATAGATAGATAGATAGATAGAAAGATAGAAAGATAGATTGATAGTCATTGACCCTTAGATAGATAGATAGATATTGACCGTCAGATTTATAGATAGATAGATAGTCATTGACCCTGAGATATAGATAGATAGAGTATGAACCACAGATAGGTAGATAGATAGATAGATAGATAGTTATTGACCCGCAGATAGCTAGATAGATAGATAGATAGATATTGACCCTCAGATAGATAGATAGATAGATAGATAGTCATTGACCCTTAGATAGATAGATATTGACCGTCAGATATATAGATAGACAGATAGTCATTGACCCTGAGATATAGATAGATAGAGTATGACCCACAGATAGATAGATAGATAGATAGTTATTGACCCGCAGATAGTTAGATAGATAGATAGATAGATATTGACCCTCAGATAGATAGATAGATAGATATTGACCATCAGATAGATAGATAGATAGATAGATAGATATATCATTTTTTACTTGGTTGCTAGGGTAACCCAATCTGGTTGCTAGGCAGTTTCCAGGGTGATCCTTATCAAGCCTCCTTTTCATTCTGAGTGAATAAAGTCAACCCGGAAGTCTCTATGATTTTCTGTTGCATAGATATGTGATTTGTTACTTGGTTGCTAGGGTAACCATATCTGGTTGATAGGCAGTTACCAGAGTGATATATATCAAGGCTACTTTCCATCTTGAGTGAAATAAGTGAAACAGGATGTCTCTATGATTTTCTGGTGCAGAGATATGTGACTTGTTACTTGGTTGCTAGGGTAAACACATCTGGTTACTAGGCAGTTACCAAAGTGATACTCATAAGGCTCCTTGCAATCCTGTGTGAAATATGTCAACCCCTAAGTCTCTACGATGTTCTGGTTCAAAGATATGTGATTTGTTACTTGGTTGCTAAGGTAACCCTGTCTGGTTGCTATGCAGTTACCAGGGTGATACATATCAAGGCTACTTTCCATCCTGAGTGAAATAAGTGAAACAGGTAGTCTCTACGATATACTGGTGCAGATATATGTGATTTGTTACTTGGTTGCTAGGGTAACCCCGTCTGGTTGCTAGGCAGTTACCAGAGTGATACATATCAAGGCTACTTTCCATCCTGAGTGAATCAAGTCAACCCGGAAGTCTCTATGATTTTCTGATGCAGAGATATGTGATTTGTTACTTGGTTGCTAGGGTAATCACATCTGGTTGCTAGGCGGTTACCAGAGTGATACATATCAAGGCTACTTTCCATCCTGAGTGAAATAAGTCAACCCGGAAGTCTCTCTGATTTTCTGTTGCAGAGATATGTGATTTGTTACTTGGTTGCTAGGGTAATCACATCTGGTTGCTAGGCAGTTACCAGAGTGATACATATCAAGGCTACTTTCCATCCTGAGTGAAATAAGTGAAACAGGAAGTCTCTATGATTTTCTGGTGCAGATATATGTGATTTGTTACTTGGTTGCTAGGGTAACCCAGTCTGGTTGCTAGGCAGTTACCAGAGTGATACATATCAAGGCTCCTTGCAATCCTGTGTGAAATATGTTAACCCCTAAGTCTCTACGATGTTCTGGTTCAAAGATATGTGATTTGTTACTTGGTTGCTAGGGTAATCGCATCTGGTTGCTAGGCAGTTACCAGAGGGATACATATCAAGGCTACTTTCCATCCTGAGTGAAATAAGTGAAACAGGAAGTCTCTATGATTTTCTGGTGCAGAGATATGTGATTTGTTACTTGGTTGCTAGGGTAAACACATCTGGTTGCTAGGCAGTTACCAAAGTGATACTCATAAGGCTCCTTGCAATCCTGTGTGAAATATGTCAACCCCTAAGTGTCTACGATGTTCTGGTTCAAAGATATGTGATTTGTTACTTGGTTGCTAAGGTAACCCTGTCTGGTTGCTATGCAGTTACCAGAGTGATACATATCAAGGCTACTTTCCATCCTGAGTGAAATAAGTGAAACAGGTAGTCTCTACGATTTTCTGGTGCAGAGATATGTGATTTGTTACTTGGTTGCTAGGGTAACCCCGTCTGGTTGCTAGGCAGTTACCAGAGTGATACATATCAAGGCTACTTTCCATCCTGAGTGAATTAAGTCAACCTGGAAGTCTCTATGATTTTCTGTTGCAGAGATATGTGATTTGTTACTTGGTTGCTAGGGTAATCACATCTGGTTGCTAGGCAGTTACCAGAGTGATACATATCAAGGCTGCTTTCCATCCTGAGTGAAATAAGTCAACCCGGAAGTCTCTTTGATTTTCTGTTGCAGAGATATGTGATTTGTTACTTGGTTGCTAGGGTAACCCCATCTGGTTGCTAGGCAGTTACCAGAGTGATACATATCAAGGCTACTTTCCATCCTGAGTGAAATAAGTGAAACAGGAAGTCTGTATGATTTTCTGGTGCAGAGATATGTGATTTGTTACTTGGTTGCTAGGGTAACCCCATCTGGTTGCTAGGCAGTTACCAGAGTGATACATATCAAGGCTACTTTCCATCCTGAGTGAAATAAGTGAAACAGGATGTCTGTATGATTTTCTGGTGCAGAAATATGTGATTTGTTATTTGGTTGCTAGGGTAACCCTGTCTGGTTGCTATGCAGTTACCAGGGTGATACTTATCAAGCCTCCTTTCCATACTGAGTGAATCAAGTCAACCTGGAAGCTACTATACTGTGGCTATGAAGATTTTAGGTCATTACTTATTGGCTGCTTGATAAAAGAAATCCTCTGAGGGAGAGAGAGAGGGAGAGACGCAGGGCTGACAGGCCCTTTTTCGTCTGTGTGTGTGAAAACGTCAGTTGGGATTTAAATTTCTGAACATTCCGCAATGTTAATCAATGGGAGTTTTTCCGAGTTTTGATCGTCATTTTTAGGAAAACCGTAAGTCCGATCAGTTAGAAAAGATATAGCACACTATTCGGGATTAGTCTGAAGGTCTGTGCCGAGTTTGGTGCATGTAGCTTAAAAGCTCTAGGAGGAGTTACATTTAGAAATTTAGTCTCAGAATAATAATAATAATAATAATAAGTTTAAATAGGATTTCAGTAAGTTGGCTTTCTCAAGCCAACCTAATAATAATAATAAGTATGCAAGAGAACAATAGTGATGCTTTGCCTATGGCAAGCACCACTAACTAGATTGAAAAGTTTGAGTACAAACTTTAGGTTGGCTTGAGAAAGCCTAGCATAAAGTTTGAAGTAGTTGTAAAAGTTTGAAGATTTACGGTTTCTAGTTTGATGTAATTATAAGTAGTAGTTTTCAAAGTTCAAAGTTTAGAGATTATAAAACCATTCAGTCTATCAAATAGATAGATAGATAGATAGATAGAGTATGACCCTCAGATAGATAGATAGATAGATAGATAGATAGATAGATAGATAGATAGATAGATATTGACCCTCAGATAGATAGATAGATAGATAGATAGATAGATAGATAGATAGAGTCTGACCCACAGATAGATAGATAGATAGATAGATATTGACTGTCAGATATATAGATAGATAGATAGTCATTGACCCTGAGATATAGATAGATAGAGTATGACCCACAGATAGATAGATAGATAGTTATTGACCCGCAGATAGTTAGATAGATAGATAGATAGATAGATAGATAGATAGATATTGACACTCAGATAGATAGATAGATAGATAGATAGATATTGACCCTCAGAAAGATAAATAGATAGATAGATAGATAGATAGCTAGACAGATAGATATATCATTTTTTACTTGGGTGCTAGGGTAACCCAATCTGGTTGCTAGGCATTTTCCAGGGTGATCCTTATCATGCCTCCTTTTCATTCTGAGTGAATAAAGTCAACCCGGAAGTCTCTATGATTTTCTGTTGCATAGATACGTGATTTGTTACTTGGTTGCTAGGGTAACCATATCTGGTTGATAGGCAGTTACCAGAGTGATATATATCAAGGCTACTTTCCATCTTGAGTAAAATAAGTGAAACAGGAAGTCTCTACGATTTTCTGGTGCAGAGTTATGTGATTTGTTACTTGGTTGCTAGGGTAAGCACTTGTCGTTGCTAGGCAGTTACCAGAGTGACACTTTTCAAGACTCCTTGCTATCCTGAGTGAAATAATTCAAACAGGAAGTCTCTACGATTTTCTGGTGAAGAGATATATTATTTGTTACTTGGTTGCTAGGGTAACCCCATCTGGTTGCTATGCAGTTACCAGGGTGATACTTATCAAGCCTCCTTTCCATCCTGAGTGAATTATGTCAACCCGTAAGTCTCTACGATTTTCTGTTGCAGAGATATGTGATTTGTTACTTGGTTGCTAGGGTATCCCTGTCTGGTTGCTATGCAGTTACCAGGGTGATACTTATCAAGCCTCCTTTCCATCCTGAGTGAAATAAGTGAAACATGAAGTCTCTACGATTTTCTGCTGCAGAGATATGTGATTTGTTAGTTGGTTGCTAGGGTAACCCCATCTGGTTGCTAGGCAGTTACCAAGGTGATACTCATAA